>CM067167.1:298805872-299055816 GCA_034093135.1 Erigeron breviscapus | reverse complement strand
ACCCCCCCCCCCCCCCCTTCTTTCTAGGTTGCACTTACAGGTTTAATATTTCTCTCTCTTCTCTCTTTTGTTAAAGTGTATGTCTCTTCTCTCTCTTCTGTCTAGGAATAGACAGGTTGTAAACACCAATAATACAGAGTATACATATTCAAATTTTAAAACCCGCCCAAACAATATATACGTATACAATAAAACACATAGTATAAACACTACAAAATACCTACTAATTTCATCATCAGCTTACCTCATAATCCTATGTGGACACCTCCTCTGGTTGACAACACCTGTTTTGTTACATCAGCAAACAGGAGGAGATAGTCACATGAATTTATTAACATTATTTATTACTAAACCATGTTAAAATCGTGATATCCTACATATATACAAGTATAGTCACCTTGTACATAAGATTGATACTTCTTAAAGCAATGAATCTCTCAATACCATTTTTCCTTACCAAATGTCTATCAAGATCAAGCCATGACCGAAAAAAACCAACAACACAAACCTTACATACACACTAACCTAACTCATACTAGTCATCCGTTATCATGTTTGTATAAGTTCATAATTACATTTAATCATACAATTTCATCATTCCCACTTTCATCCAACTATTTCATTTCATTTTATCATTTCTATAATCATTATCATTTCATTTTTATAAAAATGACATATCTATTTTGCTTGCCAATCACAATAACAAAGTTAACCATCCGATAATTGTTGGGTTTTCGTTAATCGCGCAACTACATTGGGTCTACAATGAATGTTCATCTTCCGCGGGGTTATCAAAGTCGTTATTAAAACATGAGGGTTTTAAGCGAAAAACCGTTAATTATTTGAAAACTATTTTGAATTAATTAAAACATGTTATTTGATAAAATCATGAACATTCTTAATTAACAATCATTACTCTTAAGATAAACGAATTAATCTTAGTTTAATAATCTAAAGACTAATTCCGTTAATTAAATCGGAATGATTAACAAAACAATTAAAGCTAGTTTAATTCCCTAATCATACTTAAGTCAAGTCTAACATGCATGCAAATATAGCAAACTAAAATAGATAAACATAATTAAATAGAAGAGAAAGAATACTAACCTTTTAGCACGCAAACCCTAGAAGTCGACTAGCTTGAAGTCGACACCACCAAACGAAGCTCGAACTCGAACACCTTGCCACGAACTAAGAGCCCAAGTGTAGAACTCCTCAAGAGGTGCACACACACGAACAAATCCCCAAGACTAGCTAGTTGCTAGCCTTAACTTGTATTAAATATATATATATATATATATATATATATTATTTATATATATATATATATATATATATATATATATATGTTTTAGGTAAAATAAAACAAGTATTAAAGTAAAACAAATAAAATAATAGGTTTTTCTTCACTAAAAATCACCGTGCATCATGAAAATCTTCGTGCATCAATTTAATCATGATCTAAGGGTCAAGATCTTGTCTTATTTGTTTTACTTTAATACTTGTTTTACAATACCCAACCCATATATATATATATATATATATATAATATATATAAAATATAACTAAGTGCAAAAGCCAAAAACCCTAACAATTTGTTAGGTGAGTTCGACCCAAGCACACAAAAGGAGGAACTTATGAATGAAAAACCTAAGAAATCCCCTCTATATATAAGGGTTAAAACCCATGGGGTTTTCTCTAGGTTTCCTATGTGGGATAGGAAAAAGAGTTTCCAAAAATTCCTTTTACCCATTTCTTCCTTGTTTCGTGGCCGACCCCATGGGGTATACCATGACCCAAATTCGTTTGGTCCATGATCAAATGGATTGGTCCATGGTGCTTTGGTACCCGATCCGATTTTTATCTGATTCGTGGTTTCGACACGAAAATCATTTCCAAATCTATTTTTAGAAAGTTCTTATATTTTACATATTTTTACAAGTTCAACTAGCCTTTCAATGTTATTCGCGTGTGACCCTTCTTGGATCATATATAAACGGCTGTATAAATTTCGTTGAGATAGTTCCACGATTCTAACAATAACTAACTATGGGTTTAACCTAAAATCACTTCAATAACAACATTTCACAATTCAACCACCCCAAATACTTAGGGCTCCACTATAAATCAATTTAACTCTAAAAACCCTAGTTACAATTAATAATTGCCAAATTATATTTTAGAAATAACCAATCCTTTTTATCTTTTACTTTAAAACTTTTGGCACACTTACGGACAAATCACTACGCTTGGTTGGCTAACTAGTCAGTGGTATAACATCATTATGACAAGATTATTAATTGGAGATTAGACTTATTGTGAATTCAATTTGAGTAGAGAGAGTATAGATATAATGAAAGAATGACGATAAGAAATATAGTGGGAAGATGCTAGTTCAAATAAGCGACTATACTTAAATAAAACCATGTATTACATCGTACTTATGTGATATTTTGCCCACTACTCACCAAGATTCCAACCACAATTACGTCGTTTTTTAAATCATTAAAAATAATTACTTTAAGGCATAATACATTTAAAACATTAATAACTAAATGACCTTTTTCTGAAATGTTATAATTTTTTCTAACTAATGCTGGAAGATCATGACCTTATGATCTAAGCCATGGGTAATGAGGTATAATGTATCAAAAAATCTATTTCGGTTACCGACATAAACTCGAAATCCTTTCAATGCTTCAATTAAATGTTGTATGATCACAAAGTCTTATTTCGAATTCGTTTAAGTGGTTCCATCACCGTGGGTCCCTTCCAAAGACATGTACATGGCGTCATCCGCAAGATTTTTAATATGCGAAACATGAAATGTGCTCTGAATTCTTGAAAGTTTATCGGACAACTCTAGATGATAAGCAACCTTACCAGCTCGTGCAAAAATCTTAAACGGGCCAATAAACTATGGGCTCAATTTTCCCCTTCTTTTAAACATCATCATGGCCTTCCATCAAGAAACCTTAAGCATCACCCGATCACCAATGTTGAAATCAATGGGCTTTGATGGGTGTTTTCGTTGTATTTAAAATTTATAAAAGTTGTACAAGTAATTACCTCAAACTAAACACACACTAACGGGCAGAGAACCCGGTCAAGTGTAGTATAGCAAGTGATAAGTTACAGGATCGTTCGCAGGGACGCGTTGCTTTACCTAATCTAGTAATATGTGTAATTCTAGCGGTTGTGGGTTGTCACGATTTCCTATTAAACTAATTAAAATACTGAAAAGTAAATAGAAGCCGCAACCGCTTATTCAGCGAGAGGCTTAGTCTGAAAATAGTTTGAAAAAACAAATAACAGTAATAAAATTAAAATATTTGTTTGGCATCTCAGATCTCATGACACGACCAGATATCATCCTACCTACTTGCTAGACTGTTGGAAACTTAATCACGGCTCAGATTCTCGTTAGATTTACTTTGCCTAAGTAACTAGTGCTGTCCCTAGACTCACACTACTCTTTAAACAAATTCTCGTTAGATTCATTGTTTAAGCATTAATGACCTAAAGTTTATGTTACTAATTCATCTTTAAGTTACCCGGCTCTTAAGCCATGACCAGATAATAATTCTCTCCGGTAACCACAATGCACGTTTCCATGTCACTGGACCGCGTCTGACATTGTTAAGCATCATGTTCTATTCATCCTAATTACTATGGTTCTAGATCCCTCAGTTATAAGTGAATCACCTTTTACATCTAGTTAAAGACCGACTAGTGTTTTCCATCCTTATGTATTAATCATAGTGTATGATTATAGACCGATCATCAGAATTAAACTAATACACTCATATATAGAACCGATATTAATATGAAGAACTAGTAAAACATGGATCTACGATAAACAGTAAAACACACTCCAACAGATCTAACAAATAAAGTAAAATAGATAGACGTCTACATGATCACATCGATCCAAACAAGTATTCAGCCTACTAGCCTAACATTATTAAAGGAATAACAAAGTCTGAAAAGATGAAAGACATTGTTTACCAACTGAAAGTAAATTAAAAGAGTAGATCTAGGTAGAAGATGAAGATCGGAAGGTGTTAGAAGCTCCAAAACCTCCTTGGAATCTGCAAAGTCGACCTAGGGTTTGATGTGGGCGGCTAGGGCTGCTAAATCGGCTCTCTCTTAGGGTTTTGAGGGCTGCTTTCGGCTTAAATAGGTGTTTAAGTCGGTTGCTGAACTGGGCCGCCCAGCGGCGCTGGGCTGGGCTCCAGCGGCGCTGGGCTGGGCTTTGAGGCTGCTTTGTCTTAAATAGGTGTTTAAGGGGTTTTTATCACAAAATGAACGCTCATCATATACCCCCACACTTTGTCTTTGCTTGTCCTCAAGCAAAAAGTCCAAGAAAATAAAACAATGATGAGCGGACAACTTAAGTGTTTAAGTTATTCTACTTTATAAAACATCTGAAAGATTAGTCATGCAAAATGATTTGAGAAAGCTTTAGACAAAATCAGTAAGCTATAGCTAGAGGCAAGATAATCAGTCAATCAAAACTAAAAGTCAGCCTTATATTCGTGTTATTACCTCTAAAACCGTTCTATAATTCCACATGTCTTACAGCTCAATCTTACTTCCTTCTGCTGACTAGTTAAGCACTTAGTTAAAGTTTGTATAGCAATCAGATCTACTAGCTACTAGCAAGGCATTTATATTTCATTCGTTTGTGTACTTGTGAGTTACTACTTAGACATACTCTCACACTATAGTCATGCTGGCTAGCTAAACACTAAAGCAGTTATACGATATTATCATCTTTAATAGTTGAGACAGCGGTGACAGGTCGGTGGTTTCCCACTCGCAGAGCGACATAACTTAACTAATGGTAAGAGTTTATACCTTACATCAAGACAGCGGTGACAGGTCGGTGGTTCCCCACGCGCAAAGCGACATAACTTGATGCGTATAGATTTTACTCGTTAATAGTTCTTTGAACTCTTTTTATTAATCTACTGATTGCCTTTCTTAAGATTACTACATTATTCATGCAATAGACATTATCATAGACCCAGATGACTCATACACTTACTCCGCATGCAACTAGTTCACAATCAATAGTGTAAGAATTAAGGCGAACCATACGTCTAAATTAGTTCCTACACAAGCACTTATATAATTAAGTCCAATTAATACACCTTTACTAATGACTAGATAGCTCTAATTGCTAGGCATATTAAAGTCCGGTTAAATGTGTTATGGCAAACATAATCGCATACAGTTTCAGTCTAAGCTCTAATCCATTTGGAAAAATGAACAGCCACAAATCTATAGTTAAACTAACAGTCCTAACTAACCGTTCATCTACCAAAGCAAATGAGGCTTAATTATCGTCATCTTTTGTCTACTTGCAAAGCTTATTTCTCAAAATGTTTTTCAGACACAAGAAAAATTTTAATTTTGCATGAATTAAGTAGTAGAAAACTTATGATTATTCAAACAATTAAACCACGGGTTTTTCCTATTCCATCCCCCCACACTTAAATTGTACAATGTCCTCGTTGTACTAATCAAGATATAACAGACAAGGTAATAGGAAAAACACGAAAAGATAAAGGATTAACGAAACTTCCCGGGCTTAAATTGCATGAATGTTGTTAAAGATGGCATGTGTGGAGCGACTTGAATGATGTAAATCCTCAAAGGCTTGAGTCGTCTCCATTTGATGGCGATCCATTGTTGCTTCTCCATCTTCTTCTCTTTTTGGTATTTTCTGATTTTATTTTTTTTTGATTTTTGGGTTTTTCTGATTTTTTTGGATTTTTCGCGATCTGGTGTGCTGGCAGACTCCGGGAGCGGCGCTGGATCAGTGGGAGCAGCGCTAAATAAATGGGAGCGGCGCTGGTAGAGCTTGAGTGACGCTGGACTTCACAGGTGCAGGTCCAGCGGCGCTGGTCTTCAGGGAGCGGCGCTGGGATGCCCAGGTGCATTCCCAGCGGCGCTGGAAGTCTTCTAGCGGCGCTTGTGAGTCCTGTACTTGCTTCGACGTCTGATTTTCCTTCACGATTTGATTCCGGCATTCCCCCACACTTAGCTTTTGACCAAGTACATGGTTTTCTTCAGACTACAAAACTACATACTCCTGCACACTTCAATCAAAATATAAAAATGGAAAATAACAAGCTAAAACATAAAATAAAAATAAAAATAAAAAAACGAAATACGATTGCAATAAGTTACTTGTTTCCTTGATCCGTTGAAAGCTTGCATCTGTGATTCTAAAAATATAACTCATATAAAACAGATCACAAATGATTATATTCAAAACAATTCACTTAATTGCAATTAGTCACATATTCCTAAAAATAAAAATGAAAATACGGCTTGGGTTGCCTCCCAAGAAGCGCTAAGTTTAACGAGTCTTCAGCCGGACTCGGACTAGGAACTAGGTGAGGAAGAATACGGGGTCGGCCGGGGGCCGGTTCCCGTTGGGTAACGTTCGAAATGACTTATGGCTTCTTTTACGTTCGTTCCTTTTCTTTCATTCAAGTTTTCTGAGTTCCTTCGTGCTTCAGTTGCTTCAACCATTTCCACGTCGATGGGTATTAGATTTACAGGGCTGGCTCGGGTGGTAACGGATTTGATTTCGCGAATTTTGGGGCTGCAGGGGGTTCCAGCGGCGCTGGGCTTGCCCAGCGGCGCAGCCAGCGCCGCTGGTGGCTCCGTGGCAGTACCCGATTTTCCAATTTTGCTTCCATACTCCTCTAGGAACTTCATTATCCTTTCGGGTTCTATTAGTATGATGTTTTTCACCAACCCTTCGTTGAATGCTTTCCATGTTCCTATATTCAGCCCATTGTAGAATACTTTCATTTGTTCTTTTATGATTTTCTTCTCAGCTACCAATACGTTCGTTAGTGTTTTCATTCGTTACCAAGCTCTTTCCCAAGTCTCAATTTTTACTTGTTTGAAGCTCTTCATTGCTATCAATGCTTCCTCTTCTAGAGATTTAGTTGTTCCCTTCTTGTCTCGCGATCTCTTCCTTCCAATCGCCTCCTTCTTCCTATTTGACAATGGCCTCAAATCATGGCGCTTAACCATATCTTGTGGCTTAATCGGTGAACCAACCTTTTCAACACCTCTTTTCAAATGATTTGGGGTCAAAAAATCTCTCCTAGCGGTGCTGGGTGTTCCTCCCAGCGGTGTTGGCTTCTCCGGTCTCACGACGGATTCTTCAAATCTAACTTTTCTACTTGCTACCCTAGCTTCAATCCTTGCAACCATCTCTGTTCGTTCCACTTGCTTCTTTTCTTGGTCCTTGATTTTCTTTATTATGTCCTGCCTTTGTCCTTCCAAGATACCGCAAGCTTCCTTTATCCTGTATTCTAATGGCAAACAATAATTGCTTATCCGTTTGGTGTGATCATCCATCTCCTTGTATTTCCACACCAAAATCACATGTTGCCCTAGTTCATCTTCCAGGTTTGTCACCTCTCTTAACGCTTCTTTATGACTACCATAATTTTCCTGACGAAAGTTGCCCACCTTTTGCATGAATTCACAATGGTTGTATGACACAGTAAGCTCATATTCTCCTTCGGTTACCTGTAAATCCATTCCGTTCCTATTTTTAAGCGGTATACGAGCGACGGGGAAATTAGAATCAGGACTTGTTGCTGTTCAGAGCCCCCCAACGACGCTGGGAACCTTCCAGCGGCGCTGACCTGGATGCTCAGCGGCGCTGGTACCTCCTGTGCAGGTTGCGATACTGCTTTTTGCCTTATAAACACCTTCCTCCACTTCCGACATGGGTCGCTCAAATCGATTCCGATGCATTGTACCTATTCCTAGCTGAAACACACTAGACGGAAATGAAAGAAAAAGAAAACAATAACGAAAACAAACACAAAACACGAAAACGATTAGTAACTTCAAGAACAAAATAAAATAAACCTAAATGCAAACAATCTAAACTTAATAACTAAAAACGATAAAATAAAAATATTTTTTTTTGGATTTTTGAAAATTTTAAAGAAAATGAAAATACTACTTAACTAACCTAAACTAGACTTAACTACTAAACCTAAAATGATTTAACCTAAAAACTGAAAAGTAACTACTTCGTGCGAAACACAAATTAGGATCCAATTACACTACTAAACTAATAATGTGTCGCGTCCCCGGCAGCGGCGCCAAAATATGTGATGGGTGTTTTCGTTGTATTTAAAATTTATAAAATTTGTACAAGTAATTACCTCAAACTAAACACACACTAACGGGTAGAGAACCCGGTCAAGTGTAGTATAGAAGGTGATAAGTTACAGGATCGTTCGCAGGGACGTGTTGCTTTACCTAATCTAGTAATATGTGTAATTTTAGCGGTTGTGGGTTGTCACGATTTCCTATTAAACTAATTAAAATACTGAAAAGTAAATAGAAGCCGCAACCGCTTATTCAGCGAGAGGCTTAGTCTGAAAATAGTTTGAAAAAGCAAATAACAGTAATAAAATTAAAATACTTGTTTGACATCTCAGATCTCATGACACGACCAGATATCATCCTACCTGCTTGCTAGACTGTTGGAAACTTAATCACGGCTCAGAGTCTCGTTAGACTCACACTACTTCTTTAAACAATATCTCGTTAGATTCATTGTTTAAGCATTAATGACCTAAAGTTTGTGTTACTAATTCATCTTTAAGTTACCCGGCTCTTAAGCCATAACCAGATAATAATTCTCTCCGGTGACCACAGTGCACGTTTCCATGTCACTGGATCGCGTCTGACATTGTTAAGCATCATGTTTAATTCATTCTAATTACTATGGTTCTGGATCCCTCAGTTATAAGTGAATCACCTTTTACATCTAGTTAAAGACCGACTAGTGTTTTCCATCCTTATGTATTAATCCTAGTGTATGATTATAGACCGATCATCAGAATTAAACTAATACACTCAGATATAGAACCGATATTAATATGAAGAACTAGTAAAACATGGATCTACGATAAACAGTAAAACACACTCCAACAGATCTAACAAATAAAGTAAAATAGATAAACGTCTACATGATCACATCGATTCAAACAAGTATCCAGTCTACTAGCCTAACATTATTAAAGGAATAACAAAGTCTGAAAAGATGAAAGACATTGTTTACCAACTGAAAGTAAATTAAAAGAGTAGATCTAGGTAGAAGATGAAAGACATTGTTTACCAACTGAAAGTAAATTAAAAGAGTAGATCTAGGTAGAAGATGAAGATCGGAAGGTGTTAGAAGCTCCAAAACCTCCTTGGAATCTGCAAAGTCGACCTAGGGTTTGATGTGGGCGGCTAGGGCTGCTGAATCGGCTCTCTCCTAGGGCTTTGAGGCTGCTTCGGCTTAAATTGGTGTTTAAGTCGGTTGCTGAACTGGGCCGCCCAGCGGCGCTGGGGCCCGCTGCTATTGGGCCAGCTGCGCTGGCAGCTCCTGCTGCTTCTCGTTTCGCTTCGTTCGACTCCCGAATCACCTTCTTATGTCTTGTAACTTCATAGGCCTTCATCTTGAGTCACTTGATGCCATTTACCCTCACTCGTATCTTCCGTGAACCTGCGTAAACATATAATCCATTAAGTACCGATAGTTCCGGAATATTAACTCATTTAAGACATTGAAATGAGGCCTTCCGATAGGGGTTTTTATCACAAAATGAACGCTCATCAGGCTTCCTTCTCCTTTCACTTTGACCATACGATTTATAAGTAACACGCATTGGAGATGTTCAAACTAGTACTCATATATCTTGAACTTTTTGCCAAAAATGACATTTGAAACGAGCCTCCGGGTCCGAAAATAGAAATGGGGACCATATGACGTGCTACATGCTCTTTCAAGAAGATTTTCGACAACACTTCAAATGGTGAACAATCACTCATAACAATCACTCATATCGAGTCAAACTGGTTCCAAGAAGTTAGACGATTTTATATTAAAATCCAAGTATTTAATTTTACCACAATAGAAATAGAAAGGACAAAAATAAGTTACTCAACTTAACATATCTTTAAAAAAACATTCACATCTTATTGTTTATATTATGTATATATATACTTGTCCACATCAAGAATATACATAACTCACAACCTTCAATCATAAAAGGAATTACTATACAATATTCAACATTAGTATCTTTATCGGGGCTTACTAAAAAAAATATTTTTATGTTTCATTTATTTCCCAATACTTTCTATCTATGATATTTTATTATCTATGATATTTTATTTATGATAGTAAAATGCCATAGACAACAAATTATAAGATGTAAAATAAAAACATGTTTAAAAAGAGGTAGAATTGAAAACTAATCGAAATATTTTATGTTTGAATGACTTTATCAAATTTGAAATACAACATACACAGTTGTTTTGTTATTTGATGTGATATTCTTTAATACCCCATATTAAATTATTACCACTTTCCATTTGATGTGACAATACAAGCTCACTTTCCTACTCTCCATTTTAAATTACATAACATTTTCCTAAACAGTGGACCCACTATCATAACTAGCATCTTATTACATATTGCATTTTTAGGTATCTCCAATTCAAAAAAAATATTATGCTCCTCTATAATAATATTCTATTCATCTAAACTAGGGATGAGCAAGAATTCCCAAATCCCGATCCCGTCCCGGTACCGTCCCGATCCCGGTACCGGGAAATGGTACCGAGTCCCAAGTGGGACCGGTACCGGACGGTACCAGTCCCATGCTCATCCCTACTCAAAACGCTATAAAAGCACTACCATTTCATTTTAATATAAAATTAAATACTTACGTATAAAAGTTATATTGTAAAACCATTTTCGTCAAATCTCAAAACCAAATACCATCAATAATGCTATTTGGTACTAATAACAGTCAATATGTATATTTTTAAATTTCGCTTATCTATGGTATTGAACCTTTTGTCCTAAATAAAACTAGCGGTTTATTGTTTTTGCATCTTAAGGACTAAAAGTCTTTTACTTAACCCCGCCAACTTTACTCATAAACCCCAACCTGCAATAAACATAAAATATTTATGAAAAACTTGATAAGTTACTTATTAATTATTGTGATTTTAGTTTTTGCATTCTTTCATAACACACATCAAATTTTTTATCTTTAGAGATAGGGGTCAAAGATTTGCATAACTAGTCGGTTCTTTTTTAAAAATGTATCAAGGGAAAGACGACTGTAAAGATTATAGATATATATATCTCTTCTTGAATGATAATAGTCGATAGAATATGAGCCTCGATAATAAAAATTGATAACATATCAAGATTTATGACAAAATATTTCTAGAAACTTATGTAACACCATTGCTTTTCTTATTGATTTACATCTTGCTAATTTTCGGGACTAATCGGGATTTGGTACCGATATCCCGGTCCCATCCCGGTACGGTACCGGTACCGCTTAAAATGGGAGGATCGGGATCGGTACCATATTTTGTTCATTTTCGGGATCGGTACCGTCGGTACCGGGACCGGTACGGGACGGTACCAGTCCCATGCTCATCCCTACTCAAAACGCTATAAAAGCACTACCATTTCATTTTAATATAAAATTAAATACTTACGTATAAAAGTTATATTGTAAAACCATTTTCGTCAAATCTCAAAACCAAATACCATCAATAATGCTATTTGGTACTAATAACAGTCAATATGTATATTTTTAAATTTCGCTTATCTATGGTATTGAACCTTTTGTCCTAAATAAAACTAGCGGTTTATTGTTTTTGCATCTTAAGGACTAAAAGTCTTTTACTTAACCCCGCCAACTTTACTCATAAACCCCAACCTGCAATAAACATAAAATATTTATGAAAAACTTGATAAGTTACTTATTAATTATTGTGATTTTAGTTTTTGCATTCTTTCATAACACACATCAAATTTTTTATCTTTAGAGATAGGGGTCAAAGATTCTTATGTTGACGAAGGTCATTTTCTATTTTATATAAAACCTTCAAAAACAGTCTTTTTACCTTAGGTATGCGTATATCCTAACCTTCCCCATATAATGTCGTAGTATTAAGACTCAAAACCCGTTGAAAACGACATTGGATGTTACTTAATTACTTGATTTTGTGTAATTAAATCAAATGGATCTGATTGATTTTGTATTCTCCTTACATAATTTTAAAGTATTGGTTCATCTTTAGCTACATATTGCATTTAAAAATGACATCATCATTTTCAATATTTTTTATCTATGTTTGTTAAATTATGATATTATACAAATTTAAAATGCCATTAATTATCTTTAATACTTAAAAACTTTCAACAGCTAATATCTCATTTAACTTTATATTATAAAAGATATAATTAACATACAAATCATTTTAGTAATTTATGATACAAAATATTTTTTAAAATAATAGTATCATCAAATCTCAACGTGTCTTATTTGTAACTATTAATTTAGTATAAGTTATAATGAAAATTTAATATGTTTAACTCGTATATTATGCGGGAAATAATCTAGTTATTAATACTTATAAGTTGTGTTTGACTTTCTTAAGAGAAAAAGGGGTAAAATCTAACTTCTATTAAAGATGTTAATCGAATATAAATTGTATATCTAACTTATAAAAAAAAGTGTTCATAAAATATTTACTTTATATACACAGAATGTATAAAATTTGAAACAAGGTTTGAAAATTTAAACTTTTTATAGTTTGGTTCTGACTGCTGACACATGTAGAGGAACAGTGATTATTGGTAAGAAAGCGTCAAACCTCTCAAACACAACACTTGTTTTGGTACAATTGTCACCTACCTTCCATCTTTTCAAATTTTTTGGAAACCAAATTTTTTACATGTAGAGGAACAGTGATTATCTTTTTTCTTTTACAAAGATTTGTGTGTGTGTGAGAGAGAGAGAATTTATAAGTAAAATTTGGTCATTAATTTAACAATTTAAATACACCCTCACTCTCTCTCAAATTCTCTTTCTCTCTCTAAATTGAATTCTTCTAGTTTCTCTCACACTCGTCTTCAAGTTTCAAATTCGTGATTGTCGGTTTAAGTAATCCAAACGTCGTCGTGTGCTTTCCGGTGAGCAACTTATCGATTTTTAGGTTTTACTTTTAATTAGATTTCTAAAAACGTGGGCGGTTAGATTTATGTATATATACACGTATGTATACTTATGTATCTAACAATCTATATATCTGTGTGTGTGTATATATATATATATATATGTTTTTCTTTATTATATTTGTTTCAATGTAGGCCCCGACTTTGACTAGATTGAGTATCATTGTTGTTGTTGCTGTAGGATTGGAAGTATATATAAATATATATGTGTGTGTGATTTTTTTAAATTAATTATATTATCAACTGATTGATTTTTTTGTATATGTGATATCTAGTGGAATATATATAAGTGATGGATTTTTCAAAGACTACATTGTATCAGCGAACACGATCTTGTTATGATAAATTTTACTTGGAGTTTAATGAGAAAAAGGGTAATACGAGGGTTCGCAAACGTCGCGATGACGGAAATAGGGAGGAAGAGAAAGGTGGGAAATCAAATGAGGGCTTAAAGAAGGGGAAAAATGAAATCGATGGAGGTTCGGGTAAGAAGAAGAAGAAGAGAGGGATTAAAAGGAAGAAAAATTTGGGGAAAGTTTCCAACAAGGGTAAGAATGTAAAGCAAGTTGAGTTTATTAATGATTCAGAGATTGATGATGAAGATTATGATGATGATGATAAGGAATTTGTAATTGAAGAGAAGAAAGTGAAAAGGGGGCAGTCTTCAAGAAGTTTTGAGAATGTGAGTCAGATTAGTCTAATTGATGAATTGGATGATGATGATGATGATGTGAAGTTGAGTAAGAAGTGTGAGAAGAAACAAAGTAAGTCCGATGTGGAACGGGTTTCTGGAAGTGGGAAAAGCAAGAAAAAGTTTGTAAAGGATTCTGGTAAGGGGTCGAGGGAAACGTTGAAAGTGGTTCGTAAGAGTACGAGGACAAATGATGCTCAATTGAGAAATGATGATGTTATGACCAAGAGTTTTGGGAGGAACGACAAGAAAGATGCTGACGTGGGTTTCAGTGGCCGTGAGATTGATAAAAGTGATGATGAAGAAGGTGTATCATACTTGGGTGATAATCTTGCATGTTTGGATGATTATGATCCGTCATTTAGTTCTCGTGTGGAAAGCAATGAGGTGAAGGTGAGTCCAGTAGTGGAGCTGGACTCGATTCGGGTAGATGTGGATGAGGATGGTGGCGGTTCACAGAGTTTAAAGTTATCTGAAGAGAAAAAGGTTAATTCGCAGAAGGTAGAGTCAACTGAGGATGCTGCAGTTGCTGAGGATGTGACAATTATTAGTTTGAGTTCTTCGAGTGATTATGTGGATGACGAAGATCAGAGTTCCATAGATGGTGGTGATTCTAGAATTCCAAATGTGCCAACTATTGTTGATTGGACTGAAGTTTCTGTAAAACGTATATTAAGTGATGACTATGAAGGGACGAAGAATAAGAAAGCTAATGTTTTTGAGCCCAGGATTACTAAAAAGCGGCATGGTAGTGGCATTGATATGTGGAAAGCTATGGAGGGTGGTTTGAAGAGAAGAAGGACTGACAATGATGCTTTTGTACATTCAGTTTACGAAATGGGCAACCAACAGGCAGGGGCGAGCACTGTTAGAAAGTATGATCAGTTTGGAAATAAAGTTGATGTGTCTAAGATCCTCACAGATGCTTTCAGAGAGGACGGGGATGGCGGAGACAAGGTCCTCCGAAGTTACATGATATCTAAAGAGGAACCTCTAGAGGGCAGTCCTTTTAAAGAAACCCCTGTTGAGAAAGTACGCTCGTATAAGTTTAGATTTGAAGACGAGGACGATATAGAGCCAAAGAAGTCAGAAAGCGAGCTTGAAGTGGATGAGCTTTTCAAGGAGATGGGCGAGAGCTTACAGTCGTTAGAAATTGGATGCTCTAGCACTACTGTGGTAAGTTTTTATTTGTTTATATATGAACAGAGGTATTCAATAATCTGTATATTAAGATACATCTGTAAGTTTGTGTGCATGCTTGTTTTTTTCCTTTTTAATGAAAAATCTGTAATTTAATGCCACACGGTGTCATATGTTATTCTTTGTAGTTGCCTGTACAGTCGAAAATACTGTTTAAAAAGTAGTATTCCATGTTCGTAAATGGTAATTAAGTGAGTTTGCTTTTTCTGTCTCAAGAATGTTACTTGAGCCTTATAAAGTGCAAAGAAGTTGACTATGAATTGCTTTTATGATATGTACAGGTTAATTGTGGTGATGCTGACTCTATGGTGGAAGGAAAAGATCAAACAACCTGTTGTCGCCGAGGAAAACATCGACTTACCATTAATGACCAGTTTGGGATTATCTGTAGATGTTGTTCTTATGTTGAGATGGAAGTAAGAGATATTTTACTCCCTCTGGTGAGTCTTAACTTGTCTACTACTCTGTATATGTTGTATCTTGACACTTTCTCATGAACTGGACCATTTGTCTTTCTTTTTTTTCTTTCTATCTTGGCATTATAAATTGTTTTAAGTTAAATTGTGAATAAACAGCTTCCCACTATACGTCTATACCCCCTTCCAATGCAACTTGTCTTATTGAGCATTAGTTTCAAAATTTAATATTATTGTAGTGTTCACCAAACTTGTACACATCTTATATGATGCTCTTGTTTCCCGATAGCTTAAGCATGTGATATGTAGCATTGATGGTCTTGTTCTATGAGGAATTGCAGTTTTATATCCACTTCTAAATTGTGGATTCACATGTCATAATATCATTTAAATTGGTTTTATATGCAGAGTAAAAATGGAAAGGGCGGGCATGGCAGGCCTGAATATGACCATGACAGAACAGACAGCATGAAATTTTCAGACCTTCCTGCAGCTGACTGCTATGATGACAGCCATCATGAAGCCAGATGGAGTAACTACGATGAAGGGACAGTTTGGGACTTGGTTCCCGGGGTTAAAGAATCCATGTATCCACATCAACGCGAGGGTTTCGAGTTCATTTGGAATAAAATAGCTGGTAGTACCTATATTGATAAGCTAGAAAAACGTCTTTCTAATAATGGAAGTGGTTGCATAATCTCTCATGCCCCTGGAACCGGCAAAAGCCGTCTCACAATCGTTTTCCTCCAGGCATTTTTAAAAATGTATCCGGATGCGAGGCCGTTGATTATCGCTCCTCGTTCTATGCTGCTTACCTGGGAAGAAGAGTTTAAAAAATGGGATGTTGATTTTCCGTTTTATAACGTGAACAGTAACGAATGTTCTGGACAGGAAGATGCAGTGGCGTTAAATGTTTTAAAGCGATTTGGGAATGTAAGAAGTATACATTGTAACCGTTTATTGAAGTTATATTCATGGAAGAAAAATTCAAGTGTTTTGGGGATCACATATAGATTGTTTGAAAGCCTAGCTGGCGAAGAAGGGAAGAGAAAAAAAGCGTCGAACAGTGATGATGAGCAGATAAAGAAAATTCTCCTTCATGTTCCCAGCCTTTTAGTACTTGATGAAGGGCACACTCCCCGAAATGATACAAGTCTTATGTGGAAGGCGTTGCTAAATGTCAAAACAAAAAGGAGCATCATTTTGTCCGGAACTCCCTTCCAGAACAATTTTGCTGAGTTATATAATACCCTCTGCTTGGTGAATCCCTTACTATCGTATGGGCTCTCATCTTTAAGAAGTGACACGTTTAGCAAAAAGCGTGGATGGAAAAACAGTTTAGCTAGAGGGCAATGGGATTCTATCACAAGCTCTAGTAAGTGGAGTCAACAGAGTATACACGAAATTAAAGCCGTGATTGACCCTTTTGTCCATGTACATAAGGGAACAATTCTTCAAGAAAGGCTTCCCGGTTTAAGGGATGCTCTGGTTGTTTTAAAGCCCACAAAAACGCAGCAAACGCTTCTTGGAAAGATGTACGGGAAAAAACTGAATCTAGAACACGACCATGTTATGTCATTAGTAGCCGTTCATCCTTCACTGCTCCCCGCAAACTCTGTTGGTAATGAGGGTTTTCTTAAAATGCTTAAAGTGTTTGAAAACGACCCTAGTGCTGGAGTTAAGACTAATTTTTTGATGGAACTTATTAAGCTCAGTGGAGCGCACAATGAGAAGGTTTTAGTTTTTTGTCAGTTCATCAAGCCACTGGATTTTATAAAGGAACTTCTGAAAACTAATTTTAGCTGGGTTGAAGGCAGAGATTTTTTGTACATGGATGGACAACAAGAAGAGAAGCTTCGGCAAAACTCAATCAATACACTTAATGATCCTAAAAGTGAAGTAAAGTTACTTCTTGCATCCATGAAGGCGTGCTCTGAAGGGATTAATTTGGTGGGTGCTTCAAGAGTTGTGTTGCTTGATGTTCATTGGAATCCATCAGTGGAGAGACAAGCTATAAGCCGGGCTTATAGACTTGGTCAAAAGAAAGTTGTTTATGTTTACCATCTAGTCACAGGATCAATGGAGGGTGAGAAATACATAAGGCAGGTTGAGAAGAGTCATTTATCAGAATTGGTCTTTTCTTCAAAAAATAGAGACAGTTCGATTCCTAAAATATCATCTACAGTTTCGGAAGATAGAATTTTAGAAGAAATGGTGCATCATGAAAAGCTAAGGGACATGTTTGAAAAGGTGATTTACCAACCGAAAGAAGCAGATCTATTTGACACTTTTGGTTAATACAGTTCAATGTTGTGGACTGCTCAGGTACAATATCACTTCGATTGTTTTATATATGTATTCTGTTTTAAGAACAAGTGCGGTTAAGTATCTTCTATTCTTGTCATGATTTTGTTGTGCCCGTGTCATATGAAGAGCTATAGAATGGTCATGTGTGTATCGGTGTACTAACATGATCATACTGTTATTTTCGATTTTTTTTTTTTTAAGTTTGAATAAACTAACTGGGATAACCAGAAGTTTGTATCCCATTTACAGACATCATGTGTTTTACATATATGTTAGATATAAGGACTTTGCTATTCATAGCCCTTCGTGTCCTAAGGGATATGAATAACACGCGTTAGAATGTTCATTAATATAATCTCCCCCAAAAAATAATTTTCAACCTTCATGTACAAGATTTTACTTCTGCTAAGCCATAGCCCTAAGGGCTATGTTTAGCAAACCCCTAAAACTTAACAGATAGCATGGTTCGGGTCTCTTGATTTCCTGATTGCATTGGGCTGATCTTGACTCAAATGACAAGGCAAGGCTAAAGCTTCTAAACAGTACAAGCTCAATAGTTTTACCGTATAAAGAATTCTCTTTTTCTGCATGTATTGTTTGGATCTATTTGTTGGATCAATTATCCAAATAACTCCACTTTATATGTTCTTCTGTGTGCATTCAGGTTCCTGAAGGAAACATGATGTTGGGATGATTGTTATTCAGACCCAGAGGAGATCCCACAGTTCATTGGTAAATGCATGTTTCTTCACGCTTTTCATTTGTTCAACAGATGGTTTTTTGTAGCTCTATTTTTTTTTTGGGAAGTTTTTGTATCTTGTGTAGCTGTTTATCTGTTGCTAAACTGTAAAGTTGCTAATAATATTGCTATTGCTCTGTCGCTGCAAAATTGGCTATAAGATTAAGATTAACCTTGACAAATTCGGACTATCACTGTTTGAGTGGTGACTAGATCACTAGAAATGAAACTGGTGTCCCAATTTGTGAAAAACTGGTAGCATGATCTCTGTTTAAAACGATTTACGTTTGTTGAAATTTATGTATTTTAAGAGAATATTTGAACACTTCAAACTTTGCTGGCTCTTGAGTTTTTATCACAAAAGGGGAATGATGATATTATTAAGCAAGTGATATTTAACACGATGTAAATCAAGATTATTAAACAAGTGATAATATAGGCGAATGCAGGATTTTAGTTTCATTACTCTTTAAGCTCAAGTTATCAACCAACCAAACATCCTGATTTGGTATGCTACTGGACACGTTTTGATTCAAGCCTTTTTATGATTGACCAAATCAGAAAATCAATGACGAAGAATAAAATTAGACGGTTAACTTCGAATGATGAAACAATCAATTTAAAGGTTGGACAAACAAGAATACTAAATATTATTGTTGAAAAGATATAGACAATAATAATAAAAAGAAGGGAACTTTGGATGGCTGTTTGTCCGCTTGAAAAAAAAAAATTGAAGGGGCGAAGGTCTCACATAACATGAGCAGGTTAGACCTTTGGAATGCACGCAACCACGCGATGAACACATGACGAACTATTCTTTCGCCTTTAATATCGTGTGTTCGTCACATATTAGTGGCATACGCCTATTTTTGAAGAGCTCTTTAAAGAAAGGCTCCAACTAATTATTTTAATTCAGATTTTAATTTTATTTAAAATAGAATTAAAATCATTTCTGATTTTTAATATTCATCGTATAATTATTTTTATAAATAAATAAAAATAAAATAAAGTTATTTAATATATTTTTATAATAAATGATGTATTTAATGAACTCAATCTAAATAGTCAAAAATTATATGATCATTAATTCATTCTTATAATTATTATATTTAAATGTCCAAACTATAACGCAATAATAATATTAGAATACAGTAATATTAAAACATTTCAAAATTCAAATCTAGTTTAAAAACCATATATTCATTCTCGAAATCTCGTCATTGAATTGTGTTTTTCCTTGGAACTATATTATTGTCCCGCGTAATACGCGGGTAAATATAAGTTTATTTGTAATATTTATCTTTATATATACTAAAAGGTAACTGACCTAACCATTTATTGGTCAATCACACTCTCAATTCTCAAAATTAAATCAACACATGTCAATTAATTTAATTTAATTATAAATTAAAAATCCTAATAATTATTATCAAATATATTATTATATTAGTATTAATAGAAAAAGTCTTTATAATTTACATTTTTTTTGTTTTTAATCAATAATTTACAGTTTTTAACCTTAAAAAGTCTCACAAAGTCCTTAATTTATAATTTTTATATTTTGTAGCCATCAAAGAAAATTTTTTAAACCTTATACATAATTAATCAGTTCTTAATATTTTTATACTATTATCAATAAAAAATGTATATATTGTTTATTTAAATATAATATAATACTAAAACATCGGCAAAATACCTACACGATATAAGGTTTAAGATTTACACTCGAATTATAAAAGTTATTTAAATAAACTTTATCTATATTTTAATATATATCGAAATAAAATTAATCTAATAACTTTTTAATCAATTACATCTTTCTATTTTCTCAAATTGATCACCAATCTATTCACAATATAACATTAATTACAATTTACATAATACAATATATAATAAGCTAAAATATTTATTAAACTAATAAAGTACGGGTATCCCAAACTAATATATCACGGTTTATCTAATTTTATTTACATTTTTTACATTTGAATATATCAGTTTGTTTTTCTTATATTTTTATATTTCAATTTATAAGGTTCTATTCCGTTACATATATTTAATCATATGTTAGATATATCACAAATATGTCGTGTCTTTGACACGGGGTTAAATTTACTATATACTAAAATACGAATTTTTTAACTAATTATTAACCAATTAAAATGACCTATTTCACTTAATTAACATTTACCACTGTTTGTTGGTCCAATCAAATTGAAAAACTTATTACTTGACATTTTTTAATAACTTATATATTATACGTTTTTCCTAATAAATCTAGATGTTGAATATTTTATAAAAACATAATCCCTACTATCTGTAGTAATGATAAACAATATATATTTATAATATATATATAGTAATAAACTAAAACAAATTGATTTCTTTATCGACACGTGGCGTTTTATTTAAGTGACATGTGTCCTTTAAATCTATTCTAACAAATTCTACTTTTTAGATACCATAAATAAATAAAACTTTTATAATTAATAATTTGGATATATAGATTTCTAATATAATTATGACTCTTATATTAGATCATATTATACTTTTTATCATCACCATTATATATTTATATATGTGGTCGTGTATATCGTCATGAATTTTAGACTAACTATATGATTTGTAAATTCCGTTTTATTAGTCACTAGCTTATAACCCGCATAACACGCGTGATTTCTATATTTTTTTGCATTAAAAAACTTTTAATATATGGAAACTATTAACATCTAAATATATATTTACATTCTTTTAAACCACAGTTATAATACCATATTTATTGTCAAGGAGAAATGTTAACAAATCATGTTTTCAACCATAAAACTAAAATATATACATGAAATATTAAAGAGATATTTTTATTAACACTAAGTTGTAACTATACATCTACTCTTATCAAGGGTACCAAAGAAGTGTTATTTTAATTCATGTATTTGAGTAATCACATCAAAAAATCATGTATATAAAGATTTTTAAAATATATTTGTAGTGTCGTTGAAATAAACATTATTAATGGAAATAAAATGTAATTGAAATTTCTCGTAACAATATAAATTTTTAATGTTTTATGATAATTAAATACTAAAAAGTAAAAAAAAATAAAAATATACAACTAAGATTCTTTACCAGAAGGTAATTAGTGAAGTAAATGGTATAGGTTATCAACAAATAAATAAGTATATAGTAAATTTATCAAAAGTTTTTATCAAAACTTAAATATTATTTTCAATTTATCAATCCATTTTAAATTGAAATTTTGTCAAATACTCAATTATACGAAATTAGAAATACAAATATACAATATATAAAACTTTGTATGCATGAAAATATAATATATATATACAAATATAAATATTTTTTTAAGTTAAAACATTAAAGAATAAAGAGTACCATTATTATAAAGATTTGTTTAATAAAGTTATTGAGTAGTATTTAATTAGGGCATTTACTAAACTAAAATAAATAAAAGTAAATGACTTACTTGTAATAAGTAAAATATGAGGACTAAAAATGTTATTGACCAATTCTTGGGTCAATGATGATGTCATCAAGAAATCTAATGGTGGAAAATAAAAGATAAAATGTAATCAATGGCTCACACTTTTTTAAATTTGAATTAAGGGTTTTGTTTTAATATATATATATAATATATATATATACTATATATAATAATATTTTTTATTTATAACATAAAGAATAAAGAGTACCATTATTATAAAGATTTGGTTATAAAGTTATTGAGTGGTATTTAATTAGAGGCATTTACTAAACTAAAATAAATAAAAGTAAATGACTTACTTGTAATAAGTAAAGTATGGACTAAAAATGTAATTGAAATTTCTCGTAACAATATAAATTTTTAATGTTTTATGATAATTAAACACTAAAAAGGTAAAAAATTAAATAAAAATTATACAACTAAGATTCTTTACCAGAAGGTAATTAGTGAAGTAAATGGTATAGGTTATCAACAAATAAATAAGTATATAGTAAATTTATCAAAAGTTTTTATCAAAACTTAAATATTATTTTCAATTTATCAATCCATTTTAAATTGAAATTTTGTCAAATACTCAATTATACGAAATTAGAAATACAAATATACAATATATAAAACTTTGTATGCATGAAAATATAATGTATACTATACATAATATAAATATTTTTTATATATTATATTATAATATAAAGAATAAAGAATTATATAAAATATATATATATATATATATATACGCAGCTAGACGATATTAGAAATACAAATATATAATATATAAAACTTGTATACATATGAAAAAATATATATATACTATATAAATAAATTTTTTATTTATAACAATCAAAGATAAAGAGTACCATTATTATAAAGATTTTTAAAATATATTTGTAGTGTCGTTGAAATAAACATTATTAATGGAAATAAAATGTAATTGAAATTTCTCGTAACAATATAAATTTTTAATGTTTTATGATAATTAAATACTAAAAAGTAAAAAAAAATAAAAATTATACAACTAAGATTCTTTACCAGAAGGTAATTAGTGAAGTAAATGGTATAGGTTATCAACAAATAAATAAGTATATAGTAAATTTATCAAAAGTTTTTATCAAAACTTAAATATTATTTTCAATTTATCAATCCATTTTAAATTGAATTTTTGTCAAATACTCAATTATACGAAATTAGAAATACAAATATACAATATATAAAACTTTGCATGCATGAAAATATAATATATATATACATATATATAAATAAATGTTTTTTTTACAAGTTAAAACATTAAAGAATAAAGAGTACCATTATTATAAAGATTTGTTTAATAAAGTTATTGAGTGGTATTTAATTAGGGCATTTACTAAACTAAAATAAATAAAAGTAAATTGTAATAAGTAAAGTATGAGGACTAAAAATGTAATTGACCAATTCTTAGGTTAATGATGATGTCATCAAAGAAATCTAATGGTGGAAAATAAAAGATAAAATGTAATCAATGGCTCACACTTTTTTCAAATTTGAATTAAGGGTTTTGTTTTAATATATATTAAAGATATTTATACATATATATATAATATATATTTTTTATAGTTATAACATAAAGAATAAAGAGTACCATTATTATAAAGATTTGGTTATAAAGTTATTGAGTGGTATTTAATTAGAGCATTTACTAAACTAAAATAAATAAAAGTAAATTGTAATATAAAGGAGGATGTCTAATGAAATGTTTACGTGGTGTTCCTAGACTTTTCTAAGCTTAAAATATGTATAAATGATAATTTAAGTTTATCTTTATCTTTGATTTTATATAAGATAAACGATATTTTTTTCTTTTTAAAATTTCTTACTTAAAATTTTTTTAGATGAAATAATTTATAACATATATTTCTCATGTTTTAAAATAGCCACACTACTTTTTTCATTAACTTCACATCAATAACCAAGTCGTCGCCACTAAAATCACCACTAGTCACCGCCGCCGTTACCCGCCGCCACCACCTCACCATCGCCGCTATCGCTATTGTCTGTCATCGTGTGGACATCCGTCTAGTTACTATACAAAGCAAACTCCCTTTCCTTTTTAATTGTTTTACCTTTAAAATACTCAAAATGTTTTTAAAATATAATTAATGTTATCAATGAGCTTATTTGTAACACCCGACGTTTAAAAATATGGGTTTTCAAAAATCTTTCACCTAACGGTGTTAAATTGCGGAAGTAAAGACCATAAAAGTCAAAACCGATAAAAACATTTCGGTTTCTGCATTTAGTTGGTGTTACACGCCATATCAAACAATAGTTCAAATGAAAACCCAACGGTTGCCCAACATTAAACAACCGTTCACACATTATTACATATATTCGACATCAAAATGAAATGTAATCAAAAGTCTCCATAATAAGCAACTAGGGGTAGCTAAGGAATCTGCATGCTTTCTACCTACGCTCTCACGTCCTGCACCTACAAGTCCTTCAAGCTAAACCTGAGGGAACAACCACATTAAAGAAACAAGTGTTAGCTATAAGAATAGCTAAGTAAGACCACACTTAATTTAAAAGCATTTGTCCAATTAAAACATTTCTTCGTTAATAGACAAACTCATTAGGCACAACACACAACACACATAACTGCATAACAACTTCATATCAATTAGGATAATCATCCTAAATGTGCCTATCCTGCATTAGTTCACACATTGTCACACATATCTTTGTTTACTGCATATAAGTGTGTCCTGCATCACACCCGACTGGACGATCAACCAAAGGCTAATCATCGTATGTCGTTAAGGAATGGCAAGCCAATCCATGAGTAATCCGTATGTGGAGGTTGGTCAAACCCCTCGTATTACTCGCCCTGCATTATAAAGACCATGTTGCAAGGAGTCACCCAAGCAACAACTACGTCAACGTACTCGTCCGGCTAAGACTTGTACGGGTTAAGCTTAACACTTTCCCTGCATTATATTTACGAGCTCGATTTCACACATAATAGTTTAGGCAACACACATATCCTAAACATAATCACACATTACCTTCATTTCGTTTGGGCCCTTAAACGTGCAAGTGACATGGCAACCTACCAAGTCTAGTGAGCTAGGTGTACAAGCCATGTAGTATGCATATGTCACACATTAACTCCATTTCTACATTTCACACATAATAAGATACTTCGTAATTCTACATAAACTACATATCAATACACTACATTAAATAATACTTCGTTTCACTACATTAGGGTCTGCATTTCAGGTCTCATGGTCAACTACATATCCCATAGTACCTCTCGTGTAACCCGAGATACCCACATATATCATATGTTACCGTTAAGGAAGTTATAAGTATGAAACCTTTGCTTGTTGAACCCTCAGCGTGACAAAAGTAGTGTATCTTACCTTGATACAGCTTAACAACAAGCTACAAGTACAATACAACGATGACTAGGTGTCTCCAATAACCTAGAACAAGTATAAGATCGAAATATAAGCTAAACGACACCTTTTTGTAAAATCTGGGCAGGTGGTGCGCCGCACCTTCCAAGTGGTGCGTCGCACCAATCCTCCAGAAATTTCCTATCAACAATAGGTGCGCCGCACCTACCCTTTGGTGCGTCGCATATCGGGCTCCCATCAAAAACCAAAAACCTAAACTGGGCAGTGGTGCGCCGCACCACTCCCTTGGTGCGCCGCACCTGGGGTGCAGATCAGCAACTCAATTTTGTTCTTTGATCAAACGAATTCCATACGAACCCATACCCCAAATCCAACCTGGGGACTTAAAATTAATCCTTTTAATTGCAATTTCATCAACTTTAACCATCCTATTAATCCTTTAATCCTTTACATCATGAATCAATCATTTAATCACCCGAATAACATGAAATCGGTGAACGTTTAATCAAAAACCCAACCCAAACCCTTATGGCCTGGATTAAGACTAATTTAAGACTCACACAATCATATTTCAAAAGAGGAATACCAATAATACCTGTATTAGGTGACAAAGATCCAAGATCTAAGCAATACACGATCGATTTGGCTCCAAAATGAATAGATCTAGAGAGAAACTTGAGAGGGAAGGAAGGGGATCGGCTAGGGCTTGTTTAGGAGGAAGAAAATCTGCATAATGGCTCTCTAATGACAACCCTAAGCCTCTAAACCCGTTTTTGACTTTGCACACATGTCAAAACTAGCCCCTAAGCTTCCTAATCCTTCATTATTGGTCACAAACTACTTTATTGACCATATACATCATTAATCCTTCATTAAATGTCACTACATAGACATTAATCTTCATATTACACACATTTATACTACATTAACATTTAGGCTTACAAGCCTCACACATAACACACATTAACTACATATAAGCATTAAATCTAAAATAGACTTAACGACACACACAATATTGACTTAACGACATTAGTCAACTAGTAAAGAAAAGTTTGGGATGTTACATTATTGAATACCCAATATACTTTTAATGAAATTAATTTATAATATTTATTTCTGAAGTTTCTAAAATACTACCTGAGCCCTATCAATAACTTACACTGCTTACCGCCGACACTAATCGCCACCATGATCACGTTACCGCTATTACTATTGTTTTCACATTGCGTCAGTGTTGGTCTAGTTAAGTACTAGATTTTAGACCCGTGTATTTTACAATATTACTAATATAAGAATTAGCATATGAAAAAAAATTTGACCAATTGACCAAGGCTGGATGGTGTAGTAGAGTTTCTTTTATACAAACTTTTTCAGAGAAACAATATCTTAACTTTGATTACATAATTGACCAAGTTTTCATTGATATCTTACAAAAGTAATTACATTTTCGTTAGTCATTGTTGTTAAGAACAATAAAAGTAGTGGCTAGTTCGTGAGGTTTTCAAATATTTCGTGTGTTGTGATTTTATATGTACAGTTCAGTTTATATAAGAAGAATCTAATTACTGATAACAACAATGATTATCCTAATTATAGTCTGATTACAATTACTAATAACAATAATATTTTAGTTTGATTACAATTAATAATATAAAACAAAATATTGATATAAATATTAATTCATATTAATCCAACTATTGTAACTTCTCTAACTTTTAGCTATATTTTGTTATTAGATAGACATTATGAAATAAAGTATTAATTATTTTTAAATTGGGTTAAAGTGTAAATTGGTGATGGAAAACCAAAAAGTGTAAATTAATTTAGACATGTGTTGATTTAACTAATTTTGAGAAATTGAGGGCTGTGATTGGTCAATTGAGGTTAGGTCAGTTGTCTTTTAGTATATATAAAGAACGAGTCCTAATACCCGTACGATGTACGGTAGCTATATATATTGTATCATAAAGAAATTCGAATATGCCTCATACATGATTTGTGAGTATGAAATAAATTATGGTTAAAGTAACCGATGATCGAAACTAAATTATAATAAACAATAATGATAAATATAATATATGTTTAGTTAGAGTTTTGGATTTACCTTAAATTTTTAAAATCACATCAAAATCGAGACTTGTAAGAATAGTGGATGACGACAAATGGTCTTGTGATTTCGGCGTAAACTCAAAATTTTTAAGTTTTCATGTTAATAACTTATTATAAATAATATAAGTAATAGGAGTTGAAGAGTTGAGAAAAAAAAGCAATTTTATTAATGAGAAAACGATCAATCAAATAAGGTTATAATGTGTTTTGTATTAATAGACAAAGAGTTAGAGTTTAATTCTAAGTCTAATAAGAAAATTGAATCTATATACAATTAAAAAAGATAATTTAATAAAATAAATAAATTAAAAGGACACGTGTCGATCAAGGATTACGGCACGTGTCGTTCATGTTTTAGTTTATCGGTACATAAGTATAAAAATAAAGAAGTTTTTTAAAATAAAATTAAGTAAATGAAAATAAAATACAGTAGAATGAAAAGAGCGGAAATTTGACTGCGTATAAATAACGAAAACGATTTAGGGTTTCAACCCTCGCTAGCTGTCTAAGCCGCCGCCGCCGCTGCTGAGGAACTCTGTTTCATCTGTAGATTGCTCACTCGCGTTATTCCTAAACATCTTGCAAAATGGTAATATCTTATTCTATATTATAATATATATAATAATTAATACTTGTATTCTTCAAATTTAATCATCTATCTACTAATTAAATCAATATCAATCATTCAACTGTAAAACATTTTATGTGAAAACAATGAAGTATAGTATTCGTATGTAGCGGAATTTAAATATGTCGTTAACATGCGGTAAATAAATTATCACCGGTCTCTACAAAAAAAATTATTTTCTGTTTCTGATTGTTTTTTGTCCCAAATATGTATTATAGACCAAGAGAACAAAGAAGGCTGGTATCGTTGGAAAGTACGGTAAGTTTCGATGTTTTTCTTCATCATTTTTAACATTTAGAGTACAATGTATTCATCATTGTAATTAAAATATTATATGTTATAATGCTTTAAATGTATCTATCTTATTATATTGTCAATGTTTTTCAGGTACTCGTTATGGTGCTAGTCTGCGAAAGCAGATCAAGAAAATGGAAGTCAGCCAGCACTCCAAGTATTTTTGTGAATTCTGTGGCAAGGTATATCTAACCTAATTGTGGTCTTGTGTTTTTTGTACTCTTGTTTGTATATCCGTTTTGTGCTAATCGGTCTAAATTTACTGTATTATTTCAATTACACAGTATGCGGTGAAGAGAAAGGCTGTTGGTATCTGGGGTTGCAAGGATTGTGGCAAAGTCAAAGCCGGCGGTGCATATACTTTGAAGTAACGATCTTATTTTCGTTTTGAATTTTCTTTTGAACAATATAATTGTTTGTTTGTATTACATCCTACTGACACTTTTTTTTTCTCTCTCTCTTTTTTCCTACAGCACTGCAAGTGCTGTGACGGTGAGGAGCACAATTCGGCGGTTGAGGGAACAGACCGAGAGTTAAGTGGTGCATTTGTCGTTTGCTTTAATCTGAAGTTTTTAGAAACTTTATATTCTATCATGTCAAGGTTTCGTATTTACCCTTTTAGACCTTCTTGGATCGTTTCAAAATATTCACCTGTTGAATCAATGGAAAGAGTTGTGTTAAATCAAGCAGTATTTTGTTTGGGAATTTATGTTTGATACTGTGGTATCATAATTTCTTCTGAGCCTCTCTCTTGACACCTTCTACGGTATTTTCATTTGTTAATGGTTATGCGTCCCCAATACTCTGCATCACTTACCTTTAAGTCAACCTCCTAATCCTAATGAATGTCGTTATACTTTTAGGCTAGTTTCTTATTCTTTACGCTGATTTGTGTGACTCTTGATAACGTTTGAAAGCGTGTCTGTTTTGTGTATCCAATCTGAGGTGGATGAAATTTAAGCAGGAGGAAACCAATTTTTAGTTTTGGAAGATCTAAGAACAAGAAAATAACCTAACAAACTCATGCTCAAGTTGAGCTGTGAATAATTTTACACCAGAATTTGAGTCAGGTCACTTGTTGTCATCGGTTGTAATCTGAAAAGCAACATAATTTGGTGTACAAGGTCCAGGTCAAATAACCGTGCATAAACTTCGGTACTGTTTAGTATATTTAGTTATTTACTATGAACCCTTTTAGCTTTATTTGCCTTGGCAATTGCTTGCTTATAAGCCACAATAATTTTAGGTGAACTCTATGTGATCATGATTGGGGCAGACTTCACATTATGCGTATGACACATTAGGAGTTCTTACTTTCTCAGACATATAACACAGAAAATGCGAGTAACATGCGGAAGTCGTATATGTTCATCATATCTAGATGAAATGTATGTGACAAGTTTCTTAAAAGCAGCAGATGAGAAAGCAACACAAATTGATTAGGTTAAGAAAGTCCAATGTCAGTACCACACATTTGATATCAGTAATTTTCATGCCACTAATCTTCCCTTCCATCCAGTTTACTTGTTGCCCATTCTTTCCTAAATCTGTAGTAGCCATTTGACTGCTAATGCATCAAAAACACCCAACTGCCCATGCCAACTGGGTCAGACTCGTATAATGCACCAAATTACATATACTAGTAGTTGGTGAGTGGATGAATTTGCCGTGGATGATTTCTTGTTGCATATAGGTTTATATCGAATGACCATACAGTGATTGGTGATTCAACACTTCATCTGTATATAGCAGAAACTGCAACCATTCTTCCAACACTTCATCTGTGTGTAGCAGAAACTGCAATCATTCTTCATTTTCAGATGCTCCAAGATTTCCAGAGTTGTAATTACTAATTAGCGGTTCATTCCCTGTTTTGCCACTGTTTTTTAAACATTTAACTAATAAGGCCGAGTGTGGCATAAAGATTTCGAACCACATACCCTCCAATTTTCATGGGATGCAATGTATGTGATATAATCACATTTTTGTGACTACATGATGTCAAAATATGTTCAAAAAAACAGGATGTCAAAAGTATTTTGCAAACTAAATACATGGTATTGGCTTTTTTTTTGTTACGCCTACAGATGAATTGGCATGAAGTTGGAAGAAAAGTGTTCGGCTTTTATAATTAAAAGAGTACACTTCAGCGGGTATAAAAGTGGACTTGTGAACTTAATCATTTATAGATTAGTATAATGGCAACTAGGTTGTTGAAATTAAGAATTTAAGATACAAAGAGGAATGATTGTGAGTTTGTAACCGTAGCAAAATACCACGGGTCGTGAAGTTTGTAGTTATTTGAAAAGAAATCATTGCTCATGTTGAGTTATAAACAACTAAACAATTCAATTTCAGGGCGACATCTTTACTTGATCTCAATGCGCTCTTTAGTTCTTACCGGTTATTAAGAGCGCTTTTAGCAATTTGGGAACTTTTTTTTTTGATCTTAGATAACTTATAATGCAAATACCAATATAAATACAAAAAGATTATACAATCATATCCCTAGCCAGAATAGATCAGCACAAACCAAAGCTATATCATACTTTACATAAGACACATAGGACCCATATGCATAAACCACACATCTTTTATCGGACCCACATCCAGGATTTCCTTATGGTCACATATAGAAGTTGAGTAAACAAGACTCCTCACACCAATACACACAAAGAGATATATATATAATGCCTATATTACATGCACTAGACATGCTAACATATACAAAGACTTGTGGTAGTATCACATACACACTTTATGTGGGGACGAAACGCAAATCCATGTGTGTTGTATGCAAAAAAGTTGTCCTTGATCCCATGCACGGTACTATATCTAAACGATATGTCAAAACTTCTGATAACCCATATTCAAAGCCAGAAAGAACAGTTGGATTTTATAGAGCCAAAGCAAATACAACACTAACTATATTGATTCTTTTTCCAAGTAAAAACACAACCATTTACATTTTACATTTGAACAAAAAAGACAAGAGGACATGAAAAGGTCCTCTAAATACTCATGAATCTTGGTGACTATGCAGCAGTATTATGCTGTAATTAGCCCCTTCCTCAAATATCCTTCTGATTTCATGTTACACGGAAAAAAGGCAACAAGCACTTTAGTGCTCTTTGAATTCATAAACCTACTAGTAACCGTAGCAGCATATCATATATAAACATATACTTATTTGTAGCCAGAAGAAAGAGGGACACCATATGCTCCTCAATCAGTAACTTCATTATCCTAAACTGATTGCGGTTCCAAGCAGCACCACCTCCTTGCATTACTAACCACCATCATTACTTCTAAAAAACCGTTATAATTTAAACACTACTTCCCTCAAAAGAGGTCAAATAAACACAAGAGAATCAGACAATTTCTAGTGGAAGATCATCATTGTCATCATGCTGATGCATTCGGTTTTGGACTGCCTTAACTGCTGCCACTCTAGCTGCATTGGCTGCCCGGTTTGCTGCAGTCACTGATCGGTTAACCCTCTCAGCAACATCAGATACACAGACTGCTTTCTCAGCTATACGTCTTGCTTCCTGGAACACAACATACCAGTTAATGCTTTTGTTTCGTGAAAAGAAATAAAGAGTGATGATGGTCCTAGTGACCTGATATACCTGGACAGCTTTAAGGACTTTGGCATGAGAAATGGAGCTGGATGATCCAGAAACAAACGTATTTTGAGCGGTTGAAACAGCGAGAACCCCGTTATCCCAGTGACCCGATTGAGTGTCTCCGTTTCTGAAAGTGTACATACCAAACCCTTGTCTTCTTCCTTCATGCCAGGCACCCTCATACCGGTGTCCGTTTGCAAATCGGTAGACACCAAAACCATGCATTTTATCTGCAAAATATTCTCCAGCATATGTGTCTCCATTTCTGTACCATCATGTAATCAGATAAGCTTACAAATATCTAAACCCATAAAAATTGTATTGTATATTAGTCTTGTGGGTGTTTTAATGTTTATATTAGTCTTAAAAGATGATTAATTAGGGCAATCTACCGCCTCGGAATTGCTAGCATTCACATGTAACCATGAGAATAGGTGAATAAGTAAATTTCAGCTGTGGGGGACGTTATCATCTTTGTGGGGCGTCCTACGTTGGAAATAATTGCAACTTTAGTTGGACTAGAGGAGTGCTAAATAACTAATCATCATTAGGTCATTTAATAGCAAACTACATAAAAACAAGCAATCATCAACATCAAATTCACCAACTCACCAACTACTATTATGTTCGATGTTAAACTTACAATAACAAACTTCTATTTATGCATATATAGTAAATGTGAAGCCCACAAGAGTATGATAGACCTTACAAGCTACAGATCAATGGTATCACAGGATCTGCAAAGTCTAACCCTTAAGTCATCCGTGTATGAGTTTGTTGGTTGTCCCAAAAAAGGATAGAGAAGTTCCTAGGTAATAGTCAGATATATGAGCCTACACAAAGATGCACTAACGCGTAGATTGCTTACATAAAATACGAGTAGAGAACAACAGGAAGCAAAATTCTAAACAAAAGTCTAAACAAGCATCAACTACTATTCAAGTTAAAGATCATTAGCAATAGGGTGAAAATCCAAATGATCTACAATACAATTAACAAATAAGTTTAACCATATACTGATATACATAACAAACAACATAATAGTGGATCACTAGCATATATAGATTCTCATACACTATTGAAAATTGATGATTCGGATTGTTACTAGCTATTTATATTCAAGAGCTTAAGTTGAAAAAGTCACCTGAAATGATAGTAGCCAAGCCCATGCTTGATACCTCCTTTAAATTCACCCGAATACTTGCTACCGTCTTCACACGTATGAACCCCACATCCATGACACTGCCCTTTAAACCATTCTCCAGCATACATATCCCCTGTATAAAATCTATAAACCCCATAACCATGTCTCAATCCCTGCCTATACTGTCCCCTATATCGGCTCCCTTTAGCCCAAGTTTCGACACCATATCCATCATATTTTTGGTCAACCCAATCACCTTCATACCTCCCATTCAAATTATAGTAATACACACCACTTCCAGAACACTTCCCTTTATAAAACTCTCCTTCATAAACATCCCCATTGGTATACACCTTAACCAAAACCCCCGAATTCGTGTTATCCTCAAATCGGGCCTTTGACCCGATTGACCAAACAACAGGTGGTTGTGTTTTTGATGTGTTACTATTACTACCATCTGATTTACTATAAAGCCTCAAATTCTGGATATTTCGAGCAACGAATAACCGTATTGAAGGCAGATTAGTAGCATGAAAACTAGTGATATTAAATGAAGATAAAACAACACTACAGAAAGCAATAACAAAGAGTATATAAAGATAAAAAGATCTATAACTTAGTGAAAAATAGTATATTGATGGCAAAAATAGAAGGATTAAAACCCTGGAAGGGACTTTAATCCAAAAAAGCTTAACATGGCTAAACTTGATTAACTTCAAAGCAATTGTTTTAGTAGCCAAAAGTGCTTCTGAAGATGAACAGCAAATTAAAGATTTTTTATGCGAATTTCTTCTATTATTATTGTTATAAGATGACTTTTTTAATTGGGGATTCATAATAACAGACCTTTTTTGTTGTGGGTTTTCATAAAGATTGAATCTTTGTTCATTTTTTTTTGGTATTTGAATTTCAAGATTTGGGATTTTTGATACAAATTTTTTAGTGTTATTTTCTTGAAATTGAAATTTTGGGGATTTTAAATCGGAAAAATTGTTTTCTTCTCCGATCTGAATACCAGTTTTTTTCTGACGCATTGACTGTTAAAAAACCAAAAAAAAAAAACCAAAACTTTTTTGTAAAATCAAAACCCAAAATGACATATATATATAGATATAGATATATGCTTACATAAAAACTGAAATGAAAAGCTATAAATTTCTTGAATTTTGTGAGAAAATCGTGAAATTGAAGATGAAATTGAAATTGAAATTGAAATGGGTATTTATAATTTTCAGGTGGATGTGTGTGAATTTCTGTCTTGTTTTTTGGAAAAAGGAAGAGGGAAACACAAAAAGGCTCAAGTGGGGAGAGCTATGGAGATATAAATAGACAAGGGGTGGTTTTGGAACTTAAGTAAAAGTATGGGGTTATGTTTCTAATTTTGATTTTGGGACACTTAATGTTTCTTTTTAGACCCTTTTGTTTGATATATTTACCAATCTCACTCGCCTCACTCAAAAAGTCTTTTTGTTCTTTTTACTTTTAGCTTTTTAATTTTAAGTACTAGTGAGTAGTGATTATTTATAGATTAGAAGGATATTTTGGGAATGGTGTCTTCTTTTTTTACTTTCTTTTGTTAGAATTTTTTTTTTTTTGGAATGGCTAATATCATTGAACTTTTACGTAAATACAAATACAATCACCAATATGAGTTTACATACACCCAAACACTATATATCTACAAAAGAAATTTTTTTCCAATTCTCCCAAGTTATAGCAACCTTATGCGCCCTATTTTTCACCCAAAGGAACCCAATAGATTGTATATCTTCAAACGCTTTTTGAGAGGAGAACCCAACACCTTGAAACACAACTTCATTTCGTGTCTTCCAGATGCTCCAACACGACACCAACATTATTGAATGGAACACCGCTTTGGCAAGTGGATTAAGCCCCAATGTCAAATGAAGCTCCAAAAGATCCCTTGTAGTAAATGCATATATAGGCGGCACCTTGCACCATATACCAATTCTTTGCCAAATATGACATGAAAATGAGCAGGAAGTGAACAAGTGATCCACAGATTCCACAATCTCATTGCAAAGCGGACACAAAACGTCGGGCATATTCACCCCACGTTTTAACAGATTATCCCTAGTAGGCAAACGGTTCATTTCCGCATATTCCACAATCTCATTGGTAGATAAAAGGTGTTATGTTCCAAAATAAAAATAAAAAAATAAAAGGTGTTGGCAACTTGGCACTGTATGCGTTTTGGAGGTGTGGTTTGGGCCGAACTATGCAGTTACACCCCCGTCGATAATAGGGTTTGGGCGTCGCTTGGGAAATCACAATTTGGCAAACCATTGTTGATATCACATGTTTGTGTGTGTGTGTATTGTGTAGTGATGTAGTGTGATTTGAAGAAAATAGTGTAGTTTTTCAATGCTAACAAGATGAGAGAATGTGGTTTGAAAAATATAAAAGAAAAGGTAGATATAAGGAGAATGGGTGAGTGTGTGGCTTGAAGCCATGGTAAATTGACAATGCCAACATCATAAGAAGCGGTAGTTGCAAATTATTTTGATAGAGTTTTAATATTGAATAAGTTTTGTGTTCATATAGATGAATCAAATTAAGTCCATACCATGTTTTAACTTAAAATAATAATAAGAAACAGTATTTATGAAAATCCATACATGCCACTAAGAGCGTGAGATTGTGTTATCACTCATCCCCATTTTTTTTATTTTTTTTGGAAAGGCGTGAGTTACTCGTGAATATCGGGGGTCTAGCTTACGTTGTCTTAACTGGGCCCGTGCTAGAGAGCCCCCTCGCCGAATAGACCCTTCGATGAGAAACCCCTATCATCCAGGAATCTGGAGGGGAAAACTCACCCAGACCCACCATAAGTGGAAATGAAATGTCTGTGGCGACCCCAAATATGTCTAGGGCAGGACTCAAACCCATGACCTCTTGTGAGGAAAGGGAACTCCTTGCCACTAGATCATTTGGAGATGGTTACTCATCCCCATTTAATGTATCCCTTTTCATTTTTTATCCACTTGTTATGAATGTTTCAATATCTTTCTACTCCTTCTCCATTTAAATAAAGACAACAAAACAAAAAAGACAAATATGAAGAGCGAGAGTGAGCAATCCAGTAACCACACTCCTCATTTTCTTCCCCACCCAACAACTACTTATAGGGCGGGACGATGTTTCCTTAGATACAAGCTAGACACCACTTTTTTTCACCTGGATACTCCGTGCACCCTTGACATTTATCTAGACGACATAGACATATATAAAGATAGTTGTATATGAAGTGTTGTTTGAAGAAAAACTCTTTATGTACAAAATTGTAAGTTGGATTATGGTGTTGATAACTTGCTCTTTGAAGGAAAAGTCTTTTATGTACCCACGAATAATGGGAGGTCTAGACACAGATCCGTATTAGCGAGTCCTGTTTTAATTAATCTTCAATTTAAACCTGTAACACCCCAAATGTTTTAAAATATAAATTTAATAATCTTATTATAGTTTTACCTTTAAAATAATTTCCTAGTATTTAATTTTGAGTTATGGGGTTAATTTAGTTGGAACTTTAACGGATAGCGGGTAAAATACCCACAAAATTGAATAAGGGGCGTGGCATCACTATGGAGTGCCAGCCATCCTTCCAGGTTTATGAGTCATATTTCCATTCCTTCATACACTCCTCCTTGAACCTTCTTCTTCTCATTTCTTCCAATCAATTTCAACTCCTCTCACAAATCAAAATCTCTTAATCATCAACAAGAATAACAATAATATTCTATCATTCAAGAATTCTTCAAAAGAAAACAACAATAATAATAACATTCAATTTACTAGAAAGTAAACTTGGGAGATTTTGGTGTTGTTGGTGTATGTGGCCGAAAATCAAGAGGAGGAAGAAGGAAGAAGACTAGTTAACTTTCCTTTTTGTTATTCTTTAAGGTATGAGCTTTGATTACTATGTGCTTTGAGAAATTTAGGGTTCATAGAATTGGGGTTTCTAGCAAAATGGGTTTTGGGGATTTATCTCAATTAGGGTTCTTGAGATTAATGGAATTTGGGGATTTTTATATAAAATGTGTTATGTTGATTTAAGTCAAGATTTGGTTCTTAGAATTTGATATATTTGGAAATTATGTAAAATGAGATTTTTAAATGAACCAACTAAATAATATAATGGGAATTTAAATGGGTAAAAGATTGTGCAAGATTGAAGTTTGGATTATGATTTTCAAAAGTTTTAGACCTGCAGGAAAACTGCAGGCTGAGATCCGAAATATCCCACTGCGGCGCAGTGGGGGTTATAAAAAAAAAAAAAAAAAAAAAAAAAAAAAAAAAAAAAAAAAAAAAAAAAAAAAAAAAAAAAAAAAAAAAAAAAAAAAAAAAAAAAAAAAAAAAAAAAAAAAAAAAAAAAAAAAAAAAAAAAAAAAAAAAAAAAATTTCTCTTATTTTCCTAAAATGAGTTTGGGTTCTTTCAAGTGGTATCAAAGCCGTGGTTTAAGGGATTTAGGTATTTTATTATTTGGTGTTGATAACTTGCTCTTTGAAGGAAAAGTCTTTTATGTACCCACGAATAATGGGAGGTCTAGACACAGATCCGTATTAGCGAGTCCTGTTTTAATTAATCTTCAATTTAAATGTAACACCCCAAATGTTTTAAAATATAAATTTAATAATCTTATTATAGTTTTACCTTTAAAATAATTTCCTAGTATTTAATTTTGAGTTATGGGGTTAATTTAGTTGGAACTTTAACGGATAGCGGGTAAAATACCCACAAAATTGAATAAGGGGCGTGGCATCACTATGGAGTGCCAGCCATCCTTCCAGGTTTATGAGTCATATTTCCATTCCTTCATACACTCCTCCTTGAACCTTCTTCTTCTCATTTCTTCCAATCAATTTCAACTCCTCTCACAAATCAAAATCTCTTAATCATCAACAAGAATAACAATAATATTCTATCATTCAAGAATTCTTCAAAAGAAAACAACAATAATAATAACATTCAATTTACTAGAAAGTAAACTTGGGAGATTTTGGTGTTGTTGGTGTATGTGGCCGAAAATCAAGAGGAGGAAGAAGGAAGAAGACTAGTTAACTTTCCTTTTTGTTATTCTTTAAGGTATGAGCTTTGATTACTATGTGCTTTGAGAAATTTAGGGTTCATAGAATTGGGGTTTCTAGATGGCCTTATATGCATGTTGTGATTATTGCTAGGGTGAAAGTGATAATAGGTGTTCATGTGGTCATCTTCAATTCGGTAGTTCATCATTGAGGTGAGTACTCTTATATATGACTATTCACATGTTGGTTCAATTACATAATGATGGTATAATCTATATGACGTATTTGAATGATGGGGTAAAGACCATACGGGGTATGGCAATGTGATTTGTATGTGTATGCGATGTTTATTTGGTTATTTGGATGTATAGAAGTGTACATATGTTGTGTAATTGTGAAGAGTTGCAAGAAGTAAGACCCATGGAATTATGATAGGTATATGGTTAAGTTGAGATAAGACCATATGGGATATGGCTATGTGAATTGATTGTTGGCTAGTGTGATTTTATATGGTTGATTGATTTCATGGTGTCACATAGTGTGTTGATGTGAAGGTATATTTTGAATGAGGTGTTATTGTGGTAATGTAGGTTATCCTATCCCTATGAGTTGTTTCAAAATGTGCATACTTATATATAAACGTACTCACTAAGCGTAAAGCTTATTCTTTTAGTTGTTCATCTTTTTATAGGTTCCGGAAGAGGGAACAAGTGATTGACTAGTAGTGCCTTGAGGTGATTAGTGTTCTTGATGGTATTCTGGCATGTGCGGAAGATTTGATAGATACTTAGTGATCCCACCTCGTTATGGCTCTTGAAACCATGGTTGTATATTTATCAATAATGATCATGTATCTTCTGAAAATAGTTGGGTCTTATGGTCTTTTGAAGTATAAATCAATTTAGTGTAAAATGCCCATTTTGTCAACTTTGGGTAAACGACCCATTTGAAGTATCATGTAATTGCAAATTGTTTATGAATGGCAAATTATGTGGTAATGGTGCTTTTTATATGATTTGAAGTCTTAGTCATGGTTTTGAAAGGTTTGAATATGACTGGTAAAAGATTGTGCAAGATTGAAGTTTGGATTATGATTTTCAAAAGTTTTAGACCCGCAGGAAAACTGCAGGCTGAGATCCGAAATATCCCACTGCGGCGCAGTGGGGAAGTTTGGTCGTCTGCTTCCGTAACTTCCCACTGCGGCGCAGTGGGAGGTGTACACCTCCACTGCGGCGCAGTGGGGAAGTTTGGTCGTCTGCTTCCGTAACTTCCCACTGCGGCGCAGTGGGAGGTGTACACCTCCACTGCGGCGCAGTGGGGGCTTATAAAAAAAAAAAAATTTCTCTTATTTTCCTAAAATGAGTTTGGGTTCTTTCAACCCCAAATGTTTTAAACTATAAATTTAATAATCTTATCATAGTTTTGCGTTATGAATGAGCCTTGTAAAAGTAAAGTTGAGTAAGGTAATACGTTGTGAGATTTTTTTTACACCAAAGTTAAAAAAAAAAAAAAAAAAAAATTTCTCTTATTTTCCTAAAATGAGTTTGGGTTCTTTCAACCCCAAATGTTTTAAACTATAAATTTAATAATCTTATCATAGTTTTGCGTTATGAATGAGCCTTGTAAAAGTAAAGTTGAGTAAGGTAATACGTTGTGAGATTTTTTACACCAAAGTTAAAAAAAAAAAAAAAATTTCTCTTATTTTCCTAAAATGAGTTTGGGTTCTTTCAACCCCAAATGTTTTAAACTATAAATTTAATAATCTTATCATAGTTTTGCGTTATGAATGAGCCTTGTAAAAGTAAAGTTGAGTAAGGTAATACGTTGTGAGATTTTTTTTACACCAAAGTTAAAAAAAAAAAAAAAAAATTTCTCTTATTTTCCTAAAATGAGTTTGGGTTCTTTCAACCCCAAATGTTTTAAACTATAAATTTAATAATCTTATCATAGTTTTGCGTTATGAATGAGCCTTGTAAAAGTAAAGTTGAGTAAGGTAATACGTTGTGAGATTTTTTACACCAAAGTTAAAAAAAAAAAAAATTTCTCTTATTTTCCTAAAATGAGTTTGGGTTCTTTCAACCCCAAATGTTTTAAACTATAAATTTAATAATCTTATCATAGTTTTGCGTTATGAATGAGCCTTGTAAAAGTAAAGTTGAGTAAGGTAATACGTTGTGAGATTTTTTTTACACCAAAGTTAAAAAAAAAAAAAAAAAAAAAAAAAAAAAAAAATTTCTCTTATTTTCCTAAAATGAGTTTGGGTTCTTTCAACCCCAAATGTTTTAAACTATAAATTTAATAATCTTATCATAGTTTTGCGTTATGAATGAGCCTTGTAAAAGTAAAGTTGAGTAAGGTAATACGTTGTGAGATTTTTTTTTTTTTTTTTTTTTTTTTTTTTTTTTTTTTTTTTTTTTTTTTTTTTTTTTTTACACCCTGTCTTGTTTGCTTCAAAAAAAAAAAAATTTCTCTTATTTTCCTAAAATGAGTTTGGGTTCTTTCAACCCCAAATGTTTTAAACTATAAATTTAATAATCTTATCATAGTTTTGCGTTATGAATGAGCCTTGTAAAAGTAAAGTTGAGTAAGGTAATACGTTGTGAGATTTTTTTTACACCAAAGTTAAAAAAAAAAAAAAAAAAAAAAAAAAAAAAAAAAAAAAAAAAAAAAAAAAAAAAAAAAAAAAAAAAAAAAAAAAAAAAAAAAAAAAAAAAAAAAAAAAAAAAATTTCTCTTATTTTCCTAAAATGAGTTTGGGTTCTTTCAACCCCAAATGTTTTAAACTATAAATTTAATAATCTTATCATAGTTTTGCGTTATGAATGAGCCTTGTAAAAGTAAAGTTGAGTAAGGTAATACGTTGTGAGATTTTTTACACCAAAGTTAAAATGTAAAAAAAAAAAAAAAGAGATTTCTCTTATTTTCCTAAAATGAGTTTGGGTTCTTTCAACCCCAAATGTTTTAAACTATAAATTTAATAATCTTATCATAGTTTTGCGTTATGAATGAGCCTTGTAAAAGTAAAGTTGAGTAAGGTAATACGTTGTGAGATTTTTACACCAAAGTTAAAAAAAAAAAAAAAAAGAAAAATTTTCTTATTTTCCTAAAATGAGTTTGGGTTCTTTCAACCCCAAATGTTTTAAACTATAAATTTAATAATCTTATCATAGTTTTGCGTTATGAATGAGCCTTGTAAAAGTAAAGTTGAGTAAGGTAATACGTTGTGAGATTTTTTTTTTTTTTTTTTTTTTTTTTTTTTTTTTTTTTTTTTTTTTTTTTTTTTTTTTTTTTTTTTTCTTTTTTACACCAAAGTTAAAAAAAAAAAAAAAAAAAATTTCTCGTTATTATTTAGTGTAAGACCATTGGGTAGTGAGACCCATGGCATCGTTATTATTTAGTGTAAGACCATTGGGTAGTGAGACCCATGGCATCGTTATTATTTAGTGTAAGACCATTGGGTAGTGAGACCCATGGCATCGTTATTATTTAGTGTAAGACCATTGGGTAGTGAGACCCATGGCATCGTTATTATTTAGTGTAAGACCATTGGGTAGTGAGACCCATGGCATCGTTATTATTTAGTGTAAGACCATTGGGTAGTGAGACCCATGGCATCGTTATTATTTAGTGTAAGACCATTGGGTAGTGAGACCCATGGCATCGTTATTATTTAGTGTAAGACCATACGGGGAGTGTGGCATATAGTGATAAGACCATACGGGGAGTGTGGCATATAGTGATAAGACCATACGGGGAGTGTGGCATATAGTGATTAGACCATACGGGGAGTGTGGCATATAGTGATTAGACCATACGGGGAGTGTGGCATATAGTGATTAGACCATACGGGGAGTGTGGCATATAGTGATTAGACCATACGGGGAGTGTGGCATATAGTGATAAGACCATACGGGGAGTGTGGCATATAGTGATAAGACCATACGGGGAGTGTGGCATATAGTGATAAGACCATACGGGGAGTGTGGCATATAGTGATAAGACCATACGGGGAGTGTGGCATATAGTGATTAGACCATACGGGGAGTGTGGCATATAGTGATAAGACCATACGGGGAGTGTGGCATATAGTGATAAGACCATACGGGGAGTGTGGCATATAGTGATAAGACCATACGGGGAGTGTGGCATATAGTGATAGGACCATACGGGGAGTGTGGCATATAGTGATAGACCATACGGGGAGTGTGGCATATAGTGATAAGACCATACGGGGAGTGTGGCATATAGTGATAAGACCATACGGGGAGTGTGGCATATAGTGATTAGACCATACGGGGAGTGTGGCATATAGTGATTAGACCATACGGGGAGTGTGGCATATAGTGATAAGACCATACGGGGAGTGTGGCATATAGTGATAAGACCATACGGGGAGTGTGGCATATAGTGATTAGACCATACGGGGAGTGTGGCATATAGTGATAAGACCATACGGGGAGTGTGGCATATAGTGATTAGACCATACGGGGAGTGTGGCATATAGTGATAGACCATACGGGGAGTGTGGCATATAGTGATAAGACCATACGGGGAGTGTGGCATATAGTGATAAGACCATACGGGGAGTGTGGCATATAGTGATAAGACCATACGGGGAGTGTGGCATATAGTGATAAGACCATACGGGGAGTGTGGCATATAGTGATTAGACCATACGGGGAGTGTGGCATATAGTGATTAGACCATACGGGGAGTGTGGCATATAGTGATTAGACCATACGGGGAGTGTGGCATATAGTGATTAGACCATACGGGGAGTGTGGCATATAGTGATTAGACCATACGGGGAGTGTGGCATATAGTGATTAGACCATACGGGGAGTGTGGCATATAGTGATAAGACCATACGGGGAGTGTGGCATATAGTGATAAGACCATACGGGGAGTGTGGCATATAGTGATTAGACCATACGGGGAGTGTGGCATATAGTGATAAGACCATACGGGGAGTGTGGCATATAGTGATAAGACCATACGGGGAGTGTGGCATATAGTGATTAGACCATACGGGGAGTGTGGCATATAGTGATTAGACCATACGGGGAGTGTGGCATATAGTGATAGACCATACGGGGAGTGTGGCATATAGTGATAAGACCATACGGGGAGTGTGGCATATAGTGATAAGACCATACGGGGAGTGTGGCATATAGTGAGTAAGACCATACGGGGAGTGTGGCATATAGTGATAAGACCATACGGGGAGTGTGGCATATAGTGATAGGACCATACGGGGAGTGTGGCATATAGTGATAGACCATACGGGGAGTGTGGCATATAGTGATTAGACCATACGGGGAGTGTGGCATATAGTGAGTAAGACCATACGGGGTATGGCGATATGATTTGGTTATTAATGTCCTATTGAATTGAATGTTTGATGGTATGGAGTACGTTGTATTGTGTGAATGTGTGGAATTTTAAAGTATGAGGTTCTTGGCCATACGGAGTATGACATAGAGTTGAAAGACCATACGGGGTATGGCAATATGATTTGATTGTGAATGACGTGTTTTAGCTGATTTCTTGGTTTTATATGAAGTATTTGTATTATATGTGAAATGCATGTTATTATAGTTGTTGGTATTGGAATATGTTGAGAGAACGATTGGATTATTGTGAAAGCCATTTTGTTGAAATAACAAGATAAGTCGAGCATAGGCCTTTGGTGTGAATAAAGTCCACGCGAGGGGCTAAAATAGTTGATGAATATGATAGCATGATTGAGAGCATATAGTGATTAGACCATACGGGGAGTGTGGCATATAGTGATTAGACCATACGGGGAGTGTGGCATATAGTGATAAGACCATACGGGGAGTGTGGCATATAGTGATAAGACCATACGGGGAGTGTGGCATATAGTGATTAGACCATACGGGGAGTGTGGCATATAGTGATTAGACCATACGGGGAGTGTGGCATATAGTGATTAGACCATACGGGGAGTGTGGCATATAGTGATTAGACCATACGGGGAGTGTGGCATATAGTGATAAGACCATACGGGGAGTGTGGCATATAGTGATAAGACCATACGGGGAGTGTGGCATATAGTGATAAGACCATACGGGGAGTGTGGCATATAGTGATAAGACCATACGGGGAGTGTGGCATATAGTGATAAGACCATACGGGGAGTGTGGCATATAGTGATAGACCATACGGGGAGTGTGGCATATAGTGATTAGACCATACGGGGAGTGTGGCATATAGTGATTAGACCATACGGGGAGTGTGGCATATAGTGATAAGACCATACGGGGAGTGTGGCATATAGTGATAAGACCATACGGGGAGTGTGGCATATAGTGATTAGACCATACGGGGAGTGTGGCATATAGTGATTAGACCATACGGGGAGTGTGGCATATAGTGATTAGACCATACGGGGAGTGTGGCATATAGTGATTAGACCATACGGGGAGTGTGGCATATAGTGATTAGACCATACGGGGAGTGTGGCATATAGTGATTAGACCATACGGGGAGTGTGGCATATAGTGATAAGACCATACGGGGAGTGTGGCATATAGTGATAAGACCATACGGGGAGTGTGGCATATAGTGATAAGACCATACGGGGAGTGTGGCATATAGTGATAAGACCATACGGGGAGTGTGGCATATAGTGATAGGACCATACGGGGAGTGTGGCATATAGTGATAAGACCATACGGGGAGTGTGGCATATAGTGATAAGACCATACGGGGAGTGTGGCATATAGTGATAAGACCATACGGGGAGTGTGGCATATAGTGATTAGACCATACGGGGAGTGTGGCATATAGTGATTAGACCATACGGGGAGTGTGGCATATAGTGATAAGACCATACGGGGAGTGTGGCATATAGTGATTAGACCATACGGGGAGTGTGGCATATAGTGATAAGACCATACGGGGAGTGTGGCATATAGTGATTAGACCATACGGGGAGTGTGGCATATAGTGATTAGACCATACGGGGAGTGTGGCATATAGTGATAAGACCATACGGGGAGTGTGGCATATAGTGATTAGACCATACGGGGAGTGTGGCATATAGTGATAAGACCATACGGGGAGTGTGGCATATAGTGATAAGACCATACGGGGAGTGTGGCATATAGTGATTAGACCATACGGGGAGTGTGGCATATAGTGATAAGACCATACGGGGAGTGTGGCATATAGTGATAAGACCATACGGGGAGTGTGGCATATAGTGATAAGACCATACGGGGAGTGTGGCATATAGTGATAAGACCATACGGGGAGTGTGGCATATAGTGATTAGACCATACGGGGAGTGTGGCATATAGTGATTAGACCATACGGGGAGTGTGGCATATAGTGATTAGACCATACGGGGAGTGTGGCATATAGTGATAAGACCATACGGGGAGTGTGGCATATAGTGATAAGACCATACGGGGAGTGTGGCATATAGTGATTAGACCATACGGGGAGTGTGGCATATAGTGATAAGACCATACGGGGAGTGTGGCATATAGTGATAAGACCATACGGGGAGTGTGGCATATAGTGATAAGACCATACGGGGAGTGTGGCATATAGTGATAAGACCATACGGGGAGTGTGGCATATAGTGATTAGACCATACGGGGAGTGTGGCATATAGTGATAAGACCATACGGGGAGTGTGGCATATAGTGATTAGACCATACGGGGAGTGTGGCATATAGTGATTAGACCATACGGGGAGTGTGGCATATAGTGATTAGACCATACGGGGAGTGTGGCATATAGTGATAAGACCATACGGGGAGTGTGGCATATAGTGATAAGACCATACGGGGAGTGTGGCATATAGTGATTAGACCATACGGGGAGTGTGGCATATAGTGATAAGACCATACGGGGAGTGTGGCATATAGTGATAAGACCATACGGGGAGTGTGGCATATAGTGATTAGACCATACGGGGAGTGTGGCATATAGTGATAAGACCATACGGGGAGTGTGGCATATAGTGATTAGACCATACGGGGAGTGTGGCATATAGTGATAAGACCATACGGGGAGTGTGGCATATAGTGATAAGACCATACGGGGAGTGTGGCATATAGTGATAAGACCATACGGGGAGTGTGGCATATAGTGATTAGACCATACGGGGAGTGTGGCATATAGTGATAAGACCATACGGGGAGTGTGGCATATAGTGATAAGACCATACGGGGAGTGTGGCATATAGTGATAAGACCATACGGGGAGTGTGGCATATAGTGATTAGACCATACGGGGAGTGTGGCATATAGTGATAAGACCATACGGGGAGTGTGGCATATAGTGATTAGACCATACGGGGAGTGTGGCATATAGTGATTAGACCATACGGGGAGTGTGGCATATAGTGATTAGACCATACGGGGAGTGTGGCATATAGTGATTAGACCATACGGGGAGTGTGGCATATAGTGATTAGACCATACGGGGAGTGTGGCATATAGTGATAAGACCATACGGGGAGTGTGGCATATAGTGATAAGACCATACGGGGAGTGTGGCATATAGTGATTAGACCATACGGGGAGTGTGGCATATAGTGCTAAGACGATAGTATGAAGCATGAATAATAGATTTAGGATTAATGAGATGAAAAAGATTGTTCTCAATAGAAAGAGATGTAAGATTTTGATTGATTGTCAAGTTAAATTGTAAACTTTAAATTAAATTTAGAGTCCACAACTTAAAGGTATTGGGCGATAAGGATATAGTATTAAGATTGAATTGGGAAGATTAATGAATTGATATAGTTTAAGTGTGAATAACAGGAAAGTTTTGAAATGCAAAGTGACGTTCACGAGGACGTGAACCAAATAAGTGTGGGAGAGTTGTAACACCCCAAATGTTTTAAAATATAAATTTAATAATCTTATTATAGTTTTACCTTTAAAATAATTTCCTAGTATTTAATTTTGAGTTATGGGGTTAATTTAGTTGGAACTTTAACGGATAGCGGGTAAAATACCCACAAAATTGAATAAGGGGCGTGGCATCACTATGGAGTGCCAGCCATCCTTCCAGGTTTATGAGTCATATTTCCATTCCTTCATACACTCCTCCTTGAACCTTCTTCTTCTCATTTCTTCCAATCAATTTCAACTCCTCTCACAAATCAAAATCTCTTAATCATCAACAAGAATAACAATAATATTCTATCATTCAAGAATTCTTCAAAAGAAAACAACAATAATAATAACATTCAATTTACTAGAAAGTAAACTTGGGAGATTTTGGTGTTGTTGGTGTATGTGGCCGAAAATCAAGAGGAGGAAGAAGGAAGAAGACTAGTTAACTTTCCTTTTTGTTATTCTTTAAGGTATGAGCTTTGATTACTATGTGCTTTGAGAAATTTAGGGTTCATAGAATTGGGGTTTCTAGCAAAATGGGTTTTGGGGATTTATCTCAATTAGGGTTCTTGAGATTAATGGAATTTGGGGATTTTTATATAAAATGTGTTATGTTGATTTAAGTCAAGATTTGGTTCTTAGAATTTGATATATTTGGAAATTATGTAAAATGAGATTTTTAAATGAACCAACTAAATAATATAATGGGAATTTAAATGGGTAAAAAGAATGATAGTGCAATTAGTGGTTATGGATAGATAGTCTTGTAGGGGATGGGTTACTAGATGGCCTTATATGCATGTTGTGATTATTGCTAGGGTGAAAGTGATAATAGGTGTTCATGTGGTCATCTTCAATTCGGTAGTTCATCATTGAGGTGAGTACTCTTATATATGACTATTCACATGTTGGTTCAATTACATAATGATGGTATAATCTATATGACGTATTTGAATGATGGGGTAAAGACCATACGGGGTATGGCAATGTGATTTGTATGTGTATGCGATGTTTATTTGGTTATTTGGATGTATAGAAGTGTACATATGTTGTGTAATTGTGAAGAGTTGCAAGAAGTAAGACCCATGGAATTATGATAGGTATATGGTTAAGTTGAGATAAGACCATATGGGATATGGCTATGTGAATTGATTGTTGGCTAGTGTGATTTTATATGGTTGATTGATTTCATGGTGTCACATAGTGTGTTGATGTGAAGGTATATTTTGAATGAGGTGTTATTGTGGTAATGTAGGTTATCCTATCCCTATGAGTTGTTTCAAAATGTGCATACTTATATATAAACGTACTCACTAAGCGTAAAGCTTATTCTTTTAGTTGTTCATCTTTTTATAGGTTCCGGAAGAGGGAACAAGTGATTGACTAGTAGTGCCTTGAGGTGATTAGTGTTCTTGATGGTATTCTGGCATGTGCGGAAGATTTGATAGATACTTAGTGATCCCACCTCGTTATGGCTCTTGAAACCATGGTTGTATATTTATCAATAATGATCATGTATCTTCTGAAAATAGTTGGGTCTTATGGTCTTTTGAAGTATAAATCAATTTAGTGTAAAATGCCCATTTTGTCAACTTTGGGTAAACGACCCATTTGAAGTATCATGTAATTGCAAATTGTTTATGAATGGCAAATTATGTGGTAATGGTGCTTTTTATATGATTTGAAGTCTTAGTCATGGTTTTGAAAGGTTTGAATATGACTGGTAAAAGATTGTGCAAGATTGAAGTTTGGATTATGATTTTCAAAAGTTTTAGACCCGCAGGAAAACTGCAGGCTGAGATCCGAAATATCCCACTGCGGCGCAGTGGGAGTGTTTCCACCCCACTGCGGCGCAGTGGGGAAGTTTGGTCGTCTGCTTCCGTAACTTCCCACTGCGGCGCAGTGGGAGGTGTACACCTCCACTGCGGCGCAGTGGGGGCTTATAAAAAAAAAAAAAAAAATTTCTCTTATTTTCCTAAAATGAGTTTGGGTTCTTTCAAAACCCTTTTACGAAAACCCTATCATTCGGAGATCTCAAATGTTGTATTCTCAAGTTTTTTTGATAAGAAAAGAAAAGGAAGGGATAGAAAAGAGATGAGAAAAAAGAAAAACTTAAATCAACTATGTTATTCTTGAGTGTATAGGAAAAGAAAAGAAAGTAATAACAACTTTACAATTATACCCTTTTTTATTGTAAGTAAAATATGATAGACAAGGGCTTTATAGTAATAACACATAAATTTTAATTGGTTTCTTTCCTTTCCAGCCCAATTTTGGAAGGAAACTTTTTGGATCAAAAACCCCTTAAATTCCCTTTCTTTTCTATTCCTTTCTCTTTACTAAAAAACTCAAGAATGCAAAAAACTATTATTCCTCTTCCTTTTCCTTTCCTTTCCTTACATAAATAAACTCAAGAATGCAGCAAAAGGGAAAACTCATCAGGCCCACCATAAATAAAAATTAAATACGTGTGATCACTTACAATATGTCTAAGGTAGTACTCGAACCTGAAACTTTTTAGAAGGAAACATGTAATCAGGTCACTAAACCATTTGATACTGGTTCTAGAGATCTATTTACCGGTATTCAAACTACCTTACATAGTTTTTCGCACATTTTATACCCTTGATACTTAAATATTTATATGACCGCAGTTTATGTACGATGCTTTATAGTTGTTGCTGTTAAAGCATAATATGATGTTGAAGATATGCATCATGAAGATAAAAGATAAGTTTAAATTGTAATTTCATGTCCCTTTAACCATCACAACTGCATCGATGGGTTACCGATGATAAATTGGTTTTCCAGTTTACAATGATTAGCATACAAACATCCTAATGATAAAGATGGGCTTTTTTGTTTTTAAAGATAATAACTTTTTGATCGATTTATAGCTTTTAGATGTAAAAATAATGAGAGCTTATATTGATATACGACAATTGGTAAATCTATCACAATTGTGCACACATATTTGTACAATATGTTGTAATATTTGTATATTGTGATATATTTATCATTTTGTATAATACCTTTATAAATTCTTAACAATAATTAGACAATCAATTATAGGTAAACCAATTGTACTGTGAATTGAATACAAAAGATACAGCTTGATTTCGTCAAAAAAAGGAATTGAAGTATCACCGATGACATAGGACGATGACTTTTAAAGATATTGTGTTTGGATTTTACTAAAAGTATTATCTGGCTTCACAAAAAAATAAGTAAAAATAATCTCTACTATCTTTTAAATCATTTAACATTGTCTTGGGTTTTTTTTTAATAAAAAATATCATGTTCTTTTCTAACCTAACACCTATAGTTAGATTAATTTATGGATTTTGCTAAAAGATTAAAACAAACGCCATTCAAAAATAACATTCAATTATCATGTACAATAATTTATTTATGCTTAATCATCGTCTAAAGACTCGTTGATTGAATTTGTAACTGATACAAATAAAATATTATATTGAAAGAATTATTACCAACGGCTCTCTATATTACACCATCATCATAGATTATAATCACCGTAGATTATAATCGTAAGTATGTGATCGGCGAAGCCGGTTGACATCATCTTTACATATAAAATCAAATTATAACGAACGATGGTAAATTTAAAGACAATGTTTGAATGTTATAATCAAATTATCTTTTCTTGTTGTTTTAAATGTACGGATCAAGCATTAAACCCTATCGCACAAATTACTTCTTTTGTTCGATCATTAACACATGTAATTATTTATTGCATTAAAGCGATTAAGAAAAGAAAAAAGCTATTAAGAATTGCCTTCGCTCCATAGGAAGTTAAGATTGTGACTTCTAAAATATCTAGAAACTAACCACATAAAGAACCTAAACATTAATAAATAGCTGTTTTAGATTTTATCTTTCGATATCAATGTTGTAATGTAATTGCTTTGACTAAAATCTTCAAGCTTAAACATGTTTTGATTACCTAACTTTTTGTACGTATAAGAATTTCTTACATATATAGAGTAAAGTTGGATACAAGAATCACATATATTCATCAATTTCCCCACAATTTCTCAATACATTGGAGAGGTACAAGTGCTAAAATACCGTATGAGTGTTAATAAAACGTGCTAAACATTCTAAAAGAAATTTATTTACAAGTTTTTTATATACAAATGAAGTAATTTGTCAATAATCCTTAGATTATGCACAAGTTTGATAGGTGTGCCAACCTTTTGGTTTTTTTAAGCTTTACCCACAAATTACTTCATTTGTTTACAAAAATTTATAACTGGATTTATATTAGAATGTTTTACGCGTTTAATTAACACTCATACTAGATTGTTACTTCATCTTTTAAATATTTACAAAAAAATTCTAAAGAATGAATTTTTAAAAGCTTAAACATCTGCAATAATTGTTTGACTTTAGGTGAGTATAATACTAGAGGATATCGTCTATTTAAATTGGAGAAAGTGAAGGTGGTGCTGTTATGCACCAAAGTTGGATGAAATCTCTCTCACATGTTAATTTTTTAATCCATAAAAAACATGGGGGTCAATTATTAATTCATTATACATTAAATATTAAAAAATTAGCATGTGAGAGGGATTTCACCCAACTTGGGTGCATAACAGCACCACCTTCACTTTTCCCATTTAAATTAGGTAACAATAATCCACTTTTCATTATAAAATAATAAAAAATAATGTAGTTAGGATTAGGATTACATTCTTACCTTTCTTGTTAAATTAAACTAAGAATCACCTATAACTCTACTAATTAACGTGCACCCAACATCTAGCCCAGCGGCTTCCATGTGCTTCCTTTCCTACGCTTTGCGTTGCTTTACAAACCTTAACGACCCATGCGTTCACGCTCCACCTCATCATTCCCTGCTAGCTAGCAGGGCTATCTATCATTCTATCAAGGTTAGACACACATTAACCATAAAAAGCCACATCTTAGTACTTTTCTAATAAAGATTAAACCACCACCAAGGTGACTCGGTGGTTAGTCGTCGTATTTCTTTACAAGATCATAAAAATATCCGATTAGGCCACATATATCATCCCGGATAGCTCTAACATATAAACCCCATTCATTTACTTGTATCTTTTTAATAAGAGTAGTTTGCTCAACATTTTTTTGTTGTTATAAGAGGTGGCAAAATGTACGGGTCGGATCGGGTTGGGTGACGGGTCAAAACGGGTCCGGGTCAAAACGGGTTCGGGTCAATACGGGTAATTTTGAAAACGGGTCAAAACGGACCGGGTCAATATGGACCCGGGTCGAAACGGCAACTTACTGTGAAGACATATATAGACAAATATATGTTCGTGTTTTGACAAAATATGTTTATAGCTCGTATCAAAAAGTCCAGATTTGCAAAACAAATGATGAATTCAATTTATAAAGCTAAGAAGAAAAAACAATATACAACCAATATATAAAATCCATATAATTGTTAGTCATGATATTCTATTTATTAAGCCTAGTTAATTATTATATTATCTTTTAACTTTATTTTGAAATTTGAAATACAACTTTAATACTGAGTAATTAAATTGATTTATACTTACAAACAAGTGTTATACTTTCCATTTAAACGGAATTGAAAAAGAAAAATATGGGTATAAATGATATCCTAAATAACACGTGGTGAGTAGTAATGATAGAATCAAAATATATATGAAAAGTGATAGAATCAAAATATATAACACAGAAATTTAAAACTCAATTTACTGGTGTAATCATAAAGTTGTCTTCTCAATTTTTTATTCACCCAGTGACTGACTCCGCCCACTCTGACCCGCTATCACTCCTTTTGTAATATTATTAAGTCCATTATAACCCGCTCAATGAATACAAGACGCCCAGTATCACCCTAATATAAAAATTTACGGTCCAATATGACCCAAATGTAGATGTCTGGGCAACAATTGCCGGCTCTAAGTTATATGAAAGTTTTTAGCCATATTTACATTTAGCAGTAGGAATTAATGAAATTTAAAAAACACTAATATAAGTAATGTATTTTCATGTTTGTTCCAAAACTTACACTTCATTTTTATGATTTCTACAATTCTACTCACACATCTTGATACTTTAATTAGATGAAAGCAAACTCAAATTTGACATCTTGTGATATCAGGGTTTGCATCATTGAAAATAGCTTAAGAGTAGTTATAGTGAATTAGTATTTTTTTTATATATATTTTTTATGATGCCATATTATTTTACTTCTATTTCTATTAAATAAAGAAGCTCTAAATTGAATATTCATCAAAAATTTCCATCTCAGGATAGCATATTAGCATTAAAACTTTAGCAAGTATGACCAAAATTATACTTTAGCTTTTATATAATGTTGTTATTTAAGATCACTGTGTTATAAAACCAATAGATCTTAAGAAAAATACATTTGTGCATACTGTATGATTATTTTAGTATTTTAATCTTCTTCTCGAGTTTAATAAACTTGAATATAAAAAATTAATGATATATGTGACTAATTTGGTAGAGTTAGAAATATACTTTTAAGTTGTTTTTTTCTTAACAACCAACTAAGATAATGTCGTATACTCCGTACGCGATGCCCCAATGGCTAAAGGGACGAACAACCTGACAACTATTCAGCCGCACAAAGCCCCTAGCCCAATTAACTTCACGATCTGAGGAAAAACCCATCAACCGTTCGCCCTTGAGCACGACGATGAATTAAGAGTAAAACCCGATGCTTTATAAGACTTAAACCTGAGTCTCTCCAAATTAAACTCTCGTTGCAAGATTTTCATGTCAATCCTTCTATGAAGGAGTAGGCTTGATTTGTCATGTGTTAGTATTACATTTTTAGTCATGTTTTTAGCCATAACAAATTAATCACATTTATTAAATATCACATAAAAGTTGTCCTCCATAAAAGTTAAGATTAAAAAGAAAAAAATCTACAAAACTTTTGAACATATTTATAAACTTGACAATGTAATCACATTTATTCATATTGTAAACAAAATTATCTTACTTTGACTGAATCTTACACAAGCTCCAAGGTTGAATGTTACAAAATTCATCGTTAATTATGAAGCTTTTGATTCCAATCCGACAAAAAAATATGTATATTTTATAATAGCAAAATAATTGTAATTATCAACTCAGATATTCGCCGGTTTTTATATTAAAAAACTATATTAGTATGTATTGTTTATTTATAGTTTCTTGGCCAATTCTCTTTGAGGTTTGATAGAATCTTAGAAGGTGAGAGGTTTGGAATGACTTTTGAAAGAGAAAAACAACAAAATCGGTGCTTTTATTTTTGATTTTTCTAGTATGATATATAGATCTTCAAGTAAACCAAAATGGTATTACAAAAGTTCGAAAGTGACCTTAAGAGCACACGATATGGCTTGGGTGTGGCACATATGTGAGTAATATGTTGGCTTGTTGGCCATTCAAAGAAGAGTGAGCCTCGCAGCATGGTGAGCTTCACGGCATGAGAGGCTGAATGAGGAGCTACACCCGACATAAAGCATGTGATAAAGCTGGTTTCAGTCGGGATTTTAACTTTTAAAAAATAATTGGAATTATTACCAGTTAATGTAATTAACTATGATCAAATGTATCTATGTTATGTAAGATTTTGTAAAATGTTTATGCCATACAATGAAATTTCAAGTCTCGGTTATTATTTGATATACCTATTTATGTGGCAACAATATAAACTGTCACTTGTAATTTTTTGATTGGCCGGATACATCCATTAATCGGGTTTTTAAATTCATTACATGACATAGACATTTCATGAAATCTTTAGATAACATAGACATTTGGTCAAAATTAGTTACATCTATAGGTAATAATCTTAAAAATAATTTAACTTGTATCAGCTCTAATATATGTAACTATTTTGGATTTTGAATTGTGGCCAAAGAAAGTCCTTAAGCTAAAGCAAATGGTGACAGACCCTTGCAAATTTAAAGAGGTAATTTGTATACTACAATTTTAATCACATAACGTCAAACGTGGTTAACAATATAGTACAATTTAACATATTAAATCGCGTTTAATTATGTAAGGCCAAAAGTTGTAATGTATAGTTCATTATCTATATTCTTAAGGCCCATAGACATTATTTGGTATTTTGGCCTCAACTTTTTTTAATCTCTTTTGTTTTAGAGATGACTATTCAAGGTATATACAAATATGGGTTGTGATCATTTGAAAACTAAAATTTTCGTGAAAACAAGAAAATTGGCCAAAACACACTGTGATCTAAATTTAACACAATGTGTTTTAAACTTTTTTTAGAAAACACATTGTGTTAAGTTCATATCACAGTGCGTTTGAACAATTTTCTGATTTTCATGCGCTATCAAAAACACACTGTGATTTAAAACTTAACACAATGTGTTTTTAGATTACACAATAAAAACACAATTGTGTTTTTAAAAAACACAATTAAAACACATTGTGTTAAATTCAGATCACAATGTGTTTTAGCTAGTTTTCTAGTTTTCACATAAATTTTAGTTTTCAAATGAACATTTCACATACAAATATTATTATTTGTTTTCTCCATAAAAAGTATTCAGTCGAAAAAATTTAAGTAAACTTTTAAAGTGACTCTGGACGGGAAAATCTAGGCTATTCGGGAATGATTAATTTATCATATTGTAAATAATGTCATCTACATCCTCAGATCTAGTCGACTTTTCAAGTTCTTATCAATATACAATTGAAAGTGTACTCGTATAATGCATACGTTAAAAGGTGATGATGGCCAGAAGCCGTCTTCATCGGCAGTTGGTTTTGGATTTTTAACTCTATTTAATACATGCGTCAAAAAGTATAGGTATATAATATAAAATTTATTTATTTGATATAAGTCCGACAGGGTACCTTCATTGACTTGGCCCGTGCCTAAGTGAAAGTGAAGTGGTTTTATACTGAACATCCACTTATATTTTCCCACCTATGAGAAAATAACACGACACAAAACGGGTGTGAATCAATAGGGATTTTTCCGAGGGTCTTGAGTTCCTATTTAAATATTCATGTAACGTGAAAATAAGAATAGAATAATATGTTATTAAAAAGATATATATATCATAGTAGTATCATACTAATGCATCTATGTTTTATTTATGAACAATCAATTGGAAAACGAAATGTATACCATCGACGAATAACCAATATTAACAGGGTTATATGTGTAAATACGATGAAAGGGATTGCTAATTTTGAAAGTTTGGGTCTTTTCGCCTCTTCCCAATCTTAACTTCTAGTGTGGATGTCCATTAAATAATTAGTTTTTTAAAGTGTGGCCATAAATATAATGGGTTTATTACATGTTTAATGTAACTAACTATGACAAAATATCTATCTTTACTATCTTATAAAAATTATGTGATGGGTGTTGAAAAGTTAGAAAAATGTCCCTATACGAATTTACTAAAACACCCTTTCTTTTACATCCCGTTTGATCTTCTTTTAATACGCACGCACGCCAGTCTTGGGACTTCCAATCCGGATGATTTACTATCCCCTGTTCTCCTCCACTATGTGAGTTTCAATTCAAAATTCAAACCCAATTTAAAGATAACTCTTCCCCGGCCTTTCCTCTCCTCGGTTTCAAAAGGAATGTTCTCATCTAGGGTTTCAAGCTGCTCTAATATCTATCAAGGTTAGGTACTACTGTAATAGATATGTTTTATTTTTTTTTCATCATCGGGTTATTAGAGATTTTGGGTTTTTGTCGATAACTTATTTAGGGTTTTTGTTGAAAGATTTAGGGTTTTTTTAACAGCTGCAAATAGATTTTGTTTTATCAGCTCAAAATCTGCTTTCATCTATGGATTTTTGTTGGATTTAATAACCAAATACTATACACTTCATTTTTATTTGCATTTTCTTATATTTTTTAATTTGTACGAATCTATTGAGCTTGCCGAGGAAGCTGTAAGTGACCCCAGTCAAGTTGAATTCTTTTGTGTTTAGTTTTGTGCTAAAGAAATAGTTTCTCATCTGGTTTGTTGCTTTGTTTTCTTTTATCTAGATAGAAATGTTTCAGCTTGTGGGGGCATCTCTTGTTGAGAATCGGTAAGCTCGATTTAACAAATCTATATATATATGTTGTACAAGTAGTAGTTAGTAATATATGGATTTTGTTGTTATTTTTGTTCAATTGGTGTTATAAATCTGATTTGCATAGACCGGGAGTGGGAACACATACACCATATGGGGACTTGCCAATGCTCTGGAGAAAAGAATTTGTATTAACGATTAACGAACAAGGCTTGACACCCCGTGTCCTTGAACGTCTCTTTTCTCGTATTAATGATGTGTCTTTATATATCTTTTCATAGTTTAGTATGGGTTATTGTAACAATGGTAATGAATCTCATGACCTATTTGCAGTTTATTTGATTATTGCAGGAACAAAATATAGATGCTTTGACTGATTAGACTATTTGTAATTTCTAATATGGTGTAACTTTTTTAGGTATCACTAGGTATGAAACTTTGTATTCCAGTTGAAAGGTATTCATAAAGGGTGTGTGGCTAATGTGTTTTTATTCTTGAGCAATCTGATATGAGGCACATAGTTACTTGAGCATCGTGTCCATGAACATCGACGGTGACTCCTAAAACAACGGCGGTGGAAGAGGAATGGAATTTAAGCAAGGTACACTGTTTTTTCCCTATAAAGCTTGAAACTTTTTTGGTTAGTAGAGCTTAATCTCTACTTGTGTTGTAATCCATAATGGGTGCTTTTAGTTAATCATTCTTTTGATTACTTATTATGTTGTGTAGTGTCACCCTTAAATACCCACTTTCAAAAATTTAATGGAAGGTAATATAGGTTTAGGGTCCAATCCAGTACGTGTCGTTACTTATGACTTTATTGACTTTGTTTGACAATTTAATGGAAGGTAATATAGGTTTAGGCTAAATAGAGTGCTTTTGTTACAACCAAATGAGATTGTATAAGGGTATTTACATGGGTATATTGGTTTTGCTCATGTAACCTTCATTTTCCTGATTTCAATATGTGACAATATGATGTTTAAATCATTTCATGAGAAGCATTTGGCTTCATTACATGATTTTGTGAGGACAGTGAAGCTCATTGCGAGATATATTAGTTGGAGTATGTGCAATGTGTCATATGTTTTAGGTTGGATCACCTTGGTGAATGGTTGAGAGACTTAAAACTTTCTGTATTGAGGTCATCTTTTATTGTGTTCAATTTGACTTATATTTCATATTTTTCTGATTCTGGATAATTTTCCCATATCATATACAAGATGTGTGAAGATGTTTAACTATGAAAAAGATGCAATAAATACATGTGATGAAGAGAAATTCCAAGTAAATTCCTTTGAATCTTTTTGGCTAATAGTAAAAAGGATGTATTTTTGTCTAATGGTACAAAGGGGTTGTACTAGGACCAGAATGTTGCAACTTCGAATCATTGGTGGAAGATGGCATATGTGAGTGGCCTTTTTTTTTATAATTAAATGGTATTTTCCCCCCTCATTTGTAAGGATTAAATCGATATCTAATCATTTGGTTCTCATTATGGTTATGGTTTTAAGCAGGTGTTTGATTATGGTCGTATTAGTAATTGGACATATGAAATGGTGAAGGATTTGATATTTCCATTAGTAAGAGCTCCTCAATTAGCCACAAAGAGTGGATCTTAGTCTTGCAAGGCAAATTTGACATTAGCTTTAGTAATGAAAATGTTCATATCAATTTTGTTTATTGAATTCAAAACCATGTAATTGATTTACCTTCGATTCAAAAGCATGTAATTTAGTTTATGATCTGAATGTGTGGTTTTGTTTCAAGATCCTTTTCATTTATGTATCAATGTAACATCCCGAACTTTTTATTTAACAGTTGACTAATGCCGTTAAGTCAATATTGTGTGTGTCGTTAAGTCTATTGTAGATTTAACACTTATACGTAGTTAATGTGTGTTATGTGTGAGGCTTGAAAGCCTAAATGTTAATGTAGTATAAATGTGTGTAATATGAAGGTTTATGTCCATGTAGTGACATTTAAAGAAGGATTAATGATGTATATGGTCATTAAAGTAGTTTGTGACCAAAAATGAAGCATTAGGAAGCCTAGGGGTTAGTTTTGACATAGGGGAAAAGTCAAAAACGGGATTAGGGAATGAGAGGGTGTCATTAGATCAGAATTTGCAGCCATTACACTCTCTAGACAAGCCCTAAGCCTTCCCATAGTTCTTCCATCAAATTGCAAGCCGAAAAGCTTCCTTTCGTGTGATTCGGGTGTGTATTGTCAAGAGTTTTGCATCCTATTTGATATCTACAGGTATAGCAGGTATTAAATCATTGATTTCTGGTCCTTTTGATTATATGAGTCATTAGGATTAATTATAGGGTTTTGGTGAAATCGTTTAACGAAGATTAATGGTGGTTTTGATGGATTAAAGTCATAGATGGGGTAAGTAATGGTTGAATTGATTTATAATGATTTGAATATGAAGGATTTTGATGTATAAAGGTCTGATATTTGATTTGGAATTGTTTGGTGTTGGTTTGGGGTTTGATCGTGCGAAGTTGTGCAGAATCGCCATGGGTTGCGGCGCAACTCAATTCCAGAAGATTAAGTTGCGGCGCAACATAAGGTGTTGCGGCGCAACTGGAGGCTTGAGCTGCGGCGCAACTCCTCAGTTTTCAGAAAATGTTATATTTTGAACCGTAACGTCGTTTGACACGTAGATTAGACCTGAAACTAAAGTGAGTCTTTGAAGTGTGTGGGGTCTAGTTTATGACCTTAGTAACGTGAGAATGTAGTTGTCTAATGCTTGTTCATTAATTATAGGTAGACGAGCATAGTTACTTGCATTGTAACTAGTTGTTGATTGTTGTGGACTACGCCGAGGTAAGATACACTACTTTGACACGCTGGGGGATTCAACGAAAAGCTGGTTTCGAATCATAAATACTTCCATTTGGTATCTTTATATTGCATGTGGGCATATGGGGTTACATGAGAGGTATTATGGGTTATGTAGTTGACCATGAGACCTGAAATGCAGTCCCTAATGTAGTGAAATGAAGTATTGCTTAATGTAGTGTATTGTTATGCAGTTTATGTAGTATTACGAAGTATCTTTTTATGCATGAAATGTAGAAATGAAGTTGATGTGTGATATATGCATGCTTACATGGCTTGTACACCTAGCTCACTAGACTTAGTAGGTTGCCATGTCACTTGCACGTTTAAGGATCCAAACGTAATGAAGATAAAGTGTGTGAATGTCTAGGAATGTGTGTTACCTAGACTATATGTGTGTGACGGTTTAGGAATGTGTGTTACCTGAACCATATGTGTGAAACCGAGCTCGTAAATATAATGCAGGGAAAGTGTTAAGCTTAACCCGTACTTGCCCTAGCCCGGCTAAGTGCGTTGACGTAGTTGTTGCTTGGGTGGCTCCTTGCAATATGGTCTTTATAATGCAGGGCGAGTAATACGAGGGGTTTGACCAACCTCCACATACGGATTACTCTTGGATTGGCTTGCCATTCCTTAATGACGAAGTATGACTAGCCTTTTGGTGAAGCATCTAGTCGGGTGTGACTTATGTTACACTTATATGCAGTTAACGAAGATATGTGTGATAATGTGTGAATAAAATGAAGGATAGGCATATTTAGGGGATTCACCCTAATTGATATGAAGTTGATATGCAGTTATGTGTGAACGTGTGATGTGTGTTGTGCCTAAATAAACTTGTCTAATAATGAAGGGATGTTTTAATTGGGCAAATGCTTTAAATACATAGTGTTATCTTACTTAGCTAATTCGTTAGCTAACACTTGTTTCTTAAATGTGGTTGTTCCCTCAGGTTTAGCTTGAAGGACTAGTTGATGCAGGAATAAGAGTGAGAGTTGGGTAGATGCATGCAGAAGGACTTAGCTACCCATAGACGATTGTCTCTTTAGACATTTATTTACATTTCGTACTTGATGTCGAATTTATGTAGTATTGTTGAACGGTTGTTTTGTGTTGGGTAACCGTTGGGTTTTCATTTTAAACTATTTGATGGTATTGCATGTAACACCAACTAAACGTAGAAACCGAACAATTTTTATCGGTTTTGACTTTTAAAGTCTTTTCTTCCGCAATTTGACACCGTTAGGTGAAAGTTTTTGAAAACCCATATTTTTAAACGTTGGGTGTTATAATCAACGAGCTGTGTAACACCTTGGTTGGTCTCAACAATACACCTTGGTTGGTCTTAACAATACATAAACATTCATCGGTGCAAAAATATTTATTGCTAATGATGTTCAATTGCACATGAATGGGGAAATCTACACGAGTATCAAATCAGTGAAATATGCATTTAAAATTTTCAAATGTGTTTACAAGGATCATGATCAACCGTCTGTTCATATGTATCCGGATCAAGCGGAAGTCGTAATTAACGAGATCAAAAGATTTCAAGATCAATTGAAAGTCGTAATTAGCAAGAGCAAAAGATTTCAAGATGACAATGATATCCGCCGCAACGCGCAGGTACAATGCTAGTATTATGTAAAGATTTTGTAAAAGGTTTATGTAATGTAATGAACTTTCAAATCCTGGTTGTTAGATGTACATGGATATATGTGGCAACCATATAAGCTGCCACGTGTAAGTTTTTGATTAGTCAGGTACATCCAATAATCAGGATTGTAAAGTTCATCACATGACATACAAGATCTTTACATAACATAGACATTGGTCATAGTTAGTTACATCTATAAGTAATAATCCCTAGATATAAATTATCCATAACTAGAACAATGCAATCACGCTTTGTTGCGGTTTCGTCATGTTTAACAACTTGTATACGGCTTTTACCGGAAAACAATATATATTTGTTACTCCCTCCGTCCCATATTAAGTGTCATGGTTTGACTTTTTGAGTCTTTTTCTTTCAACTTTGACCGTAAGTATTTTTGTTTGTGTTATATAACACTTGATAAAACAATATGAATTAATTGAGTTTTAAATTTACTTTTTATTGATATAACTTTTATCAACTAATATATAACACAAACAAAGATATTTACGGTCAAAGTCGGAAGAAAAAGACTTGACCAGTCAAAATAGGACAATTAAAATGAGACGGATGGAGTATTATTTTATTAAACATTTAATAACATCTTTTCAAACATCAACTTTTGACAAAAATATAAGTTTGTGTATCATTAAGCGATCTGACAGGGAAATCAACATATAAATATCTCATACTCCGTATTATTTAACACGAATTAACATAATAACTATCGTAAAACAAGCATGTATAAAATTATCCGCTATTATTTAACACATGATGCTAAAATAAAGATGACATTAATTATTAAATAACTGTTAACAAATGTTTTGTTTAATGAGAATTGTAAGTTTATTATTTATACTATGTATTAGTATTAATATGTTATTGGTAATTCGGTAAAACAAAATATTATTTACATATATAGTTACATCTAATAAATTAAGCAAATAGTTGTCACGTGAGGGCACTATTTCTTATGTAGCTATATATATCGCTCAATAGTTTGATAGTAATTACCACCGTGCCACTGTGAATAGTAGAAAACGACAACTTGAGCAATCGAAACGACAATGCTTTTTGCAATATACTATGGCAACTAGAAAATTTACTCCGCGCTACGCAGCGGTATCTGATTTTCGTTTTTTATTTTATTTCTCAATGTCTCATAAAAAGTTTTGTAAAATTTATTGCTATGAATAATAGTGTTATCATAGTAAACTTAATGAATCAATATAAAAGTCTCTTAGTTTACTTAATTTTTAAACTACATAAGATTATAAATCATTATTTCCGATAGTTACTATATATATATAAAAAAGATTATTTAAATATCTTCCATCCTAATATTAAAGAAAAGAAGAGGTGTTAATAGATAAACAAAAAGTAAACACAAAACTACATCCACCGAATTTACAATACTGTGAGGTATCCTTTCCCAGTCTACCTACTTTTCCCTTGTGTATTTTTAAGAATTTTATTTTATGTCAAGCTAAACCAAATGTTTACCTTTCCTTTTTCTTCTCATCATTGTAGTGATACATTTTAAAGAATAATCCAACATCAAGAACAATTTAAAGCAATCTTTTTGTTTTGTTTTACAATGAATGCCATCTAATGTTTTTTTTTTCAAGCGTTTAATGGATAATTGTAACACAACAACATATTGTTACATTTTAATATCTATATTACACACACAAAACACATACATACATATACATGTAGATCCACCTATATTATACAAGAAATAATCTTGAAAGTGTGTCACAGTGAGAGAAGTTGCCACAATAGAATACAACAATGACGATAATAAGAGTAGCAGCAAGGTTGATTATCATCCCCACCACGGCAACACCAGCACCACCACCACCACCACCACCATGCTTTTGTTCTTCTCACCAACAAAACTTTGTTGTTCAAGAATGTCAGGTGTAAATTTTGAGCTTTTTTTTAACGATTTGTTGCGGTTTTGTTTGGATAAAGCTATAAACTTATTGATTATGTATCGTCTAGTGAATAAACTTTCTATTATGTTTGGACTATTGGAAATACCCTAATGGAAATACATTTTGACGGAATTTTGGCCGGTGTATATTGAATTGATGAGTTGACGTGGGGCTTTTTTTTGTTTTCTTCTGTCTTTGTATACGGGCAGAATATTAAGCAATATTACTTTTATGTCATTGTGAACAGTGCGAAACGGCACTGTTTTTGCCGTTTCACTATGGTGATTGATGCCTTGATGGTATGTAGAATTAAGCTCTATAGGAACGACATGTAGGTTACTTTTTCGCATGGGTGAAAGTTGTGATCGGCATGGATGTTTTGATATGAGACATCGGCTGACATTGGCATTTAGGTATCATTGCCCCATACGTTTAGGCATCAATCTGCATGACGCATAGAGTCAAATCATTATCACCATGTAGATGTAGAGGTAGCCAAAAAATCCGGTTTTTTCAAACCGGATCAGAAAAACCAAAAATCGAACCGGTTAAAATCGGATTTGACTAAACCAGTTTGGGCTCTGGAAAAAACAACGGTTTAAAACCGAATTGAGATCGGGTCTGATGTGTGAAATCTAGTTTAAAAATTTATAACAAGATCTACTGTTAACTGACTACAACACACTTACGGGCAGTGTACCCGTTCGTATGTAATATAGCTAACTGGTAAGACCGGGATCGAACACGAGGACTGAATGTTGCACTAAAGGTTGTAAAAATGCGAAACAAGTAAAAGGTTTGGTGTGACCGAATTGTCACTTTGCGTTTCTGAAAGCTAAGTAATTAACGAGTAAAATAAAGTACTCAACCGGATTAACGAGAGCACGAGAAAATAGTTTGAGTCGTAAACAATAATTAAAAAGCCATCTATGTCGAATCCGCTCCACAAAAAGTCTAGGTTGCATATAGGTTAAGCTCAAAATTCATTAATGTTGGTGATAATAATCGTGATAAGACAAAAACACAAACTGGTGCACCTGGTTTGTAAAATCGACTCAATCACCTAATCAATCCAATTTCTTGCAACAAGTGGTACCACCATCCCTATTACAATTCCTTGAACTAACTAGTTTGTCTGATTATTTAAATAACAATTTTATCTTTATGAGAAAAACGTGGTACCACCAACCGTTAAATCCACTCAACAAAGTAACTTCTATTAAACTTGTATCTTTACTATCATACCATGACCTAGCAAGAGTTATTCATAAACAAACAACTAAAATAATACTTGTATTCAACTAGTACCACTATCGAAGAACACAAATATCACCAAGAACACAAGATTAAGTAAAAGAAATCACTTCATTAAGATCTTGAAAAAATGTTAAGTAAAACCAACTTGAATTCAAAATATTATGCAACCATAACTAATTGTTTCACTTCATCTTCATAGATGTAAAGAGATTTAGCTACTCATAAGGTAAAGAGCTAAAGGTTCAATTAAAAAGGAAAACATAATGTACCAAAGTAGAGAAATAATCCAAATCGAGGTAACAATGAAGCTACTATCACTAAACAAGAGCCAAAATTAATCTTCAAGTCTTCAAATGAGTTGGAATGGTAGAAAACCCTTAGAAAACCCTCAAAAACGGCTGGAGTGAAGTGTCTGAGCTCAAAGTGTCCAAGATTAGGTTAAGGGTTGGTTGGTAGTTGGTATTTATACCCCAAGAGAGAGAAAATCGTGATGTCAGCTCAAACTCGCGCCGCGAGGGTCCAAGGTCGCGCCGCGAGAAGTCCAAAAACTCGACCAGTTGCTGTCAGACTGAAAACTCGCGCCGCGAGGACCCATTCTCGCACCGCAACTGGGTTTTGTGCTGGCTCGCGTCGCGAGGTACCCCAATCGCGCCGCGAGTTTCTTCAGTTTTTGACGTTTCGCCTACGTTTTTCACCATGACTCATCCGTAAGTGCATATGGACCACTCCTAAGCCAATTTCTACCACTTATGAGCGATGTACCTGCTTTAGACTTTAGACCTGAAATCACTAGCAAATACCATAAAGCACCACAAATCATGTATAAATGACTATAAAACGAATACAAAACGTCCAAATAGTATGAGGAAAATAGGTATAAATTGAGACACATCAGGGTCTAGTTCGGTTTTTTGGACAAATAATCGAAAAAACCCAAAAACAACCAAGTCAACTTTTGACCAAAACCGGTCCGGTATGGTCGGAACCCGCTTTTCGGCTTTTGGGCACGACTATATAGATGTAGAAAGACGTTGGGAGCGTTTGTATTTTTTTCTTTAGTCTCTTGTTTCTTTCTCTTTCTTCATTGGCATGTCGATTTCACTACCAAGGGCCTACTATTTACACCTTTTTTTTCTTCTTATTCTCACCCTGGCCTCATGATATTATAATTTATGCACGGTGTACAACTGTTTAATTTTTTTTTTATATTTTTATTTTTAGAACGGCGTGTTAGTTGGTTAGTGGTTAGAACCCTAACAGTGACATCCAAGCGGACTGTATGTTAGAGGTTGGAACCCAAAGACACCCCTGGAGACCAAGGGTGCGATAACACGGTCCGCACACGTTTGAAGAGGTAAATGCCTGAAACCATGAAGAATTGAGATTCGATCTTTGGTCTTCAAACCAACATCCCTCCCTCAGAACCCCAAAGAGGACCACATGTGGCCACTTGATCTAAGACCAAATGGTTTGTCGTTTTGTACCACTGTCTAATGTATTATTGTATTGTAAAGAATGTATTTTGGAGAAAAAAATGAAAACAGATACACTTTAATTTGACATGTTTTGACATGTCACAACATCAACCCCATGTAACAATATCATTAGCTATCACATGGTGTAAACTACACCTTTTACCCTTATGATATATCACCTTTAGAAAATGTGAGTTTTCTCTCTAATATATCTCTGAGATCATGTTCTACCTTCATAAGACCCATTACATTGTAACACACACCAACTCGAAACCACTGGGAAAACTCAGTATTGGGGATCAACACAACTCTAGTCCCTCCTTTACTTCTCTCCTTCAACTGTACTCGATCCTTTGTTGTTAATAAGAAATTAATTGTCCAGCTTTAGTCCCTGAATTAGCAAACTAATAATACGACGAGTCCTTTTTATTTGTTACGTTTAAAACTTAAATTGAATGAAGTATAAATTAATAAACCCTTACAAAATTATCCAGGTTCTCTAGTATATTGTTACCATTCGATAAAATAATGAAAATAATGCATTAACGGAAGAAGATGACAAAATGTTAACCAGACTTTCTTGCTTGTTTTTATTGTATAACCGAACAAATGCTACACGTTTAGTATTGTATTTGGGAAATATAGGAATAGATAGGAAGGTGATGTTTTTGGTACTAGTCAATATCTTGAAGCTAATAATGATGAGAATATGCAAATTGCAAACCAACTTTCGGCAACTTTAACTTAGCATGCCTCTTTTAACTAATAAGCCTTATTTCAATGCTTAAGAGTTTCTTACCATACTTCTAGAAAGAGATGTAATTTTAACTTGAGAAATTATATCTACACTTCATATAATTAATTTACCAAAAATAATGGTGGTTAATGTTTCTGATTCACTTATAAGAAAAAACAAAAAAAAAGGTCAATACGTGTTACAACTTACAAGTACTCCGTATATTTTACTGATTGACTAATAATTAGATGCATAAACTAAATAGATTTGTTATATGTGGTCATTCTATGTGGATGCTTACCATTTAATAAGAAGAAAATGAAATATTAATAAGAAGACCTGTTACAATGCGAATAATCAAATCTGTTACAATTTTTTTCGTTTTCATATTTAACCTTTTGCAATCATATACCACATACATGTATCCGTAGCTCTTCCAAAGACTAAGAGCGTATGTAGGTGCAAAAAGAATTCAGAAAGTTATGTTTTTGTATAGAAATTAATTTGACACAAACCGATCGAAAAAGTATAAGTAACAGGGTCAACTTGTCTCCTACTTGAAGAAATCACATTTAAGTCGAAACACATGTATGCTAGAGGGTTAGAAGGTATGTGAAACTATCTTATGCTAGAGACTTTGCTGCGATAGTTTATCCACCCCTTTAAATAAAAAAAACTATAAACCTTTTATGCAATTAATTAAATGAATAATAGCTACCAGAAATATATACTGACTTTCTACTTTTACTTATTCAATTAATGGAAAAGGAGAGAAGAAAAAAGCGGTCACCCTAAAATTTGGAATTTTTAATGAAAAAAACAATTGGGGTCCAAATGATATGAATAATACAAAAGCACAAGTACAAATCCCTTTATCTCTCATTTCCACATCAAATATATGGCTGATGACCCCATCACGCCTTAAATTGCAAAGGCCTGCCTGAGAGATCGGTACCCTTCATGACCTTCACTATTGCATTTTTAGATCCAGATGTAAGATACTGAAAAGTATACGACTGGTAAATATATAGTCATTGTGTACGATAAAAGAGATTAGTTTTTCTGTACATATCATCTTCTCAAATAATTATGCATATTACGTATAGTTTGACCACGTGATATATTCTTTTAAAGTTTAGCCTAATAATCTTTTTAATTTCTTTAAAATTCGACATGTATAATGCACTGTTTCTCTTCGACCACACACCTTATTGGTTTGTCAAGAGGCGTATATGAAAAGTAAACTATCAAAACTGGCTAATTATTACTTTTAGAAAGGATGTCGTAAGGCACCACTAGCTATACGTACCTAGATAATATTTTTTCAAAACGGTCTAACCTATTACAAAGTAAAGCTAATATCATATCATGAAAGCTTTCATTAGTTGGTCAAATTTGTTTCTCATGTGAAATTTGAAGAATTTTGTTAAGCATAGTTGATATAAAACTGTTTAAAAATAAAAATAAAAATTAAAGTCTCGTTTACGTACGAGTTAAGCATACATAACTGACAACCCTTAGCTAGGTTGTGATTAGTAAACTCTGATTTTAAAGTTTCAAAACTAAATCAGGATTTTGCTAATCACAACTATAATGAACGCATAAAAGAAATGTACCTTACATATAAAAAAACTCACACAGTCACACGTGAATTTAATGACAAAATGTATAATCTCTTTGATATGAATCTAGTGCAAGAAATGGAGTACGCATGTTTTAATACAAACCATGCACAAACATGGCTCAAGTTACTGTTTAGTTTTATTTAAGCATTTAAGTATTATTTAGTTTTTATGTTATGTTTTATTTGAAATAGTCAGCGCAATCATGTGTCTACTAGTACGTGGTATAGTTAGCGGTTATTAATATAGTGGGTAGTTTATTGTATTTCACTTCTATATAAAGTGTACGTAAACTCGTTTGTGATTATGAATGAATAAAATGAAAGTTTAGTCTTTTCTCTTGTTTTTGGACTCTTACACACGTTAAAAACAACACATAAATAAGTCTCTGTTTAGCAAAACCCAATAGTATAATTTACTATTTTTTGAAAAAAGAGTTTTAAAAAGTGTGAGCTATATGTTGATAGGCATAACTGATGGAAAACGATATTGTGCTGCCAAGTAATTGCTCTCATCTTATCCTTTTGGAGTCTCACACACTTCCTTGTCAAATTCGCAAAGGTTTTTATTTCAATATCTCATTGAAAGTGAAGTTTAATTTAATGGATGTAAGATAGCCATTAATTATAATAATATCTCCTCTCATCTCCTATTTTTTGTTTCATTTTTTTTCCCGGCGGCTGATTACGTGTGCAACGAATTGTATAGTAGCATGTTTGCTTAAACTGACTAATTTGTCCTTATATTTGTTTTTCTAATTTTTAATAGATGAAATAACTAATTTTCTAAATCAGGTTTTATTAATTAACACAAAAATTAGTACCACCATTTGTTTCTAGTACCTGACCATGGTTGGTTGATATATACTTGTAATTTGTAAATTATCATATATAAATAATAACATATCTGAAGGAAGTGTATGAATCACTAGCAAAATGATGTTTTGATTTCAAGGGAGAAAGAGTTCTAAGAAGATTTTGTTATTTTGTTCAAGTTATTTTATAGTGTGTTAAAAACATATAATAGAAAGTATGAAAAATAAATTTATAATAGAAAATAAAAGGAGGTTTTTAAATAATTAATCGTGATTTTTTTTGAGTATTTTATGTTTTAAAAATATATTAACAGATGGGCATATAGGATCTGAAAATTAGTCTACAAGCATGCTTTGAAACGATATTTGAACGATTGCCTATGTATAGCTCATCGTCTTCGTTGATTATATTTCAAGTTAAAACTTGTATTGAACTATTAATGAGTTCTAGTTTAAAGGTTGTATTGAACTATTAAGAAAAAGTTATGCGTTAAATATAATAATATCACTAAAAGATAATTTAACGACGATTGATGTATGGACAAGTTAAGTGATATTCATATGACCACCTCATTATCTCGTCCTCCTCACTTTTGGTTGAATGAAGATTATGAGTTATATGTTATTTAGTGTTTGGTTGGTGGGTATATAAAATGGTTTTATATTTCATTATTTTATTTTAATTGGTTATTAGAGGGACAAGAAGACATGGAAGAAGAGAATTGGATAAGCACACATAGGTAAGGTAAGAAGCCATCCAAGTTGAGAAGTAAGATGTGGATCCTTTGTCACTTCAAATTTATTATCCGTTAATTCATTATTACGAGTCATATGCCCGCGCAATGCGGTGGTGCAATTAAGGTGTGGATCCGGTTTTGTAAATAATAGTTTACAAAACTATGTGTAATAGAAAGTTAAATATACATTAAAATTTTCAGATTAAACATAATTATTTTTATACCTACTAATAATATATATCCTTAATAAGTATAAATATGAGTGTTTAAATATCATTTTTTATACCTTATTTTTGAAGAAAATTTGTATTGTTGTTAAGGTTGTAAATAACGTTCCGCGATACGGTCGACTACCTTTAAGGTTAAATCTTATTTTGTGGAGTTATAACGGCGTTATAACGGAGACTATTAAATATAAAGAAATATATCTTTATTTAAAATATACATTAGCAAAATTTTAACAAAATTAGTTGATAACCATAAAAACTACATATGACAAATTTATTGTATTAAAATGATAAATTTTGTAATTTTTATTTAACTTTTAAAGAACAAAGAGATAAACTTATATATATAAATATACTCGTAGCATAAATGTGAATGAGGATATGATTTATGATTTCAAGGGAGAAAGAGTTCTAAGAAGATTTTGTTATTTTGTTCAAGTTATTTTATAGTGTGTTAAAAACATATAATAGAAAGTATGAAAAATAAATTAAGAATAGAAAATAAAAGTGAAATTTGTGTATCAAATTTATAATCGTATAATATCTATGGAGATGATACATTTCAATTTCTATTTACTCATCCATATTTTCCCTTCGAAGTCCATAAATTCTCCAAAGAGCAAACAATGGTTAATTAACTGAAAATAGTTTAACCAAATTTGAGTTTATGTTCACACAATTGCCGAACCAATATGTTCTATTAATCGATGAAAGTTTGACTGATTAATGTTAACCATTGATGACTATCTCTAAAATATCTAAAATGAAAAATGATTCCCACACAATTTTTCTTTGTCATATAAACAAAAAATATGATTTAATAAAAGTTTTATACAAAAATCATCATTTTCTCTATAAACTATAGTTTGATATCAAGAAGTAAAGTATCCAACTCCAGAAGAAAAAATAATTACTTACCCACAAACACAAAAATTACATTTCAAAAAACTAAAGAAAAAAGAAACAGATAAAAAAAATAGAACTCATCGAAAACGTATACTTACTTTTATTCATTCATTCTCTCACATTAAACACTCTCTTCACACACACACACAGAGACACACACTTCACGCTCTTTTCTTTCTTTTCATTCATTCATTCACTTTGTGGTGTTGTATATTTTGCTAACATGCACCACACTCTTTCTTCTTATTCTGCACCCCCAACACACCATAACAAAATTTCTTTCTTCTAAGAGTTAATTACATTTTTCGTCCTTGTGGTTTGCACCAACTTTCATGTATCATCCTTGAGTACACGAAATTACGCGTTTGGAATTCCGTTAACATATTTAGTCCACGACCCAAACAGACGTTAAAAAAGAGGTCACATGACTGGCACACCGAGGGTATAACCGTCATTTCCAACTCATAGGACCAAAAGTGTAATTAACCATCATAATCTTCTTCTTCATAAAAAAAAGACCATCAAATCAAAATAAATAAATAATATATCACTCCACGTCAATTCACACAAATCTATCTAATCCATATCAAAAATCTAATTCAAGTTACAGACGCCGCCACTATTATCAATTAGAAAAACCCCTATTTTTTCTTATAATAATAATAATAATAATAATAATTTTGGTTTAGGAAGATATCAAAAATCCTCAAATATCTATGATCTATCAGAGTATACAGTTATATTATATTATCGAAGTCGATTTATGCATGGTAGGACTCACTTGTAAGCAAGCTCTTTCAATCCTTCATTCCAGCCTTCAAGGTGTTGATCCAAAAGAGCACGTGTTCTGGCATTTATCTGGAAAACATTTGGTGATCCTATATAATCAACTCTAAGATCACGACACCAATACGCCACATACCCTCGGTGTGGCTAACCAGTAACCACCACCATACGACAGCCACCATTTCAAACCCAATATTCCGATCTGAAACTTCAACCACTGTAGCAACCAATATGACACATCGCGAAACAGGATCGAAACCATTGATGTATTGGTTCGGCCGGCGGTGGAATATTCCTTCAAACACATTCACGAACAAAAAAGAAGCAGATCTTGGGGACGACCGTGGCGACGTGGTGGCGGGGAGGTCGAATTTTGGCGGTGACGGTTGAGGGGAGGCCAGATCTGGTGGTGGGGAGGCTGGGTCTAAGATTTTGGACTCTTGGTGGTGGTAATCGTGTGTAGTTTTTTGTGTGGTTCTTGATATATACTTATCTAGTTTTATGTTCTTTTCATCTTTTGTATCATACAAACTGAGTAGTTTAATTTCATGGTCTGGTAATTATGATTTGGATTTTTAAATGGATGGATGGATTAATGTATATTTTTATTTTTGATTTTGGTATATAGATACTACTGATAGAGAAAATCACATAAAAGTGGTCTGGAAATGGATTTTGATGAATTTTACACTTTTGATCCCTGAAAAAGCGAACTGACCATTTTACCCATGGTGTGCCTCTCACGTGACCCGCTACTTAACGGACATTTTGGTCGTGGACCAAATATTGAAAGAACCAAACCATTTTAGGAAAATAAGAGATTTTTTTTTTTTTTTTTTTACAGCCCACTGCGCCGCAGTGCGAATCAAAACCAAACTTCATATTTACCACATTTCTAAGTTCAAATAAGTTTTAGACTCGGAAATAAGCATAACAAAGTATCCTTTGACCAAGCAATCATTTTACAACGAAACGGGTCAATTACCCAAGTTGACACATTACAAAAGACGACATTCAAAATTGGAAATTTCGGCATGACCCATTCGTAAAATCATCCTCCAAACCTGTTACGGATTATGAATTTCTCCAAAACACATTTAAACAAAATCAATACATTACGACTACAAAACGACCCATTTAAATACCCAAAAACTCGAGTCTAACCCTAGACATCATAATAATTTTCCAAAAGGACAAAACAAGAGTACAAAGAGCCGATAGTTCAAAGGGGTCACTATGGGTCCTATTACCAATTCCATTATCCGCATTTAGTTAAAGCAATCAATATCCAAAAAGCATCTTTAACTTCAATCTTTACATTACTTAACTTTCTTCCGCATCCGGGACAACCTATAAAAAGGGTAAACAACTAAAAAGTAAGCAAAGCTTAGTGAATAATCTTGCATACGTTTATACATACGAAGGAGGGCAATGCACAAGGACTGTTGCATATAGACTATGACACCGTCGTGTCATATCTATAATACTCACCTTGCACGCTAAACAACATATATGGATCCATATAAGCTAACAATCATGACTATCGGGATTCTTAGGTCCCGGAGGTTCTTAGGCCTCATTTCATGTCAACAATAGGGGTTCTTAGGCCCCGGAGGTTCTTAGGCCTCATCAATACTATGCCCCACATGGGCTCACGCCAAATCAATTACCATGCTCGGAACATCCACGTCTCATGGTAATTGACCCAACGTATACATAAAGGTATGCAAGAGTACTCACCTCCTTCGCGACAACCAAAATCATGATGACCATCAAACAATCATATTGCATTTCACCTAGCAATAATTCACAATTCACACATATAAGGTCATCAAGCTCAATTATCTCAAACACAAGGCTAACAAGCCATACACTACTACCTTTACTAGCATTTCAATGCCCAACCCAACTTTTACAATCTTATAATAATCTTGGGTTGGTTCACGTAACATGTACTTCTTATATCATTTTCAATTGGCCAAGAGTTACTTTCATATCAAAATCGTCATTTTCATATTTGACCTAGCAGACTTCAAACAAGCATAACTCAAGTTCTACTTACTCTTTTAACATGATTCCAGTGGCCAAATTTACATGACACATATACCTACATTTTATCTTTAGTGACCAATATGTGAATTGTCCTTCAAAGGTGACTTCTGGTCGTTTTAAAAACCAACACTGCTGCTGTTAAACAGCTTTGACCTTACTGACTTCAAATGACCATAACTTGAGTTCTACACAATATTTTGACCTCATTCCAGTGGCAAAATTTACTTAACACACTTAGGTACATTTTATCTTTAGTGACCAATATGTGAATTGTCCTTCAAAGGTGACTTCTGGTCGTTTTAAAAACTGACACAGAATTACTTTTGCTGAAAGATCAGCATGACGACCCTGAATTCAAAAATTCATAACTTGAGTTCTACACAATATTTTGACCTCATTCCAGTGGCCACTTCTTCTTAACACATTTTAGCACATTTTATCTTCAGTGACCAACACAAGATTTGACTCATACACGTGAGTTTTACTCGTTTTAAAAACTGACACAGAATCATTTTTGCTGAAAGATCAGCATGACGACCCTGAATTCAAAAATTCATAACTAGAGTTCTACTTCGTCTTTTTAACCCATTCCAGTGGCAAAATTTGCTTAACACAATAAGCTACATTTTCTTTTTAGGACTCAACCAGTGAAAACTCTGTCATGAGGGTGTTTAACTCGTTTGAAGGTCGGGGTCAGAATCTGTCCAGTTTTTGTTCACACAAGTATTCATCAAAGTCTTCATGCAACCCAACTAAAACCCCAAATTGATTAAATTACCATAACCCTAACTTGTATTATATAAATTAACTCATATATATGAAAACCCCAATTTCCCAAATACAATTGATTGCATGAACCCTAATTCTTAAAGAAATCAAGAATTGGAATTAGGTTATGAAAATTGTTACCTTAAGAACTCAAGAAATTAGACTTGAATTAAAACATCTTCTTTCCCCTTTTTCTCTCTTAAATTCGGCCATCAACCCACAATACACAAACCCTAACTTTTCAATTTTGCTTGATAAAGATTATTGGTGATGATTATTATTGTTGTTTTTATTCTTGAATTACAAATGGAACAAAGCTTGATCTTTGAGAAAAATAAAGAAGAAGATTTAGGAAGCTTGAAGAATAGAAGAGAATGAGTAATGGAAGAATGAATCACCAAGGGTAGGATGGCTGGCACTTCCTATGAGTGCCACGCCCCTTTTCAGATTTTGTGGGTATCTTTACCCGCTATCCGCTAAAGCTCCAACTAAATTAACCCATAACCAAAAATAAAATACTATGAAATTAATTTAATGTTAAAACTATAATAAAGGTTTATTTTCATTGGCTTAAAAATGTCGGGATGTTACAACTCTCCCCCACTTGGAACGGATCACGACCTCGTGATCCAAGCCACATCTAGCAACGACTCTCTAATTTACGTTATCACTTCGTCATCCTTTCATGCTTCCATAGCGTTATGCTCTAACATATAGTCTTGATTTATCTTCTTTTTAAACGTTTCTTCACAAAGACAATAGGCTCCTCGACGTTGTCTTATTTTAATTCACTTGAAGTTCAATTTCTATTATAGGTACACGTGAAACCTCGACGGTATAATACTTCATAAAACAAGAAACGAGAAAGGTAGAATAAATTCCTGGAAGTTCTGCGGGAAATTCCAAACAAATAGTAACCTTGTTGATTTGAGCAAGTATTTTGGAAGAATCGAAAACCGAGACCTTAGATTTTCCATATATGCAACTTGTAACACGTCTCCCTAAAGATAACTTCTTCATATTACACAATCACCAAAATTGAACTTGATAAGTCTCCCTCCTTTATCTGCGTAAAATTCTTGGCAACCTTGACTATTAGGTCGTTATTTTATCATTTCAATCTTCTTAGGAATCTTTATCACTATATTCGTGCTACACAACTCTTGGTGTCCGGCTTTTCTAAAACGAATCGGGAATTGACATTTCCTATCAAACAATATTCCACTTCATCTGGGGTCACTAATAATCTCTCTTTAGATCTTGACACATCTTTGTTATACCGAACGAAAGAAGTATTCAAATTTTATAGGTTTCATGGAGCAAATTCGATTTGGTTCGTTAAAGAGAGGATTCTGAGTTCTATCATGATGTCTAATAAGATTGCATAACTATTTAGAAAATATTCCGTGTGATTCGAATTCTCGATTGTTTAGGTTCTTGTTGCAAAATCTTCACTTGAGTCACCTCGGGGTAACACCAAACTTCATTGACGTAATCTTTGGAAAGAGTTAGTCAACTCTTAAAACAGTTGTTCGAAAAGAAAAGAAAGCACTTAAGACTCATATGATCGAAATCAAGTGGTAAGTTTGACATTTTAATTGTAAAAACACCAAAATTTTAGAGTGAAAACAACTCCGGTGGACTTTAAACCGCGAATGAAACGATTCTTCTTGAGTTCTTTTAGTATTTCGTTCCACTTCTCATTCTTTTCTCCTAGTTCACTTCACATTCTTTCTAATTAATTCGGTCAACGGCGAGGCTATCTTCAAAAAGCCGAAAGTAACGCGACATTTATCACCTGTCAACAACGAAACTTCTAATCTATATTGATCTTGTAGGCCGTCTCCACTTCATCACCGCACTATTCCAAGCCGAATCGACCTCAATCCCTCTTTTGGGTAATCACACGATAGAGATAATTTCACTTCTCTTAATCTGCTCATCCGACGATTTGACAGGGAAGTCTCCCTTTTTATAATATCTCCTTTACTTCGCGTAAACGAACTTAGTAACCGTGTTGACCTTTAGAATAAACATTGTCAATGAAAACATTTACGATAACGAAACCATTGAGGTTCGTAAGACTCATGAAAATTTGCAAAATCATGGATAAAATCGAAGAGCATAACTACAAATTCAAACTTCTCAAAACAAGTATAGATAGCTTTTCCGGAAACATCTTCATCGCTCGTCTTAAGTTGATGATTAAAAGGAATGAAAATTCATCTTAAAATAATAAGAAGATCGAGTAGAACATGATTCTTGTCGACGGGTACTCTTCTTCGATTGTTACTTTATTGAGCTCACGAATAGATAAACGCACGCGCATAATGTCATCTTTGCTTTTATCAAAAGGATAATCATTCCTCTCGGGAACGATTAGATCGATTAAAATTCATGAAAAGGCATTAAGAAAATCACGACATCAAGAGTATTCTCCGTAGACCGTGGTTTCCATTCGGCGTCGATGATTCAAATATCAAAGACCCGACTATCATACAACGATTATCAAAACGCACGAGCAAAAGTACCAACAGAAACCGGCCGTTTCATTTCTTCCGCCGAAGACAATTGTTTTCTTTATGCTAGGAATATTCAACTAGGTCTCCTCCTCCCTTTGTGAAATTAGGAATCATTCACGCTTAGCCTATCTATTCTCAAACATTATATCGTACGCTCCCGAAGGAAAAGAGAACAATTTGGTTCAAAGATTTTAGATCAGGTTTTAACTTTTATAACTACCATACTTATCATTTACTAGTTCATTGTAACCATATCATCCTCATGTTCTCACTATGCAAATTTCATCTTAGTGTCTATCATCAAACCTCAAGTAATCATATACTCATTCAAGAAAAGCATGTTAATCAAGATCAAAACACATTCGCCATACTCCGTATGGTCTTTTAATCATACACTTAAATAACCATCTTCAAAACAAGACATCACATTTTACAATATTTTTTTTTAAAAGGGAGTAACGCCCGTCACCAAAGTAACGGCCGTTACACTCCAAAAATCCTTAGACACTGTAACGGGCACTGTGTAACGGCTGTTACACATTCAACAAAGGTGTAACGCCCGTCACCAAAGTAACGGCCGTTACACCAGGATTTTTACGAAAATCAAACCTGTGACAAAACCAGCAATTTGACACTTAAAACATGCTTCACATAATACAAATACATGACCAACCTTCATTTACAGATTTCCAGAAATTCCAACAACTAAGTTGACATATTTTGAAGCATAATAACAACATCAACTAGTTCCAAATCTCGTGTTCAACATTTATGGGTCATTTACCCACTTTACCACTTTAAACATATTACTATACAAATAGTTCTTATTGCCATATCTCGTATGATCTATCAACATATCACTAACACAATCATAATTATCATAGAAATCTCCAAATACTAACATTTTATATTACTCATATCATGAGCATTCTTTTCATTAATCCTTCAATTAAATCATATCAATACACAACTGATTCTCATCACCAAACTTTGTATGGTCCTTTATCCCAATAATGATGCCACGGGTCTCACTACCCAATGGTCTTACACTAAATAATAACGATGCCATGGGTCTCACTACCCAATGGTCTTACACAAAAATAATAACGATGCCATGGGTCTCACTACCCAATGGTCTTACACCAAATAATATCACATCTCAATCGCATACATTCAACATTCATCAATTATTCAACATACTTTTCCTTATAAGCGACAAACCATCTCTTAAACTTATAAATCATTTCAAAATTTCGCTTTTATTACCTTATAACCGATTATTCAAGCAAATCTTATGCTATATCACATTCGCATATCCACGCGCAATTACACATTAGCATACATTCCACGTTTACCATGTATTTATCATGTCTTCTTCTTTACTATCATCAAACAATGTATTAAACTCATAAACCAATCTCAAAATTTTAATTCTAACCATTCATTAAACCAGTTAGCATGCAAAGCTCATATTCTATCATACTTAGATATCAACGAGTAAAAACATAAAATAATTCACATTGCCAAATAAGGTCTCCAACCTATGGCTTCGCACTAACATACTTCCATATTTAACGGACTTAACTTGAGCTATTATAATATGTGATCATAATAACGCTGCAGTCATTATTATAATTACTTATTATAACACCTCAAGTGAACTTCGCTAAATACTTCCGTATGTCACTAGAAGCCGAACTATACACATAAGGTCAAGTCACATCTATGGTTTAAGTCTAGGTATCCGTGTAATAATAAAATACCTAAATCCCTTAAACCACGGCTTTGATACCACTTGAAAGAACCCAAACTCATTTTAGGAAAATAAGAGATTTTTTTTTTTTTTTTTTTTTTTACAGGACCCCACTGCGGCGCAGTGAGGCAAAACACATCCACTTCATATTTACCACATTTCTAAGTTCAAATAAGTTTTAGACTCGGAAATAAGCATAACAAAGTATCCTTTGACCAAGCAATCATTTTACAACGAAACGGGTCAATTACCCAAGTTGACACATTACAAAGACGACATTCAAAATTGGAAATTTCGGCATGACCCATTCGTAAAATCATCATCCAAACCTGTTACGGATTATGAGTTCTCCAAAACACATTTAAACAAAATCAATACATTACGACTACAAAACGACCCATTTAAAATACCCAAAAACTCGAGTCTAACCCTAGACATCATAATAATTTTCCAAAAGGACAAAACAAGAGTACAAAGAGCCGATAGTTCAAAGGGGTCACTATGGGTCCTATTACCAATTCCATTATCCGCATTTAGTTAAAGCAATCAATATCCAAAAGCATCTTTAACTTCAATCTTTACATTACTTAACTTTCTTCCGCATCCGGGACAACCTATAAAAAGGGTAAACAACTAAAAAGTAAGCAAAGCTTAGTGAATAATCTTGCATACGTTTATACATACGAAGGAGGGCAATGCACAAGGACTGTTGCATATAGACTATGACACCGTCGTGTCATATCTATAATACTCACCTTGCACGCTAAACAACATATATGGATCCATATAAGCTAAACAATCATGACTATCGGGATTCTTAGGTCCCGGAGGTTCTTAGGCCTCATTTCATGTCAACAATAGGGGTTCTTAGGCCCCGGAGGTTCTTAGGCCTCATCAATACTATGCCCCACATGGGCTCACGCCAAATCAATTACCATGCTCGGAACATCCACGTCTCATGGTAATTGACCCAACGTATACATAAAGGTATGCAAGAGTACTCACCTCCTTCGCGACAACCAAAATCATGATGACCATCAAACAATCATATTGCATTTCACCTAGCAATAATTCACAATTCACACATATAAGGTCATCAAGCTCAATTATCTCAAACACAAGGCTAACAAGCCATACACTACTACCTTTACTAGCATTTCAATGCCCAACCCAACTTTTACAATCTTATAATAATCTTGGGTTGGTTCACATAACATGTACTTCTTATATCATTTTCAATTGGCCAAGAGTTACTTTCATATCAAAATCGTCATTTTCATATTTGACCTAGCCCCCCCCCCCCCCCCCCCCCCCCCCCCCCACCCCCCCCCCCCCCCCCCCCCACCCCCCCCCCCCCCCCCCCCCCCACCCCCCCCCCCCCCCCCCCCCCCCCCCCACCCCCCCCCCCCCCCCCCCCCCCCCCCCCCCCCCCCCCGCCCCCCCCCTGACTTCAAACAAGCATAACTCAAGTTCTACTTACTCTTTTAACATGATTCCAGTGGCCAAATTTACATGACACATATACCTACATTTTATCTTTAGTGACCAATATGTGAATTGTCCTTCAAAGGTGACTTCTGGTCGTTTTAAAAACCAACACTGCTGCTGTTAAACAGCTTTGACCTTACTGACTTCAAATGACCATAACTTGAGTTCTACACAATATTTTGACCTCATTCCAGTGGCAAAATTTACTTAACACACTTAGGTACATTTTATCTTTAGTGATCAACATGTTAAATATCCCTCAAGAGCGAATTCTGGTCATTTTAAAAACACAAACAGTTGCTGTTCTTACTGACAAAACAGATTTGACGTTACCAACTTCAAATAACCATAACTTGAGTTCTACAACATATTTTGACCTCATTCCAGTGGCCACTTCTTCTTAACACATTTTAGCACATTTTATCTTCAGTGACCAACACAAGATTTGACTCATACACGTGAGTTTTACTCGTTTTAAAAACTGACACAGAATCATTTTTGCTGAAAGATCAGCATGACGACCCTGAATTCAAAAATTCATAACTAGAGTTCTACTTCGTCTTTTTAACCCATTCCAGTGGCAAAATTTGCTTAACACAATAAGCTACATTTTCTTTTTAGGACTCAACCAGTGAAAACTCTGTCATGAGGGTGTTTAACTCGTTTGAAGGTCGGGGTCAGAATCTGTCCAGTTTTGTTCACACAAGTATTCATCAAAGTCTTCATGCAACCCAACTAAAACCCCAAATTGATTAAATTACCATAACCCTAACTTGTATTATATAAATTAACTCATATATATGAAAACCCCAATTTCCCAAATACAATTGATTGCATGAACCCTAATTCTTAAAGAAATCAAGAATTGGAATTAGGTTATGAAAATTGTTACCTTAAGAACTCAAGAAATTAGACTTGAATTAAAACATCTTCTTTCCCCTTTTTCTCTCTTAAATTCGGCCATCAACCCACAATACACAAACCCTAACTTTTCAATTTTGCTTGATAAAGATTATTGGTGATGATTATTATTGTTGTTTTTATTCTTGAATTACAAATGGAACAAAGCTTGATCTTTGAGAAAAATAAAGAAGAAGATTTAGGAAGCTTGAAGAATAGAAGAGAATGAGTAATGGAAGAATGAATCACCAAGGGTAGGATGGCTGGCACTTCCTATGAGTGCCACGCCCCTTTTCAGATTTTGTGGGTATCTTTACCCGCTATCCGCTAAAGCTCCAACTAAATTAAACCCATAACCAAAAATAAAATACTATGAAATTAATTTAATGTTAAAACTATAATAAAGGTTTATTTTCATTGGCTTAAAAATGTCGGGATGTTACCAAATATGTTAACGGAGTTCCATACTTAGGGATGAAAGACGTAATTTCGTATACTCAGGGATGATTCTTGAAAGTGGGGCAAACCACAGGGACGAAAAATGTAATTAACTCTTCTTCTAATTTCAAACAACTTTCTGTTATGAATCCACCATCTCACGCGCCACCAAATTAAATAACAACTTACCAATACTCTCTTCTGTTATGAATCCAGCAACTGATATACAACAACCTCACGCGCCGAACATCAAATATCTAACATAAATTGATAAACAGGTATTTATGATTTATCACCTTTCCTTTTCCACCCGATGCTCTAGGAAACCCAACACCCACCACTGTCGGACATCACCAACCACCACCGTCTGCACTAAATCAACATCATCATACGCCACCACTTTGGGTTTGTTCGCGATTGAATTCTGATTCTGATTCGATTGCAACGGGTTTCGTGTCTTAATTCGAAAAAGCGAAAGAGTAATCACGTTTTTCACTTTTCCGGCGAGTTTTGAATTTTCCGGCGAACCTTAAATCAGTTTTATTTTGGCAAGGGTTTGTGAGGATTTTGTTCCTGAGCATTTTGGTGACAATTTCGAGTTCCAATTCGAAGAAACGGAGGAGAAATCGTAGATCTAAGTTTTCCGGCGAGATTCATGAATTTTCAGGCGGCGGTGGAGGTGGCGGCTGGTGGAGGTGGTTGAAGACGACGGCGGCTGGTGGTGGTTGAAGACGGCGGCGGCTGGTGGTGGTGGTTGAAGACGGCGGCGGCTGGTGGTGGTAATAGGTGGTGGTGATTGGAAAGGTTTTGGGGGTAAAAAGGTAATTATTTATAAAAGGTAAGGGTAAATTAGTTAGATCAACGTTGTAATTTGAAAAATTGAAAAAAGTTTCCTCTATTATAAAGGAGTATAGATAAAGAGCCTTGCTTCCAAGCAATAAACATTATCTTTTTCATTTCCAACATTTTCTTTAGGTATAAAATTTTAAATGCATCTATTAGACCTTCCCCATCGTTTAAATTTGGTGCGTTCGGTCGGTCAAAAAGTAGAACTACAATTATTAAAATATTTAGCATCCAACCGACTAAGTTGTTCTACCAACGGATGTTCGGGGTATATTTTATGAATGAATAAATTGTCAGCCACATATTTTAAAGTATATTTTGCATATGTATTTTCATAGTCAATTATTTTATTTGTTTTCCTTTTTATTTTTTAGTTTATTATAATATAACTTATGTAAAATGTAAAATAAGTGATTTATTTATGGGATAAGTATCCTGAAATGTAACTAACTTTGGACGAATGTCTATAGTAGGAAATAACTAAAGTCGTGTGTATTGTATGTAAACAACTCGAAATTATGTTTATTGTATGTAAGAAAATGTATCCGACCAATCAAAATCTAACAAGTGGCAGCTATATATGGTTGCCACGTAAGTTTTCTTACATACAATAAACATAATTTCGAGTTGTTTACATACAATACACACGACTTTAGTTATTTCTCACTATAAACATTCGTCCAAAGTTTGTTACATTACAGGATACTAATCCCTTTATTTATTTAATATAAATATTTATAATTCAATTACGTAGTATTAGTTATGATAACAAATAACTTATTTATACAAACAAAATATTTCTAACTTTTTAATTAAATATAAATAAAAGAAACATTAGATATAAAAGAATTAAAAAATGTGTTTGGTTGGGTTGTTGATGGGAGTATAAAATTTAAGTTTAGTTGGGTTGGATAAAAGTAAGAAAAGAAAATTAGTTTTTTAATGAATAATACCGTTGGGTTGGGTTGTGAATGGAGATGGCCTTACGTACATGTTTAGACTCTAGACAATGTAGTGATATTGCCCATATTGTTTGTTAGTCCTTGCCCTATACACCAAATTATACAATATTGATATTAATCGAGACAAAAAATTCTGATATATTTTATATTTACTTATATCATCAAACGAAATGCTTAATTACTATCTAGTTTTACCAAGCTTATGGATAAAAGAGTATATTTGGTTTATACTTTGACTTGAAAGAAAGTCATATATTGGGATAAATCAGGAGGATTCATCATAAGAAAGTAGAACTAATATATCAAATCTTATTATTGAGTATTAATCTATCAATAGATCAAGTGGTATCCGTTACTAATAACACTTGTCCATGTGGGAAGACTATAAAGGTTCGATCCTTAAGGGTATCCAAATTATGTAAGGATTAAATGGCGGTATTTTACCAACATCAAAACCTTAATGGGAGGTCATAATAGGTATCCACCGTGATCGGGTTCACCCCTTTTATTAGGGTTTTGCTAAATAAAACTCTAAGGGATTTCGTCAGGATGCATTAAATAATTGTACACTTACCATAAAATTCAGGGGGTGATATTTTAATATAAAAAAAGTACAATTTTTGTTATACACGTTAAGTTAGCATTTTCCTATTATTATTGACTACCAATAATTTAAGTAATAATGGAATAATTAATCCGTGGCTAGTACATAAATACGTGCTGGGTAGCTATCTGCAGTTTAGATAAAAAAAATTTTCCTTTTTATCAACCAAATGAACAGAGAACATTCTTTTTTTTAGAAGAATTGCATTTTTGGTCCTTGTGGTATCACACCATTTGCAAGTTTCATACAAACGTGTGCAAGGTGGTGTTCGTGGTCCCTGTGGTATCACACCAGTTGCATCCTTGGTCCAAAACTAACTGGCCGTTAATTTTCCCCCGTTAGTGAGCCCACGTGCCACGCACGTGATGGGCAATAGTGTCTTTTCATAAAAACAAGGACCATTCTTGCAAACTAACTCAAATTTTTATTTTTCTTTATTCTTTGTTCATGTATTTAACCTCATCATCAAACAACAACAACAAATTTATATCCTCTAAAGTTAACAAGAAAAAAAAAATTATCGACCTAAAATTGTTTTACAAAGTAGAACTATGATATATATTAGAAAAAAACATAAAAAATTACAAACCCACATGCAAAACACAACAAAAGATTGGAAAATTTAAAGACACCACCATTACAAAATGCCTAACATCACCCTACTATGTCACTGAAGTCCGTCACAACCACCAACCGTCCAAGAACAAAATCCGGCAAGAAGATCCGGCGAAGAAGCTCGATGAAGAAGATCCGGCCAAGAAGACTAGCCACAACCCCAATAACAAGATCTGACTACAAACCCAATAAAAAAATTTGATCATGAAGGTATTCAAGATCTGAAAACCTATATATATATTGTCTGAAAGAAGGTTTTTTGGGTATCAAGAATGTGTTGTGGAAGATCCAACGTGACGGCGTTGTGGACCTGAAACAGATCTGAAGGGTGGTAGCGTTGGTGGATCTGAAGGGCGGCGGTGGCGGTGGCTGCAGATCTGACAGGTGATGGTGACGACGGTGGTGGATCTGAAGGGTCACTAATGATGGAGGAGATTGATTGAAGATTAATAATAATTTGAATTTGGACGGATTATTAAGAACGATAATAATAGTTAATCAAAAATGAAGAAAGAAATTAAGAAGGGAAGGAGGAGATTGATTATTCATATACAGTGTCCAGGAAGGAAGAGAGCTTCAACAGATTAACTAATGTATTTTTAGTTAATTTATTTTTATTTTTGTTTCTGTGTTATTTTATATTGATATAAAATTGAGTATTAATTGAGTTAGTTTGCAAGAATGGTCCTTATTTTTATGAAAAGACACTATTGCCCATCACGTGCGTGGCACGTGGGCTCACTAACGGGGGAAAATTAACGGCCAGTTAGTTTTGGACCAAGGATGCAACTGGTGTGATACCACAGGGACCACAAACACCACCTTGCACAGTTTGTATGAAACTTGCAAGTGTTGTGATACCACAGAGACCAAAAATGCAATTCGTTCTTCTTAAATGGATATGATTATTTATACTCCTATGAATTTTAAATTTTTTTATTTTCTAAGTTTACATTATTCTCAATTTAAATCAACTTAATCATTTGTAACTATATGTTTCACCTATGAATTATAAACACAAGTGATATATACAATCCAAAGTCAAGATTGACGGTCGGAAAAATCGTTCGCGGTCACCTCTTATGAAATGTCCCAACTAAAATATACAAATTTTTAAAAAGTTAAGAAATCATCTATAGTCATGTGGCACGATTTCACAGTTTTTAATAAAAAACGCATTTATAAAATACTTGCTACTCAAGTATAATGAGTATATAACGACCAGAGTTCAATTTCAAAATATATAAGTACAACTGTACAAAGCCAGATACGCTACAAATAATCTACCACTATCATAACAAATATTATGTTTTGAGCAATCCTCTATCTTGCAATGTATGAGACTTCGTAGACTCGATTGAACAGATGCTAATAACAAAAGATTATCCTTTATTTATGGCTGCAATGCTTACTTTCAGCAAATTGGACGCATTTGAAATACTAAAACTTCATACTGATGGAACCAACAACTGAATCACTACATTTATCTCAACTATATTAAACACAATGTCTATAGATTACAAGTATGAAACTAAAACGACACCAATTCATTTATAAAAAAAAAAACTTTGTTCCAGAATGAACAAAGCCAAAAGTCAGTTGTGCAGGGATATAAACAGGTCTATTTGACATCAATAAACACTTGAACAGCCCTGGATTCAGTATCATCATGGAAAATTGATACAAAATAATAAAGATAAAACCAACATGGTAAACAATTACATGACCAATGCCTACTGTGTGTCATGAAATTGATAAACATGAATTGCAAATACATACTTTTGGTTCTTCCTAACGAGTCAAAGTTGAATGCATTCAAGAGGTACAAGAAGCCTTCCTAATTGACAAAATCAGTACTCATACAAAGAGGATAACAAGAAGAAGCAGAACACTCTTACCACACACACTTTTTCTTTTCCTTCTAATTAGATGTTTTAACATATCATATATGAAGGATCCTAGGGTTGTCATAGTGATTCCTTATCACGCTTTTGAGCTTAAGTCATATTGGGCTGAGTAAGAGGGGGAAAACGATAACATTACAGGTTACATGAGGACAATGGCAGGTAGCCTCGAGATACAAATTCAGAAGCACACCTTCGGACCTGAGATTTTAAAGTCATGGCTTGTGGACCTTGAAGCCAAAGATTCGAGGAATGTAGTCTTGTGATGTCTTTTGTGGTTTGAGGTGTCCATAGGTCATCAAGAACAAGTGCGGAAATGTTGACCCAAAATAGGCTCCATCCAGATCTAGATGCTGTTAAAGAAAAAAAATGCAGGATGCATATAGACAAAACTAAAACTGTTCCAACAAAATATTCACTTCTTTTTTTCAAAAAAAAAAAATAGTCTACATTCGAAATTGAAGATTCACTTGAAAGGAATATTGTTAATCACCTTCCGTTCTAAAAAGAAAGAAAAAACAACTTCGTGCTTACATATTATAGGGGCAAGTCATTGTATAAAAACCAAATTCATGAGAAGGCCCTCAAACATGACAATTTGTAGATAAAATCTGTTTTTTTTTGTCACAGAACCCGTTCAGTGCATCAGAAACTTGTTATGCAAAGATGGTTTTCTGTAATACCGACTACGAAGATCGGTTAAAAGTCGGTTGCATTAAAACCCACTTGAATTTTTATTACACTATCCTTCCGTGCACAACTATAAAGTTGAAGAAAACAAAATGAAAAAAGATATTTAGTCAGACAGAAATTGGATTCCATGCCTTCTCACACTTCTCACAGATTGGGTCCTTTTTGCTTGCTCATACATACCCTTACACATATACATATATATATTAAGATGAAATATGCACTTTTACAAACTCTAACACTAAGAAGTAACACCAGAAGTCAAATACGGACTCTATAGATGCATGTTAATACTACAGATGATATATTGTAACAAAAAGGATACTATCTTGAAACCTGGATTGAGGGGTATAGATATCTTCACACTTGGGACAGAAAATTTTTACATTGCTTTGTCGAGAAACGTCTGATTGACCAACAGGAAGGCAGGGTTGTCCAAAACAAAATACTCTTGGGCATCTGCCAAACTCTGCGTTTTTGTATTTCTCAAGCTGTCAAAGGCATCATTTGCAGCTCTGTTAAATTTCAGATGTGTAGAAATATTATTATATTCAGATAAAAAAACAATTCTTACCATTGCACCCAATCCTTTGGTTGTTAAGATATATCTTACATGAATAAGACCATAAAGCATCTCTGCTGCAGATTCAATGATTTCATTTTGTTCTTCTGAAAACATATCACCTGCTTAAGATAGAAATGGACAGCAATAGGAGAAACACAAATGTTAATTTCTTTAAGCAACATTAGAATATCAGAAGCAATGCATGGTGGTCCTTCCAAGATCAATACAGTATAAGCAGTTGTAGATATTCACAGCATACAATATTATAATTTATAAATAACACTTTTGCTTTAACTCACTCACCCTAACTCATATAGATCTATATGATACCCTCCATCAAATCTTAGTAATACTCGACACATGGATAAAACAACAGCTACTAGCATTAAGGCAGCTAAAAGATTTCAGGAGCAGGGTTCTATTAAAGTTCATTTTTTCATTAGAATGGCATGTTCAGTATTAAACTTTATAACCAAAAGTCCAAAACAACTTCAACAATAAAATCACATCCACACACTATCTCCATTAACCCGTTAAATACATACGTTTGGTTATTTAACATTCTAATACATCCCTAGGGGCAGTAGTTCAGGTGCATAAAATAGTCGTACACACTTACAAAAAAAATTCAGGGAGTGAACTTTTGATATGAAAGGTACAATGTTTTTATGCACATTAACTACAACCCTTAGGGTTGTATTTAGCATTTTCCTTATTTAAAATCCCAAAATCATTCCCAAAGCACAAAGTGAAATAGCCACATTTCAAATAAGAGAAGAAACAAAGACCAAGGCCACCCGCTGAAGTCACCCATATGGAAAAACAAAGATCAAAGGAATCAATTATTAGATTCATAACTGAACACTTCAACATACACACAACACCCTCCTTAAAGAATCTAAAGCATAGCTACATCTTTATGTCCCTTGTATAAATAAGATGTGTAATAGAAATTGTTACTTCTACCGCTAGTCCCATAGAATCTAACGCTTAACTTCATTTGTAGCATATAAGAGAATCTAATTTTTTTAATAATAAAAATATCTAAACATAACTGTAAGAACCTATAAAATCAATCTCATTCATATACTTTTATGGTTAATATGAACTGAAGTTTACACAGTGAGAAGTTAAGGTGGCGTAGTTGGGGAAAACATCCCTTGTCTTCCATTTTTGTTTTCCAAGAAAACATGGAAGACAGAAAACGCGATCAAATCATAGTTTTCCAAATAAGTTTTCCAAGTAAACAAAAAACACTGTTTTCCAATTTTTAATGGGAAATTAGAAAACTCTTTTTTCATTGTTTTCCACTTTTCATTTTCCAAATTTTAGAAACCTCAAATTATATTCTCTCCTCACGTCCCACCCCTGCACCAAAATGCAGGTCTACGGCAACCATATACCTTTACGAACTTAGAAAGAAAAAAAAAATCAACATCCAACACGAATGAGACGTCTGAAAAGAATGAAAGTAGAAAAGTAGATCGAATATGGCACGCAGTGTCAGATGAACACACTATTTTTCTGGAATAATGGAAGTACTGAAGTAGATGGTAACAAATATTTTTGAAACTTGAACTATAAAGTCTTTAGCTAGTAAAATCACATAATAACCTAGGTAAAACTAAAAAAGCCTAGCCTTTCACAATAACCAAGTGAACAAGAGTCGATCATTATAAATGACTATCAGAAAAATAAAACAATTGAGCTTAAAAAGGACCAAAAAGAAACAGAAACTGTGTGAGTTAGCATAATAGATGCGAAAATGAATATGGTATATGTATATGCAAATAAACATGATGCACATTTGTACCATGGAAATTAAAGACAGAACTAGTAATTGCTTTACATTTAATCTTAAAAAAGGGGGGAAAAAAGCTTTACCGTGAGAGGATTCAACATCCAGGATCAAATCAAGAGCATAATCATAATAGGGAACTTGACTGCTCAAACCACACAGATTAAAATCATCTTGGATGTAATTTTCATCAACTTCACAAAAAAACTCGTTTCCACGCAGACTGCAAAACCATGATATCCAAGACGTGTCCTCCCCATCAGACCCACTAACATCTGATTCCTCACTATCTGTTTCAGATACTACACTCACCTCTCCTATAGACAAAAAGAAAGTGTTGGTTAGATAACACTGACCACACACTCGATACCAGAATAATAGTTGAACAAACATTAAAAAATCTTATCAGAACCACATTAGATAATTCGAACCTGCAAACAGTTTAACACATTTAATGAAGCATATACTATATAGTAAATGTACCAAGGGTGTTAGGAGAAGAGAACTATAGATCTTATCAGTTGTTCTTGCCAATTAGATCGATAAACGCTGCTAATCCTTTATATTTTCATTTGAACAACAGTTTCTCAAATTTGTAAGAAAGAGCCCTCAACCACCATACATAGGTTAATATGCATAAATTGAATAGAAAACTAAAACAAACTATGACAACCAAACATGGTAATAGCATAAGCTTGACACTCGATTTCTCAAATGAAAGTACCAAAAAAATTTATCGAATCAAGTATATCAAATTCTTGACATAAAGGTGTAGATTGTCAGGGACACCCTTGACCCCGGTTGCCATCTTGGCACCAACCATTGACCATTGTCCACCCCACAAGGATGACTTCAGAAAATACCCCTGGCACAATGGTGCACCGTAGGAGGCCAGGTTCGAAACCGAGACCTGTGATCTTGACAAAGTCACTCCTAGCTGTTTTGCAGGTGTGAGTACCGATTGATCTTAGAGCAGTTGGCAAGTATATCAGATGGCTATCACTAATCCCTCCCTATAATCCATATCCTATGAAAACTATCGGCATGGTTTCACTTGGAGCTCGAACAAATGGTTTGGCAAAGTAGTCAGAGCTTATAAATGTAAAATTACATGAAGTAGTAAGCAAATAAACTCAGAATATGAAGCTTAAAATTTAGGGCCTTAATGTTTATCCACAAAAAAACCACAAACTTAAGCTCTCACCAGCTCTGCGCCAAACACACCCATAATATTAATCACAAACATCAAGTTCTGTACTAAAACTTCATTCATACATAATATATATATATAAACAAGAAAGTGCAAAAACTAAATAAAAAAACATAAAAATAAAATATGCAGAAGAAAAAAGGAAAAGGAAAAAGACCACCTTTAGCAAGGGGTTTCTTATTAGGGAAAGAAGACCTAGAAATTGAAGAATTTTTATTATTAGGGTTTCCACGATCTTTAATATTATCGATAATTATATCTTTGCCATTTGAATTCAATCCACCTGCTGTTGCTGCTTTCGAGCTGCTCGCCGTTGAAGATCTTTCCATTTTAGCCTTCGATCCTCTTTCTCTATACATTCTTCTTCTTCTTCTTCTTTCTCTCTAAAACCTTTTTTCTTTTTTAGATATAAATAATTAATATGTTAAAAAACGATTTTTATCTTTTGCTTCGTTTTATTATTATATATAATAACATTTATTTATATTGAAATCTTTTTATAGTGGAATGAATGAATGAATGTGTATGAGACCGGATAGTGCCGATGAAGATATAATGTATCGGCGGGAACAACAAGTTTTTTACTACGGATATATCTATCATGCGATTTTTAGTTTTTAATATCTACCAATAAACTAAAACAGAGATATGTTCTTAAAACGACACGTGGCGTAATCCTTGATCGACACGTGTCCTTTTAATTTATTTATTTTATTAAATTAACTTTTTTAATTGTATATAGATTCAATTTTCTTATTAGACTTAGAATTAAACTCTAACTCTTGTCTTATAGATAGGATTGAGATGTTCTTAGAACGACACGTGGCGTAATCCTTGATCGACACGTGTCCTTTTAATTTATTTATTTTATTAAATTAACTTTTTTAATTGTATATAGATTCAATTTTCTTATTAGACTTAGAATTAAACTCTAACTCTTGACTTATAGATACAAAACACATTATAACCTTATTTGATTGATCGATTTCTCATTAATAAAATTGTCTCTTTTTCTTTCTCAATTCTTCAACTTCTATTACTTATATTACTTATAATAAGTTATTAACATGAAAACTTCAAAAATTTGAGTTTACGATCCGAAATCACAAAGTTATTTGCCGTCATCCACTATGCTTACAAGTTCGATTTTGATGTGATTGTAAAAATTTAATGTAAATCCAAAACTTTAACTAAACATATATTATATTTATCATTACTGTTTATTATAACTTAGCTTCGATCATCGTTTTACTTTAACCACAATTTATTTCATACTCACGAATCATGTATGGGGCATATTTGAATTTCTTTATGATACAATCTATATAGCTACCGTACATCGTACAGGTATTAGTACTAGTTACATATAAATAGATGTCTTGGATTGGATTTTATCTTGTGTCGATAGATTTTTCTTGTTGTATAATAAAGAGTTAACATATATACTCATAAAATTTTGTGAAAAGCTTTCATCTATTTTGTCTGCCTTACAAGTTGCTAGTATTTTTCGTATCTAAGAGAAGAATGATATATCTGGTCAATGATTTATGGTTTATAAATGATGAGATACTTGCATTTTAATCATGAGATACAATTTCGAATATTGTCATGTGTAAATTCATATTTTATCGATTTTCAGATGTTAAAAGGAACCTAATGGGATTTTCCTTTGACACTGTTGCCCAGTTTGTAGTAGCAGGATCCGGTTTAGACAACTGATTGTCGGCTGTCGAGTTAGGATCTCACCATTTGTCGGTGAGTGGGGTGTGCCAAGGGTTAAATGCGCCAAAATTTAGCTAACTATGACCGAAAGGTTACAGTGGGAACCAACTATCAAACTGGATATTATGTATTTATAAAAATTGACATTTGTTTATAAAACAAAGCAATGCACAGTTGTACCTGAAGCAAAAAAAAATATATACTCTTAGCTACATTATTTAGCTACAGTAAATTGTCTCACACCACCGACAAATGTGCATTGTTGTATTATAATAATAAGTGTTCATTGACATATGTTTATAAATTTGACATATGTTTATTGACATAAGTTTATAAAATTTGGCTAAATTGACATACGTTATAAAAGTTTAGATATTTATGGTATTTTCTCAAAAGTAAAATAGCTGGCAAAATATAAAACATAAAAATAGCTGAATATGGGTGGTTTGGTATGAAAATGAAATTAAATAATCCAAAAATCTGTGTTTAGAATATAAAAAGCAACTCCTCCTAAATTTAGCCATATTTATAAAAGTAATCCTAGTTCTATAACTTTTTCTACGTAAAATACTCCAAGTCAATCATTTTTCTTTCCACAAGTTTGTCAACCCTTTTTTGTCATTCTGTTATTCAACATGAAATCTCTTAACCATGCACCACATTCTAACTTTCTAACGTTACTCTATCTCCTATCTTTGTTGGATCTTCAATCACATCAGCATTGTCATGTCGATTGAAAATGCATATTAGTCGTTATGGGATATCGATAACATTTTGATGGGAAAACGAGGTATAAAAGCAAAGCTGCTACGAAGCAGCCTATATACATTAGCTAACATCCGAACAAAACCATCTTACAAGAAAGGAGAAGCCACAGGGGAGCTATCCGGATACCCACGGGTCATCCACGTCAACCAACCTACCTTACCGCCAGACGACACACCGCCACCAATCTTTTGCTCAAACTACGTTTCCACGACCAAATACACTTTCTTCAACTTCCTTCCCATTGCCTTATTTGAACAATTCAACCGCGTGGCTAACTTTTATTTCCTTGTAGCAGCATGTTTAACCTTTACAGATTATGCACCATTTGAATGGCCTAGCCAAGTTGTTCCTTTAGCATTGGTGGTTGGTTTTAGTCTTGCAAAGGAATTGTATGAAGACCTTCAAAGATATTGGCAAGATAAGGCGGCTAATTGTCGTAAGGCCATGGTTCATGTTGGAAATGGCGTTTTCGAGTCCAAACAATGGAGGGAGGTTTGTGTTGGAGACATTTGTAAGGTTGAAAAAGACGAGTTTTTTCCTGCGGATTTGTTGTTATTGCAATCTAGTTATGAAGATGGTATGTCTTATGTTGAGACAATGAATTTAGATGGGGAGACTAATTTGAAGGTGAAAAGGGCATTGCAAAATTTATCATTTCCTGCTGTTGATGGTGATACAGCAACACATTTTAGAGATTTTAGAGCCATGATTCGTTGTGAAAATCCTAACTCAAATCTTTATACATTTATGGGTAATTTGGAACATGATGATCAAATCTATCCTTTAGATCCTGCTCAGCTTCTTCTTAGAGATTCAAAGCTTAGAAACACGGAATACGTTTATGGTGTTGTGGTTTTCACAGGAAATGATACCAAAGTCATGCAGAACACAACACAATCGCCATCCAAAAGAAGCAAGATCGAGTTACAAATGGATAAGATCATTTACTTGTTGTTCGGGTTGTTGATTTTCATATCGATAGTTAGTGCTTCAGGGTTTGGTTTGTTTGTTAGAAACACGGTGCCATTTTGGTGGTACTTGATGCCGGATGTCGCAGGGGAGGACTTTGATATAAACAATTTCTTTATTTCGGGCTTAAGGCATCTTGTGACTGCACTTATGTTATATGGTTATCTTGTCCCGATTTCCCTTTATGTTTCGATTGAAGCAGTGAAGATTCTTCAAGCAAGATTCATCAATAATGACTTGCAATTGTACGATGAAGTTAGTGGTGTCCCAGCGAATGCTAGAACATCTAATTTGAACGAGCAATTGGGACAGGTTGATACGATTCTTTCTGATAAAACGGGCACATTAACATGTAATCAAATGGATTTCCTTAAGTGTTCGATTGCAGGGTGTCCTTATGGGAAGCGGCTAAGTGAAGTTGAACTGGCAGCTGCTAAACAACTTGCTGCTGAGCTAGAATCAAATGATTCAGAATCTTCAGATGGTAATTTTAGTGACACTTCATCTTTAGAGGCAATTACTATCACCGATGATGGTAATACTGATAAAAAAGAAACGATCAAAGGGTTTAGCTTTCAAGATGATCGTTTGCAGAATGGGAATTGGCTAAAAGAACCAAATGCAGAAGTTATATTGTTATTTTTCCGTATTCTTGCTGTTTGTCACTCAGCAATACCCGAAGTGAATGAAAAAACTGGGGAGTTAACATATGAAGCAGAGTCACCAGATGAAGGTGCTTTCCTTGTTGCAGCTCGAGAGTTCGGGTTTCAGTTTATTAAAAGAACTCAAAATAGCGTTGTAGTCCGAGAAAAGCTTTCCAAAGACCAAGAACCTGTTGTGAAAGAATACAATATCCTAACCTTGCTGGATTTCACTAGCAAAAGAAAACGAATGTCCGTGATCATGCGTGATGAAACAGGTCAAATATTCATGCTCTGCAAAGGTGCCGATACCATCATTTTTGACCGCTTAGCAAGTAATGGGAAAATGTTTCTTGAAGCCACAACTAAGAACTTAAACGATTATGGGGAGGCTGGCTTGCGTACGTTAGCGCTTGCGTATAAAAAACTTGAAGAAACCGAGTACACAACGTGGTATGAGAAGTTCCACAACGCTCAGATTTCTAGTGGTCCAGATAGGGAGGAACTTTTAGAAGAATTGTCTGATACAATGGAAAGAGGACTAACACTTGTTGGTGCAACTGCTGTAGAAGATAAATTGCAAAAAGGAGTTCCTGAATGTATAGATAGATTGGCTTTAGCAGGTCTCAAAATTTGGGTTTTGACTGGTGACAAAATGGAAACGGCGATTAACATAGGGTTTTCATGTAGTTTGCTTCGACAAGGAATGACACAAATTTGTATTGTTGTCAGTGCAGAAATGTTAGCTCAAGATGCCAAAGATGTTGTCAAAGAGAACATATTATCTCAAATTACAAAAGCCACAGAAACAATCAAGGGCAAGAAAGATTCTCGTGCAGCATTCGCCTTGATCATAGATGGTAAAACATTGACATATGCCTTAGAAGACGACATGAAGTTCAACTTTTTAAATCTAGCTGTAAACTGTGCTTCTGTTATATGTTGTCGGGTGTCACCAAAGCAGAAAGCTTTGGTGGTCAGATTAGTAAAAGAAGGCACCGGAAAAACAACTTTAGGGATCGGTGATGGTGCAAATGATGTGGGTATGATCAAAGAAGCGGATATTGGAATTGGTATTAGTGGTGTTGAAGGTATGCAGGCCGTGATGGCTAGTGATTTCTCAATCGCACAGTTTAGATTCTTGGAGAGACTCTTGATTGTTCATGGGCATTGGTGTTACAAGAGAATCTCAAAAATGATATGCTACTTCTTCTACAAGAACATAACTTTAGCCCTCACATTATTCTATTTTGAAGCTGAAACGGGCTTTTCAGGACAAATGCACTATGACGATTGGTACATGTTGCTTTACAATGTGTTTCTTACCTCATGTCCAGTTCTTGCACTGGGAGTATTGGAGAAAGACATATGTGCAGAATTTTGTTTGCAGTTTCCTGCATTGTATCAGCAAGGCCCAAAAAATCTGTTCTTTGATTGGTACAGAATAATAGGGTGGTTAGCAAATGGTGTGTACGCCTCTTTTGTGATCTACCTCGTTAATCTCAAAATATTTAGTCCTGAATCTTTTCGTCAACAAGGACAAACGGCTGATATGTATGTCATAGGTACGGCTATGTTCACAAGCATCATATGGGTAGTCAATGTTCAGGTATTTCTAATATCACATTACTTGACTCGGATCCAACTACACACGATTTGGGGAAGCATTGTGGTATGGTACTTAATAGTCTATGTATACGGAATGTTGCCAGTGAAATGGTCGTCTGGTAACATATATCACCAACTCCCAGAAGTCCTTGGACCAGCACACAAGTTCTATCTATCAACGGTCTTTGTCACATTATTATGTAATATGCCCTATCTCATTCACATATCATATCAAAGATGTTACAATCCAGAGGATCATCATGTTCTTCAGGAGATGAAGAACTTGAGAAAACATGTGACAGATAGGAAGATGTGGAAACGAGAACAATGTAAAGCCAAGCAAGAAACAGAGATAGGTGTGTCAGCAAGAGTGGATGCAAAATTGAGAAACATGAAAGGAAGAGTGACAAGAAAGTATTCATCACTTGCTTTCCGTTCTTCGTAATCAAGTCTCATGCATCTTTCCTTAGTTAAGGTTTACTTTAAGATGTACGCTCTGTTTGGCACTAACATCTTAGAAACATCAAACGAGAACAAGTTGAGACCACCGTGTCTTGCAAAGACAGATACAGCCACACAACTATACCACTGTCGCCGGAGAATTACACTACATATGTGATGACTTTTACCACAAGAATTATATTAGATGAAGACTATATGTATAAGTGAAATGAACATCGAATTTTTTTGATGGGAGACTGGGAGGTGTGTATATATGGAATGATGATGATAAGGTTTTTTTTCTTTCTTTTATCTATTTGTGTGGTGTGTGTCAACTACGAGGAGTGAAATCAAAATGATGGATGGAAGAAAATCAAAAATGATATTATATAGTAAAAAGTATTCCTATGGAAAAATAATATGATCGAGATTTTTGATATGTTAGGTATATGATTTTTTAAGTATTATATTAGTGGGGAATTAAAAATAATAATAAATTATAAACTTTCGAAGTGACAAAACCGATACTTATAAGTATTTAGATGTTTATAGGTATTCAGATGTTTTTAGAAAAACAGACAGCCATATTTATTCAGATTTCAGACATTTGAACCATCTCTTAACATTCAAAAGCGGTATTCAGATTCAGACACAAACCTCTTATAAAAAAACAAACGGGGCCTAAAACCTCAAACACGATGGTAGGATGGTAATCTGAAATTTTGAATGAAAACTAACCTTTGATTTCATAATGCAAGAAGCTTCAACTCTTCTGTTGTACCCAAAATTTTTTTTGGCAAATGAGGCATATTTGCCTAAGATTTTGTAAAACCAAGCTTTGAGCAAAACCTTTTTGCAAAACTCGTATACTCGGCACTAGCAATGCCGACTTCATCCAAGTCCTCTTAATCTGGCACTACCAATTCCTGTTCATTCTAAGTGGCAAAATGTGACTGGTGGATAAACTAAACCTGGCACTACTATTGCCAGGTTAATTTGATGCTAGCTGCAAGCTGTAGCCATGTGTCACGCTGTGATTGATTGACTGTTTTAAATCTGACACTGCTAGTGCCGTTTTGTGGTGATTTGAACAAATATGGTACTGCTAATGCTGGTTTTGCAAAAAAAAATTGCTCAAAACTTGTTTTACAAAATCATAGGCAAATTTGCCTCATTTGCCACAAAATTCGTTATTTTCAAGTATAAGAATGTGGAGAAAATAACTACTGTAAACTGTGTAGACATGCCAAAAGAAAAAAAACTCTGTAGAATCAACTTATTTGTTGCAGTGATCTTTGCAACTCACAGCTAACATATATCACACTTGCAGGCTTGCAGTAGTAACCAAAGACAATCACACTTAGCAACAGTTAGGAAGTCCCATTTGGCCATTTGCACTGTAAACCGAGGAATGCTTTCAACTTTACTTGACTAAGTATTTATCCAACACCTTTTCCAATCGAATTTATGTCTTTCCGACACATAAATAGAAACCAAAAGAAAGTTTCTCGATTAAGTATCTTGAAGATCAAATATGAAAAATCAAATATCAAAAGGATTTAAAAGGAATATCACTATTACGTATGAATATGACACAGTGTATAAACAGAGGAAAATGGCAAGTGCCAATCAACAACAATTTCATAAAACAAGATTACGCCCTTTGACTGATAATCATCTTTAGGCTGGCCTAGTTATTGATTGTACATTACATATGATGCTACATGTTTTATTTTATTTGTTGGGGTTCAACTGACCATAAACCTCCTTTTTCAACACATTTTTTAGTTACAATCGGCAAGAATGGCACTAAGGATTTCTACAAGAATTAAGCCAAAAACCTTCTACTGTCATGTAGCAACCTCTTCAACTTGAGAATTGAAAACAAAGCTCGGAAATGTTGTTGTAATATCCCTGCATTTTACAATTTTATGCAACTACTTAAATCAAATAAGGTTTCTTAATAAATCAAATTAAAAAGGTTTGTGCATTCATGTGTTAATGTCTATATATATATATCATATATATATATATAGGGTAGGGTTAACGTGAGAACCACAAATATGGAGAGAACCGTGAGAACCACTAGTTTTCCTCCCTTTTTTTTTCTTTTTTGTGTGGTTTTTTATTTTTTTAATTTTTATTTTTCATTTTTTGAAACTTTTTTTTGTTTTTTATTTTCTTTTAACAAAAACCCATTCCAAAAAAAAAAATAAAAAAAATAAAAATTTTTTTGTAAAAAATCATATGGGTTACGCGTTAAGAAAACGTATGTATACGGTACGGGCCAGAGGCCCTTATCCGTTCTAAACTGACCGTCAAGGGACGCATATGGGAATCGTATGGATTTGATGGGCGGCGATCCAAGAGATGGTGACGGTTGTATACGGTACGGGCGTAGCCCTTAACTCTAAGGGCAAAGCCCTTAGAGATGGTTTTTTAGTGGTTCTCACCATATATGTTGGTTCTCACTTGATCCCTTCACTATATATATATATATATATATATATATATATATATCATTTCTTATGATATGACATATACCTTAGATAAGGAAGTGTCATTATCTTCAACAGGGAAGGATTTTTGAAAACAAAAGCATGCCATTCTGATTTGTCTATCTTTCCATCCCGGTCTTCATCCGCCTCCGAAAATGTCTGCTCAAAGAAAATTAAACTGTAAACTTTATGTAAAACAAGACGTAAAACCTTATAGATAGTAACTTCATCTGCATATTATGATTTACTAGCTCATATTTTAATCGGTCCCAAGACTACATCCTGGATACTAGTTTTTTTTGCCTCAATAACATCACTACCAGCACGCAAAGAAAAACTCACATTGTCCAATATCATCTCAATGGTCTCATTAGCCAGTTTTAGCTCAGACTCCTGCAAACGTGCGACCAACATTTGCTTAACCTGCAAATGTAAAAGACGAAAATTTAAGAAGAGGAACGTATAAGATCATTAATTTGGTAGATATTACTTTTCAAAAAAAGTAATTTACTGAAATAAAAAAAATATTAGAATAGATCAAGATACAAAACAAGAATCCACATACCTCATGGCGCTCAATGAATCCCGTTCCATCCAAATCATAAAGCTTGAACGAAACTAAAGAGTAATCAAAGTTATATGAGCATTGAGATGCTTTCAAATTCCAAATCTAGGCTAAGAAAAATCTACTTACAATCAATTTTGTCCTCCAGTGGAGCTTGAGGATGGAAAACATTGAGTGATCTCACAAAGTCACCAAAATCAATGACTCCCTTATGCTTAACGTCAAAAAGAGAAAAAATCTGCGTATATCACTCTAGAAGTGTTAGATTTCATATGGAAACTGATACAGCACAACACTTACAAGTTCCTTGCAAAGAAAAGGCAATGCATATATATATATATATATATATGTAAGTAATTGTATCATAAAATTAAGACCGGGAACAAGATTAAACATCATTAGCATACCATATTCAATGTCATATTAATTGATATAATACTAGATAGGAGAATTTTATATACCCCCTGGCCCCTTCTAAAATTATAATTTATCATATATACCCAGAGAACACAAGTTTTTGATGCACACTACACAAGGTATAGTTCTGTAGGTTATAAATATGGCCAAATGGTACAAATCACTTCTTCGGGTCAACAAGATATTGAAAAACCTCGGGGGAAACAGGAAATTTATAAAGTTGTTTACATAGCAGAAAGTAAATTGCAGGAACACCATACCTTGTTTGCAAACAGGTTCTGTTTCTTTTTGTTCTTGAACAAAGCTAATAGGAATTCTTCCTACAAATGCAGAAAAAATGCAATATTTAGATGCATTGCTTTCTGAACATATACAAATGTTCATGTTAACTCGAGATGAAGTGATGAACAACATAAAAGCAACCTTGTTATGGTATGCAAGATAAGTACCGTATGTAATCTCATAAGGCTCAAGTGGGTAGTAAAGAATTAAAGAAAAGTATGAGCAAGAAGCAATGACGATAACTAGTACTATTAAAATCCTCAACAAGCTAAAACATCATTAATAGACTATAATTAACCCCTAGATAGGGAATGAATCTGAACTAGAAATTCGGACATATATTACCTTGCTAATTAGCCCATCATCAACTACGGAACTGCTTATGCTCTTGAATAGCTCATATAATGCTTCAACTTCACTAACACTGACTGCATAGAGAAAAACAATAAATGAAAACAAACAAGTTTTTTTGTATCACTACACATAAGTTTTATATTTAAAACAATATACACCAGCGTTGCAGCTTCATATATTGGTGGGGAGCTGGAGCTTTTTATGAAATAACAAAGGCAATTTCTCAAGAATCATGAAATAACATTTAAACAGACCTAATAACAACTTAACAACCTGCAGAAATGTTCCAATCAATTAATTTGGGGTACTTACAAGCTGTTTGAGAAGCAAGAGTCTCTGGGTCGTCACATCCAGGAACCCGATTACCCACGGCAGAATAGCAACAACCCATTGAGACAAGAAGATCAGCAGTGCAAGATTACAAGCATAACGTGGATTCACTGCTATCTGTTATCCGAATCATCTCAACCTTTATATTATGAAACCCAAACAAAATGAAAATGATCAGTCGGGAAATACGACTATAGCTATTCGAACTACGAAAATGCAAACCAAATTTAAGGCGTCTTATCTTCATAAAAAGATCCTAAACTCAAACTTTTACAATTTATCTACACAATGTACTAGAAACTTAACCACAACATATATCAGTTCAATCCCCCCCCCCCCCCCCTTTGGACAAAAGTCCCTCTGATTTGATAAAATATAGCTGAGTCAGTGAGTCACTATATATATCAAACACAAAAAATTGTTAAGTGATCGACTTAAACCACATTTTAAAAACCTCTTTTTTGACGTACCTCAAAGACAATATCTATCGTCCTATTTTTAAAAACATTATCATAAAAACATAGTTAATTAATTCATCATATATATATAGAGGCAAGACGAGAACAAAATGCGTATTACAATACATATATAGATTACAAACAAATTACAATATAGCAATCTGGAAGAAATATATATAGTACGAACATGTATAAAATAAATACGAGTAGATGAATATGAATTCGTACCGGCGGGGAGGTATGTAAAAGCCACCCTAACGGAGAGATGTGATTTATGGTGGACGGCGGAAAGCACCGAAAAAGGTGGGTGGGGGAAGATTAATTATGCGGAGACTCGTATGTGTTTTTGTTGTGTGTGTCACGAAATTGTCTAGAAACCATGCACAACTAGAATATATAGATAGATGATTGGGCCGCTCAAGACGGCCACGTACTTATTACGTCATTCTTTCACATATAGAGTAGCATTTTGGGCCGTTAGTTTTCTCCAAAAATAGGGATTTATTTTTTTTTAAACATAATATAGCGGAGGCGATCGTGTCGTGTTTAAGTTGATCGATTGCGGGATTGATGTGTTAGCGGGTTTTATATATTAATTTTTTTTTTGAAAGGTAAAATATAATTTAAAGCAGGTTTTATATAACTCGAAGGGATTAGTACTTCAAAATGTAAACAACTTTACAAGAATTATCATAGTGTGTATGTAACTTCAATTTCGTGCATGGTATGAAATAAACTTTTAAATTTGTGCATTGTATGTATCCGTATATATGTGGCAATCATATATGATGTCACTTGTAACATTTTGATTGGTCGAATACATACAATGCATAAGATTTAAAGGTTCATTACACGCAATGCAGTAATGCACATGATTGGAGTTCGATACACTATGACAATTCATATATAGTTGTTTACATTTTAAAATATTACGAGTAATTCCTAACTCAAACCATTTAATAATCCATAATTGTATCGAAAAGTAACCAAACCCATCTAATAAACAAGTCAATGAATTTTCATTATCTATGAATTTGGTTTTCGGGTTTGATCGGTCCAGTTTGAGCCGCACCTGGTTTTGACTGGATCTCATCCCTAACTACCTAAGCAAGAAAAAACAAAACACGCTTTACATATAGACTAATAGACATATAGTCTGAGGCCTAAGCAACTCCATAGTTGGGCTTTTATATGGGTTATGATGCATGTAACCAGAATTGGACCTATCTAAATTGAGCCCAACTTTGATTATAAAATAAAGAGTAAATTACAATTTTGGTCCCTGTCGTGGGTCATAAATTACCGTTTTCATCCTTAGGTTTCATAAATTACCGTTTTAGTCCAAATAAGTTTCTTCCATCAACGTTTTTAGTCCAAATTCCAAACAGACGTTAAATATGATGTCACATTATTTGCACATGATGGGTACTTTAGTCTTTTCATAATATAAGGACCAAAAGTGTAATTAACTCAAATCTATGTCAATCTATATATCTATATATAATATATCTGTCTATATCAAATTATCAACAAATATCTATATTCAATCTATATATCTGAATCTTTATCACTTTCTATATCTTGAAGATAGGAAGAGATAGAGGAATGGTGAGTTCGATCTTTTGAACCATCGCATCTCCATCACCACCTGTATCTTCATCATCTCCCCCACATCTCATCTCTAGATCTTTATCTATATCTGTTCTTTTTGTTTTGCATCATAAAACAGAAAATCTATATCCAAATCTATTATATAAAATCGGATCTGTATCTATATCCAGATCTATATCTATATCTATGTTTATATCTATACTTTTTTGTGAGGTGCGATGGTGGTGATGGGTAGCGGAGATACCGGTAATGGTGGGTTTTTTGTGATTTCATTAGGGTATTGATCTTCAAGTTTAAGAGACACTTTCATGGATGATGATGATCATGATGATGAAATGACAGTCAATCTTTGTGGTCGGGGGAAAATAAGAGTTTAAGAGACACTTTCATGGGTATTTTGAAATGGTTGTTGCATCTCTGAAACTTTGAATTAGAGTTGGAGATGAAGGTGGATTGAATAGAGGGGAAGCTTGGTCGGGGGTTTTTGGAGTGTATGAACAAACTTTAAAAAACACTTCTATTGCTTTTCATGTGTTTCTCGATTACTGCAAACCACCATTTGTTGGACAAAAGCCATAATAAGTCATTCATTTAATCGTTCTTTTAGTCAATCCATTTATGAGTTAAATTTTTCTTAGTTTTGGGATTGATAAATACACATTTCTTCATTTTCGTTATTAATTATTTGATTTAAGATATGTATCTAGTTTTAGATCTATGAAAAAGTGCTAAAAAGATGTTGATGATTGATAGAAATAAAATCTGGAAAAAAAATTGTTACATTCTTGTTGTGTTGATGTAAGATAATTTGGAAAGTGATTATTATGGTGGATGTGTTTTTTTCTTTTGCTGATGATGAAATCTAGTGGTGATTGATTGAAGAAGATGATAGATATGTTTACACACATACAATATTATTAATGTATTATCAGTGGAAAAAATTTAAAGTTAATTACACTTTTGGTCCCTGTATTATGAAAAGACCAAAATACTCATCATGTGCAGGTCATGTGACCTCATATTTAACGTCCGTTTAGAATTTGGACTAAAACCGTTGATAGAGCAAATTTATTTGGACTAAAACGGTAATTTATGAAACCTAGGGATGAAAATGGTAATTTCTGACCCACGACAGGGACCAAAATTGTAATTTACTCTAAAATAAATATAAAAAAAACATACTTCTTCTAAATCACTTTAGTAAAAATCGCAACCGGTGAGTGGGTAATTAGTTTATCATTATTATTATGCAAAAGAATAGACTTTTCATCAACGTATTCTATTCTTTCTAGTAATTATCATTGAGATAAACAACTGGTCAAATGCTAAAAGATCATTTTCACACCAAGCACCATATCCCCATTAGTATTTAAACTTGCTATTTCTCTTGAGATTTTCAATACCTGCAACTCTTTTTTTCCTTCAAGAAAGTTGTTAAACATTTTATGTTGTACGGATTGTATTATTGACTAAAGTTTAGAACATATATTTAAAAGGGAAAAGTGAATATAAGGCTGTCTGACACCTAAGCTTAGGTGTGGAACCCCTCGCATACTAAATTTTTAATATTTTCTATTTGAATAATAAATGTTTGACCCCATGAATTTTATGGTTAAAAAAATTAATATATGAGTGTTCCCTAAGCTTAGGTACCTAACAGTCTTATATAGCCATCCCCTATTTAAAATTACAAAGGAAAGCAATTCCCTAGCATCTTTTGTCTGTTAATTAAAGTCGAAAGTCGAATGTATCTAACCAGGAATACATGATTTTTTAAATAAAAGATCTCAAGTTTAAATCAAATTGAAAAACTTTTTAATAATGTTCAAAAAATGGTTCGGAATCAAATACATACATGAATATCTTATATTAAACTTTATATCTCTACTACATTATAAAGCATTTGTTCCCTCCATTTTTTCAACTTAAGTAAGTGAAACCTCAAAATACCCTTATCACTTATTCATAATACTCTTAGAAGAAATCTCAACCACTCATTTTTTCTCTCTCCTCAAATCTCAACCACTTATTTTTCTCTCTCCTCAAATCTCAACCACTCATTTTTTCTCTCTCCTCAAATCTCAACCACTCATTTTTTCTCTCTCCTCAAATCTCAACCACTCATTTTTTCTCTCTCCTCAAATCTCAACCACTTATTTTTCTCTCTCCTCAAATCTCAACCATTATTTTTCTCTCTCCTCAAATCTCAACCACTCATTTTTTCTCTCTCCTCAAATCTCAACCACTTATTTTTCTCTCTCCTCAAATCTCAACCACTCATTTTTTCTCTCTCCTCAAATCTCAACCACTTATTTTTCTCTCTCCTCAAATCTCAACCACTTATTTTTCTCTCTCCTCAAATCTCAACCACTCATTTTTTCTCTCTCCTCAAATCTCAACCACTCATTTTTCTCTCTCCTCAAATCTCAACCACTTATTTTTCTCTCTCCTCAAATCTCAACCACTTATTTTTCTCTCTCCTAAATCTCAACCACTTATTTTTCTCTCTCCTCAAATCTCAACCACTCATTTTTTCTCTCTCCTCAAATCTCAACCACTCATTTTTTCTCTCTCCTCAAATCTCAACCACTTATTTTTCTCTCTCCTCAAATCTCAACCACTTATTTTTCTCTCTCCTCAAATCTCAACCACTCATTTTTTCTCTCTCCTCAAATCTCAACCACTTATTTTTCTCTCTCCTCAAATCTCAACCACTTATTTTTCTCTCTCCTCAAATCTCAACCACTTATTTTTCTCTCTCCTCAAATCTCAACCACTTATTTTTCTCTCTCCTCAAATCTCAACCACTTATTTTTCTCTCTCCTCAAATCTCAACCACTTATTTTTCTCTCTCCTAAATCTCAACCACTCATTTTTTCTCTCTCCTCAAATCTCAACCACTTATTTTTCTCTCTCCTCAAATCTCAACCACTTATTTTTCTCTCTCCTCAAATCTCAACCACTTATTTTTCTCTCTCCTCAAATCTCAACCACTTATTTTTCTCTCTCCTCAAATCTCAACCACTTATTTTTCTCTCTCCTCAAATCTCAACCACTTATTTTTCTCTCTCCTCAAATCTCAACCACTTATTTTTCTCTCTCCTCAAATCTCAACCACTTATTTTTCTCTCTCCTCAAATCTCAACCACTTATTTTTCTCTCTCCTCAAATCTCAACCACTTATTTTTCTCTCTCCTAAATCTCAACCACTTATTTTTCTCTCTCCTCAAATCTCAACCACTCATTTTTTCTCTCTCCTCAAATCTCAACCACTTATTTTTCTCTCTCCTCAAATCTCAACCATTATTTTTCTCTCTCCTCAAATCTCAACCACTCATTTTTTCTCTCTCCTCAAATCTCAACCACTTATTTTTCTCTCTCCTCAAATCTCAACCACTTATTTTTCTCTCTCCTCAAATCTCAACCACTCATTTTTTCTCTCTCCTCAAATCTCAACCACTTATTTTTCTCTCTCCTCAAATCTCAACCACTTATTTTTCTCTCTCCTCAAATCTCAACCACTTATTTTTCTCTCTCCTAAATCTCAACCACTCATTTTTTCTCTCTCCTCAAATCTCAACCACTTATTTTTCTCTCTCCTCAAATCTCAACCACTCATTTTTTCTCTCTCCTCAAATCTCAACCACTCATTTTTTCTCTCTCCTCAAATCTCAACCACTCATTTTTTCTCTCTCCTCAAATCTCAACCACTTATTTTTCTCTCTCCTCAAATCTCAACCATTATTTTTCTCTCTCCTCAAATCTCAACCACTTATTTTTCTCTCTCCTCAAATCTCAACCACTTATTTTTCTCTCTCCTCAAATCTCAACCACTTATTTTTCTCTCTCCTAAATCTCAACCACTTATTTTTCTCTCTCCTCAAATCTCAACCACTCATTTTTTCTCTCTCCTCAAATCTCAACCACTTATTTTTCTCTCTCCTCAAATCTCAACCATTTTTTTCTCTCTCCTCAAATCTCAACCACTTATTTTTCTCTCTCCTCAAATCTCAACCACTTATTTTTCTCTCTCCTCAAATCTCAACCACTTATTTTTCTCTCTCCTCAAATCTCAACCACTTATTTTTCTCTCTCCTCAAATCTCAACCACTTATTTTTCTCTCTCCTCAAATCTCAACCACTTATTTTTCTCTCTCCTAAATCTCAACCACTTATTTTTCTCTCTCCTCAAATCTCAACCACTCATTTTTTCTCTCTCCTCAAATCTCAACCACTCATTTTTTCTCTCTCCTCAAATCTCAACCACTCATTTTTTCTCTCTCCTCAAATCTCAACCACTCATTTTTTCTCTCTCCTCAAATCTCAACCACTCATTTTTTCTCTCTCCTCAAATCTCAACCACTCATTTATTTTTGTAATTTTTTAAAATTTTATTTTAATGTCTTTATTGTATATTTCAAATCCAACTTATTGTCTCAAACTTATTTTCATGAATAGTTCACTCGGCTCTTATATTTTAATATTTATAAAAAAAGTTGTGACTTTACGAGTTTTGACATCAAGTTTATCATTTTTATGCTAATTAACGTTAATAACGATTATATGTTTTAAAATTTATAAAAAAAATATCATAATAATGCCCGGGTATCACCCGGGTTGATAAACTAGTATTTGGGTATCTTAGGATTTTTGAAACCTTCATTCATCACGGTGACCAAACATAATAAGTGAAACTCAAGCCCGACAAACTAATAGTATGTTGACACCATTCGACATACTAGCTACGTCCTCTATTGTTTTGAGAGAAAATCTATGCTAGATTTGAGAATATAAATACTTTTTTTCATTAGTATAATATATTTATAATCTATCTACCAATATACTAAAACATGATTGTGTATTTTTTTGATCGACACTTGGCGCATTCCTTGCAAGACATGTGTCACTTTTTGTGTAATTAAAAAAATATTCATAACTAGGTGAAACCCGTGCGTTGCACCGGGCTAGTTAGTAGTCTACGTGATTCATAGAAAATGGCCTACATATAATTAAGCACATATTACGTACAGTACTTTGTTAGAAAAACGAACTACATATAATTAAGAACGATCTTATACGTGACAACCAAGTGTTCAACAAATTCAACCTGTATGACTATTCTTAATTAGCTATAGCTCTAAGTACGTATTTATCAAACATCATTTTCCACTAATTGCGAACCTCTAAGCTAAAATACTTCACAGGTAGTGTACACAAGGACGTGGCATGATAGCAATATCCAATAACAATTTAAAACACCAGGAGGTTTATTTAATCCAATTAGAAATAACGATAATCAAAAGCCTCAAAAGTCTGCAAGTATCCGATGTCAAAACATAACATCAAAACCGAGACAGATAAAAACAAAATCCAAGTTTAAATGGCAAACAAACTGCATTATTTGATAAGCTAAGTACTCCAGGGCTGCTAACAACTCCATTTATACTACTCTTCATCACTCTGAATGGTTAGTCGCCTGCGTATCTTGTTTGTCGAAGACTTGCCGGATTCAGGGGCAACATCAGTTTCATTTTGAACTTCAGAATCTGGATGGGGGCGCTTACAATTGGACTATCTGTGCGTTGCACCGGTCTATTTTGTTTCTACGTGATTTATCGTAAAATTTTTGTTGTTTGATTTCCGATCATATCAAAGAAACTTCTTAAGTACACACTTTCCGCATCAACTTTGGCAAATGTAAATGTAAGCCCGTAAACTTAAACTTTATAATACACTTTTCAACTAATATGTTTGGCGAGAAACGATGGTTTAAATATGCAGATAATATGTTCAAAAAAAATATGCAGATAATAGTAGTAATGATAAAAGAAGAGGAACAAAGACAAATCAGACGTTATATAACATACTTTAAACAGTACAATGTATCGGATAGATGGTCTTTTATACTAAAAAAAATCAAGAATGGTGCAACTAAATAGTACTTCAAGATGCTATAACATAGTCCGGAGCAATTCCTACAAATTAAGCATGTACCATTGCTACAAATTCCTTCCAAGATCCATTTGCCAGGTGCTGTAACAATATACAAAAGCAGTTAAGACACAATATCCAACTTATGATACATGTAAAAAGTGTAAACATATAAGATTTTGACCTAATGAAATTAACTACATTTATTCTAAAATTGCTACTTACCAATAATAGCGGATACATGTGTGAGTGTTTGCTAAGTGAAATTGTGAAAATAAACAAAAACTATAGACAATGGCAAGTAGACAGGTTATCTCTAATCTTTCTAACTAAACTTCAATAAAATATTTGAATTCCACACTTTCCATATTCATCTACGTTCACAATTATTCACACCTGAATGACCCCTAATTCTAGTCCTACTACTAAAACTACCTCCATTGCATCATCATCATAATTCAAGCTCATATTCACGAGGTCCAATTAAGAACAGGTTTGTAACAATAGAACTTCGACCAATTGAGGAAGAGTTTAATATTCTTATGTTATTTGGAAACACTAACCAATACTTATCTTGGAGGCCCATTTTATATATATGACTGAGGTAGCATTTAATGAATCATATAGCGAGACAGATAGTAACAACGACAACAATATTTTATAGGGCGTAGAACGGCCTGAGGGTTTATTATATGAAAGAGTCTTCAGTGGCTCTACCAATACATAACGTCTTTAACACCTAGTGGACCTTGAACCTCTAAACTGTTACGTTCACATGTAGTAACACATTCACCTTGGAACCCACAATTCCATGGACCAGGTTGGGCTAACAACAAAACATAACTCTGTCCCACATGAGTTTTCTCACTCTGCAACAACCCCCCAGCCCCCTACCTCAAAAGCATAACAAACCGGGACATTCCCTTTCCAATTACCTTAAACACAAGACAAGCCATCGTAACAATCGCCTATATAACCGGTGATTCAGCTAGTTCTAAACTCTCATACATTCACATGCGCTGTACAAAAACATAACTGTCGAACCTCTATAATCTCATACATTGACATATAGTCTAAAAAAGCAGGAAATGCGATATAAAAATCCAAGAACATTAAAAAAACCTTGGCATTTTATTTATTCCAGGCACATAAAACCACCGTCACGGGCATTAACACAAACAAAGTCTCTGATGTCAAAACATGACATCAAAATCATGTCTGATAGAAACAAAAATCAAGTCTAAATGGAAAAAAAAACAAAGCCCCAACCTTTAGGTATTGTTTCCATGGATGCTGAAACGTCCATGAGCGGGCTCCTATCAAACTAAGTTGGCCTGCAACTACGCATACATAAGAAGACAATGTTTATATGTATGTATCTATATATATATATATATATGTATGTATCTATATATATATATATATATATATATATATGTGAAAGAGCTGATGGAAACGATATCATTCATACATTATATAGTTTAAATTCAAACCACAATTATCTAATACAGATATATAGACAGAGAAGATTCATAACTCAAAAGTGTTTACATTACTCTCTATTCTATTATAGTACTCGGGCTTGATCACCATCTTACTACCAAACCAAATCTGGTTATCTGAAATGTTATTGCCAAATTTAGTTTATTATTATGTGTTGGTTACGTTATGCTAACCTCACTTTGCTCCTTCCAAATGTCGAAGGAAAAAAACGTACCTCTTTGCCCGGCATTGAAACCAATGCTTGTGCCAATAATGAACCTTGATTCAGCCTCACCGGACATAGCTAGTACTTCTGGTTAAACGGGCCTCAGGAGCATACATCCTACTTACCTTCCTAGCAATTTGCATGCCATGTTATTATATTTGATGCTTATATATGCATTATATATATATATATGAAGCCATTATAACCAAACCAAATGCAACGTTTCTCTGTATGAAGTACTTTCTACTATGTATATACAAACAATCTCACTTTCAAAAGATAATGACAATCTATTTTTCCCAAAAAAGGATTATTTATGTTACGTCCAACATTTTAGTAAGTAGCTGGTCAAAATTAAGATGCCTATATATGGACTAACATGTAGATGGATTCACACACATATAATAGTGCTGATCTGTGACGATGATGATTTGCTGGTTAGAATGGTCACAACCAGCCTAGTCATCAGTCCATCATCAATATATGCTGATTTGCGGGTTAGCATGGTCACAACCCAACCCGGCCTGACCAATAACAAAAAAAGGTTTAAATTTTGACCCAAAATAATTGTTGTCCCATTACCCAGTCGACCCAAGCATTTTGCAACCTCTACCCTATCTCACTTCCTAATACAAATATGATGTAGAAGGCAATTAAATAAGACAAAAGTTAGAAATATTCAAAATTAGACTACTTCACACTCAAATATTCAAGATATCTAAGCTAATCACATAGGAAAATGTAAATTAACCTGACACAAAATCTTTTATTTTAAGTCCAATGACAAAGCCAGTGCATCAACCAAAAGCCTAACTTGTGAAGCAAATCCAACTAAGTTTCCCATAACGCCACCCACACTATACAGCCGACTTGGGAAGATATAAAAATAAGGCACAAACGTAGATATTATAGTGAAATCTAAAAAAGGATAACTCCTTACATTTAAGAAGAGAATTCAGAAACAGAGAACCACTTCTAATGCTCATGGATAGAATCGGCTTAACTGTGGTGTTGGGAGAGAACATAATCTTATACTGGTGGGAAGTCGGTTAAAACTTGTGATTCTTTTGTGTTCCATTAGATGCGGCAGAAAAGGCCTTTATGGAAACCGCTGCACCATGGGTCAATAGATTTTGCCACTGTGATATATTCTTCTTGCCTCTTAATGAAGAGGATATTCGACCCTCCTGCCAAATTAAATCAAACAAATGTTAAGAGGTATAGTTATATGTGGTAACATTTTAATTGTCAAAGTTCATTTGATAGTTACTCGTTACAAACCTGTTCGTCTCCAAAGATGAGTTCCAGCATCAGATCCTTACCGGTACTCGAACCTTTACAGTTCCATTCCGTGTCCTGGGTGATACATCCTTAAGCATTGTTGCCATCCTGGAAAAATGAAAACCCGAATATCATATTCAATTATAAAACCCAAATTTCATATTCAAACTATTATACTCAAAATATAGCAGCCATCCTAATAGAGCAATTGTAAAGATGAACCATAAGTTCTAAATATAACTGTTGCATATAAGTATATAACTAACATAATAGCTTATGCAAAAGGACACAACTTGTTTGTTTATTCACAATAATCCAAACAACTCTATTTATCTTAATATAGCTACCTGGTTGTCTAAAATTGATGTAAGTACATGAATTACAATCATAAACCATTAAAATTAAGAACAATGCACCTGTGTTATAACTGAACCAATAACCATATAAAAATTTCCGGACAAAGTAAGATATGAAAGCAGTAATCAATATAGAACTGAAAATCATGACCGATACTTTCATATTACTTATGCAATTACGATAAGCATTAGCAACGAACAGGTTAAAAAATGTGCTGCTCATAATCTTGCGTTATCAAGGATATAAAATAGCTAAAATTAAAAACACTAAAAGTTTAAAAAGAAGCAACAAATTTAACATTCACTTTACTGTTACAGATTAGACAATGTATATAAATAACAACACTAAAAGTTTAAAAAGAAGCAACACTCAAAATACGACAATGTTAGCTGGTGGTACAACACCCGTTACTATTTATGCTAAGTAGTAAGTACTACCCTACGGTTGCTCCATTAGACAAACGAAAACGGATCTGTATTGAAGGTGACTGTAGTGAAACAAATCCTCACTTTGGTATGTTGTTTAGCTTCTCTAAACTAACAACGCATCTCTAAATTTAGATTTATTTGATGTATTAAAACTCACATATACAATAGAATTCCCACTATAGTTTAGCTCTATACAGCACGTGAGCACGGTCCCAAAATTCTACCTATGAGGCTATGACACCAGTCAATTAAACATCACATTTACACTAAAAGTTACAAAGGAAGCAACAAATATTACAATCACTTTACTATTACAAACATAAAAATGATATCAATAATGAAGTCAGGTAGCGGTTTGAACTTTGAAAGATAAAAAATTATACGATTCTGAACGTACTAAAAAAACAGTTTCTTTATCGGAATTCTATATAATAAAGATTCAAAACATGACGAACATGCACACCACATAAAAATCATGAATCTATACAGAGAGTCAAACCAACACAAAATTCTGGATTTGGGAATTCAATTAAAAAAAACTCGAATTTCATATATTGATATTCTGTTAAAAAAAAAAGCATACAGTTACACATACATCGATCCTTCAGCCGTTCTAAAAAAGAGCACATACATCGATCCTGCAAGTCGGCCAATATTCATGATTTATATCTCCAAAACACTATTATAATCGAATATGATTTATATTTACAAAACCCATACCGAAATCCTTACATATATATATAATATATATATAACAATTTTCATGATTTTTATTCAAAAACATACAAATAAAGATTGATTAAACTAAAATACATTGAAAGGATCGAAAAATCTAACCCGGATGAAAGGATCAATTATCATGAATTTGACAGTGGATATACAAAAATTAGAATGTTGAAAGGATCTGATATATATATATATATATAGATATGGAGATTGATATTGATATTGATTTAGCCATTTAATTTAAAACCTTAATCCCTAATGTTTAAGGATTTGAGGTTATCTTTAGGAAAAAATAGAAAAGTATTTGAGGAAGTCTGTGGTTACACTGATGGGACGATCTGGGATAATTATCTTCTTAATTTGTGTAGTGAGGAATGATGATTTATTAATTGTGATTATCCCAATAATAAACAAAACCAATCTTGGTTCAACTGGTAAATGTGCGTTGACGATATCTGGAAGGTCTCTGGTTTGAAACCTGGCTGTGTTTTTTTTAAATAAAGGCTAATAAATGGCTTAAATCTGCTTATGTGGAACTCCACATCAGCTGATAAATTGTCTACGTGGCTGCTGACGTGTCAATCAGATTATTCTGGTAACGCCACGTAAGAAATTGCTGACATGACGGGCTAAGAGAGCGCCACGTGAACACTTTTCGATAGCCTTTTATATATATATATATAGAAAGATTCATAATTACCTAATTGTAATCAAATACTAATCTTTCTTTAGATTTAATATAAAAAAGATTTTTGATCGACACTTGGCATTCCTTGCACGACATGTGTCACTTTAGTGTAACTAAAAAAAGATTCCTAATTCATAATTCATAATTACCTAATTGTAATCAAATACTAATCTTTAGATTTTATATATATATAATATATATGCTAAGTTTTAAACATCTAATTAAACAAATATATTATACAATTCATGGGGTTTCATATAATATGTGAAAGGATCTGTATCCAAACTTAAGTATCTAACAACCACATATTCTCTATTCTCTATATAAATATAATTGTATCATCAAACATTATATAATCCGTACATCGTACGGGTATTAAGGCTAGTAATATAACTAAAAGAGGAGGTTGGGGGTACACTTGGCACCCCTAATCCCCCTCTTTGAGCCTAATTCTCCCTCCTTATTAATCCTCTATTTTTTTAATATTTATTTAATAAAACGAATGGCCGACCTTATTATTAATAAAAAACTCTTTTTATCCTTAAAAGTCTCCCAAAATTTTATTATTATATATATATATACAACCTAGAAAAAACCCTCACATATTCTCAACCAAAAAAAAAACCTACGGCCAAAAAAAAAAACCTACGATCGACTACCAAAAGGGTTTTTTTATTTATATACTTTGTTCATATTTAATTATTATTATTATTATTTAACATTGAATTCTTATGTTATTGTTATTATTATCTCTTTTAATTTAGTTTGTTGTCCATTATAGGTTCATTATGGCTTCTTTCTCAACAACAAAAAATAAGACCACATTAGTTCATCTTGAAGATCTTAAGCCAACACATGTAACCATCATCTACGACTCCGTGTTGTGCATGTATAGACTGTTTCGGAGTGGAACAACCCGAAGAAAATCAAAACGTTCGAGATGGTCTTTGTTGATGAATTGGTATGTATATTTCAAATTATATATTGTACACTGTTTGTTTCTCTTTTTGTTGAGCTTAACTCTAAATCTTTTAGTCTAAAATTGTTGTTTGTGTTTGTAGTAAGTTTAGATATAACAAACTGCAAATTTTTTATTTAACTAAAGTTGGAAAAAAAGGGTAAACTGGAATCAATATTTATATGGAGTTAATTTTCATATGTTTCCTTCTTTAGTTTTCGTATTGATTAAGTTGTGATATTGGTCATAGGGATTTTGTCGTCTCCACGATGATTATCATGTTTAATATAAAAATTGAACTTTTTGTGATTTTATGATGCGGGTTTTGTTGGATTGATGTATGTAATTGACGAAGCTTATAAAAGATTCTTTCTTGATTGGCTTTTTCATATGTTTGAATTCATATATATCGTTTGAATTTGGGTTTTGATGGATTATTATATGAATGCTGAATGTATTTAGTATAGTTGAACCTTTTACAAATTTGATGGAGTTTGATACATATAATGAGTTTGTTTATGTTTTGGATTTTGTTCTGTATGAATAGTCAGTGGAATAACCATTGACTACTTATATTTAACACCTTATCATAAGGTCCTCTCATTTTCTGAAATTTTATATCAATTTTGAGGATCAATAGTAATAGAGAAATTTTATGGACCAGAATAAATATTAGGGTTAAGTGCACGGAAATGTAAGTAACTATGGCCGAAAAAGTTATTGTGTGCATGAACTTACAGAACCTCTATTGTATGCATGAACAAAATCAGAAACGTTATAGAATACACGATTGAACCTGCTATTCCCTTAGCCGGTAACCCTTGTGAATTCTTAGCTACATTGCTGACGTCAGCAATTTTGTCTTATTCTTATTTTGTCATTTTCTGCAGTTTTTTTTTTTTTTCTTTTACGATTGTATATTTTTAGAGTTTCTTATTTTTACCACTTAACTTTTAGGTTTTATCATTTTAGTCTAACTTTTTGTATACAAACTTAATTATAGTTTAGTTTTAAAGTTTTTAATTTTTATCAATTAACTTTGGATTTCTAACTTTAATCATCAAATCTTTTTTTTTTTTCTTTTACGATTGTATATTTTTAGAGTTTCTTATTTTTACCACTTAACTTTTAGGTTTTATCATTTTAGTCTAACTTTTTGTATACAAACTTAATTATAGTTTAGTTTTAAAGTTTTTAATTTTTATCAATTAACTTTGGATTTTAACTTTAATCATCAATTTTTTTTATTTTATTTTTCTACTTTCTATCTCTTATTTTAACGCTTTTAACTTATTTGTACCACTTAACTTATTGGTTTTTTAACTTTAGTCTAACTTTTTGTATACAAACTTAATTATAGTTTAGTTTTAAAGTTTTTAATTTTTATCAATTAACTTTGGGTTTCTAACTTTAATCATCAAATCTTTTTTTTTCCTTTACTTTCTATCTCTTATTTTAAGGTTTCTAACTAAACTCTTGGTTTTTGCCACCAATTTTTTTAGTTTCTACCCCTTATAGTAAATTTTAAGTGTCCAAACTTTTAGGTACTGTTGTATGTATAAATGCTTGCATGACGCAGTGTTGATCCCGGGCAACGTCCCCCCGGGGTCAAAAAACTAGTTCTAACTACACACATTCATCAGAATTTAGAACCATAAGAATTGAAAAAAAAATCGGATCTCTATATCTTGATGATGATGATGCCAAATAAATGAAAAACAAACACAATCACTAATGAAAAACGATGTCAAACCACCGCACATATTCCTTTTTCTGTATTTCATCATGAAACCCACAAACAAGTAATTCCTTTTACACCCCGCCGCCGGGAGATGTTGTGGGAGATGTTGGTCGTCCACTGTTACTGTCTTTTGCTTTTTCTTCTTCTCTTTGATTTTATTTATTTTATCTATATATGTGGGAGATGAAAAAAAGAAAAAAGTGGAAATTGTAAAAATCTTGATACAATAAATATTTATCATAGTTCCTTACATATAATAGAGGTTTTGTAAGTTCATGCACACAATAACTTTTTGGACATAGTTTATTACATTTTCATGCACTTAACCGGCCCACATAAAGCCTTTACCCGGTTTCGTGATACAATAGAAATTTAGCAGGGTTCATGCATACAATAGATGTTTTGTAAGTTCATGCACACAATAACTTTTCGGCCATAGTTAGTTACATTTCCATGCACTAAACCCTAAATACTATTATTGTATTATTTAATTTCATATTCATGTCCCCTTTTATGTAAACAAAAAATATCCTACGATAGATGAATTTAAAATAAATCATTCATTATTCAAGTTAAGCAAAACCACATAAATTCAAGAAAGATGTTTTCGTGACAAAATTGATGCTTAGCTAATTCATACCCAGCAGTTTTAGACTTTTATCACTTTCTTTTTCACTTCAAAAATGTGTAGTTAGATATGCCCCACTGATAATTATATATGCTTTTTATAAGATATTTATATTTGACGGAAACCAAAAGAAATTATTGTTTGCTCGCTAATTTTTCGTTGCATAAGAAAAACACTCTTGAATTAACTTTGACTCTGGTGAACCTGAAACGGATTCAAATTTTAATCCAGATGATGAAGATTCTGACGAAACTGATGTTGATGATGAAATGCTTGATAGCGATAAATCCAATGATGAAGGTGAATGGAACTATTCAGATGAATGAGAAGACGATCTTATGTTTGATATCGATTATACTGATAATGAGTATGATTCCGATATGTATGATAGGCCTTCCCCGGAAGATTAGTTTATTACGCATTACTTCTTCAACTTTATGTCTTATTTGAATCGCTTTATGTTTTATTTTTAGGTATTTAAATTTTATTCAGTATCTATTTAATATACTTGAATTTCAATTTTTTAGCTTTGATTAATATCCCGTCCATTGGACGGGCCTAAGCACTAGTTCTATTCTATAAATAAATAAATGGAAGAAAAATGTACACAAAACTTTATTCAAAATACACTTTTAACTTACTTGCCGTTATGAAAAGTGTAGACAGAAACATAAAATAAAAAGTGTCGTAGTCAAAAAACACTTTCAAGTTGAAATAGATTGTGTTAAAAAATACCCAGATGCTTAACAAAACATTATTTAACTCTCGTATTTAAAAACCTCTTAAAAAAAGGCACAGGGTAACACCACCAGGAAAAGGTCAACCCGACCAAGGCATTAGCGGCGACGTCGCCGCTAATACTCTGACACTGACAGGGGGCCCGCTAATTTCTCTGCCAGATTTACCATTACAGACATGGGGGCCCGCAGTATTAGCGGCGACGTCGCCGCTAATACTCTCCCTGGTGGTGTTACACTTTTTGACCTGTTGTTCTCGAAAGAAAACCACCCTCGTTAGATCCTTTGAATTTGAACTTGATTTCTAACTTCTAAGCTACTCATTTAAAATTTAAAAAGATTTTATTACTATAACAATGACCCCTTTCTATATATAATACAACATTACAACCTTTATAAACCAAAGTATCTCTCTTTATATATATGATATATCTAGACTAGATTTATTTATCTCAAGTATATCACAATCTTCTTTATTGACATATTTTTTTTCTGGGTATTGTTTAACCTGACTTGTTTTTTGTGGGTTTTGAAAATAAAGTGTAATTTGGCCTTTTATAAGAATTTCTTGAAAACTTGTGCTCTGCAATGGAAGAGAAATATGAGCCATTGAAAGAACTTGGTTCTGGGAATTTTGGAGTGGCGAGATTGGTTAGAGATAAGAAAACTAAAGAGTTGTTTGCTGTCAAATACATTGAAAGAGGCAAAAAGGTATAAACTTTATTATCTTTTTGCTTATTTGATGTTATATCAACAAATACCGAGTGGTGAGAAGAGACTGCTTCTGGTTTAAGCTTCTTTAATGGATAGTTTATATTTTATTTTAGCACTTTCTGTTGATACTGGCTAATGAGTTTTGTTTGATTTTGTGTATAAACTCACCTTTTTAGTTAGGATCTTTTTTCTTTACTGAAAAAGACCATCAAAGAACAAATTTTTTTTCTTAGTTTGGTTTGTAGTAGTTTTCCTTACAAGAACATTATGGAGTTAACCCTTTTTGTATAATTACATAATAAAAGTATCTTTAAAGCTTGTTAAAAATGGAAACTTTTTTTTTATAGACCAGGGTTTGACCATCTTCAAGTCAACCAAGTTTCAAAGTTTTGAGCTTTCTTCCTTGAATTACCCTTTTTATCTGTGAAGTTAACAACCGTTTAGAAGTATGATTTCAACACATTGGATTTTTAAGAAAAGCATTAAACATCTAAGCTATGATATTAAGCTTGATAATTGTCTCTTAACGATTTGAAAGGCCATTTTAGAACTTGAAGATGATCATGTAAAAGACATAGGGAAAACATTACTATGTGTAGAGATTGAAGATCACATGTAGATTGTTAAGTGTCCACTATAGTAAATGCACCCGAGGAGGGCGAGTCGTGAGTATGCCTAACTGGGGTACCTGTGACCGTTTCCGAACCTTTTCCCTGATCGCCCCGAGATGTTTACCTAGGCATGTTCAAACTTGACATCTTGTGAGTACATATGGACGTCTGACCACTCGACCACCCTGGCGGTGGTTTAAGTGTACACTATTATATCCAGTGTAATTGAACTTAAACTAGTACCTAGTAGTTGGCTAGTTCCACCAGCTGAGACCTGTTGCATACTTTTCATCGCTAACTGCAAAGTTCATTATGTTGTGTCAGATTGATGAAAATGTCCAGAGGGAGATCATTAACCACAGGTCTTTAAGGCATCCAAACATCGTCAGATTCAAGGAGGTAAGTGCAATGTTTTGAGCTTTTAATCCATTTAGGACTAAAACTAGTATGTTGACAACTTGACATGAAGATCATGTGTCCAAATTTCCGCATTTGGGATGAAAGGTGACTTGTTGAACATCAAAATATGTTCTTATCATTGACATTTAGATATGTAAATCTCTATGTGGTAGGTTTCTTTAACTCGGTCACATTTGGCTATAGTCATGGAATATGCAGCTGGTGGGGAACTCTTCAGTAAGATCACCAGTGCTGGCAGATTCAGTGAAGATGAGGTTGCCTACATATTTATCTTTACTATATTTGCATATTTGTATTACTTTGTTTCTAAATCGTAACTAGTGAAGATGAGTTACAGTTGGGATATCTTTTTCTTGAACACAGGCTCGGTTTTTCTTCCAACAACTTCTATCAGGAGTCAGCTACTGTCATTCCATGGTAAAAATGATACTATCTTTATATCCATATGAATTAAGATTAAGATAATGCACATTTAGCTTCTTACATTGTTCTTTATTTTCAGGAAATTTGTCACAGGGATCTGAAACTAGAGAACACTCTCCTAGACGGGAGTCCAAGCCCACGTCTCAAAATATGCGATTTTGGTTATTCAAAGGTTTACTAATACACAAATTGTCATGACTCTAAGTAAAGTTTGCATAATTTGTGTTCCAGATTATCCAGTTCTTTGTGTCATAATTGTGTTTGTGTATTGTGCAGTCTGGTTTATTGCACTCGCAACCAAAATCTACTGTTGGAACACCAGCTTACATTGCCCCGGAGGTTCTGTCTCGGAAAGAATATGATGGAAAGGTATTTTCGTTTGTTGTGCTTGTTATGTAATTATAAATTTGTTTCGTTAATTAAATCGTGAATCTTGTTTGTGTTAGATTGCAGATGTTTGGTCCTGTGGGGTGACTCTGTACGTTATGCTTGTTGGAGCTTACCCTTTTGAGGATCCAGAGGATCCTCGGAATTTCCGTAAAACTATTGGGGTAAGATTTCTTTGACTTTCAGGTCAAATATACTACTTTTAGATTTTGAAATTGACAAAAACCTAGTTACATATTTAACCAATAACTTTAACCTTTTCTTTTCGATTTCAAATTTGAAGTGTCTGTTAATTGTTTTACCAGAAATATAATATCTCAACTCAAGTTATAAACTTTGGAAATTCTGTCATTTGACTTTCAAAGACAAATTGCTTTTTCATGATAACTTGTGATCTTTATATGATGAAATCGTATTATTCTTGTTTATTAAATGTAAATATTATTATCGTTGTTCTTGGCAGAGGATCGTGAGTGTTCAGTACTCAATACCGGATTATGTACGTGTCTCTGCTGATTGTAGACATCTTCTTTCACATATATTTGTTGCCAACCCCTCCAAGGTGCCTCCTCTCCCAATATATGTTTCTTTTTGAGTCAATATTTCTAGTTTTATACTGCTAACGAAAAAAAGAGCATGTATACTTGTGTGTTAATGGAATCTCAAGGGCTGTTTGCATTTGTGCATTGGAACGAATTATATTATGTTTTGCGATTTGAGGTTGCATTAATCAGTTCTAATGTTTGGACAAACAGACCCGGATAAACAGTTTTGAATAATTTAGTTTCACACTAGCTGTGACAATATTGTGCAAAGCGTCAAAATCACTGTGTCCTTTTCCTAAGAAAGTGTCATGTTATATTGTTTTAGAGGATCACAATTGCGGATATCAAGAAACATCCATGGTTTCTAAAGAACATGCCGAAAGATTTGGTTGAAGGCGAGAAAACAAACTATGAGAATGCAAGCCGTGACCTATCACTGCAGAGTGTTGACGAGATCAACCGGATCATACAAGAAGCAAAGGTTCCTGGTGAAGGCTCTGCAACTACTGGTGGCTGGGTAGACATTGGCGGATCACTAGATCCTGACGAGGAGGAATTTGATTTGGAGAATGAGATTGATTATAGTGGAGAACATTCTGGCCATATCTGAGGATAATTTATCTAACCAAAATCTCTTACGTTTGTATTGTTTATATTTCTGGACTCCACATTCATATGATTTCATAATATTTATGTAATGGACAGAATAAATTATGAGATTGAAGTCGTGAGTTTATTACGGTAGATATACAAACACACATATATGATTAATCTTGTCTAGATTCTAGAATAAGCCCGAATTGAAATCAATCTGGGCATTTGGTTTACTTTCAAATGGAGTTAGACAAATTGATTTTCCGTTTAAACATACTGTCTCCACATTAGAATGATTCGAAACAAATTTAGGGTTTGGTTAAACCGGAAACATCTCAGATCTCTCCGAACATGCTGAAAGTAAAGCATTTTTCCATAGATGTTATTCCTTCAAAACTCATCATTAGCTACCATCAACGCCAGAGACCCGTACTTTAGAATTCTTTTTACAAAATGAATTCATTCTATTTAATGTTTTTAAAAAAGATGAATATATTTATATCTATACTACTAGATTAAACCCGTCTGTTAGACGGTAACATCATAATAGTTATTAATCTTACCATAAGTAAATAATATATGCTATTTTTAATACTTTTAAACGATTAAAAAATAATTAAAATAAATTTATTTGAAAGACCGAAATTACAACAAATGGTATCAACAATCTAGACAAATGACTAAAATCAATTCTAAAATTGAAAATAAACATAAAAACGTAAGTAACTTAAAAAAATTAAAAGCAAAATGATAAATCCTCCTAAACAAATATCCTAAAAATCCTCTTAAAAAATTTAAAAGTTTAAAACAAAGTAAATACACAATAAAACCGAAGTTACACCTAAAACTTAGAATGAAACACAATCTACACAAAATAATAATAAAAGAAATTTTAGCCATGTATACAAACATATCCATATATTGCAGCCGATCGACCTCATTAAGAGATATATATGTTTTAAAAAAACAACCTCATTAAGAGATATATATGTTTTAAAACAATTAATTAAAATAATAATAAAATGAAATTTTAGCCATTTATACATATCCACCATATTGCAGCCGACTTGTTATCATGTATTGTTTTATTTTTTACCTTTTAATTTTTATTTTTAATTTTTGACCTCATTAAGAGATATAGATGTTTTAAAACAACCCCATTAAGAGATATATATGTTTTAAAACAATTAAATTAATAATAATAAGAAATTTTAGCCATTTATATATATACACCATATTGCAGCCGACTTGTTATCATGTATTGTTTTATTTTTTACTTTTTAATTTTTTTATTATTAATTAATGATGATTAGGATAAATGATTAGGAATAATTTAAATGACATGGAATGCTTAAAATTAGGAAATTAATGGAAATATGACACATAATGAAAAATCTTATATGGCATTCTCTCATAATTGTCAACTAAGCAAAAAACTATCCCCTCTTAGTTTATATAGAGAGATATTATAAAGCAAATCTATTTTTCAACATTCAACTTTTCAACATCTATATCTATACTATATTATAAAGCAAATATATTTTTCAACATTCAACAATGTACATCATATCAATATATATAACCTACACTATACTCGCCGCCGCCACCACCAATCGCCGCCACCACCGCCGCCACCCGTCACCACCGCCGTTGTCATTAAATCGCCGCATTACGCAGACATATAATCACCACCACCATAGCCGCCGCTACCACCACCTCCACCGCTGCATCGCGCGGGTACTTTGCCTCGTTCTATTCAATAGGTTAGGGTGTTTGGTTGATGGGTATGAGATTAGAAGAATGGTTAGATTACCGTTTAGATTGTTTGGTTAATAGGTGTGGTTTTGAGTAATAGGAATCAAACCCACCCTTTTAGACATTACTCAGTTACTCACAACACATCATCGCTGTTGGTGGGTTAATAAAACACATTTGGACTCCCATAATTCCACAAATATACAATTCCGTAATGATTCCTAACTTCCAACCAAATTCTTTTAATCTATCTTCATTTGTATAGAAATCATATACATTGCTACTAACTAAAATAGTAGAACAAAGAAGTACATTCCCTTTATTGATTAAGTCGAATACTTTTACACATGATAAGGAAAACTATATCTTAATAAAAAGGTTCAGCACTTCATCCAACCTAAACACTGAGCAGTGTAAACCATAATCAGTGCATCTTATTTGAAATCAAATGAAATTGACATTTTAAATGAGTTAGATTAGTGCACACGTCTTCTATCTACTCAAAAACGTACCATAATAAAATAAACTTTCTCATTCAATGTGCTCAATTCAAACTCTAAAGTAGCAGCATGACACTGTGTAAAAAGATGATCGACGGTAGTGTGTGGCTGAACAATAATTCTTTGATGAGTGAAAACCAAGCAAAACTTTGGAATGATAATATAAGTTATAGAGCATGGGAAAGTATTTTATAGCTTCAAATATCGTCATAAAATATAACTACAAAATTCCACATCAAAACAGAACACCCAAAACTCCATGGGTTAAAGAAATTATGCAAAAGAGGATCACCAAAGGAACTACATATCTCTCGTTCAGGCACCGATAACCTCAGTTACTTCTGGCTCTGCCTCCTCTGCAGGCCTCTCCACCTTAACACCTATGTCTTCTGAATAATCACCATGAACCTATACATACATAAACAAAGTTGTATGCTTAGAGAAAAAGAAGTCATCAAAAGTCAGATACTAAGGTGTCAACAGGGAATGGTTTCCACTCCTGAGAATACAACCTACCTCCATTAATTTGCCGATATCAAATTTTGGCGCCTTCAAGATCTTAACCTTGCGAATAAAAACATTTTGTAGAGGGTAGATGCTAGAGGTAGCCTTCTCAATCTCTCGGCCAATTGACTCTGGAATGAATTTCTGCACCAGCTCTTTCAGGTCACAGGATTGTGCCTGGGTTACCGTTATCTCCCTCATTTTGCGACGAATCTAGAAATTACACGTAATAACTCAATGACCACATTATATCAGATATAATTCATCATCCACACATATAATTAACTAAAATATTAGGGACAAAAAGGTTTCAAAATTATAAATGCTTACCTGTTTGATCTGGCTTGACTGAGCATAGCAAGTCCTCTTCACCTGGTTGGCACGCTTCTTGGTGAAGCCAATGCAAAACATCCTCAAAGTATAGTTGTCAGTTGTCTTCACATCAACATGAGCCTCGATCAAAGACTGCCATTTCTTTACAAGAGATCTCAATTTGTCGGTAGTGAAGTCCATACCCTAGAATATAAATGCCAAGGTTAAACAAACACACATAAATAATAAAATGCGGCCGGCTAATAAATCTAATATATATAAATGTTTTGTGGTACCCAAAAGTTGGTCAAGACGTTCTTTCCTTGAACATCCTCGGCTCTCAAACGGATCTTTCTGTATGCATGATCCTCATCATTTTGCAGGTCAGCCAAAGATACCTCAAACACACGATGTTTAAGACCTTCAGAAGCAATCTAATAACAACAAACAACTTATTTAAGTTTCTGATATGTAATCCCTTATATAAAAAGAATACATGCAAGAAGTGTAAAACATAACTCCTATGATCATTTAAAAAATTAAAGATTATGACACGTAGTGTCAAAGGGCAATGTGGTTTATGAAATTGGCAAACATAGAGTCCAAATACTGAACTCTTCTAACCTAATACAATGAACTAATTTAGATATCAACATATGCACATTGCAAGCATTAGCGAAACTCAAAATACTTGCAACTCTTCCGCCAGGGGCTCAATGTAGCAGTAATTTGTATATACTTCTTGAATTTCAACACCTAATCTTACTTGCCACTTCTTCTCTAAGACTTAACTACATTGAAACGATTTACAAAAAGAAGGCGCCAAGTTTGACATTCAAAGTGGCACATTAAATCGCCAGAGGTCTAGATATACTATGAGTTTTGGTTCATTAGATCACCACAAAGGTCTAAATATACAACGATTTCAAAGTGATAAGACTTCAGCCAAAAACTACTCAACAATCATAAATTCTCAAACACATATAAGATGCAATAACTGCCCAGAAGAACCTCAATTCCAAATAATAAAGTCTTTTATTATCAATACAAACAATGTAGCAAAAACTTATAACATGAAAGTGATAACAAAAACACAACTTTAAGACGACAAGATTAGATTTAGAAAGATTACCTTAGTACCCTGAGTACGAGAAACAAGGGTTTTGCCGACATTTCTAGTGGTGAACAGTGATGGTGCCTTGATATCATACCAATCTTTCTTTGAGAATGGATCAGCTCTGTTACATACATTAATATATATAAATATTTATATCACAAAAATATATATATCTATTGTTGTAATACAAAAAAAAATTAAAAAAAAATTACGCTTTCTTCTTTCCACCCTTCTTTCCCTTGGAAATCCTCTTGTTCTTTCTGCAAATATTTCAAAAACAAAACAAATAATACATTATTAACATATATAATTATATAGATACACATATAGAAAGATAATGTGTTCAATGTGTGTGAGAGAGAGAGAGAGAGTTATTACCCAACAGCCATTTTCGAGTTGTGGGTGTGAAGGGAAGGAAGAGAAAAGGGGCTGCGCAGAAATACCAATTTAACAACCTCCAAAACCCTAATTTCGTTGTAATATATATGGTTCTAGATAAGTTACATATTTGACCCTTATTGTTTCGAATGTATGTCTTTCGGAGGGCAAAATTCTTTTAATAACTTGTTTTGTATGATCTTAATTTTTTATTATACTAAAACACAGTTGCTCTAATAACTTATCAACCAATCACAGCTCTCGATTTTTTAAAGTTGACTTTTGTTTTTAATTTTGACTTTAATTTATATTTTTTTATTTTCCATCACAAATTTACATTTTTTACCAAATAGTTTTAATAGAGTAAAAAATAATAATAGCTAATATATATCCGATAGAATAATAGCTAATATTTATCCAATAGAATAATAATAACTAATATATATCCAATAATATGTTCTATCATATAAATATAAAATTAATTAATTAAAAATAAATAAAATTTAATGTAAATATATTAAGATTTTAAAGTAATTGTACTATTATTTTTTGTTGAAGTTTTTTAGTAATTGTCATGACGCATATAAGAAAAATAAAAGCATATAATTAAAAGTATATTTATGATTTTTTAATGTTCAAATATCGTTAAGTATGTCACAATTTACAACTTTGATGGACATATTATATTTTGTAATATTATATGTTGATATATAGATCAAGTTTCTATTACTCAAAATAATATATTAAGTTTTAAACTATAATAAAGTAAAATCCAATATTGATAACACCGTAAGCCCCGTGTATTAGACACGGGCCTAAAATCTAGTATATACTATAAGACAGTTGAACTAATGACTTATTAACCAATCAAATCGCTTAATTTTATCAAATTGACTTCGCTTATGTCATCATTTAATTTAATTATAAATTAAAAATCCTAATAATCATTATCCAAATATATTATTATATTAGTATTTGTAGAAAAAGTCTCATTAATTTACACTTTTTTTTTTCCATCAATAATTTACACTTTGTAACCCTAAATACTTAATTTATATTTATTTTTAGCCATCAATTTGAGAAGATAGTTTTAAAATTTTTAATCATTTAATTAATTAAAAAAAATTTCAACATGTGAAATATTGTTTAGAAAAAAATGTTTCAAAAAATGAAATACAACATATGTGTTCAATGTTCTAGAAGTATATTCTTTTAAATTTGTTTTTACTTACATTTTTTACATTTAAATTTATATATTTAATAATTTATCTTATCTTAAAATGATATAAACAATCGCGTAATCACATCTCTCGATTTTCTCAAATTTGCAATTTTGACTTTTCTTGACTTTTTATTATATAAATAAATATAGATCTACACATATAAATATAGACTTTTATAAATTATAAATATTAATATTTTTCTTCTTTTTCGTTTTTTGTTTCATTCTATTTTCAGTTAATTATTATTTATCTATGGTATTAAATATTATATAAAATCTATAAGAAACACATGTAACATTATCTTATTCTGATTGAATTATTTTCATCATTTTTTATTACAGAATAATAACTAAATTTTAAACCATAATAAACTAACATTTAATGTTGATAACTTCGTAATCCCGTAGATACCTATCACAAACACAATAACAGATAACGATATACAACTTCCTTATCCTAAACACAATACGAATCACAGAACATTAGACGATCACAGAAGAAAACACGATTTACAACAGAGGTTACTTGAATAATAAATCCAAATTAATATGAACTCCATTCAAGATTCATTTTATCTCTCAATCAAAAAGGTACAAAATCTTCTCCCTTTTTATACATTAATTTTGCGTATTAATGTTTAAAGTTACAATTGTCACTCAAATCAAGAGTCCTTATTGTTATTAAAGAATATGAAAACAATCCTAATTGTTTTCTAATTATCATAGGAGAGGTGATTGAAAATAAACTTATTCGTGTTATGGGCTCACATCATGATCAAAGACATATACTTGAATGTCAAGTACACGATCACAAGTATGTTTATATTTTAATTCTTAATTATCTTTCATAATAATATTACATTATGAATACAACTGGTTTCAAAAGAATCTATAGTAGAAAAATTATTGTAGCATGTGCCTTGTGGAATGACTACTGCAAACAATTCCATCAATATGTCTCAACTAATAATGACAGTGACGAACCTGTGATTATTATACTGCAACTTGCAAAGTATAACATTTGGAACCGTATATCCTCAATATAAGCTTTTATGACTTAAATGTATGAAGATCTAATATTGATAATATCGTAATCCCCGTGTCCAGTGTTGGACACGGGTCTAAAATCTAGTTAACCTCTAAACTACTATTAATCGTTATATAGAACACATAAGATTTCTCTCCAATTTTGCGGTTTGATATGGGATCAAACTCAATAATGGGTATTGAACTGGTTTTGATCGTTTTAGTTTTTAGATACTGAACCGATTCATTTGATGTAAGTTTTAGTTTGTTTGATATATGTTTTGATCGATATAAAATTGATTTTGTCATCTCATTATGAACAAGTAAATTGAGAAAAGAAAAATTAGATGAATTGCCACTGAAATATGATCATACTGCTCCTTGTAGCTTAAAATTTTGTGGAATCTCATGTATAAATAAAACAAAATTGTTCTAAAAGTTTTTTTCTTATATTGTATGCCAATATTTTTCCTAGGTTAACTTTTAGAAATACATGTCATCTTATGTGGCATGTCAATAGTTTTTTTTCTTTCAAAAGCTATATTTTTTTATATTACTATGAGAAATGATTCACAGTATCCTATCTCCTTATTTTTATAATTTCATATCTACCATTGATTTATATTAGTTACTTTTTACTTTTTCATCTAATCGGTTTTATATATTAATGTTCATCTTTACAAGTATGTTGTTATTTTCATATCAAATTATAATGTATCGACAACAAATTACATACATATTTATACATAGTTTTTGGTTTTAAATTTTTAATTAAACGGCTCGGGTTGAACCCCGATTGATTAGCTAGTTATTCTTATAGAAAAATGTTATAGATCAAAAACATAGTTTCTAAATTGTTAAAAGTCCTAACATGAGTGTATTTTTTGATCAAGATTATTTTTTAAGCTGAATGTTTTTAAAAAAAAAAATGTATTCTGTTTAATTGTTGTTACTAAAATTAATATTTATAAAACTAAAAAGTTAAATGGTATTCAAAAAAGGTTGAAGAAAAAAACAACTTTACCGGCTTTTAACTAAAGCTAATCTAAAATCCAAACTTCGGTTCGTACCACATAACGACTTTGGCCACTTTAGTCATTCAATCATGTGTGTGCTGCTTGATCTAAATAAACATGTTCACAGGTTTCAAAAAAAACTTTTGTTGTTTCAAGTTAACGAACAATTACACGATGTAAAAAAAAAACAAAAAGAGATGAAAATTGGTCCATGTTGGAGAGATATTTTGTGGAAAGCGTGATGAAGATGTTTGAGCAAGGAGGTGAAGATGTCCTATAGTCGGAATGACTAAAGGGGTTGCCGCTAGATTGAATTTAGGAAGGTTAGAGTTGAGAAACGCTCGCATGATGTAGATTTCGTTACGTAATATCTATCCTATAACTAAAAAATGAGGTTGGTTATACACTTGACACTACTAAGAGCTCTTTTTGGACCTAAAACTTCCTCCTAATTACTCTGGGAGCTCTCTCATTTTTTCTAGATTTTTTTTTTTCATTTTTTGTTTTGCTTATTAAATAGATAATTATATTTAAAACTCTATAATTAATCTTTTCCTATCAAAATATATTTTTAAATTTTAAAGATATATATTATCCTTAAAACTATCCTAAGAAGTTATTAATTATATATAATCAAAATTGTTATTTATCATTTTGATATTTACCTTTGATATATATATTTTGAGACTACCTCGTCCATCGACGGCTAAAGACTAGAATGGTTACTAGAGAAGTTCACTTTGAGAATTGGAGGGTTCTTTTTGTAGCTTTTAGAATCTATAGAATAAATCAACAAACTTTTATTCGTCTAAAATAATGTAGCCCACTCTAATTCTATAGCCTATTCCTTGATGATCCGTTAAGGTTGGTTAGAAAGCCACGTATCGAACACAAGGGTGCACAACTTTGACTTGACAATTGATCGATGTCGTTGGACCGATCAAAAATATAAACTAAATACCTAAAACTAGTATGGGTAAGTCGAGTATCGTATCCTCAGGGAATCATGGGAAAGTGTTAAACATTTTAAAAGTTAATTAATTTAGACATAAACTTAAAATCGATTGATTGATTGGTTTGATTAAAACATAAATTAATTATGAACTTAACAAAGTAATTCAATAAAACGAAAGTAGACCATTCTCATGCTCCCAATTATGTTTTCAAATATGTAACCTAACTTATATTCGTTGGAAATCACATAGACATGATTCGTTATAATGTTTGGATTGAATGAATGTTAAGAACTAATTGATTAGGTTGTGATGATTCACGATAATGAAAACCGGGGAATTGACACAACTAAATTATCTATTCATTAACTAGATTACAAGTTCATAAGAGATTCTTCCAATAATCATTAATTAACAAGAATTTGAAATCAAAAGATAGATGGAATTCATTCAAGTCATAAACATGTAATCATTCAAATAATCCAAACAACATTAGATGCAAAACACTAATTAAGAATTAAACATCTAACCCAACATGAATATAAGAAAGGTTGAACACAATTGTCTTACATAATTGTTCACATGAGAATGATCAAAAGGAAATTAGCCTAGTATCTTCATCATTGATTCTTCAATTAAGGCTTTAATCTCCATGGAATTGTGATATGATGATGATTTTGGGGTCTTGTGTGTGTTAGAAACTGCTCCAAGTGTGTGAAATTATGGCTGGTAACTTCTCCAATATTCGTGTTTTCAAAAGATATAAACTGAAAATTAAACAAAACCAAAAAATTCGGAATTTTGTTCAGCCGGAGCACCGTCCCAGACGGTGGCATTGGGCGTCCCAGACGCTGGTGCATTTTCCAGTTTTCCTTTACGCTGCATTGAAACGTTCCAGGCGGTGACCACAAATGGCCCAGCGTCCCAGACGCTGGGACCTAGCGTCCTGGACGGTGGTCCAAGATTCCAGATTTCCATTTTGACTTTCCTTGACTCATTTCTTTATCCAAATAGCTCCATTTCGTCACCTATGACCTGAAATCACTTAACAAACATAAACGCACCCTAATTGTCTATTAACCTTCACAAAACATGTCATTTTCACACATTAAGGTTATACAAATTAGGCGTTTATCACATTTCCCAACTTAATTCTTTTTCGTCCCGAAAAAGGCATTCATCATGTGACAAAGTTAACTTACAATCTCATAATACTTCCTATCACCAAAGAAGCACCATATAAGAATTATACCAACTATACACACTTGTAAAACTCAATTCTCAAGTAATCTTCAAAGTACACTTGGGTGGAAACCAAATAGATGCAAACTAAATTACACAACACAATCAACTCATGAGACTTACAACTATCAAAAGATTTACGACAAGCAAGTAAAAATATATGAAGTGTGCAATTAAACCTAATACGCCTCAAGTTTGCCACAATACATGCATCACACTCTCACAATTTGCACTCCCCTCGGTTAATATTTGAGTGAATTAGCAAAAGATGTGCTAATATGTATATATGAAGCTCTCAACCCATTATTGCAACACTAAAAGTCATAGGCTAGTACACAAATCGAACCGTGACCTCATAACACCAAACTATTACTTCGGCATTCATACATGACTTGTGGAAATAATGGAATGAAACACGGTAATGATTCTCATTTGGGCAATTTACCAAAATGATTTTGGGAACATTTCACTTTGGTTCTTTTGATCAATTTACATGGATAATTGAAGTAATTTTCGATTATGACACCATATACTTTGACTTTGTTCTTCCTTTCGATTCATCATCATAAATAACACAACTTTGAACAACTACACGAATTTCATGACAAGGTGAGGTGGAATATGGAGTGAATTGTATGATTGTTTTATCATTTTAAGCACATAATCCGGGTTAGAGGTCTCGGCACGGTAAATGCACTAGTTCTAACTAGGGGTGTTCAAAGTCGGATATCCGAAGTTTCGGATATCCGAAATTTCGGATAGTGGATTTCAATATCCGAACACATATCCGAAATTTCGGAACTTCGGATATCCGAAATTTTCGGATATCCGAAATCGGATATCCGAAATATCCGAACTTTTAGAAAGTAATATAGATTTTCGGATATTTTCGGATATTGAATATAGATTTTTCGGATATTTTCGGATAATTTCGGATATTTTCGGATAATTTCGGATATTATTGAATAATAAAAAATAAAATATTGAAATTTTTTAAAAAGTAAGGTTTTCGGATATTTCGGATATCCGAAATATCCGAAATTTTCAAAAACTACTATCCGAATCCGAATCCGAAATTTCGGATATCCGAAGTTCGGTTCGGATATCCGAAATTTCGGGTATCCGATTTTTCGGATAAATTCGGATCGGATTTTCGGATTTTCGGATAACGGATTCGGATACGGATAGTTTTGAACACCCCTAGTTCTAACCTAATATACAATAATGGGTACACACACTATAATCATCACGAGAAATCATGTTACGCTAACAATCTAAACAATCATCGACGAGGCGTTTTCTCTCATGAAATTGAAGGATATATAGGATATAAGTGTGAAACATGTATTGGACTCACAAGTGGCATATTACCCTTAGTTGTACATTTCTATATTTTTACATGCTAGCAACTCTATCAAGATGCTCATAAATCAACCATGTCATGCAACCTAGCCTACACTACCTAGCCCCACTTACATGTACAAATCCAATCACAAGAGAATCTCGCCTTACAAGCATGTATAGCCAATATAACTCAAATATTTTGCCCCTAAGGGTCAATTCCATATTACAAGAAAGTAAATTAACATCTAAACTAAGTACATAATTGAAATTAAACAGAAAATGAAATTTACCTACGAAAGTAAAAATGCAAGAACACAAAAACAAACACATAGTCACATAGTCACACAAAAGTTACAGAAACATATAAAAAAAATGTACCAATCACTGTGGCCGTGGACCCTGAGGTCCAAAGATAGACTCCATCAAGCTCGTGTACATGGTACGAGTCTCAAATGGATCAGCAGCTGGTGGTGTAGCACTCGAGCTCTCCTCAACTCGACTGGTACATGAGTGCCTCGGGAACCACTCAGAATCATGGCTCTGAGGATAATGTGGGTGGGCTGCAGATGAATAAGATCCTCGGTAATCATACGGAGGAGGGGTCTCTACATACTCAAGTCCCGCAATATGATCATGATGATGGGGGACTGTCTCTGAGTACTCAAACTGCCTCCTTACTTCAAGCTCATGAGCATACGCCATTGCTCGCTCATAACTCCTTCGTTCCTCAGCCTGTCTAATAGTCAAATCCCACATATTCTGCTCATATGATGTCCACTGTGGATACACACTAGGCCGCTCAAACCTAACATTCGGCCCACTATCTCCAATTCCAGCACCTAATAAACCACCATCCATCCTCGGTGGCTCTCTCTCCTCATTAACACCTCGAGCACCACTCAACTCACCTCGCTCATTAACACCTACAGGCTCCATCTGATCCATCACATCCTCCCGAGTAAATCCCTCCTTAGGAGCTATCAAACAACCTCCAGATTTCACATCCCTAAGAACTCTACCCTTGGGTTTTCCTCCAACACCCACTCAGATCCTTGTAACAACCGCTTCATACTCACTTGAATTTGAGAAACATTAACCGTGGGTGTTTCACTTGTAGCAGCCTTTTGATTTTTGATGAGACGAGAAATAAGCCTCCGGTAGGGAAGAATCATCTTCAACCTCTTGTTAGTTGTTACGTGTGTCCCAAACATTTGTCATTATGATTTGCCTAAGTGACAAGGTCACATTACCCGTTACTAATGCATAGAGCACTACAACTTCTTGAAATCTTACCATGGCCTTATCACCACTCCTTGGACACACATTCCAATTAAGAAGATTCATCATCAAACGGGGAAGTGGTTTCAAATGAGCACGATCTAAGTTAAGTTTTAAGTTTAGAGCATCTCGGGGAAAGGTCAAAAGTTCAGCTACCATTTCCAACCAATTCTCACCCTTATCCACCCCATTTAGCATGTCCTCAGACAAGTAAGTAACATCCCTTCCCGAAGTGGCACCCAAGTCAAACTTAATTATTCTATCCAAGGTAACAAAAGACATTGTTACCTTTTTCCCATTCACCGTGCCCACTAGCCTAGTGGTCTCTGGAGGGTTATTACCAACATGTTTTTCCAATGTACCCATCCATTCAACAATCCCCTCTAAGTAAACTTCGGAATCATCGTTGTTATTCCAAGTTAGTGCATCTTTCCACCCCATATTTTCAAAAGCTTCAACAAACCCGAAACCCCTAAAATCATTCACAATTGTTTTCCTTTCCCCACTGTCTTTTCATACTTTTAGCCTCCCCCATTTTATCTCTAAACAGTATCAATTGCCAATTATAACATAAAGTATGCAAGGGAGTACCATGTTTCCATTCAGGTTTATCGCATGCAGGTTCAACCTCCATATCTTCTTGTTGATGTGATCTTTCTTCTTCTTCATCATCTTCTCGAATGATTTGTCTCTTCTTATTTCTTGGTTGAGTTGAAGAAGATTCACCCATCTTGCTCAAAGTCTTCATCATTTTTCCTGCTTTCTTCTTGATCTGGTCCATATCAACAAAACTAACCAAAAGCAACAAACTTTAGTAATGGTTAGTAATTAAAAGCAAAAACAAGAAAAATTAATTGAAACCCGTTTTTGAACTTACTTGAATCTTGCAAAACAAACTGAAATCAAACAAATAAAGATAGGGGTTTTGTAGCTCTCAAAAAACTATGCAATTAAGACCCTAAAATTGTTTGATTTGGTGGAGAATTGAAGGAGATATGATTGATTGAATGGTTAGGGTTTTGAAAGAATTTTGGAGAAAAAGGGTTTGTAAGAGAGAGAGTCGACTGAGATAGATAGATATGTGGAAAAAATGAGTGGATCGGTTATGTGGCTACAATTAAAAGGTTTTTCGATTTTTAAAATTAAAATTAAAATAAAAAAAATTTCTGAAAATCTGATCCACCGTCTCAGACGGTAGGACCCGACGTCCCAGACGCTCACCCAGAATTTCCAACCGTCTCGCACGCTAAAGGGTACCGTCTTGGACGGTGCTCTCTAAATGAGTGTTTTAGCGTCTTGTCCACCGTAATACAGTAGGTCCTGGCATCTTGTCAGCGTAAAGATCAAAATCAAGCATCCGAGGAACCGTCTAAGACGCTAGGTCACCGTCTAGATGCTGGTCAAAGTTTAGCCCGACGTCCAAGACAAGCCACCGTCTTAGACGGTGGTCTGGAAAATGGCAGTTTACCTTCTGAGCTACCGTAAAACAGAAGGAACTGGCGTCTGGCTAGCGTAAGAGTAATTTTCAACTATCCAGGGCACCGTCTCAGACGGTAGGCCCACCGTCCAGACGCCAAGAATTTCCAACCGTCTCGCACGCTAAAGGGTACCGTCTTGGACGGTGCTCTCTAAATGAGTGTTTTAGCGTCTTGTCCACCGTAATACAGTAGGTCCTGGCATCTTGTCAGCGTAAAGATCAAAATCAAGCATCCGAGGAACCGTCTAAGACGCTAGGTCACCGTCTAGATGCTGGTCAAAGTTTAGCCCGACGTCCAAGACAAGCCACCGTCTTAGACGGTGGTCTGGAAAATGGCAGTTTACCTTCTGAGCTACCGTAAAACAGAAGGAACTGGCGTCTGGCTAGCGTAAGAGTAATTTTCAACTATCCAGGGCACCGTCTCAGACGGTAGGCCCACCGTCCAGACGCCAAATCTGGAATTTTTTTTTTAACTACAGCCAAAACAACCTTTAAAACTTTAACTTTAATTGCACTTGTTTATAAAAATAAACTCCCTTCCCCAACTTAAAGGTACATTGTCCCCAATGTACACCCGAAATTAGAAATGAGTTAATCGGCTCAACAACTTGCATAAACGTTTTCTTTTTCACCCAAACTATCCTTCCCCAACTTAATTCTAGTTCCTAGGTGCTGGGAATTAACTTTCATGTGTGATCATGCAATCAAAAATACCAAAACAATTAAACAAAAGTCACAAAAATGAAACATACCGAAAATGAAGCTATGAAAATAAACAAACAACGGGTTGCCTCCCGTGTAGCGCTAAGTTTATTGTCCTCATCCCGACATTACCTCAATTGATTCAAGCAACCTCATAATTTGGTGGACTTGAGATGAAGTTCACCAATTCCTTTGTAGTTCCATTTATGTCGGTTGCATCCAAATATGGCTTCAAGCGGTGCCCATTGACCATTTGCTTTACTCCATCCTTTGGATCTTCAATCTCAATCTCCCCAAAGTTCCCAACCCGAGTAATGATATATGGACCCATCCATTTACTCTTGAGCTTTCCGGGAAAGAACTTAAGTCTTGAATTGTAAAGCCAAACTTTTTGACCAACTTCAAACACCTTCTTCTTCAACTTGGCATCATGAACTGCTTTCATCTTGTCCTTGTAAGTAGAAGCACATTCATATGCCTCATTTCTCAATTCTTCCAATTCACATAGTTGCAACTTTCTCTCTTTACCTGCATTCTCAAAATCCATGTTAACGGCCTTAACGGCCCACAATGCTCTATGTGCTAACTCCATTGGAAGATGGCAACCCTTCCCATAAACCAACCGGTAAGGAGTAGTGCCAATAGGTGTTTTGAAAGCGGTACGGTAAGCCCATAAAGCATCATTGAGTTTTGTTGACCAATCTTTTCTATCGGGTCTTACCGTCTTTTGCAAAATTTCCTTTATTTGCCTATTAGACACTTCTACTTGCCCACTTGTTTGTGGGTGGTATAGAGTGGCAATCCGGTGGTTTATGCTATACCGTTTGAGAAGTTTTCCAAACTGATTTTTTTTGAAATGAGACCCCCCATCACTTATGATCACACGAGGGATTCCAAATCTAGAGAAAATGTTAATTTGGACAAACTTGCACACAACGGTATGATCATTAGTCCTTGTGGCAATGACCTCTACCCATTTGGAAACATAGTAACGGCCACCAAAATGTAGTAATTACCAAAAGAGTTAGGCAAAGGACCCATAAAGTCAATGCCCCAAACATCAAAAATGTTAACAACTAAAATGGGCTGCATGGGCATCTCATTTCTCTTAGTAATACTACCTAGTTGTTGACTTCTAACACACTTCTTAACAAATTCAGCGACATCCTTAAAAATATTAGGCCAAAATAAACCACACATAAGAACCTTATAACCTGTCTTTTGACCGCTGAAATGACCTCCACATGCAAATGAGTGTACATGAGTCAACACCTCTTGAATCTCCTCTTCCGGAACACATATTCTCACCAATTAATCCGGACCAACTTTGAACAAATCCGGTTCATCCCAAATGTATTGCTTAGCTTGTGAAAGGAATTGTTGCTTCTTTCTCTTGGCCCAATTCTCTGGTAGCTTACCCGCGGACAGAAAATTTACAATGTTTGCATACCAAGGGACAATAGAAACCGTTAGTAAATGCTCATCCGGAAATGTCTAATTAATCTCCTTGGTTGGCTCATTCTCCGTGGCTTGAAATCTTGACAAATGGTCAGCCACCACATTCTCACTTCCTTTCTTGTCTCGAATCTCCAAGTCAAATTCTTGTAGCAACAAGACCCATCTAATTAGCCTCGGTTTTGCATCATTCTTCTCCATCAAGTGCTTAACCGCGCTATGATCTGTATACACAATCACTTTGCTCCCACAAATATAAGAACGAAACTTATCAAGAGCATAAACAACAGCAATCAATTCCTTTTCGGTTGTGGTATAATTCAGTTGGGCATCCGATAAAGTTTTGCTTGCATAATAAATCACAACGGGTTTCTTGTCCACCCGTTGTCCCAAAACCGCCCCAATGGCAAAGTCACTTGCATCACACATGATTTCAAAAGGCATGGACCAATTTGGTGATTGCAAAATGGGGGCTTCAACCAATTTCTCTTTCAAGGTTTCAAAAGCTTTTAAACATTCATTATCAAACACAAAAGGTACATCTTTTAACAACAAATTGCACAATAGTTTGGTAATGACTCTAAACCCTTTAATAAACCTTCTATAAAACCCGACATGTCTAAGAAAAGAACGGACACCCTTAACAGTTGTCGGGAGAGGTAAAGTAGAAATGATTTTGATTTTAGCCCGGTCAACTTCCATGCCTTTACTTGAAATCACATGACCCAAAACCGTCCCCTCTTGAACCATGAAGTGGCTCTTTTCCCAACTTAAGACCAAATTAGTTTCAACACATCTTTTCAAAACTTTGGTTAACTCACTAAGACAATTTTCAAAGTTTTGACCAAAAATTGAAAAATCATCCATAAATATCTCTAAAGAATCACCGACCATATCCGAAAAGATACTCATCATGCACCTTTGGAACGTGGCTGGAGCATTACATAACCCGAATGGCATTCGCCTAAAGGCAAAAGTTCCATAGGGACATGTGAATGTGGTCTTGTGTTGGTCATCGGGATGAATAGCAATTTGGTTATAACCTCAGTAACCATCTAGAAAGCAATAAAACTTTTGACCTGCAAGTTTCTCGATGATTTGGTCAATGAATGGAAGCGGGAAATGATCCTTTGAAGTAGCGGTGTTCAACTTTCGATAGTCAATGCATACCCGCCACCCGGTAATGGGTTAGGTAGCAATTTGCTCACCACTTTCTCCTTTCACCACTTGGATTCCAGCTTTCTTTGGCACCGTTTGTGTTGGACTTACCCATGTGCTATCCGAAATTGGTTCTGGCATCCAACCATTTCAGCACCTCTTTCTTCACCATTTCACGCATATGTGGATTTAATCTCCTTTGAGCATCACGTGAAGGTTTTGCTTCAGCATCGGTGATAATCTTATGCATCACAATTGATGGACTAATTCCTTTCAAATCGGCAATTGTCCATCCAATAGCCGCCTTGTATTCCTTGAGCACCTTTAGTAATGCTCTTTCTTGAACTTCTTCCAAGTTTGATGCAATAATCACCGGTAAAGTTCTTTATTCTCCCAAAAATGCATACTTCAAATGTGATGGGAGCTCTTTCAACTCAACTTGTGGTGGACTCTCAATAGATGGTTTAAGATGAGTATCAATATGATCCGGAAAACTTTCCACTTGATGAGTCCATGGTGGTCTTCCTTCTTGAATGGCCATGATTTCCCATTCTTTCTCTTCCGCTTTCAACTCCTCACTATGCTCCAAGATCAACCTGTCAACCAAAGCACAAGTCTCCCGTGTGTCTTCCTCATTTTCATGAGGTATACACTCATCAATGATGTCCGCCATAAAGCATTCATCACTAACTACGGGGTTAGGTACACTAGAAAACACATTCAATCTCAACTTACGGTTGCCAAAAGTCAATTCAACCGTACCCCTCCTACAATCAATCAAGGCATTGGCGGTTGCCAAAAAGGGTCTACCCATGATGACATTGGGCTGCCTAAAGTTATCAATTGATGCAAAATCAAGCACCAAGAAGTCAACGGGGTAATAGAAGTCCTCAACCTTAACAATCACATCTTAGACAATTCCTCTAGGAAGTTTAAGAGACAAATAAGCCATAACCAAGGTGGTGTCGACTTTTTCCAAAGGTCCAAAATCATATTGGTCATACAAACTTCCCGGATGAATACTCACACCCGCTCCCATATCCAAAAGTGCCTTGTTCATTTTGAAATCACCAACTTGAATAGTAATCAAAGGCGCTCCCGGATCTTGGAGTTTAGGTGGGAGTATACCTATCACAACGGCACTAACTTCTTCGGTTAAGACAATTTTCTTTGGAAGTTTATGGTGCCATTTTTGGGTACACAACTCCTTGAGATATTTAGCATAAGCCGGAACTTGTTTGATTATGTCAATAAGAGGAATGTTAATTTTGACTTGTTTAAAAATATCCCACATTTCTTCCTCATGGGGACCTCTTTTCTTGAGTGTAGGCCTAAGTTTTGGATCAATTAAAGCCAAAGGAAAAGGAATGGTATTACCCTCCATATCCTTTCCTTGTTTTTCAGAAAATTTACCACTTGACCTACTGTTTTCTACCTCTTTAAAAGTCACATTTTTTGGGGATTTAGGTAGTGTTAGGATTCAAGCACAATTATCATATAAATAATCACGAGTACGCAGCGGAAAGAATCATATATGCAATATAATAATTAACAAAGTATAGAAGTGAATGTGTACCTTTTAGCTTAGCTTCCAATATAATTAATAATAAAGATTATTATTATTTAGGGTTTAAAGTAAAACCCCTCTACGATCGCACACACGACAGGTCGAACAATACCCGAATTGCTAGATCTTGAATCACCAAAAGCCAAAAGCTCCTAGTTAGCTTTTAGATTAGTTTTGTCAAATACAACTAAGAACCATAAACAAAGGTTCTGCCGAAATAAAAACCATCCCACAATTGAGAATAACCACAATTAATGTTTTGGTTTAGAACATGAATTTTGGTTTTCGGTTTATGTTTCGAACGAGAGGTTTTTGTTATATATATAGGGTTAAGTTATTAGGGTATATATATAGGATACAGGTATATCCCAAATAACTTAATCCTCAAGTAATATCTTTGACTTGGACTATGATTTAATTAATAATTACCTTTAATTACTAATTAATACTTAATAATTAATAAATCATATTTATTAATTAATAAGTAATTCTAATTAACATATCTAGTTAATAATGTCCAATTATCATTTCTCTCAATTTGGTGATTATAAATATGTAGATACAATATATACATATTACCGGATATCTAAGTGTCATCGCGTGTGACCCCGTAGGCTTAAACATTTTCCGGACATGCGTTTATTTAACATGATCATATTCCAACAGCTCCCACTTGAGCATGTTATAATAAAGACAATAACATTGGTTAGCGTCTAGAAACACGCCAATGCTCTCGGAAATATTTAAGTATAGTTTCTTAAAGTATCTTTGAAATGGTTTCGGTGTTTACTATCCCTTTGTTTCAGATACCTTTGTTAATTATGGATATAGATCAAAGTCATTCCATAATATAACGATTCTGTTTCTCATTTCTACAACTAATTAAGATTACCAAATTAATCGAGACCACATCTGGAGTTCATTTGGGTATGGCCATACAAACATCTTAATTAATCAATGAGGGCGCCAAATGGTATCATTCTTCAATTGCAAGTTGAAGGAACAAATCCTATTTTGACTACACGTGTTAGTCATGTCATTTCACTACATTTCTGAAAATAGCCCTTTGTTACTACCTTATTCAGGATAGCTAGAACTATATCAAGAAAATGCAATCCATACATGCATAACCTGCTTGTATCTCAAGTCTAAGGATAAATAAAGCAACCATTTCACGAATTTCACTTAATGACGCCGATACATAAAGTGATGATTCGTTAAGTGGGGTAGTCCGATATGCATCTCTATGGATATCATGTGAGTTTGGTAGGACCATCTTCAAATATTCTTAAGAATATTACCAATCACTCAGATTTGTCTTAGTTTAACTATATTCCCATATAGTTAATCGACAATGGACATTTAGAATATTTAAATATTCATGGATTTAAACATGCAAATATAGGATACAATTAATATTAAATGAAAACAAACATACCACGTAGTTTAATTCATTTGTAAAATAATAATTGTTTAACATCCTTTATCCAAATACCAATAACAGATTTACATGATATAACTACCTAATTTAAGTCCTATGCCCTCGGCATGCTTATTGAGCTTTCCTTTTGACAATGCCTTTGTAAAAGGATTAGCTAAGTTATAATCTGTGTGAACTTTGAGTAACTTGATTTCACCTAGTTCGATTTGCTCACGAACATAGTGATATCGTCTAGAATAATGTCTGGCACCTTTCTGAACTCAGGGTTCTTTGGCAATAAAGATTGCACCAATATTGTCATAATACAAATCTAAAGGTGTGTTATTTGAGGGCATCACGTTAAACCAGAAATAAACTTTCTAATCCAGACAACTTTCATGGCGGCTTTTGAGGCGGCAATATACCCAGACTCTGTCGCATACATAGCAACTGTGGTTTGCTTCTTGCTCTTACAATCCACCGTGCCTTCATTTAAAACGAAGACGTATCCCGACTAAGATTTTGTATCATCTTTATCAGTCTGAAATCCAACATTACAGTATCCAGTCACTTTGAGCTCTGTATCAGGATTTCCTCCATACACCAGAAATAAATCTTTAGTAGCCCGCGGGTACTTAATAATGTTCTTCACAGTAGTCCAGTGATCCTCACCCGGATTCTGTTGATATCGGCTAACGATATTTTGCGTGAACGCTATGTCAGGTCTAGTGCATCTTACCGCATGCATAATAGATCCCACAACCGAAGCATAAGGAACTCTTTGCATACGCTCCACCTCCTTAGGTGTAGAGGCACCATGTTTGCTAGATAAGCCAAGTCCTTCCACGCTTGGAATTCTCCATCTTGAATTTCTTCAAGATCTTATCAATATAAGCACTTTGACTTAGTCCAATCAACCGTTTAGTTCTATCTCTGTAGATCTTGATTCCAAGAATGAACGTTGCTTCACCCAAGTCTTTCATAGCAAAACACTTTCCAAGATGGGATTTTACATCTTGCAACATTGGAATGTGATTTCCTATTATCAATATGTCGTCAACATATAAGACAAGGAAAGTAACATTACTCCCACTAGCTTTGCGATATACACATGGCTCATCAGGATTTTGAGCAAAACCAACCTTTTGATTTCCTCATAAATCCTTTTATTCCAACTTCTTGATGCTTGCTTTAGTATTTCATAAGGTGACACATCTTCTTCTTGAGTCTCATCAAGCTCGACAATCCTCTCACTGTTTTCTTGAGTGATGAGATTCTTTTCAAAGAACTCAGCATATCGAGAAACTTTAACAGTGTTGTCGGTTAGAAAGTAGAAGTAGTAACCCATCGTTTCCTTTGGGTATCCTACAAAGATGCACTTAACGGATCTAGGTTGAAGTTTGTCAGGCGTATCTCGTTTCACAAGTGCCTCACATCCCCAGACCCTTAAGTAAGATAAATTAGGAACACTTCCATGCCACAATTCATGCGGTGTCTTGTCAACCTTCTTGGTTGGAACCATATTGAGAATGCGTACAACAATCTCTAGAGCATAATCCCAAAATGAAAATGGGAGAGTCGTAAGGTTCATCATTGATCTCACCATGTCTAGCAAGGTTCAATTTCTCCTCTCAGATACACCATTATGCTGTGGAGTATATGGAGGAGTAAGTTGTTGAATAATTCCACAAGCTTTTAGATAATCCTTAAACTCTTGGCTTAAGTATTCCCCACCTCGATCCGAACGAAGAATCTTGATGGTTTTACTGAGTTGATTTTCTACTTCATTTTTAAACTCTTTGAATGTTTCGAAGACTTCATGTTTATGTTTAAGCAAGTAAACATAACCATAACGACTGAAATCATCCGTAAAAGTGATGAAGTAGCTAGCACCTTTCCTTGACACATGTCTAAATGGGCCACATACATCGGTATGTATAAGTCCAAGTAGCTCTTTAGCCCTCTCCGGTTTATGCGGAAAAGGTTTTCTTGTCATCTTGCCGGAGACACAAGACACGCATTTTTCAAATGATTCATCATTTGATTGTAAGATCCCTTCACGTTGAAGTCTTTCAATGCGTTTCTTGCCAACATGAGCAAGACGAAAATGCCAAAGATAGGTAGAGTCCAAATTAGGCTTGACTCTTTTGCTAACATTATACATTGAATTATCATTTGAATCACTACAACGCATATAACTCAATTGTGAAGATACTTGAAGAACTGGCTAAACCAGCTTGCTTCTTCTTCGCATTCAACTCAGCTAGATACTTAGGACAATTCCTCTTCCAGTGTCCCACTTCAGCACAGTGATGACAAGCCTGGTCTTTAGCCGGATGCTCCTTTTTCTCCGGAGGGGTCCTTTTAGGTTTTGAGACTGAAGCATCTTACTTTCCCTTACCAACGTTCTTGCCCTTAGCTTTCGGTTGTTTTTCTTTCTGGACCTTTCCCCCCTTGATCATAAGAACTTTGGGTGTCTCAGATTTCTTGGGAAGGTTTTTCTCATACTCAATTAACATGGCATGAAGTTTAGCTATGGTTTTGCTCATGCTATGCATATTGTAATTGCGCACAAAACTCTCAAAATCTCTTGAAAGAGACTTAAGAATCATGCCAATAGCAATAGGCAGAGGATACACATAGTTTAGCCTTTCCAAGTGCTCAAAGTAACTCTTCATCTTAAGTACATGAGGACTCACTGATTTCCCATACTCGTGTTTACAATCATGGAGTGACTCAACAAGTTCAAAAAATTCAACTCCAGCTTGCTTTTCATACATAGACTTGAGTTCTCTGATCATATCATACGGATTATAAGTCTCGAACTGCTTTTGAAGCTTGGGAGTCATGCTGCCTAGCATCAAACAAACAACCTCAATATGTCTATCGTAGTGAGTATTGTATGCTTCCAACTGCACAGCAGTGGCACTCGCATCAGGGATAGCGGGCATCTGAGTTTCAAGGACATCGGTTTTCTTTTCAACTCTTAGAACGATTCTCAGCTGATGATACCAGTCATTGAAGTTGGTTCCAGAAAGTTTTTCTCTTTCTAGCATCGACCTGAAAGTCGATTGGTGTATGTTTTGTGAAGGATTTGTTGCCATTTACAAAACAGATTCAAGTTCAATTATCGGTATTTTCAATAATAAATCCTTAAGAAATATAATCACCCAATGTTAAATAATTTAACGATTAATTTCATTAAGGCTAGGATCCAATTGACATACCATCATTTCATCAGTTGATCTGCTAGAAATGACGTACTCAAAAGGTAAGTGACGAGCAGTAATTGTATTACAAGTACAATTCCTAGATTTATGGAACTTACAACAACACTTATAGGGGTATTAAGTGTTTTGTAAACATGTTTTGTCCCATCTTATGCCACGGGTCAAGGTCTCACCGCTTAACTCGCTTTAAGTCGCCCAATTAAGAACTTGTAAATAGTTTACCACTGTCTCACGATGAGTAGTAATTTACCTTGGAGTTACAATTCACCCACGTCTCACGTAAAGCAAAAAATACTTGCAAGTGTTCTTAGCAAAGTGGGTGGCAATGACTTAACTTTAATTGGGTAATGCAATTGATGTGAATCAAAAGTTTATGTATGAAGACTCATGCACATCTTCATAACATAATGTTTAATAAAATCATTTTTATTGTCTTAACAACACAAAGAGCTCGGTAGCTCCATTTGAACGCACAAAGAAGCGCAGAAGTAAGGTTTGCGCGAAGCAATTAAGTACCCACTTCTTTAAGGAGCTAGCGCATCCCGACTTATACCTCTCTTAGAGTTTGTTCAAATGGGTGAGCCGGTGTATCTTTTGATTGTAAGACACCAATTTTATTAAAACAAAATCATATTTCGATATTTCTTAGTCAAGTTTATTCTTTTCAATAAAAACAATTTTGCATCACCATTTACAAATAAAAGCAAAATAATAAACTTACTAACTATTAACAATTAATCATGCAATGATTTATGGTAGACCACCTAAATCATGGTCACTATGGTTAATGTATATGTCTAAGTCGGCTCCCCCTTCAAAGAAGAGGACCACATACATCAAGTTACCTTGATTGCGTAAGCCTTTAAACAACAATTATCAAATAAATACATGTAAACATGCTGACTGGAAATTTCCAGCAGCTTCACGACCAGTTTAGTCCTATTTTCAGTCCGAATCAGTCTTCGACCAGAACTACAAAGTTGTAGCCCTATGAGTCGTGCATCTACAGTCCAAAGGGAAACTCCTAACTCATTATGATTGATTTTATATGAATTTTTTAGTGAACAAATGTCAAACAGGAAAAATCACACGAAAAATTCACATAGTCACACAATTATCAAATAATTAACCCTAATTATTGGACCATTAAACTAAGCAATTAATATCTATATATCTAAGTAATAATCATAAAGAATTTTGCATGAATTCCTTATGATTTTTACTTATATTTAACAACATTAAATAAAAGATACATAAAACATGCAATTTATCAAATAAACATGCCAATTCACACAATCAAAACTTGCATAGAGGGTTTAATTTAACCATTAACTTAATTAGGTTGAATTAATAATAAAAACAAAACCCTAATTTTATTTTTCTTAATTCGATTTTATTAAAACAAAATCATATTTCGATATTTCTTAGTCAAGTTTATTCTTTTCAATAAAACAATTTTGCATCACCATTTACAAATAAAAGCAAAATAATAAACTTACTAACTATTAACAATTAATCATGCAATGATTTATGGTAGGCCACCTAAATCATGGTCACTATGGTTAATGTATATGTCTAAGTCGGCTCCCCCTTCAAAGAAGAGGACCACATACATCAAGTTACCTTGATTGCGTAAGCCTTTAAACAACAATTAGCAAGTAATTCACACTAATTATTGGACCATTAAACTAAGCAATTAATATGTATATGTCTAAGTCGGCTCCCCCTTCAAAGAAGAGGACCACATACATCAAGTTACCTTGATTGCGTAAGCCTTTAAACAACAATTATCAAATAATTAACCCTAATTATTGGACCATTAAACTAAGCAATTAATATCTATATATCTAAGTAATAATCATAAAGAATTTTGCATGAATTCCTTATGATTTTTACTTATATTTAACAACATTAAATAAAAGATACATAAAACATGCAATTTATCAAATAAACATGCCAATTCACACAATCAAAACTTGCATAGAGGGTTTAATTTAACCATTAACTTAATTAGGTTGAATTAATAATAAAAACAAAACCCTAATTTTATTTTTATTAATTCGATTTTATTAAAAAATAATAAAAACAAAACCCTAATTTTATTTTTCTTAATTCGATTTTTATTAAAATAAATAAATAAAAAACGATTTTAATATTTAATTATTAAATAAATCGAACCAACCCTAAACCCCCCTTCAAGTTTTGAACTTTGTAACTAATATATCACATAAAGGCTCGTGATACCACTGTTAGGATTCAAGCACAATTATCATATAAATAATCACGAGTACGCAGCGGAAAGAATCATATATGCAATATAATAATTAACAAAGTATAGAAGTGAATGTGTACCTTTTAGCTTAGCTTCCAATATAATTAATAATAAAGATTATTATTATTTAGGGTTTAAAGTAAAACCCTCTACGATCGCACACACGACACGTCGAACAATACCCGAAGATTGCTAGATCTTGAATCACCAAAAGCCAAAAGCTCCTAGTTAGCTTTTAGATTAGTTTTGTCAAATACAACTAAGAACCATAAACAAAGGTTCTGCCGAAATAAAAACCATCCCACAATTGAGAATAACCACAATTAATGTTTTGGTTTAGAACATGAATTTTAATTTTCGGTTTATGTTTCGAACAAGAGGTTTTTGTTATATATATATGGTTAAGTTATTAGGGTATATATATAGGATACAGGTATATCCCAAATAACTTAATCCTCAAGTAATATTTTTGACTTGGACTATGATTTAATTAATAATTACCTTTAATTACTAATTAATACTTAATAATTAATAAATCAGATTTATTAGTTAATAAATAATTCTAATTAACATATCTAGTTAATAATGTCCAATTATCATTTTTCTCAATTTGGTGATTATAAATATGTAGATACAATATATACATATTACCGGATATCTAAGTGTCCTCGCGTGTGACCCCGTAGGCTTAAACATTTTCCGGACATGCGTTTATTTAACGTGATCATATTCCAACAGGTAGAACAAATTCCGGTTTATGCTCACTATCTTGACTCTCATCAACATCCTCCACCACACCATCAACAAATGGTGGTGGAGGGACAACTTTATTATCATAAACTTTACCACTACGGAGAGTACTTACATTGTTGATTTGAACATTCTTGATGTTCTTGGAACCGCTACTTTGATGTTGAGGATTGATTGTTGTATCACTTGGTAGCTTTCCCGGGTCCTTCCTCAATGCTGCCACATCCTCCGCCAATTGACCAACTTGCTTTTGCAAAGAATCAACCGTCTTATCCCGAATCTCATTCTTCCTATCCATCTCTTTCAAGTACTTCATGATTTCCCGAGTTGACACCTCATTGCCTTCCGAAGGTCCACCTTGATCATTACCTTGTTGATAATTCCTTAGGTAGCCGCTATTGAATCCTCCTTGATTTTGACCACCTTGGTAATTCCCTTGGTTGTAATTTCGGCCTTGGAATGGTTGTGATGGTGCTCCACTGTTTTGGTTGTTTCCTTGAAAGTTCGGGTTAAGTTGGTTTGATGAATTTCCATACCGAAGATTAGGATGATTTCTCATTCCCGGGTGATAAGTGTTGGAGTTTATGTCAATTTGCTTCTTTTCTCCATACACTTGATTCACCTCTTCAACATGTTCCGGGACTAATGGACATTGCAAGGCCGTGTGTCCTAGCTCATCACAACTCTCACAAACCGGATATTCTTGAGAAACTTGAGAAACACTCTGATTTTCAGCTTTCCCCAACTTGGCAAATTTTCGCTCCAATGCTTCAAGTCTATCTTTGGTGGCTTGATCACTTGTTGATGAAGAAGCTATTGGATGTCTTGCCCTCCTATTTGATTGTGCTTGCCTTTTGGAGTTCACACTCATTTTCTCCAAGAATTCCCTATCAACATCTTCGGGATTTGTCAAGAAAGTTCCATTGCTAATTGAATTCACATCCCGTTTCTCCTCCGGTAACAAACCATCATAAAAAGCCGTGATCAATTCCCATTTGGCAATCCCATGGTGAGGACATGTTATCAATAACTCATTAAACCTCTTGAATGCTTCATGGAATGTTTCACCCGATTGTTGTTGAAAAGTCCGAATCAAATTCCTAGCATCACTAGTCTTTTGCATGTTATAATACTCATCCAAGAATTGTTGTTGCATTTCAGCCCATGTAAAGATACTACCCGATGGTAATGCCAAAAACCATTGTTTTGCTTTATCCTTCAAAGTGAACTGAAATAAGACTAGCTTGACTTCATCCGGTGAAAATCCTTGTCCTCCAATAGTGCCACAAATTGCTTCAAACTCCGACAAGTGCAAATAAGGCTCTTCCACCGCCTTCCCATAAAAACTCGGCAAAATACTCAAACATTGAGGTCTAACTTCAAATGCTCTACCCCTCAACACCGGTGGTACTATAGGTGAAGCATTAATGGCTATGGCGGGTCGGAAATGACTATCAACTCCTTGTGGTGGAGCTTGATAGTTCATGTTTGAAATGACATGGTTATGTGGTTGGTATTTGGGGTGATTTCCACGACGGTTGTGACGTGGTGGTGGACCATGAGGAATTCTTGGTCCTTGGTTGACATATTGAGGTTGGTTATATTGGGGATATTGAAAATTTTGTGGTTGCACATAGTCTTCCCCATCGTTCCAATCATACCCATCCGAATGATCATCAAATCTCCCATCATCCCAATCATTAATCCTATCATACACCGACTCCTCCGCATATCGTGATGCATCCCCAATATAGGTTGGTGTTCTTGGTCGGTTAGGAGTTGTGAAACCACTCCTCACTGATCGGGGTTGATATTGTGGTTGACGTTGGGCATTAGGTTCAGGATTGGTTTCTTGTTGAGTTACGGTGGGTTGGATGGTTCTTTGTGGATTACCGGTGTAAATTCCCTCACACGATGGTTTAACCCACGAGTGTAAAATACAAGACAAGTATGAACTAGAATCGGACTAGTATTACTTCAATATAAATATGCAAGAATATAAACGAAGTAATAAATGACTTAAGCAATATTTAAACAAGTAAATAAATGGTGGAACACAAATGTAGTTTTCAAGTGTATTTTCTTTATTGATGTATAAACAAAATACAAGATCGTTGCGGAACCTAGATATTACACGTATGTAAGTATCTAAACAATCTTTGAATTACAAGTGATCTATACTTGCTAAATAAACTCCTTTGATCGATATACTTAGAGTTGTGAAGTATAACTGTTTAGATCGAGAGTATTTAAACAAGTTCACCAATTTGCTAAAAAGTGATTTTCTCAAAGAAATGACTTTGTATTTATAGGCAACAAAATTCATCAGTGAATTTTGTGCCGTACAAATATGGTTGCATACATTTAATGATCCGACAAGAACATTAAATGTATTGGATAAGGAATAAGGATAAAGTCACATCAAGTGCAAGTGTATCCTTTTATCCAACCACCTTAACACACGTATACTTTGGTAAAGAACAAGTGGAATGTTCTTTGGAAAGTGTGTAAAGGCAAAAGTCAATCCTCGATATCAGTGTTCAGACTTGTAAGGTCTAGAACACTGACAATCCTCCGAGTGTTCAGATCTGGTAAGACTTCCAGTGGACTCCGCCATTTGTCAGTCTTCTTTATTCTTACTTCAGTCTTTGACTTCAGTGAGAACGTCTTCAGTAGAGTAGATCTGGACTGGGGTGAAGTCCAGTGAGATAATCTGGAGAATACTCCAGATTCCTATACAAGTATTTGCTCACTGGTCTTCAATTATTTCTGGACAAATCTTCAGAGGGACTCCAGATTCCAAGTCTGGAGTAGGTCCAGTAGAACACGTTTTTGGACAGATCTTCAGTAAGCTCCAGTAGTCGAGTCTGGAGCGAGTCCAGTAAATCTGGACCTAACAACCGGGATCACTCATGTTTGCACGGTGAAGTACTCGATTCCTTCTAGCTGTTTTTTCAATTTCCGGATCAAACAACAAAGGTGACTTCTTCTTGGAATACCTCGTATGCATACACTACCTGTAATCTGCACAATCAACACACCTAGTGTAATACTGAACTACAAGAATTGAACAGGAAATAAACGAATTACTAACTAAAACTAAGCTAATTATTTTTGATTTTTCTGAAAATGTTAACTAAACTAATTGAAAGCAAATTTTAACACTTTGCACACCGATTCCCCGGCAGCGGTGCCAAAAATTGATCGATGTCGTTGGACCGATCAAAAATATAACTAAATACCTATAACTAGTATGGGTAAGTCGAGTATCGTATCCTCAGGGAATCATGGGAAAGTGTTAAACTATTTGAAAAGTTAATTAATCTAGACATAAACTTAAAATCGATTGATTGATTGGTTTGATTAAAACAAAAATTAATTATGAACTTAACAAAGTAATTCAATAAAACGAAAGTAGACCATTCTCATGCTCCCAATTATGTTTTCAAATATGTAACCTAACTTATATTTGTTGGAAATCACATAGACATGATTCATTATAATGTTTGTATTGAATGAATGTTAAGAACTAATTGATTAGGTTGTGATGATTCACGATAATGAAAACCGGGGAATTGACACAACTAAATTATCTATTCATTAACTAGATTACAAGTTCATACGAGATTCTTCCAATAATCATTAATTAACAAGAATTTGAAATCAAAAGATAGATGGAATTCATTCAAGTCATAAACATGTAATCATTCAAATAATCCAAACAACATTAGATGCAAAACACTAATTAAGAATTAAACATCTAATTCAACATGAATATAAGAAAGGTTGAACACAATTGTCTTACATAATTGTTCACATGAGAATGATCAAAATGAAATTAGCCTAGTATCTTCATCATTGATTCTTCAATTAAGGCTTTAATCTCCATGGAATTGTGATATGATGATGATTTTGGGGTCTTGTGTGTGTTAGAAACTGCTACAAGTGTGTGAAATTATGGCTGGTAACTTCTCCAATATTCGTGTTTTCAAAAGATATAAACTGAAAAATTAAACAAAACCAAAAATTCGGAATTTTGTAGGTAGCCACCGTCCCAGACGGTGGCATTGGTCGTCCCAGACGGGTGGGGGGGGGGGGGGGGGGGGGGGGGGGGGGGGGGGGGGGGGGGGGGGGGGGGGTTTTTTTTTTTTTTTTTGTCCCAGACGCTGGTGCATTTTCCAGTTTTCCTTTACGCTGCATTGAAACGTTCCAGGCGGTGACCACAAATGGCCCAGCGTCCCAGACGCTGGGACCTAGCGTCCTGGACGGTGGTCCAAGATTCCAGATTTCCATTTTGACTTTCCTTGACTCATTTCTTTATCCAAATAGCTCCATTTCGTCACCTATGACCTGAAATCACTTAACAAACATAAACGCACCCTAATTGTCTATTAACCTTCACAAAACATGTCATTTTCACACATTAAGGTTATACAAATTAGGCGTTTATCAACAATATGCTATTTGTTTTTATTAAAACTTCTATTATATAATTTTTAATCATTATAGAACATTGAAATTGAAATAACTAAATAGTCATAGATCCTTCTATTATATAATTTTTAATCATTATAGAACATTGAAATTGATATAACTAAATAGTCATAGATCCTGTCAAATATATTGAAACTGAAAAATGCAAGTTTGTGTATGTTTTGACTTTCGAGTAAAATTTCAAAAGTTTGTATCAAGAAAATAATCTGATATATACTTAAGGTATCATCTGTGTAATTTACTCTAAATTCCATGACACTGGTGTAGAAAAAGAAGTATGGAATCTATTTTGGAAAATTAATGTATGGCGAATCCTAACACAACTTTACAAATGGAAACAAAATACTAGTTTGGTTGGACATAATGAAGGATGATTAGAGTTGAAGCATTATAAAGCAATCCTATATTCGATAACTTGCAGTTCTGACGTCTACCAATAGGGATCGGATGTTGTTGTAGAAGGAAGGGATGATGTAAGAAATTACATATTATCTCTAATGGAGAAATTAGCAATAATAATGGAGAGATTGAAAAGTACTATATCATTTAGTGACTGGATAGCTTCAGAATTGATAATTTAGACCGATGTTACTAATAAACGTTAAGCAAGGTAATGTCTGACCGAGCTTAGACGAGATTTTAGAAGTTTATTGTAATTTTGAAAGACTAATTTATATTGCACATTTCATACACAGAGTAAAACTAGTAGAATACTATGCCACATTGGCATAACAAGGAATGGAACTATGATATTTGGGATCTTATTTAGATCTCAACTAAAGGCTTGACCAAGCCCTTTGTCCGATTTCAAAATGCAGACGATTATAGCTACAAGAACACACAAGTTGCTCTGGCCAAGGATAGTATGTTATATGGAAAATGGGATGGGATCCAGTCGAGCAACGGGAACACAGACCAATGGGTTAGCTCTAGGAAGGGTGAGCGCAACTCCCTTTTCCATATCAACAGATGATAGATTTCCATCTTTCTCGGTCTTCCACTTGAAGCATTGAATCATAACACCAAGAGTTGTTTGTACCACCTGCAATGCTAGTAAAGCACCACAACATATTCTTCTTCCACTTCCAAATGGTAACATTTGAAAATGTTGTTCTCTTACATCCAACTGGCTCTTTTAAAATCTTCCAGGAATGAATTCTAGTGGATTTTCCCAATACTTGGGGTCTCTCCCAAGAGCCCAAACATTGACAAAAATAGCAGTTTTTGACGGAATGTGATAACCTGCCACTGTGCAATCTTTGGTTGATTGTCTAGGATTCACAGGGACATTTGGGTGGAGGGGTAACGTTTCTTTAACAATTTCTAGGAGATAAGGAAGGTTTGGTATGTCTGATTCTTGTAACACTCTTTTTTTACCATCAACTTGGTCGATTTCTTCTATTGCTTTTTTAATTATATTTGGATGGTTGATAAGTTCCGATATAGCCCATTCTATTGTATTTGCTGAAGTGTCTGTTGCTCTAGTAAATATATTCTAAATCGAAAAAGTAGACAAAAAAAGAGTTAAAAGAAGTATACATCTGCAGTTTTAGACATACAAAACAAAAACAACTTGAAATTACAAGTATAGTTTTGCTATTTAAGATAATACCATCGTATATGAAGCTTAATTAGCTCTCTTTTAATCATCATGTAACCAAAATTATAAAACCATAACAAAATATATTATCAGCAGTAAATACTAAATCGGTTTTCACTTAAGAGAAACTTAATATTACCATTATGAAGGCTCTGAGGGTTTCTCTAGTCAACTCGATCTCCAAGTTCGAATCGTTGGCAATACTGAGTAAAATATGGAGCAAGTCCTGCACTTGTCGTGTCTCGTGCTTTCTTGCATATTTTTCACGTTGTTTCATGATCTTCTCAATAAATTCATCAAATCTTCTTCGGATATCTTTCGACCTTTTCATAAATCCATGCAAGTCTAGACTCTTAAGGCACCATATGTAGTCAGAGAGATTAAAGTTACCCATAACCTGAATTATCTCAGCAACCAATTTCCTCACTTATGCCGAATCACTGTTAGTATCAAATCATCTTTTGCTCATAAGCATTCTTGATATGACATTGTTAGTCATCTTCACTAGTTCCCCACCAAGATCAACCGCCTTTCCATTTTTGATCTTTTCAGTTAACGATTTTATAAAACGATTAATCTCAAATATTTAGTAGTTGTGACATAACTATCTTTTTCATGAGCTTCCAGAATGGTCCATAAGAAGCAAATGTGAAGTCTTTTAAACCATAAGTTAAATAAGATAAGGCTAAGTTTTAGGGTCGATTTAAATATGCATATTCATAAGTTTTAAGAAGTTCTTTTGCTATTTCGGGTGAACTAGCAACCACACAAGGTACTGAGCCAAGAAAGAGACGAAAAACTGGTCCATATTTAAGAGAAATGTTGTAGAAAGCTTGATGAGGGGGAGTCCTCCTGCTAGCAAGAAGATAGAGATTTCCGATGATCGAAATGACAAAAGGGGTTGGTAGCAGATTAGATTTAGTTGCTGCTGTAGACTTAGATTTCAAGAAGGTGTGGATGATGAAGATTAGGGGTGTAAGAAATGAACCGGAAAACCGAAAAACCGGTCCGAACCGCGTGATCCGAAACCGAAAAAACCGAAACCGGAAAAACCGAAACTCGAAAAAACCGAAAACAAAAAAACCGATGTGTAACGGTTCGGTTACGGTTTTCAATATTCATTACCCGCGGTTAACCGAACCGAACCGAATTTTGTTATATACCTACATATAATCATATATATGTATATTTACACATATATGTATTACATGAATACATCATTTACATATTTATTTAGCTAAATTTTTGTATTTGTTGCCTAAAATATTAACAATTTTACTAACTTTCTTTCACAATCTATGATTAGTTTTGGATATTCTAAGTAATTTTCTTATATATATACTCTTTTTAAGAAAAGTTGTTAACTTTGTTTAAAATATTTATCAAAAATATTAGTAATATCATATAGAAGACATTTTAAGTAGTAAATCATGATACTCTTAAATAGAAATTTGCATTGCATAAATATAACGTTAGAAAAAAGTAATTCAAAATTAGATGTAATGTATATTTATTTATAAAACAAAATATTAATGTAGTTAAATAACTATTATACATAGAAAAATTAATTAATACAATGTAAATTGACTATTATAATTGAAAACTTAAACTTTATATTAGCATAACTTTAATAAATGGTTAACGAAAATAAAACCGAAATTAACCGACTTTTTCGGGTAACCGAAATTAACGGTTCAAAATTTCTAACTAACCGAACCGAACCGAAACCCGAAAAATGGTTCGAAATTTCTAGCTAACCGAACCGAACCGAACCGTTTACAGCCCTAATGAAGATGGTGATTAGAAAGATAGGAAAGTATGTAACATAGAAATCTGCCATGGTGATAAAGTGGGTTCAGGTGTTTTTTTTGTATAACTTTTTGATAAGAGGCCAAGAGAAAATGAGTGGAATGGATGTGGATTCCCTCAAACTTGAGTCAAAGTTGGGGAAATTTTGACCCTTAGATGAAAATCAAGAGCAAGATTCAAAATTTGAATCTTGGCCCTTGATTTTCATCTAAGGGTCAAGATACCTCTAACTTGACCACTCAAGTTAGAAGTAACTTGAGGGGATCTCCACCGAGTGGAATAAGATTCATATGCTATTTTAGAGTGTTACATGTTATTTCGTAAAGGAAAAAAAATAATATATTTAAAATTAAAATTGATGCGGATAACACAAAGGTGTGAAAAAATTATTTGGCGAACAAAAAAATGGTTGATGTGATGTGGATACCAAGAAACTATTGGTGTGAAGAAAAAAATAGATCAATCTAGTTCTCATATGCCATTCCAAATGGTTTTCATGTTTACAAATCACAAGCCACAACTCATCGAACAGTGAATATTTTGTATATATTCCAAAGATTGATATAACTATCTTGAATAATAATAATCATGATTATACCAATGCTCTAATGAAATATCTTTAATACACATTATAGTGAAATATCTTTAATACACACTATAGATGGACAAAGTCTTAGCCGGTTTTAAACCGATTTATTTTAGCCTCGTACAATCTTCTTTTTAAAAACTTGACCCAGTTTATTTTAGTCTCGTGCAATCTTCCTTTTATAAACTTGACCCAATTTTTGGGTTATATTTCGTGAGCCTTTTATGTTCTTAAGTTGGTCTGGGTTTGATTTTGGGCCAACTTATTTTAGAAAATACTAACTTTATTTTTAAAGATTGTCATTAATAACTTTTTACATGTATAGAAAATATTACTTTATATATGAAAAACTATCATTTTAATTTCTCATAACAAAAAGAAATTTTAGTGCACCGTTGTAAAGCCATTTTCTTATATTATTGTAGTTTTCTTTAAAGACAATTAAATAAAGAGAAAATAACAAAAATCTTTAAATAAATTTAAGTTACATATTTGACCCTTATTGTTTCGAATGTATGTCTTTTAAAGGTCAAAATTCTTTTAATAAATTTTTTTCTTTTTATTAATATGAACAAGAAACTTTAAACTAGCACTACTTTATTTAAATACACAAAGAAACACCACACCATTACCAATGTTTGATAACTTGTTTTGTATGATTAGCTTCAAAACTACTATTAATAACACACAAGTTTTCTATCTGATTTTGCGTTATGATATGGGATCAAACTCATAATAATGAGTATTGGACTGGTTTTGATCGATATAAGTTTTAGTTTTTAGATACTAAGTCAATTCATTTGATGTAAGTTTTAGTTTATTCGATATATGTTTTGATCGATCTAAGTTTGATATAAGTTTTAGTTTTTAGATATTGAGAAAAGAAAATTGAGATGAATTGTAACTGAAATATGATGATACCCTCCTTGTAGGTTAAAATTTTGTGGAATTATTCTTATAAGAAAATGTTATGAAAAACATAGTTTCTATTTTCTAAGTTGTTAAAAGTCCTAAAATAAGTGGATTTTGGTATTCAAAAAAGGTTGAAGAAAAAACATCAACTTCACCCGACTTTTGATAACAAAATAAATTAGTTTTTTAAACAAAATTTTAAAATCATTCGTAACCGTTCATCTTTTCACCTACACTTTTTCTTGACACATCATCAGTACCTTTTCATCTCTTTCACCTTTTTTTTTTCTTAACCATTACCTATTATTTGTATCTCACTTTTATTTAATTAATTAAAAAATACAATATAACATATTTTTTTAACCAACGTGTCAATAGTGAAAGAGCACAAAACATTCACCACCTACGATTCACCACATATGAATCCATTTTATTTTAATAATATAGTACTCGTACTAAATAGTGAAAGAGTAAAAAGCATTGGCCAGTGATACATATAACCGATTATTACTTAACTGACGTGATTAACCGATTGGGTTTAAAGGTTTCATTACTTTCACATGTCATATCATCCTACTTTATTTTTTTTTCACCTAAGTTTTTCGAAAGGTCTAAGAGTATCCATAATGGCAAAAAGCTTTTAAAAGCTTTTTATTTTGCCATCTAATCAATCCACCATCTTCAACCTCTTAAAAAGCCATCTCCTCCAATGAAAAGTTTTTATAAAGCTTTTTTTACCACTAAACAAGAAAAAAGCTTTTGATCAAAAGGTTGAGGATTGTCAACCTATTCATCAAAAAAGTCATACTCCAATGATATCAACCTTTCCAAAAGACTTTTTATTTCAAAAAAAACCTTTTCTTCAACCCACAAGTCGGAGAAGCTCTAAGAAAAAAACAGCACATGTGCCAATATGTTGTTTAAAGTATCAAGTTGCTTTTTGGGAACAAAAATGTCACAAGGAACCTATTTTTCATTGACCAAATTAGGCACCAACAATACTCGTGTTAGGCTCTTCCTATTCTATTTTTACACTCAACGTTACCACTAAAAACAACCAAAACCCTGCATCAATTTTATTTTAAAAAATGCAATTAATTTTATATCAAAATCCCCCATGTCTCTGCACACACTCACCACCAACTTCCCCAAAATTCAAAAATATTTACTCGTATATATATTTAAGTCATACGAATATAATGAAACAGTCTTGGTCAAACTGTTCAACCTCCCCCATACACCGTTGACGTATTGGGACCCAAAACCCGTGAAGACGGCATTGGGAGTTACTTACTTTTGGTACTTTATAATTCTCTTCAAAATTGACATCAAACCCCACAATCTAAACACAAAATTAATATAAATCCTTTCTGGGTTTTGTTTCTCATTGATCAAACCCAAATGGGTCGGAGGCAGATCGACTCCGAACCGACCCGGTGGGTCTCACTGACCCTGTTAATGATGGGCATGTTTTCATGTTTTCTTGTTTACATGTTCATGTCAACGATGTTGAGACCCAATGAAGAGATCAAATATTTGTCAAATTCAGAAACTGAATCTATAACAATGGAAGGAAATGATGATGGTTGGTGTTGCAGAGGGGCTGATAATTTGGAATTGTGGGGTGCCGCTGTCAAGTGGGGTTCAGATTTCAAGTTTAATTCTTCAGTTGAATGTTGTGATGCTTGTAAGGCTATGTGTAATGGTAAAGATGGGCCTTGTTTGTGTGATTCTTGGGTGTTCTGTGGGAATCCTGAGGTTTGTGGGTCAAAATTTGGGGAGGTGAGTTGTGATCTTGGTCTTTGACTTTTTCTACTTTGGGTATTATTGTTAATTAAATTGTTATTAGGGTGTTCACAACTTGAATATTGGAAGTGATAGATTGTGTTAGAAGTTTTTTCAGCTTAGTTTTTGAAGAGTTAACTTTGTGTATCGTTTTGCTTTTGCCATGTTTGACTCATGCTTTGAGTAAAGTTGAAGATTTGATATTTTGTTTTTTATTTTTAAGTGAAGGGATAGTGTTGTTACTTGTTAAGCTGTCAATGACTTAAGAATATGATTTAGCAGGATGGTTGTTCTGTTTTACCCTATACTATTTTCTTTCAAAGAGTGTGTTTTCCGGAATTGTACTCTATATTGGATTTCAAGTATCATAGAATAAAAGCCTAGCAATGACAATAGGATTTAACTTCTTGTTCCTAAACCATGAAACACCAGGTTGTTTTTTGTTGTTCGTCAAATTGAGATGTGTTTGTGATCGTTGATGGTAAGGGCTGTATTTAGGGCAAGTATAATAAATTAGCTCGTTCTAGTTGCAGGAAAAACGTGATCCAGAGTATAAATTTGTTGTATCTAGATTTAGTGTTTGGTCCATCACCATAATTGTTCACAATGGAAGTACTATATTTGAATAGTTTCCATACTTCATGTCTCATATTTTAGCCCTGTCTTAGTTTTTTTCACATCAAGTAAATGAGATCCAAATTTATGTATTCTTTCTCATCACCTCTTATTTTGCATAACTAAAAACAAAAATTGCTGAAACTTTATATCGCCTAATCAAACGTAATTAGTAAAGTAATATTGTTTTTTTTTCCTTGTATGCTGTGTGGAAACTTTAAGCCGCGGATGTGGTTGCATTACTCTATTGAAGATGATGTTATGGATCCATAAACTAATTGGTGTAATTTTGTAAACGAATAGAACTTTGAATGTACGTTTCTACACTTGCATGATCTTTATGTTACACTCTTTTTTCTTGGCAGTGCTGGTTGAAGAAACAAAAGGATCCTTTGGCACCTGATAAGCAACAAATAGGAGACAACACCATTTGGACTTCTGGCCTTATTTTTGGAAAAGGGGAGGTAATGTAACACATTGATCTTTACTATAGAATGACACTGGCTAATAGACATAGTGAACTTCCAAAGAATGAATGAATAGCTTGTTATCACATAAACACAACTAGCATTCTTATGTCTTGTTCGAGTATTCGAGCATTGGTCAACACATACTTGTAGATTAATCTCTCACCTTTATGAGTCCCATCTGCCTGTCTAATTATTTCATTTTGTACAATTACTCTGTATTTGAGCTTCTATTTTCCATGGATTCTTGACTTTTAAGGTCAAACTCTTGAGTTTGTTAATCCAACATTGACAATTTTTCTACAATCCATAGAATATATTTTTATTTCAACATTTTTGGCCTACTTTTTCTTTAACTCGAAATTTTTAGATCAATTCTAAAATCTAAAAGCAGTTTGTCCTACCTCTCTGTCAAATGCTAATAAGTACTATGTACAAGGGGAAGAATAGTATCTGTATCTAAATACTTCAAAAATTTTCAACTGAAGCTTTTGATTTACATGCATTTGCATCTTAAGGTTACAGTTCAGAATTTAATTATCAGTGTATCTTGTTAGACCCAGGCTCCTGTGATTAACAAAATTGTGCTGCCTTTGTACTTCATTTTCCTTGTTGCAGGGCATCGTGAAAATGGAAACAGAATACGGCAGTCTTCACATAAAGGTAAGCGCAAATTGTATAATCTTCCAAATTTTGCATCTCATTTTTTACACACTTTGATTGCTTGAAATTTTAAGGTCAAACTTGTTGGTTTTACTATTCAAGCTTATATGGTTCTTATTGTGTATTTAATACCAATGTTGTTAGTTAGAAGTTACGAATTATAGTGGGTTGGTTTTTAATTTTCTAGGAAAGACGAGATGTTCATACCGAAAATATAACTTAACTTATCGGTTCATTTGATTTCAAAAGTCAGAATATATCCTTCTAGACAAAGTGAAAACTAATAAGTGATTAATAGGCTGTCGATACCCTCATAAAAGTATTAGAAACAAAATCTGTGTTCTACTGTTGCATTCTGTCATTTCCTTTTTCTTCAGATTCGCTAAAGCACATGGTTCTTATGCAGCTCCTCCCCGAATGTGCCCCGCATTCTGTGATGTACATTCTTGAGTTGTTGACCATGCGTCATTGTGCGGGATGCCAGTTTTATCGAGCCGAAGGTCGTGGTCAAATTTGGGATTCACAAGGAAATCACCTGAAATCCGTAAGATTTCTCCAAGCCACTTTAAAAACCCTTTGCGTGTCCTGTTGTATTTTAGCAAAGCCTAAGTCTTTAAAATTCACATTATATAATGGTCCATTGTCTCTGTAACAAGGGGAATATATTAATGATCCATAACCTCTTATTAGGCTTCTTTTGGACCTCCATTTGCATTGATTCAAGGAACACTTGAAGCTGAAGGAGTTGCATTTAAAAAGTTACCAACGGAAGAATGTCCAATAATCCAAAGGGGTTCAGTTGCATGGGTAGGTTCGGGCCCAGAATTTTTTATCAGCCTGGCAAATCATGAAGAGTGGAAAAAGACGTACACAGTTTTTGGATATGTTCTTCCTGAAGACATGGAAATTGCAGAGAAAATTGCTACCCTTCCCACTGTACCAGATCTTTGGAACAACGTTAATGTATCAGTCTTGGATAAACCAGTGTCTATCTCATTACGAAGGATTAACAAGGTTTCAATGCAAACTTAGTTTATTTCCATTGCAAGTTTTATCATTTTGCCATTAAATTTGTGGCTTCAAGTATAGTCAAGTCTTTTTTCCTTGTTATATCTAGAGCCTTGTTTTAAAGAGAATAAGTTTTTATTGCATCTTCTTTTCTTTGCTCTTTTTATTTATAATTTAGTAGATTCAAGAGGGTACTACTTAGTCATATACATATACATTATGGCTTGACCATAATAGTTTCCGTAAAATTCTGATAAACATTTTATTTACTACAAGGACATCAATAGACAAACTACAAAATCTCATCATACAAGCTACGATTCTGGAGACCTGATAAGTAATGTATTAATTTCTAATCTGATGTTTAGAATTCGGCCTTCTCTGACAATTTTACTTCCGTATTGAACTGAAAGCTGAAAAGTTAAAGTTCCTTGATAGAGATTTAGCTACTTCGGTAAGGACTTGCATCTTAATGTAGAGGTCATAAGTTTTATCATAGGCATAAACTCCTCGCTCTCAAATTCACATGCTATGACTTCGGGCTCGCAAAGCGAGTCGTTTTTGGATTAGTTTGCTCACAAAAAAGGTGGGATCACTGAAGCTCATAAGAGCCAAAAAAATGAATAAATAATTTAATTCAACAATATACCTTGCAGCAGGTTGCTGTTCTAAAATAAAAAATAAAAAATAAAAAATACCAAATAAAAAATAAAAAATCAAAAAAAAAAAATAAAAATAAAAAAAAAAAATAAAAAATAAAAAATAAAAAATAAAAAATAAAAAATAAAAAATAAAAAATAAAAAAAAAAAATAAAAAATAAAAAATAAAAAATAAAAATAAAAAAAAAAAATAAAAAATAAAAAATAAAAAATAAAAAAACAAAAAGTAAAAAATAAAAAAACAAAAATGGGCTAAAAGAAAGCAAAAAAAAAAACTAAATTAAAAAATAAAAAATAAAAAATAAAAAAAAAAAATAAAAAATAAAAAATAAAAAATAAAAAATAAAAAATAAAAAAAAAAAATAGAAAAATAACAATTTTAAAAAAGTTATTAAAAAACAAAAAGTAAAAAATAAAAAAACAAAAATAAAAAAAAAAAAAAAAAATAAAAAATAAAAAATAAAAAATAAAAAATAAAAAATAAAAAATAAAAAATAAAAAATAAAAAATAAAAAATAAAAAATAAAAAATAAAAAATAAAAAATAAAAAATAAAAAATAAAAAATAAAAAATAAAAAATAAAAAATAAAAAATAAAAAATAAAAAATAAAAAAACAAAAATGGGCTAAAAAATAAAAAATAAAAAATAAAAAATAAAAATTATAAAAAATAAAAAATAAAAAATAAAAAATAAAAAAGTTATTAAAAAACAAAAAGTAAAAAATAAAAAATAAAAAAACAAAAATGGGCTAAAAAATAAAAAATAAAAAATAAAAAATAAAAATTATAAAAAATAAAAAATAAAAAATAAAAAATAAAAAAGTTATTAAAAAACAAAAAGTAAAAAATAAAAAATAAAAAATAAAAAATAAAAAATAAAAAAAAAAAACAAAAATAAAAAAAAAAAATAAAACAAAAAAATAAAAAATAAAAAATAAAAACAAAAAGTATAAAAAAAACCCAAAAGAAAAATAACAATTTTAAAAAAGTTATTAAAAAACAAAAAGTTACAAAATAAAAATGGGCTAAAAGAAAGCAAAAAAAAAAACTAAATTAAAACTATTATTAAAAAAATAAAAAGAATAAAAAATAAAAAATAAAATAAAAAAACTAAATTAAAACTATTATTAAAAAAATAAAAAATAAAAAATAAAAAATAAAAAGTATAAAAAAAACCCAAAAGAAAAATAACAATTTTAAAAAAGTTATTAAAAAACAAAAAGTAAAAAATAAAAAATAGTAAAATAAAAATAAAAAATAAAAAATAAAAAATAAAAAATAAAAAATAAAAAAAAAAGAACTGCTTTTATTAGTAAAAAAAAGCTTATTTGAACCCCTGAAATAACACCCCTTTTCTAGGAAAGAGGTGTGGACTGCCAACCCCCTGTTCTATATAAATGTGACCTGTATTTTAATTCAGTTCAATTTATTTTTGTACTAGTTGGTATAGAATGAAGTCTTGCCTTGAACTGGGATACATTCTTGCACCTCTAATGAACCTTTTTCTTTCTTATTCTCTTCCTTTAAGATTCAACGAGGATGAAATCAAGTTATTGTTTGTATCTGTTATAGCCATCATTGCATTGCTTTTCGTCATCATGTCAAAGTCATTCTCTTTAGTGGCATCTATGGCAAGGATAATGGTTGATTTCTCCAGTTTCAAGTTCATGGCTTTCTGTATGATATATTTTGGTGTGGTATATCATGCCATTTGTAGCATTTTGCGCGCTATCGTCATCTTGGCATCCCACAAATAGAGGTTTTAGAATTAGCTGTAGGTAGCAGACTTGTATAATAAATTAGAACCCAGAAATCTATATCTATATATTATATGGTATGATGATTTGCTTTTGTTGTCCTTAGCTTTGAATGACCCATCTCGCTTGCCAGCGTATCATTTGTAATGCACGTTTTTTCTTCCATTTCGTGGTCTAATAATACTACTGTGTGTTGCGGGAATGTCAATAAACTTGTAGTTCATGTAAATTTTTGTTATTCAAGATGCTATTTGTTGAAAATAAGTTGGTTACGGTTTTATTGCATATAGGTGTCGAATAGTTACAATACTGATTTGTATTTGTTCTTTTGTTGGATTTGATATATAGCATTTGCCAAGTACTAGGTGGTTGAGAATGTCAAAACTAAACATTGAAAATAGTTTTGTAAAGTTGCTTGATGTAAAGAAAAAAGTTTGTTAATGATCATCATTGAAAATAGTAGGCACGGGCCAATGGAGTTCGTGGCCTATTGCTCACAAATTGTAAATAGATGTGTGGAGGGACGGTGTTATATATCATACTAGCATTATATACGTACGATGCGATTACGACACTACTATTTTAGAGATCATGTTAAAAAGCGATTCAAAACACCCCCTAAATAATGTATGATTTTTCCGAGTGATTAACAATTTCATAAATTTTTTAAAAATATACTATCAATAATTTCTTCAAAATTTAATTTGCATTGAGAATCACACGGTCCAAATCAAGCCACACAGTCCAAACCACCATTTCCCTCTATAAATTAACCTCATTTCAACTTTCCCCCAAAAATCAAATTAAACAAAAATGGTCCAATTTCACGACCACATAATCTCAGAACTATTAGAAGACCCAACCGCCGGCGGCGGCCTCGTCGTCCTCTCCTCCGGCCTCAGCCTCCACAAACTAATTGCCGGAATCCTCCACATCCACCACCCATCCACCGGCACACTTTTAATCCTCTCATCATCCCCTTCTCAAAAACACTCAATCCTCACTTCCCTAAACCCTAATTCCACCGTTTCACCGTCGGAAATCACTTCTGATCTCCCCGCCCACCACCGCCTGTCTCTATATTCATCCGGTAATGCTTTTTTCATCACTTCTCGGATTCTAATTGTTGATCTTTTGACACGTAGGCTTCCGACTTCTTCGGTTGCTGGAATTGTGCTCCTGAATGCTCATTCGTTGTCGGAAACGTGCACCGAATCGTTCATTGTTAGGATTTTGAGAGCTGCTAATAAGAATTTGTATGTTTATGCCTTTTCGGACCGGCCTCATTCTATGGTTTCTGGTTTTGCTAAGGCCGAACGAACACTTAAGTTTCTATTTCTTAGAAAACTTCATCTTTGGCCTAGATTTCAGGTATATATATATATATATTATATATATATATATATTTTACTATAAGTATGCAATATAAATATTTTTTACATTACCAACTGAGCTACATCTCATATATATTGTTTTTTAGGAGACCAATGTATATTCAAAATTTGTTGTAATAAACCATTTTGCAACTCCATATATATAGATTGGCGTAGTGTATAAACCCTTGTCAAAACTCTTAAAGTTTGTCCCATTTGAATCAATTTGGTTTTTCTATCTTCCATTTTGGCCGTTGTTATTTACGTTCTTTCTCCTACTTGAAGAAGCAATGTGCTTTTTTCAATTTTGTTCATATTTAACCAACAATTTTACAGCGGGGTTACAAGTTGGCATTTTAACCAAAATTTGAATGTACCTTGGTCTCTATGCAAGGGACATAACAAAATTTTATCTTGTTAGGTTAATGAATTTTATGAAATGGGTATTTTTGTGACTTGATATATGATTAGGTGAATGTATCCGAAGATTTAGAGAGGGACCCACCGGAAGTGGTGGATATTAGAGTTCCGATGTCTGCATACATGATAGGGATTCAGAAAGCCGTGATAGAGGTTATGGATGCTTGTTTGAAGGAGATGAGGAAAACTAACAAGGTTGATGTGGAGGATTTGACTGTGGAAAATGGTTTGTTTAAGTCGTTTGATGAGATTGTCAGGCGGCAGTTGGATCCCATTTGGCATACGTTAGGAAAGAAGACTAAGCAACTTGTCTCAGATTTGAAAACGTTGCGGAAGTTGCTTGATTATCTCGTTAGGTATTTCATTGAAATTATATTTGTGTCAGATTGTTATTGATTACAACATATACGAGTAATTAGTATCTTGTCTTCTGGATAATAGAGACCAATCCTCAGTTAGGTTCAGCTAATGGTTATGAATTGGTGTGTACAGTATAGGTCAAGTTGTAAAGTTCTAATTCCCTGCTGTTAAATTCTGGTTTAGGTATGATGCAGTGACTTATCTAAAGTATTTGGATTCATTGAGGGCGTCAGAGAGTTTTCGCTCTGTATGGATATTTGCAGAGCCCAGTTATAAGATCTTTGAGTATGCAAAAAAGCGGGTTTATCAATTTGGCAGATCAAACGGCGAAATTTCGGCTGCCCCAACTAAGAGTGTGAAGTCCAAAAAGAGGAAGTTAGATGATGATGACAAGGAAAAAGAAGGCGAGGATATTGTATTCAGTTTCTATATATTAGTGTTCTAAATAATTATGTGTTGATTGATCCTGCAAACCAATTATCAGTTTTCTTGCAGTTAAGATGATGATCATCTTAATGTATTATTTTCTCTCTAGCTTAAGACCTCATTACATAAAAATCAACCACAACTATTTAAAGTAGTCTTTAGTAGGTCTTTTTTATAAGTATTTTCTAGTAGGTATACTCATTTTCTCTATTTGTGAATTGTAGATTCTTCCGGGATGGATGCCAATAAAGTATTTTTGGAGGAAGTCTTGGAAGAGGCACCGAAGTGGAAAGTCTTGCGTGTGAGTGAGTGAGTTCCACGTTTGGTTATAATTTTTTGAAACCATAGGATCTTTCAACATAGGATTTTGCTGACATCATCTAAAGTTTGTGCAAGAAATATTTAATCAACATCTGAGGTATCTAATGGCTGTTTAATGGCTATGGTAGTCATTGTTTAATCTGAAGTTCACCTTTCTGCTTTGCTATCCAGGAGATACTTGAAGAAATAGAAGCAGAAAGGAAGAAGCAGGCTACGTCAAGTGAAGAATGCGATGTTGAAAGTGCTCAAGAGGATAATGGGATTGTATTGGTTGCCTGTAAAGATGAACACTCCTGTGTGCAGCTTGAGGAGTGTATCACAAGCGATTCAAAAAAGGTCATTTTTCTGATGCGACTTATTTTCCTCACGAGTACTCATTTTATGAAATTCGTCACTCTCTCTTTGAGAAACTTGTATTTTGTTTAAATGGTTTTGTGGTTCAGTCAGAAACCATATATGCATATTGCACATCTTATACACAGATATGGTTTTTCATGTACCTTTTCTGGTTCCAACTTCCAGTATAATCATATTCACACATGTGCGTGCTTCTTATTAAGGTCATGCGAGGAGAGTGGGAGAAATATCTGCTGAGCAAAGTGCAGTTGCATGCCTTACCAAAACGTAACAAGAAAAAACCTCAAAACCCTAAAGGTTTTGGAGTACTTAATGGATCAGTAACTTTAACACCTGGCAAGGTAATAGAAGGTAATAGTAGCATAGTAATACAAGAAAACAATGCACTCCTAGCAGCAGCAACAGAAATAAGCAAGCAAGCCGGAAAAGGTACTGAAGTAGCAGATGATCCTCAAATCTGTGCGGTCAGTAAAGGACGGGGAAAAGGAAACTCGAAAGGCAAGAACAAGAAGTTGTCAAGAAATGCTTCCTCAAAAAAAGTTGATAATAACAAAGTTGAGGAAGCATCGGTTGAAGAATCTGAGCCATCTGCAAATGAACCTGAAAAAGCTGAAAATACAACTATTGGCCGAAGTTTTCTCAAAAAGCATGTGGGAGGGAAACAAATTCCTCCGGTTCACTTCTATGCCTATGAAAGTGGTCAACAAGTTCTTGACATTTTGATGCCGTCTGCAATTGTTGTCTACCATCCTGATGTTGCTTTTGTACGAGAAATAGAAGTATATAAAGCAGAAAATCCCTCAAGAAAGGTGAAAGTATATTTTTTGTTTTATGAAGATTCTACAGAAGTGCAAAAGTTTGAGGCCAGTATACGCCGCGAAAATGGAGCTTTTGAATCCTTGATAAGGCAAAAGTCTATGATGATGCTGCCAGTTGACCAGGTTCCGTTGTCATTCCCATAATTTTTTAAATCTTAATAGTTTTTACAAGCTTATCCATATATTCTCCTAGCTTTTTTTCATCTCTACAATTTTTAATCTCATCAATTAAAATATTATCAGGTTGCTCATGGGCTCGGTCTAATTTCTGCCAGTCAGACAGAATCTCCATCAAAACAAAATATGGTAACAAGGAAGGCAGGTGGACAGAAGGAAGCCAGCAAAGAGATGCAAGTACGAAATTCCTAATTTTTGTTTCTCTCTGCGACTTGTCAAATTACAATATTTGAACTGCGAGAAATGTAAATCGTTCTCTGTCATAGGTCATAGTGGATATGAGGGAGTTTATGAGCAGCCTTCCAAATGTACTTCATCAAAAGGGCATGAACATAATACCAGTTACTCTAGAAGTTGGAGATTACATTTTATCACCGAAAATATGTGTGGAGAGAAAAAGCATACAAGATCTTTTTGGTAGCTTTGCATCTGGCCGTCTTTACCACCAGGCTGAAATGATGGTTCGTTATTACCAGATACCCGTTCTATTAATCGAGTTTTCACAAGACAAAAGCTTTTCATTTCAGGTAACTTTTCCAGTTGATATGATTATTAAGATGGCAAATGTTGTTCCATATTGTTATTGTTGTAATAAAATGGTAAATCTTGCAGTCAACAAGTGAGATTGGTGATGATGTCACACCCCATAATATCATATCAAAGCTATCTTTGCTTGCTCTACATTTTCCTCGTTTGCGAATCGTTTGGTCACGTAGCTTGCATGCAACTGCAGAAATTTTCGCCTCTCTAAAAATGAATCAGGATGAACCCGATGAAGCCAAGGCAACTAGAGTTGGAGTGCCTTCTGAAGAAGGTATTGTGGAAGATGACGTCAGGTATGCAATGATATATCTGGCTACATATGAAATGCTGTTTCCAATATTTTTGTCTGAATAATACTGAAAGGTCAACTTTTGGTTAATAACAGAGCTGAGAATTACAATACATCTGCTGTCGAGTTCTTAAGGCGGTTACCAGGGGTGACCGATTCCAATTACAGAGCCATAATGGATGGATGCAGCAGTTTGGCTGACCTTGCCCTCCTTCCGTTGGAGAGACTGGCTGAGCTAATGGGTGGTTCGAAATCCGCCAAGATTCTGAGGGACTTCCTTGATGCCAAGTATCCCACCTTACTATAATGTTACTCTAAAACACAGCAGTATCATCTCTCAACCACTGCATTTGTTGTACAAATATTATGAGTTTATTGATTTGTTGTAAACATGCGCTCGACATTCCTTGTACTACCATTGTTATTTCATCTGAGAATTTTTTTTGTCTCACGGTTTTGGGTCATGTCCAAGGCGGGACTTGAAACCTTTGTCGTCGGTGTTTGGTGTTTTTATTGTTAATTCAACGCTATCCAAATATTACGGTTACTTTAGATAATTAAATTATACCGTTAATGATCAAATACTTAATCATTAAAAACGTTATTATAGTTTAAGAGCTGGTTATTTAACTTAGTTTTTATTTTATTTTTAAACTTATATAGTAAAGTACTGAAGTACATGCTACCTTGATTAATGACGATGTGTCAAGTATTTTACAATTCTATTATTGACGTTATCCAAAATTTTCATCAATACTATGCTATCATTGGATAAATTACCGCAGATTTATGGTAGATGCATATATGATCCTAGCTTGTAAGGTTCATATGCTAGTCATTTTAAGTCCAATGTGCGAATTTCAAGTTCATCTTTATAAATGTTCTTAGTTCTAAATCGTCAAAAAATGATCGAAATCTGATGTCGGCTACTAAAGAAACATATCTGTATATATAAAAATACTATTAAGTAATTAGATCACGCATGTATTAGTAAAAACATTGTATTATAATAATAATCAGTTTATACCAAAGGTATCATTACAGGGCCGGCTTAGGCATGGGATGAAATGGACAACCGATCGAGACCCGATTTAGAATTACAAGGCATTTTGCATTCACATACCCAAAAACTCTTGCATGCTCCACTAGCTCCTATTCCAAATTGAGATTTACATGTGTTATAGCAAGTGTCGTCGGCGCAAAATCCTGTTATCAACTTCAGATCCCGTGTGCATATTGGGATATCTTGCTTCCATATTTCACGCCCTGTAATTTCAATTCAACCCATGATTTTTGGATCAATATTTTCCTTACCTCGCGAATCAAACAATTGAAGATAGTTTGTTGTCTCCAACTTAATACATAATAAGTTACAACTTGATTATAAGATAAGAAAAATGAACGATAATCAAGAGTGACAATAATTCAACAAAAACTGCATGAAAGCCTCTTTTAATTTGCATACTGCTATGAAATAAAGTGTTATTTAATTATAGCAATATAATTAAGTGACGACAATGTAGTCTACTAATATAAACACACCTTAATTAGTTTTAAACGATGTTAAAGATAAAAAAGAAAAATGAACAATATGTGTATATAGGGCAAGAACATTAATTAATTACCCATGGCAAGGGAGCTCATAAGCATTACGATGGCGAAAATCGAGATGTTCTTCATAGTTAATTTTTACTTGACTTGTGATATGTGATTTGTGAATACATTTGACCAATGGAATGAAGGTGGAATTTATAAACATGCAAAGTTGCAAAGCATTCAATATGTAGATTTGAAGAAATCTACGACATTAATTGTGTTCATCTTTAATTATTAATAATAATAAAGTTTGTAGCAATAGTAATATTTGATATTTAATGTAATGTAATTAATTTAATGTGAAACTAAAAGATTTTACAGATTATTAGCATGTTACCCGCGCAATGTGGCCGGTGTTCGTGGCGGCGACGGTGTGGTGGTGGGGGACGACTGTTGGCAGTAAAGATAGTGGCGTTGAGTGGTGCAGATAAATGATGTAAGGGTATGAGATATCTTAAAAGATAAATGACTAATAGTGTAATATAATCATTAAGGTTATTTTAGACATTTTTTCCCATGTAACTTTTAACATGAGGCTATTCTTTTTGTAATAATAATATAGATAAGAGTTATATATACAACCTTTTAATGCTTTAATTTAATGTTTTACAAGTTATAAGAGTTATAAATATCTTTATCATAGAATTCAAGTAAAAAATATCTTTCAATACAAAACAAGTTTTTTTGACCCCAGGCGTTGCCCCGGGAGGGCGTTGCCCGGGATCGACGTTGCGTCATGCAAACATATATACATACAACATTACCTAAAAGTTTGGACACTTAAAGTTTACTATAAGGGGTAGAAAGTAAAAAAATTGGTGGTCAAAACCAAGAGTTTGATGGTAAAAGTTAGAAGCTTTAAAATAAGAGATAGAAAGTAAAAAAAAATAAAATTTGATGATTAAAGTTAGAACTATAATTAAGTTTGTATAAAAAAAGTTGGACTAAAGTTAAAAAAATCCAAAAGTTAAGTGGTAAAAATCAGTTTGAAGAGTTAAAATAAGAGAAAGGAAGTAAAAAAAAAAAAGATTTGATGATTAAAGTTAAAATCCAAAGTTAATTGATAAAAATTAAAGACTTTAAAAGTAAATTATACTTGTATACAAAAAGTTAGACTAAAGTGATAAAACCTAAAAGTTAAGTGGTAAAAATAAGAAACTCTAAAAGTATACAATCGTAAAAAAAAAACCGGAAAAAGACAAAATAGGAATAAGACAAAATGTTACTGTGAGCCGTACTGTTAGAAGTTATATTACAAAAAGTTAGACTAAAGTGATAAAACCTAAAAGTTAAGTGGTAAAAATAAGAAACTCTAAAAGTATACAATCGTAAAAAAAAAAAAAAAAGACAAAATAGTGACGTCAGCGAAGGTACTATTCCTAAGCCTTCATGAGTTACTGTTCCTAAGCCAAACTAACTTTTGTCTATATATATATATAATATATATATATATATAATATATATATATATATATATATATATATAATATCAATAAAGTGTATATATATATATATATAATACAATTTCCCCAACTCTCTTTCTCTCTGCCCTCTCTCCTCCCCAACTCTCCCAACGGCTCTATAGATCCAAATCTAGATCCGAGATTGGGGCTGGGATTGTGATTGAGAGGTTGAGATTGAAAGTTTGAGATCGAGAGGATCCCGGTTAAGCTTCCACTCCGGTGGATCTAACCCTATTTTTTCACCCCGGGCCGGAGGTCCCTTCCACTTAGGTGGATCTGGAAGCAGCCTCTCTACCTTTGAGTAGAGGTAAGGTCTGTCTACATCATACCTCCTCCATAGCCCGGCTTATGCCGGGATTGGGTACCCTTGTTGTTGTTGTTGTTGTTGTTGGTGATGTTACTTAATTAAACTTATATCAGTTTATATAATCATTTTAGCCGGTATTTGGCTTAATTTTTCTATTTTGCCTTTAATTTTAGCATATTAATTCTACTAAATTTAGTTACTCCCTCCGTCCCATTTTAAATGTCTATTTTGACTTTTCAAGTCTTTTTCTTTAAACTTTGACCGTAAATATCTTTGTTTGTGTTATATATTTGCTGATAAAATTTATATCAATGAAAAGCGTATTTAAAACCCAATCCATTCATATAATTTATAACAAGTGTTATAAAATATAAACGAAAATATTTACGGTCAAAGTTGAAGGCAAAAGACTTGACAAGTCAACTTAGGACAATTAAAATGGGACGGAGGGAGTATTAGATATCTTTCGTACATATTTTCTTATAGGAAATTAGTAGATATATAATATGGATGGTAAAAGTTAATGAAAATAATGACATAATTAAAGAGTGAGATAGAGGATTCCCTCAAGTTAACTCTAACATGACTAGTCATGTTAGAGTAATCTTGGCCTTTAGATGAAATTCAAGGGCCAAGATTCGATCCACCTACTTGTTGGTTCACTTCCATGGATTTTTAATAGTTTGAATGGAATTAAATTTGTTTTATGTGTGTGTTAAGCTGAGTATATTTAATAAAAAAATAGATTTTAGTTGAGTTGTTAATTGGAGTGTAAAAATTAGTTTTAATTGGATTGGATAGATATAAGTGAGAGATATTAATATTTTAATGAATAATATTGTTGGATTGAATTGTAAATGTGAATGGCCAAGGCTTTTTCAACTTTCAGCTTTTAAAATACCTAAACTATCCTTATTCTTTATATATTAATTTAAATATCTCTACATAATATACCTAAAATACTTTTAATGAAATTATTTACAACATTCATCTCTCATTTTTTAAAATAACTACATTACCCTCATTTATATCAATTACCTTTATATTGATAACCACATCATTCTCGGTTGCCGTCTTGTTCAAGACGTGAGACTTTCGGGAGCGTGAGTGGCTACTTAGTTTTTTTTTTCTTTGAAAATTATAGCCGTTCAGTTCTTTTTTCTTTTTCAATCAATTTCCACTCCTTTATAAATACATACATACATTTTCACATAAAAACACACCAGAACCTCTTTACACTCAATTTAAACCCATAAAAACACCACATGGTTGAACTTTTGGTTGAAATGATTGTGTTTATGATATTAACAAGGGTGTTGTAGGTAGTTCTAAGGGTGTTTGTAAGGCATGCCTTACTTTCATGTTGTAAGACACGCCTTACCTTTAGGACATGCCTTTGTAAGGGAACATTGTTCGTTCAATAAATCATCTAATCAGAAAGTTATCCTAAGAGTACTCACAACACCTTCGTTAACGCTCGTTCCCCCACTCGTTCTTGTATGGAGGACGAGTGCACACCGTTAGGTGGTGTGCACTCGTCCTCCCACTCGTTTTCGCTCTTTCGTTCGTCTAGGGACGAGAACTCGTTCATTTTCTTATTATTATTTTTTTTCAATGCAATGTAACGGCCACAAGTTTTGAATTTCAAAAAAGTTACACAACTAGTCCCTCAATGTAACGGCCAGATTTTTTAATTTCAAAAATTTTACACTTTTGGTCCCTATTTATCATATACATATACAAACCATTTACCTTCTTATTCTCTACTAAAAAACACACACTCTTACATATACAAACCATTTACCTTCTTATTCTCTACTAAAAAACACACACTCTTCTAAGCAAATAACACATTCACAAAAGAACCATGGCAAACAACATACCAAACATGACCGTTCACGATGCAAAAATGGGCATGCAGGATCACATGCTTCAGGATGATGCAAACAGATCTACAGTTAACAATGTCATTAGAACTTGACTTCCAACAAAGTGGCAATCACAGCCGAAATTGAACGACTTGAAGCCGCATAACATGCTCGTAACGCCGTCGAAAATGAGTACATAATTTATCTGCGGCAGCACATCGACTGACTCAATCAAACTATTTTCCAGCTTACCGCTGCTACTACCACTTTAAACGCCACTCTAGACCACGCATTATTCTGGAAATGACGGCGACAATACTGTGGACTCGGACAACTCCGAGTGTTAGTCTTATGTATGCTTTAGACTATGTGTTAGTATTAAGTGTGTTTATGTTTTTTTATTATTAATGTGTTAGTGTTAAGTGTGTTTATGTTTTTTTATTATTAATGTGTTAGTGTTAAGTGTGTTTATGTTTTTTTATTATTAATGTGTTAGTATTATTGTTTATGTTTTTTTATTTAATGAAATTTTTAAGTGTGTTTTTCTAAAAAAATTGAAGTTTTATAAGTTAGAGGGTTAAAAGTGTATAATTAAATAGATGGTAGAATATTGGGTTAAAAAGGTAAAAATAAATAAATGGTGGGTCCTAGACTAGTCCTGGCATTGTGGGTGTTTTGGGGGATTAGTCTTTGGTTAGTCCTTAGGCTGATGTGGTGCTGACAAGTACTAGTCCTTGGAGAATGAGTGGAGGGCACTATGACTGCTCTAATTGACGACTTAACTAGTTCTATTCATCCAATCAACTTTCAAAGCCATGATTATGAGCTAGTCACCATCGTGACTTTTTCGTTCAATCATCAATCCCATGATAATCAATTTAACAACATCTCTATTTTCTTCCCATTTGAATGATTATTGTGTGTTTGCGTGAATAATACATCTAGGTTGCTTCTTTGGAATCCATTCACTACTGATTTTAAACACTTGTCATCTATCTATTTGAACGGATTTTATAGAAATAATCTTTGATGCTGTTGGGGTAAACCGATGGGAACCCGTACTCCCATCTAACGAATTTTGTGATATTTCACTTATCAATAACTTTTTTATTTTATTTTTTATTTTAATAATTTATATGCGCTTTTTACAGGTCCTACATAAATTGTGTTTTGTGATTAAAAAAGTTCGTTGTCGATTATTATTTATTAACTATGGTGGGCTTACATTTCTATAAGGATTAATCTAATTATCAATAAATCGTCATCGAATACAAATACAAGTATACAAGTAGACACTAGTAATAGAATACATTAAAAAATGATTAAGATTGTTTTGAAATGGTGTTATGTGTATATAAAAGTACCATTAATTTAAATTATAGATGGCCGGATAGTAATTTTTAATGATAAACTCTCTCTCTCTATCTCTCTCTCTCTCCCTGTTAGGCGATTTTGGCGGGAATTTTAGTTCAAAATTGTAATCGTTTTCTGCCATTAATTTTCTTCATTTCTCCTTAAAATTAACACCAATATTCATCATTTTTCATCTATTTTCGTTCTATTTTACATTCCGCATAGCTCTATCGGAGTAATTTTAGAGAATTTCTGATGTAATAAAAACCCTAGAATTTGGGATTTTTTTCAAAATGCCTAAAAAAGATCTTCTGGTAGAAATACTAGAATTCCAATAAATTTAGGTGATTATGTGATGAATAATAAGAATAATAACAAAAAGAAAGCTGAGAATGATGTGAACTGCAATAATGAGGATGATGACGTCAGCTTAGTGAAGGGGAAAATTGATGAGGAGGTTGATAATGGTAGCAGAGGAGGAAAAACTAAGGAAATGGAGATGGGAGAGGCAGTGAAAGAAGGAATAGTATTGCAAGAGGAAGTTATAATTGGAAATGGTGCTCAGGAAGGAAAGAATACTATGAGTAATGAGACAAGCAATGAAAGAGAGGTCAGTAACAAGTATGCTGATCATGTAAGTAATTCTGATCATGAAGTTTGCTCAGATAATTCTGATAATTTTGTTGATCAAAATGGAATTCATGAGAATAGGAACAATGTGCATAAGATTTCTTATGCTAAAATGGTTAATAAAAATGGACAAGAGGTTGAAAGAAATCTCTTCTTTGTTCCTACTGGATTGAATGACAAAGGAGAGAAGGTTGTGATTTTTGAAGAAGATCTTGTGTTGGAAGGATGTAAGAAATGGCAGATGACTGCATATGTGGTTTTTTTGTGGGATGTAATATGGCTTTAAATGAAATAAGATACAATTTAAGAAGAATGTGGGGCAAATTTGGTCTAAGTGAGGTGATTAAGGATAATAAGGACATTTGTTATTTTAAGTTCAGAAATATAGAAGGAATGCATAAGGTGGTTGAGCAGAGCCCATGGATGGTTAATGGGAAGCCACTTGTGGTCCAAGAATGGAATCCTGATGTGAGTGTTGAAAAGTCAGAACCTACCAAGATTCCTATGTGGATTAAGCTTCTGAATGTTCCATTAGAAGCTTGGAGCTTAAGAGGAATAAGTACTTTGGCAAGTAGATTGGGCAGGCCACTTATGATGGATAGCATGACTGCATCTATGTGTAATAATGGTAATGGTAGGATTGGTTTTCCTAGAGTGCTAATTGAGATAGAGGCTGGGAAAGATTTACACAACAAGATTGAAATATTATACAAAGATGGGTCTATGAATGTTAAAAGAACTAAATATGTGGATGTGGAGTATTCTTGGAGGCCTATTAAATGCAAGCATTGTCAAGTTTTTGGGCATAATGAGATTAAATGTCAGAAACAAAATGGAGGGGAGAAGATAATGGAAAGTATAGGCATGAAAGTGGGAGAGAAGTATGAACCTAAAGGTGTGCAGGAGGATGATTTTGTGCAAGTTAAGCATAAGAAAAATGTCCACAGGAAGATTTTTGAGCAGAATGGCAGGAAAGATGTTAATAATAAAGGGAAATCTCATGTGGAGTATAGACAAAAACAAAATATACTGCAGGAGAATGGAAATAAGGAAAAAGGAGAATCAAGTAAGAAGAATAGGTCACCTATAAAGGAAAGGAGTGCTAATAGATTTGGAGTATTGGGAGAAGAAGAAGTAAATTTGGAAGAATATGGGGAGTTGTCATATGACAACAAATTACTAGTGGACTCTTTCTTGTTAAAGAGAACTCAACCATCTACAGAGGTACTGAAAGATTGGACCAAAGTGATGCAAAAGTATTTTAATGACAAATGGTTGCAGATACATAATTTGGAAAGGAATTCCATGGAGGAGGATATCATAGATGAGGTGGATGAGGCCACATATAATTTGGTGGCTGATGAAATACAAGGAAAAGATACTCAATTATTAAATTGAGTATCTATAAATTTGTTATAATGGATTTTAAATTGGCAGTTTGGAATATCAGAGGTATGAATAGTATTATAAAGCAGAATGAAGCTATAAAGTTGATTAGGAATGGTAAATTACAAGTGTGCACTTTTGTTGAAATACACTTGAAGCTGAATACAATTCAGAAGGCTGGGAATAAAGTTTTTGGAAATTGGGAGTGGACTTCTAATGTGCAGAATACTTCTTCTTGCTGTAGAGTTTTGATTGGATGGAATCCAAGCACTGTTAAACTTATGGTATTGGATGCTTCCAAACAATCTGTTCTATGCAGTATTGAGGTAATATCTAGCAAAATTAAATTTTATTGTAGTTTTATTTATGCTAGTAATAATGGTAGTGAAAGGAGGAATTTATGGAGGGATTTAGGTATGCAGAAGCAGTTTGTAGGTGCTAATCCTTGGGTTTTGATGGGTGATTTTAATGTTACTCTGGATGTGAAAGAACACTCAAATGGGGGCTCTAATAGATCTATAGATATGCAAGAATTTCAAGATGCTGTGAATTCTTTGGAAATTGAGGACATAAGCAGCACTGGTTTTTATTATACATGGACCAAATCTCTGATGAATAGCAAGTGCTCTGTGCTTAAAAAACTTGATAGAATCATGATTAATGAAGAATTCCAAGATAGTTTTCAAGCTCAAGGAGTGTTCTTGCCTTATAATATCTCAGATCACAGTCCAGCTGAATTGACAATAAAAGGGGGTTATGGTAAAAAGGCTAAATCTTTTAGATTTTCTAACTTTGTTGCTGACAAAGAAGAATTCAGGGAGATAGTTAGCAAGGAATGGGATGATAATATACATGGGTGTCAAATGTACAAGCTTACTCAAAACTTGAAGAAATTGAAAAAACCATTGAATAAGTTGAGTTGGAGCAATGGGAACATTTTTGAGAATGTGAAAAATATTAAAGGATAAAATGGTTAGTGCTCAAGAGTCAATGGATAAAAATCCACATAATAAAGATATTAGATTGGAAGCAGCTAATGCTCTTAACAATTACATGGAGGCTGCAAATGATGAGATTAAGTTGCTACAACAAAAAGCTAAGATCCAGTGGCTTAGAGAAGGAGATAGGAATACTGCTTACTTTCATGGGATTTTGAAGTCTAGAAAATATAAAAATAGAGTTGAAAGTATTTGTGATGAAGAAGGGACAAGATATGAAGGGAAGGAAGTTGCAGAACAGTTTGTGAAGCATTTTGAGCAGTTTCTTGGAAGGAAAGACAATGTAGTGCCTGTGATGGAAGGAATCTTTGATAAAGTTTTGAGTATTGAAGAAGTTGATCATATGGTAAGACCAATGACTGATTCTGAGATTAAAGAAGCTATTTTTAGTATTGACAGCAATAAAGCCTCTGGCCCTGATGGATATACTTCTGGTTTTTTTAAGAAGGCTTGGGATATTGTGGGAAATAAAGTTTGTCTGTCTGTTCAGGAGTTCTTTTTGACTGGTAAACTGCTGGGGGAGATTAATGCCACTTTAATTGCTTTAATTCCTAAAGTGAGCACTCCAAATAAGGTCTCAGAATTTAGACCCATTGCATGCTGCAATGTGATTTACAAATGTATAAGTAAAATTCTCACAAGCAGAATTCAGGATGGGCTTACTAAGATTGTGAGTGTAAATCAAAGTGTTTTCATTCCTGGAAGACACATACAAGATAACATTCTCATTGCTCAGGAGCTCCTTAGGGTGTACAACAAGAAACATGGACCTAAAAGATGTGCCATGCAGATTGACATACAAAAAGCATATGATACTGTGAGCTGGAGTTTCCTTGAAAATATACTGAATAAGTTTGATTTCCATGAAATGATGATTAAATGGATTATGGCTTGTGTAACATCTTCCAAGTTCTCTATCTGCTTGAATGGGGAAATACATGGGTATTTTAAAGGGGGGAGAGGACTTAGACAGGGTGACCCTATATCACCCTATCTATTTACTTTGGTAATGGAGGTGTTCAGCCTGATCATGAGAAAATACATAGAGGAGTCTGAGGATTTTGGATTTCATTTTGGGTGTAAGGATTTGAAATTATCACATATGTGTTTTGCTGATGATCTTCTTGTGGTCTGCAAAGGAAATAGTGGATCACTTAAGGTTGTGAAGAAGGCTCTGGATGAGTTCAGTCAAGTGTCAAGTTTGAAGCCTAATATGGGTAAAGCACTATATTTTTTGGTAGTTTGAATGAAAAGGAAAAAGGAGAGCTGCTGAATATTTTACCTTTTAAATGTGGAAAGTTACCAGTAAGGTATTTGGGAGTTCCCCTTCTTGATAAAAAATTAGGAGTTAAAGATTGTAAAGTTTTGGCTGACAAAGTTAGGTGCAGAATTGAATGTTGGAGAAACCAGAAACTTTCATATGCAGGAAGGATTCAATTGATTGCTTCTGTGTTGGCTTCTATGCAAGTTTACTGGGCATCAGTGTTCATGCTGCCTATTTCAGTAATTAAGGACTTGGAGAAATTGTTTAAGAGGTTCTTGTGGAATGCTGGTGACTCTGCAAAAGGTAAAGCAAGAGTTGCTTGGAAAGATATCTGCAGGTCAAAAGAGCAGGGTGGTTTGGGGATAAAGGATATAAAGAAATGGAATGAGGTTTTGTTGATAAGACAATTCTGGAAAATTGTTGAGAATAAAGGATCCTTATGGGCCAGATGGCTAAATGTGGTGAAGCTTAAAAATAAGAGTGTTTGGTGCTATCAAGTGGATAAGAATGATAGTTGGGGTTGGAAAGCTATGATGGAGGTAAGGAATTTGATTAAACAGCATATTTTTGTTGAGATTGGTGATGGTAAGAGAACCTCAATGTGGTATGACAAGTGGTGTGTGGATGGTCCTCTTCATGAATTTATCAGTAGAAGGTCCATGTATGATGCTAGAGTTGAAGATGATATTACAGTTGACAGAATGATCAATAATGGGGAATGGAAATGGCCTGATGGATGGCTTGAACAATATCCTATTATAAGGAATATTGATGTCCCAGTTATTAGCAGTGGGAAAGTAGATAAAGTAATGTGGCAGACCAGGAATAATCAGAAAGTGGAGTTCTCAACTAGGCAAGCTTGGTATGATTTGAGAGATGAGTGGCCTGATGTGGAGTGGAAGAAGGTGATATGGTTTAATCAATGTATTCCAAGGCATGCATTTATGTTATGGTTGGCAGTACAAGAAAAGCTGCTAACTCAAGACAAATTGGTTATTTGGAGTCAAAATGCAGAGCTGAAATGTGTGTTTTGTAATTGTGTTGCAGACAGCCATGACCATCTCTTCTTTCAGTGTGATTTTGTCAGAGATATATGGAAGGATTTCAGGCAGTACATGTTACATTTGCAAGATTTGGAGAGGCTGCAGGATGTGGTCAGATTACTATCCAGAGAAAGAGAAATGAATAAGCTTGAAGTGGTAGTAAATAAGCTCCTTGTGGCTGATGCAGTGTACTACATTTGGCAAGAAAGGAATGCTAGAGTTTTTAAGAATCAGCAAAGGAATAAGGATGTAATATATCAAACTATAAGAGATAGTGTGAGACTTAAGCTGATGACTATTAAAGTAAGGAAAACAAAGAATGTAGAGAAGATTGCAGACATGTGGGATTTGAGCTGGATGGGCAATAATCTCAAAGCTAAATAAGGTTGCAGATTTGAAGTTGGGTGCTGCATTTGCGTATGGAATAATGAAAAGAATAATCTTCCTAAACAAGTTATAAAATTGCAATGTCTAAATTCTAGCCGTGATAAGAAAATTACCGAAAACAAGAAAACTCATAAGTACAAGAGTAGCGAAAACATTGGTGTTCTTCATTATTGAATTGTGACTTTTCATTTATAACGAACAATGGGGGAATTTATAGTCGCTCAAGCAATCAAGCCACTAACCTATTTTCCGTATTCATCATTTCATTGTAGAATTGAAGACTGAAGAGTATAATATTTTAACGTAACGTAATGTAGTATGTTACTGTGTTAGTGTGGTGTAAGAACCGGGTAAACAAATTTGGTTTTTGATAGTTCCATATACTTAAAATGGGCTAGACCTTTGAATTAAATGCATGTGAATTACTCGGGGTGTCTTCGTGACATGAACTATTTTTAGATCGATGTATATTCCATGGTTACGTAACATAGTTATAACATTATGAATAGTTTGTTACGACCACCTTATTTCTGTTCCCACCACCGATTATTGCTAACATTCTTGCCGACTTATTTAATGACTTATGTTTTAAATCATACGAGACATGCATGGTTTGAGCTCCACATACTGCCTAATTGGATTTCACTGTGGTGTCTCGAATGTTAACTACTAGCTACTAATACGCTGTTTAAAAAAAATAAAAAAATATAAACATAATAACAACCAATGCAATACCAAATAAATCAATCTAAATGTTTTGTTTAACTCTCAAAAGTGATTACTTAGTGAACTGTTAACATATTAGCAATTACCTCGTAGATAGTTTTCTTATTAACCATTTCGAGCCATACTTTCAAACATCTCATACACACATAGATCGTTTTTGTTAAATTAAAATCATAAAATCTTGAAAGATCAATGTCTACATCTTAATACAATCTAGAATAAATTACATTTTTCGTTCCTAAAGTTGGCACGTTTTTCACTTTCAATCCCTGAAGTAAAAAAATATCAATTTGCATCCTTAATTTTATGTTTTGTTTGATGCAACACTCAAGTTTAATTATCAAAATGTCATCTTCGATGATGATTATAAAGGATAGACAAAACACTATTTCCCCCTCATAAACTAGTTGGAAATGTCAATATGATAATCTTCCTAAACAAGTTATAAAATTGCAATGTCTAAATTCTAGCCGTGATAAGAAAATTACCGAAAACAAGAAAACTCATAAGTACAAGAGTAGCGAAAACATTGGTGTTCTTCATTATTGAATTGTGACTTTTCATTTATAACGAACAATGGGGGAATTTATAGTCGCTCAAGCAATCAAGCCACTAACCTATTTTCCGTATTCATCATTTCATTGTAGAATTGAAGACTGAAGAGTATAATATTTTAACGTAACGTAATGTAGTATGTTACTGTGTTAGTGTGGTGTAAGAACCGGGTAAACAAATTTGGTTTTTGATAGTTCCATATACTTAAAATGGGCTAGACCTTTGAATTAAATGCATGTGAATTACTCGGGGTGTCTTCGTGACATGAACTATTTTTAGATCGATGTATATTCCATGGTTACGTAACATAGTTATAACATTATGAATAGTTTGTTACGACCACCTTATTTCTGTTCCCACCACCGATTATTGCTAACATTCTTGCCGACTTATTTAATGACTTATGTTTTAAATCATACGAGACATGCATGGTTTTGATTTTGCATCCATATTTAAGTTGGTAATAATGAAAAGAATAATCTTCCTAAACAAGTTATAAAATTGCAATGTCTAAATTCTAGCCGTGATAAGAAAATTACCGAAAACAAGAAAACTCATAAGTACAAGAGTAGCGAAAACATTGGTGTTCTTCATTATTGAATTGTGACTTTTCATTTATAACGAACAATGGGGGAATTTATAGTCGCTCAAGCAATCAAGCCACTAACCTATTTTCCGTATTCATCATTTCATTGTAGAATTGAAGACTGAAGAGTATAATATTTTAACGTAACGTAATGTAGTATGTTACTGTGTTAGTGTGGTGTAAGAACCGGGTAAACAAATTTGGTTTTTGATAGTTCCATATACTTAAAATGGGCTAGACCTTTGAATTAAATGCATGTGAATTACTCGGGGTGTCTTCGTGACATGAACTATTTTTAGATCGATGTATATTCCATGGTTACGTAACATAGTTATAACATTATGAATAGTTTGTTACGACCACCTTATTTCTGTTCCCACCACCGATTATTGCTAACATTCTTGCCGACTTATTTAATGACTTATGTTTTAAATCATACGAGACATGCATGGTTTGAGCTCCACATACTGCCTAATTGGATTTCACTGTGGTGTCTCGAATGTTAACTACTAGCTACTAATACGCTGTTTAAAAAAAATAAAAAAATATAAACATAATAACAACCAATGCAATACCAAATAAATCAATCTAAATGTTTTGTTTAACTCTCAAAAGTGATTACTTAGTGAACTGTTAACATATTAGCAATTACCTCGTAGATAGTTTTCTTATTAACCATTTCGAGCCATACTTTCAAACATCTCATACACACATAGATCGTTTTTGTTAAATTAAAATCATAAAATCTTGAAAGATCAATGTCTACATCTTAATACAATCTAGAATAAATTACATTTTTCGTTCCTAAAGTTGGCACGTTTTTCACTTTCAATCCCTGAAGTAAAAAAATATCATTTTGCATCCTTAAAGTTGGCTAATTTTTTCAATTAAGGTCCTAGTGCTAACGACGTCCAAATTTTTCTGTTAACTCACCCCACGTGACCAACACGTGAGGGTATAAGCGTCATTTACTCCTTGACAGGACGAAAAGTGCAAAAACGTGACAACTTGAGGGACGAAATTGAAATTTACTCTTTTAATGCTTTTGTAAATTAAAATATATTAAGTGATGATGCAAAATCCGGATTTTTATTGGCTTGGGTTTGCGTGGAGTTTAATTTAAGTATTTTAGTATCGGTTTGGAGTTTTAATTCGAAGAAATAGAGAAGAAATCGTGAATTTTTTTCCCGCCGAGTTGTTGAGTTTTCCGGCGAAGCTTTTTGAACAAAAAAAAGGCAAGAGTTTGTGCGTAATTCGATTCTGAACATTTTGGTACTGGTTTCATGTTCTGATTCGAAGCAACGAGAGAGAAATCGTGATTTTCAGTTTTTTGGCAACTTTTCCGGCTGCCGCGAATAGGTGGTGGCACTGTTGTGCTTCAGGTGGTGCGAATAGGGCTGTTGGGTGGTGGCCAGCGATGGTTGTGGCTGGAGTTAAATGAATATTTCTATTTTTGATTTACAATTTGACATTTGTTCGCCGAAATTTTAATTTGTTGTCGGAGATGTGTCAGAAATTAGTCGAAGAAGATGACCGGAATAAAAGTCGCCGGTTGGATTTAGATGAGATGAAGATGATGATAATAGATAAAGTAAATTGCAATTTTCGTCCCTGAACATGTCACGTTTTGCATTTTTAGTCCCTCAAGTGTAAAGGGGAAAAGACATTAATGCCCTCACGTGTTTAGCACGTGCGTAATTTAACGGCCAAAAACCAATGCCGTCTATGGGAAGGACCACGATTGCAATTTTTTTGCTAACTTTAGGGATGCAAATTGATATGTTTTTACTTCAGGGATTGAAAATAAAAAACATGCCAACTTCAGGGACGAAAAATATAATTTACTCTACAATCTAAACAGAAATTAATTACCAAAAAACCCCATATAAAAAATAAACCCATTCAGTAAGCCCAAACCACCCCTTTAAAGTTTTAACTTTTAAACGCGTTAACCCATTTATTTTTGTTATTTTCCAAAAATCAAAAGTGCAACAAAATTGTTTACCAAAAGAGGGGGAGAGAAAAAAACAAAACAGTTGGAGTGGTGCAATTGCAATACAATGAGTTGGTGGTGGGAACAGCCACATCACATGGTGGTCGTAGCAAAATTCCCCCTCCTCCATCCATCCTTCCTTCCTGGTGGAGTTGTTGGCTGGCTGGCTCTTATCCTTTTCCCATTGGTTGAAATTCATTGTTCACCACATCACACATTTACACCCCCTGCGCATTTTAGCATCACCCACCACCCCCCCTCCCCCTTTATTTCCATCATCACCGTCCACCCACCCATCAATCAATCGTCCCCGTGGTCCAATTTCTTTTCCACCACCTACTTCCCACCCACATATCCTTTTTCTCTCTCTCTCTTTAAAACAAATATATATAAATATATATATATATATCTAACAGGAAAAATCTGTTCTTGTATCTAGATCTCGATGTCGGCCACCGCGATCACACTATCTACAGCCGAAAAACCCATCCGAAGATTCCCGCCACCATGCTGGACACAAGAAGAAGCCTTATCATTGATCCAAGCTTACCGTGACAGATGGTACGCTCTCCGTCGTGGCTACCTCCGTACAGCCGACTGGGACGCCGTCGCTGAAGATGTGGGACGTCTCTACCCCGCCAACCCACCCAAAACCTCCGCACAGTGCCGACACAAGATCGAGAAACTCCGGCAACGGTACCGGGCTGAGAAACAGCGCGCGCTTTCTTTCCCCGGTGGTCAGTTTGTATCTACGTGGTTTTACTTTGAAGCCATGGATTCCATGGAGAAAAACGGTAACGGGTCTAACCCTGGTGATGAAAACGGTATGGATTCGGGTTTGAATCCGGGTCGTGGGATCCGGTTTAAACCGGTACCGGTATCTGTTGATCATAGTTTGGTGACTATTGCTTCTAGGTCTAATAATAATAATAATAATAATAATTTTAGAGCTAGTAATAATAGTTATGTTGTACAAGATGATGATGATATTGATATTGATGATGAAATTGAACATGGATATTATATCGAACCGCCGCCTATTAGTAGTAAGAATCTAGGTAAAACACATAAGTTACCTTCAGTAAATTATCAAGATTTTGATGGGTCTAGAGCTAGGAAGTTTAGTAAGACTGGTTCTAACTCGAATCATAGTTATTGGAATGAGAATGTGGATGGGGACGACGATGATGGGCTTGAAGAAGATGAGGTTTGGGTGAAGATGCCGAAAGATAGGAGTTCGGCATCGAAAGACAAGTATGGCGATAGGGGTTCGGGTCATCGGTATGTTGGTGGTGAAAGTGAGAAAAGAGGGGTGAAGAGAGAAAATGATTCGATAGGGCAAATTGTGGCGTCGATTAAGGATTTGGCTGATGGTTTTGTGAATATGGAGAAGATGAAGATGGAGATGGTTCGTGAAATTGAGAAAATGCGAATGGATGCTGAGATGAAGCGGAATGAGCTCTTGCTTCAGTCGCAGAAACAGATTGTTGAGGCTTTCGTTAAAGGATTAGCCGAGAATAAGAAACAACAACAATGATGCGTCTATCTATCTACGATCTACCTATAGATAATAAAGAGCATTTGAGGCGTTTAAAGTAAGTTTAAGGCTTGGTTTTCCTTCATTGAATTGTTATATAATTATTAATTCTCTTATATATATGTATGTATGTAGAGATCAATAGATCATTGTTCATGTAGTGTAATTGTAACACTTACCAATATATATGTCTACAATCATAAGTGAGATAGTATATGTTCCAATGGTTCATGCTATTGCTTTCATGATTTTTTTTGACATTTGCTAGAATGTGAGAAGTGAATGGACTTTATTTTATTGACATTGGCTAGTATACGGCCATCGGTGTTGGAGATGAAGGTGCTCATCGGATTTATGTTATGTTTTGGACTAGAAATATCTGCACTCGACTTGTGCAGCCCATCAACAAGCTTTTGCACACATGTTATGTTTGGCATTTTGCATGTGAAAACGTTTATCATTTTAAGCATCTTGATCTTGTTTATTGCCTGTGTAAACAAGGGTTGTGGAACAAAAGATTAACCAAATGAACATGAAAGCACATTGTTGTTTTTCATCGTCTGCACATGATTCAGTAACATTTGTATCTTTTAGATCAGTGGATACTGATAGTAGTTTACCATTTCAATAGGAGCAGTTACAACTAATTGCAATCGTAAAAACAAAAGCATCGAACAATGCCAGGGTCGCCTTCTACAGAATAGCAACGTCCGGTAGCAGATGAACGAAAATGTGATACTTGACACATCAAGTTGCAACCATCACAGCTAAATACATGACGCTCTTCTATGCACTCAAGTGCAGTCACCCTCATCTTCTCATTACCTGTTAAAACTTAAAAGAGTCAAAGCCTATAAGCATATTTTGTGATGAATAATAGATAGATAAAATATATATTACGTTATGAGGTATGACTCATACAAGTTCGGGGTGTGGTGTGATGGATGGGGTAACAAAAAGAGGAAAATGTGGTGTGATCTACAGAGTGAATATCATGTAACGATCTAGTTACCTGTTCTGCTATTCGGTATTTTTGCCTCTTTTTTTTGTTTAGTAATGAAATAAAAAATTATGTTAGGAATAAGTATCGCATCATTTGATGAATAAAGCGACTGCTAATGGACGATGGTTTATTGTTTTATCCGCTGAGAAATAATTCTCAGTTGGCGGATCATCCGAAGAGAATATGTTGCAACTTACATAATTTTGTAACACCCCCCACCCTTTTTCTTTTTTTTTTAATATCCAGTGAAGGTCAAAATCCCGAAAGTGAAATTTTCCTTTTAGCTTATTGATATATCTACAAAGACAAAAGAATTCTCATGATATATATAATATTAATTATGTCGAGATTCAGAGCTTTGGCCTTTGTTGACATATAAGTTACAGTGATTAGTCACTATTTCATATAAGTGGAACTGATCGACAATTTTGAGACCCGTCCACCGATGCGACATGACACAAAGTTAACATGTTTAAGTGTTTGAGCTTGAGCTAACCCAATAAATGTTCGAGTCTCATCGTGTAACTTGCTAAGACACGTTAAGAAACATTTTAAGACACAAATTGACCCGTTAATACTCGTTAAGACCCGTGGAAATTTATATTAACAGGTTTCCTAACAGGTTTAATCGTGTATCTGTTAAAAATTGTGTCGTGTTCGTGTTTGACTTTAACGAGTTCGTGTCTTAACAGATTCGTACAACCTGTTATGTCAGCTCTAAACTAACAATAGTTAAAAATATTCTTATAAACATCGTTTTCATGTTAAAAAATAACAAAATACTCAATCTTGATATACAAATTATTAAGAAAATAAGATGTAGACAGTTATAACATACGTAGTTATATTCATGATTTAAATAATTTATGCTAAGAGCTTAGATAATTTACCGAGTGCCATAACATTAAGAAGAATAAAGAAAGTGAGCATTGAAAGCTTCTTCATGTCGAAAGATTTAAACCAAGCGATGTGCTACTGAGCAAAAAATAAACTACTAGCTCGTACAATTTATATCGTTTTCTTTCCTTTCAAAACTGTGACAGGACCAAAAGCTCACAAGTTTTGCGTGAATGTATACAAAATAGTACAGTATACAAGTTGCAAGAATAAGCTAAGGTTTGCGTTTTGTTTACTTCATATATTTTCACTTCACCCAAAGGGTTTGTGTGTTTACAATGTGGATCGTGCTTTACAATGTGGATCGTGCGTATAATATCTTTTAGAGTTAATTACAGAAATCGTCCCTGTCGTGGTACCCAGCTTGCAGGTTTCGTCCCTACCTTTCAAAAATTACAGTTTTAATCCAAAAAACTTTGCTCCGTCAACACTTTTAGTCCAAAGCATTAACAGACGTTAAAATACCCATCACGTGACCTGCACATGATGGGTATAATGGTCTTTTCATTACCAATGAACCAAAAGTGTAAGAGTTAATTACAGAAATCGTCCCTTTCGTGGTACCCAGCTTGCAGTTTTCGTCCCTTAACTTTCAAAAATTACAGTTTTGGTCCAAAATCTCAAATGAAAATCTTTAACAAAATTTCTTATTCAAATCTCTATTTATAAATCTTTTGGAAATTTATACAAAACTTAAATAAAATTTCAAAATAAACTTAAATAAAATTTTCGTTAAATTGTAACAAGTTTCGTAGGATTTTTGTAAAAAAATATAATAAATTAAAAATAGTCGTACCGACCGGTATTTCCGGTAATACCGATAATACCGGTAATACTGGGAAATTTTTCCACACCGGTATGACTAAAATACCGGTTTTTAAAACATTGTTTCTCACCTTTTTTTTTTTTTTTTTTTTTTTTTTTTTTTTTTTTTTTTTTTTTTTTTGTGGCGTGTTGCGACGAGTGTTCGGATTAGTCCATCAGAGATCGTTGTTTTTACGTGTCATTGGGACATCCTTTTTTATTATAGTATATGTTGTTATATTGCGTGTTTGTATCTCTTTTAGTCATGTGAAAGCTCTTGTTCTCTATTGGGGATATCTAATTTCTTGTATTAACTAGTTTCTTATTAGCATTTATTTTTATCTAATTTTAAATCCCGTTCAAATAAAAACTCATATAGATTACCCATCTGACCATCTTATCTGACATTCATTTCTTTCTTCTTTTTCTCTGACCGTTGTGTTTTGAATCACCTCCAACTCATCATACAAAGGTGAGTGCCACCCAGGATAGATAACGTTATCTTAACATGGTTTGTGCTACCGCAAAGTGTCTCTCTAAGAAAACATCCCATATACATGTCAACTCTAAGGTTTCGAATCTATGACATGTGGGTAACTTGTCAGTTTAAAACACTATTATAATTTACAAATGCTATTGATCATGTATCATGTAAAACTATATTCAGATATGTAATCATCAAGAAGTACTTGTATTGAACTGTTTGTGTAGCCAAATACTATATCTTATATTCTTATTTATGAGACCAAAAATAATTTGATATGCAATGAGAATATATAACCATTATGAGGCAATATCCTATTTAAGAACCAAGCAGGATGGTTGGATCAGTGTTAAACACCCTGACCTCTGAAAACAGAGATTATGCGTTCGATCCTCATCCCATGCAAAGATTGGAGGGCCTTTTCTACCTAAACCTCTATACTTAGGTAGAGGTAAGGTCTGCCTACATCTTAACCTCCCCCATATACCGTCGAGGTATTGGGGCTCAAAACCGGCGGAAAGCGGCACTGAGCAGTTTCTTTTTATCCTGTTTAGGAACCACACATCAAAATATTTAAAAGAAAGACTTCTCATTTTTAGGCAATCCGAATAAAGAGAACTTTCTTAGTTTATCATTTGTAGAGAATTTAACCATTAGTCAATGAATAGTCGAAAGTGATGGAATTGCAAATCGAAATAGATGAAGAATTAATACGATAAATGCTAACACTTCTGGTGGGTGAATCGTGAACGAAAGTTAGATTTACGAACATGTATTGCGTTGCGTTGCTGAATGCTGAAGAGACGTGTTATGTGCTGTATTGTTTTGTTTGTATCCCATTTTTCTGTTTTTTGTACTAATAAATTTACATGTCAATTGCCAGGATGGCATGGATACAAACTGAAATACTGTAATGAAGTGATTCTTTTTACATTTTGGAATAATAATAGTACAGTATTTTAGATTGGAATTTATATAATGTAATAACTAATTAATGATTAACATATGTTAAAAACGCATATTAAATATTCCTATGACTAATTTTGAAAGAGTGCTACTATAGATACACCGTCAACTGTTTATAAAAACAAATCTGAAACGCCCCGTTTTATGTAAAACGTCGCGTTTATCGCCCCGTTTTATATAAAACGCCGCTCTTGGCCGGTGTGTAGATAGTAAAAGCTATAAGAGAATTACACGTGGTCTGACACACATGTCAGTCATTCCCCCGTTTTAGGTACCGTTTTACATAAAACGCTACGTATTAGGTTAAACGGTACCTAAAACGGGGGAATGACTGACATGTGTGTCAGACCACGTGTAATTCTCCTTATAGCTTTTACTATCTACACACCGGCCAAACGCGACGTTTTATATAAAACGGGGCGATAAACGCGGCGTTTTACATAAAACGGGGCGTTGCGGATGTGTTTCAGGGAACAGTTGATGTGTGTAGATAGCCGCTTCCCTTTGAATTTTTTTTTTCTTCACATTTTCTCAGAATGTCGATGACTGACTCCTTGATTCTCGGTTCCGATTCAAGACCTCCTGTTTTGTATCGTGGGTCATATCCCCAATGGAAAAAACGGTTTTTGGATTGGATTGAAAGACAACCTCTTGGGGACGACATCAAAGCTTCTTATGAAGAAGGCCCGGCTGTTCATACAAATCCAGTCACCAAAGAACTTCTTCCAAAAGAAAGTTGGAGCACAGCTCAAAAGAACCGCACTCAGGCTGATAATCTCGCAAGATCTCATCTCTACATGGCTCTTCCTAATGATATTTATTCCAATGTTGATTCATATGAAACTGGAAAAGAGATTTGGGATGAAATTGAAAAGCAATTACAAGGTTCAGAGGTGTCTTCAACGATCAGATTATCCAATGTTCTTGATATGTATGAATCATTCAAACAAGAGAACAGTGAAACGTTAGAAGAAGCGTATACACGTTTCTGTAACGTGATCAATGAACTGAGAAAGAATGCTATTAAAAAGACTGACTTGGAACTAAACATCAAATTTCTGAGAAATCTTCATGAAGAATGGCAATTCTTTGGTGCTCAACTCAATCAACAAGATGAATTTGGCAAACTTTCTATTCATACCTTGTATGAGAAGTTGAAGATCAACCTTCGAGCTGTCCAAAAGCAACAAATGAAGACTGAAGGAAGCTCCTCATCAGATCCACTTGCTTTAGTTGTTGATAGAAAGCCATCCAGATCATCAAGGAAAAATGTTGTTGAAACTGCTGATGATGATGAATCAAGTGACACCAGTGACCCAGACCTAGATGACAAGGAAAAAGAAATGTACAAAGACTTAGCCTACTTCACAAGAGCCTTCAAGAAAAATTTCTTCAAAAAGAAACCAACCAATAATCAACTTCGCACTTCATCGGTGTCTTCCTATGTCAAGAACTCACAAGCTCCAAAATTTGACAATCACTACAACAATGCTGGTGGTGAAAGGAAGTATGAAGCTCCAAAGAAGTTTGAGAAGAGGGTTCTTGAGAAGAAGACCGAAGAAAAGAAATGCTACAATTGTGGTCTCACTGGTCATTTTGCTATCCACTGCACCAAACCTCGTCAGAAGAATTCAAACTACTACCAGAACAAGCTCTTGCTTGTCAAACAACAGGAAAGTGGTATTGCTCTTCTTGCTGAGAATGACGAATGGCTACACCTATCTGATGAAGAGACTGAAGAACTTGCAGCCAATGTCTGTTTCATGACCAAGATCAAGCGATCCACAGAACTTGAAGAAGGTGGTACCGGTTCTGAATCTGATGATGATGAGGTATGTACAATTTCTAAACGTGATCTTGATCAATACATGAATAAAGCTGTCGAAACTAACGAATCTTTGCAAAAAGAAGTTTCTGATTTACTTGAATCATTGAAAAAGAAAGAAAAATCTTTGCTTGAATTTCAAAACAAAAATGACAAACTGCAAAAAGATTTTGATGATTTGACAGCTAATCAAGTTTCTGTTTCCTTTACTCCTTCTTCTGAGTTGCTCATAGCAAATCAAGCTCTTGAGACCAAAGTTTTTGACCTAACCCAAACCATCAAAGAACTTCAAATTGCAAAGTCCAATGAAATGTTTCGAGCAAATGCTTTGGCCGAAGACCTTGATCTTTAAAAATTAAAATTGAAGAGACCAACCCTGCCTTAAAAGAACTAGAAGACAAAATCTCCGACTTAAATTATGCTTGTTGCATAAAAGATTCATATAATCAAAAACTGGATAAGAAAATTGATGAACTTAAAGAGGAAATCAAGTTTTATCAAGTGAAAGTTTACAAGATCGATCGATCGAATAAACAAATCTTTTTGAACAAGCCAAGAGATTTTGCCGATGGGTTTACTCAAGGGTTGGGTTTTGAAAATCCAAAGAATTTGCTCAAAGCACAACAGGAAGTTCCACCATTATATGACGCCAACTTAATGAGATATGGCATGACCATTTTGTATGTTCGACCAAGTTATGGTGATTATGAGACAGAGGATTGTCTAGCAAAGTGTGCAATTAAATGTAATTATGACAGAATCAATGAGTCAAATGATCTTTTCAATCTTCCACTTGTTCCTAAAAGAAAAACTCACTCTGCTACTATTGTGGAACTTGATGAAAAACAACTTTTGCTAGATAATCTAATGCCTCAAAATCACTGTCCCAAGAATGTGCCAGTTGTTCCTACCACACCAATTGGTGTTGTCTATGATTGTGCTTAACCTAACTGCTCTGCTTGTGAAGACATCATGTCTTCTTCTTCTCTTTCCTATATTTCTGCATGTGATCTTGTTGATGCTGCTGTGCAAACTGAATGGGATTCTGTTAAGACATATAATGTTTCAATTCAAACAGACCTTGACATTCCTACCAATGAGATCCCAATTGACCCCCAGATTTACTTGGATGAGATTGCTGCATTAAAACTTGATTTAGAAAAGGAATGGTGTATCAAAAAGGAAATTTTTGAAGGTGTTCACGTTTCGGTTCAAACTGATTGTGAATACGAAGTTAAAAAAGATCATTTCTTTCCAAACGTTTTTGATACTGAACCTCTCAAGTTTTCTGAGGAAACACAAACTTACTTGAATGAATTTGATACTTTATCGAAAAAGTTTGAAAAAGAAAGAGAACAATGATTGAAAGTACTCGTTGAACTTAATAAAATTAAGATGGAAATGGAGTACAAGAATATTGTTCTTCAAGCTTTTGCAGATAATAACAATGAAAAAGCTTCAAATTTACTCAAGGGAAGTTACAGTTCAGTCAAATCAAGTGAAATAAGTCACTCAAAGTTTTCAAATGCAACAAATCCTTCAATCTCATCCAACGAAAGTCCTTGTAATCCTAAACCAAATGTCCCAAGTGTGAAGCTGGAATCCAAATCTAAAGTTAAATATGCCAAAATGGATTTCTCAAATCTTCCTAATCTAAATAACTTTTTAGAAGAAGATCATTCATATGATCCTGATTTTGAAAAACAATTTGTTCCAAAGGAAGAAAAGGTTGAATTTTCATTAAAAAGGATTCCAAAATCACACTCTTCGAAGCACACCCCATTTCATGAGAAGTTTCAAAGACCTAAGACCAACCAAGTACCAAAAACTTCTACCGCACAGAAGACTCCTACCCCAAAACCCCAACTCAATAAGATAAAACAACCTCCAACTGGTAATCATGCTTCTGCACAACCTAGAAATCACAGGTATTCTAGCTCTCCTAAGCAATCTTCAGTTACACCTAAGAATGTCTTAAAGGTATTTAGAGATGATGCTGTAGGAATAGTTAGATATCAAGATCAGTATGGTTGGTTTTCTCCCACTTATAAAAAGCAAGCACCACATGCCAAAGAGACCACCAAGAAGAAACCTGTCAAGAACATACACACACAGTCATCCACTAACTCTAAAAATGTTCATGTTTCAGGTTACTTGTGCTTAAATTGTCAAAGTAAATGGCTTCCTAAAGATAGATACTTTCATGCTACTAGGAAAGTCAAGCTTGCTGGAAACGCTACATCTGTAAAACAAGAGTGGATAGTTCGTAGACCTAATGCTCTAGATAGATCAATTGCTTCTAGGACTAGTCCATCTTGTTCTCAAACTTTGTAATAAGGATTTTGTTCTGTAATTTGTATCTTTACATTTGAACTCTGTTTGTGTGTTTACTTGCTTTCAATAAATTCCATGATGAATTGTGTGTTTGTTCGTATGTTTGCTTAATGCTTGTATCTTCCTATGTTTTCGTTTGTTGTTCCTTTAATTTACTTGTTCTTCTAATAAATGTGATTGCATGATGAACCCCTAACCTTTCATGGACCCAGTCTAAGTGGGTACCTAAAACCTTATTTCCTGATCTTACAGGAATTTCTCATCTGTGTCTGGTATGTTGATTTCGGATGCTCTAGACACATGACTGGTGATAAATCCTTGCTTAAGAACTTTGTTGAACGTTTCATGGGAACGGTTAGATTTGGAAATGATCATCTAGCCCCCATTCTTGGCTATGGGGATATTGTTCAAAATGGCATCACCATCAAACGTGTGTCATATGTTGAAGGTTTGGGCCATAATCTTTTCAGTGTTGGCCAATTTTGCGACAATGATCTGCAAGTCCTCTTTAGAAGATATGAATGCAAAGTTCAAACCGAAGATGGTGTTGATATCCTTACTGGTTCACGAGATAACAACCTGTTCACCATTGATCTCAACAATATTTCAACTCCATCTTCAAATATTTGTCTTCTGTCTAAAGCTTCAGCTCAGCAATCTTGGCTATGGGGATATTGTTCAAAATGGCATCACCATCAAACGTGTGTCATATGTTGAAGGTTTGGGCCATAATCTTTTCAGTGTTGGCCAATTTTGCGACAATGATCTGCAAGTCCTCTTTAGAAGATATGAATGCAAAGTTCAAACCGAAGATGGTGTTGATATCCTTACTGGTTCACGAGATAACAACCTGTTCACCATTGATCTCAACAATATTCCAACTCCATCTTCAAATATTTGTCTTCTGTCTAAAGCTTCAGCTCAGCAATCTTGGCTATGGGGATATTGTTCAAAATGGCATCACCATCAAACGTGTGTCATATGTTGAAGGTTTGGGCCATAATCTTTTCAGTGTTGGCCAATTTTGCGACAATGATCTGCAAGTCCTCTTTAGAAGATATGAATGCAAAGTTCAAACCGAAGATGGTGTTGATATCCTTACTGGTTCACGAGATAACAACCTATTCACCATTGATCTCAACAATATTTCAACTCCATCTTCAAATATTTGTCTTCTGTCTAAAGCTTCAGCTCAGCAATCTTGGCTATGGGGATATTGTTCAAAATGGCATCACCATCAAACGTGTGTCATATGTTGAAGGTTTGGGCCATAATCTTTTCAGTGTTGGCCAATTTTGCGACAATGATCTGCAAGTCCTCTTTAGAAGATATGAATGCAAAGTTCAAACCGAAGATGGTGTTGATATCCTTACTGGTTCACGAGATAACAACCTATTCACCATTGATCTCAACAATATTTCAACTCCATCTTCAAATATTTGTCTTCTGTCTAAAGCTTCAGCTCAGCAATCTTGGCTATGGCATCGTCGTCTCTCTCATCTTAATTTCCATACAATTAATACCCTGGTTGATAAACAACTCGTCGATGGTCTACCTGGTTTCAAGTATGACACCAATCATGTTTGTTTAGCATGTTCAATTGGAAAACTCAAGAGAGCGTCCCATAGACCAAAAAAGCATCTAAGCACTGATGCTCCTCTTCATCTCCTTTACATGGATTTGTGTGGCCCTATGCGTGTCCAAAGCATTCATGCTAAGCGATACATTCTTGTTATTGTTGATGGTTACTCTCGCTATACTTGGGTCTATTTCCTTCGTGAAAAGAGTGAGGCTCCTTAAGTAATCATTGACTTCATCAAAAGGACACAAGTAAATCTTCAAACCTCTGTTCGCATTGTACGTTCTGATAATGGTACCGAATTCAAGAACGCTACTCTTGGATCATACTTCTCTTCTGTCGGTATCACTCATCAATTTTCAGCTGCACGAACACCTCAACAAAATGGAGTCGTTGAAAGAAGAAATCGCACTCTTGTTGAAGCTGCTCGTACTATGCTTGCTCAGTCTAGATTACCACCAAATCTATGGGCTGAAGCCATTGCAACTGCTTGCTTTACTCAAAACCGATCTATAATCAACAAGAGGTTTGACATTACTCCATATGAAGTCATCAACAAGAGAATACCCAATGTGAACTATTTCCATATATTTGGTTGTCTCTGTTATGTCTTAAATGATAGAGATAATCTTGGAAAATTTGAACCAAAAGGTGACGAGGGTTATTTTGTTGGTTATTCAAGAGAATCTATTGCTTATCGTGTCTATAACCGTAGAACCAAGGAAATTGTAGAGAGTATGAATGTTAAATTTGATGAACTCTCTGGAATGGTTCTTGAACAACACGGTTCAAGACCCGATCTTCAATGTCCACAAGCTTTCGCCACACAGAACAGAACTTCTGATAAACAGAGTTTCTCCAAACCAACCACTAAAGAGTTAGACATTCTGTTTGAAGAATTTTATCATGATCGTCCTCCTACTTTGGTCCAACCCTTGGATTCACCTGAACAATTGTTTTCCAATCCATCTCAACCTGAGAGCTCATCTGCTGATCAACAAAGTTCATCTACTGCCACCTCTTCCAATGACTCATCTTTTCCACCTTCGGTCAATTCTTCATCTACAAATGTATCTTCCCCTGACTCTTCCGACTTGTCTTCAGCACCAAATGATCCTTTATCAGTGCATATTCAGCAAAATTCTCAAGGATCCAATCAATCAACTGATTCTGACTCTGCTGAAGAAGAATTTGTCCTACCAAATGAGCCGAGCTTTGAGCAAGTTGCTGAACAACATTCTCCAAGCTTTATCAATCCTGATGAAAATAATGATCCTGCTGATCCACTTCCTCACTCGAGGAAATGGTCTCGCTCCATGCTTCCTCATCCTCCCACTCAGATTATTGGGGATCCAAACGCTGGACCAACCACACGTGCTGCCTCTGCAAATGAATGTTTATTTGTCAACTTCTTGAGCATGGTTGAACCCAGTAATGTCAATGAGGATCTTCATGATCCGGATTGGGTAAAAGCCATGTAAGAAGAGCTATCTCAGTTTGAGCGCCTTGAAGTATGGAAACTTGTTCCTAATCCTTACACGCATAAAGAACCGATCAAAACTAAGTGGATCTTCAAGAATAAAAAGGATGAGAATGGTGTTGTTGTTCGAAACAAGGCTAGGCTGGTTGCTAAAGGTTTTTCTCAGCAAGATGGTGTTGATTATGATGAGACGTTTGCTCCTGTTGCTCGCATTGAGGCCATTCGAATCTTCCTGGCTTATGCAGCATTCAAAAACTTTACGGTTTATCAAATGGATGTCAAGTCTGCTTTCTGAATGGTGTGCTGAAAGAAGAAGTCTATGTTGGTCAACCCGGGGGCTTTGTGGATCCTAAGCGTCCAAATCATGTCTACAGGTTAGACAAGGCTTTGTATGGCCTTAAACAAGCCCCTCGTGCTTGGTATGATGCTTTGTCTGCCTATCTATTACAATCTGGATTCTCCAAAGGTACAATAGACACTACTTTGTTCATCAAACGGTAAGGTAGTGACATTCTCTTAATCCAAATCTATGTAGATGACATAATTTTCGGGTCCACTAATCCTAAGTACTGCAAAAACTTTTCTGCCTTAATGGTCAAACATTTTGAAATGAGTATGATGGGAGAATTAAACTTTTTCCTTGGTCTCCAAGTCAAACAAATGTCAAACGGTATTTTTATCTGCCAAAATAAATACATCTCTGACATGTTGAAAAAGTTTGATATGTTTAATTGTCAACCAATTGGTACTCCCATGGAATCTCGAACTAAAATCAATGCTGACCTTAATGGCAAACCTTACAATCAGAAACTCTATCGCAGTATGATCGGATCTCTCATGTACTTAACTGCTAGTCGACCGGATATTATGTTTGCTACATTCATGTGCGCTAGATTTCAGGCAAACCCTATGGAAAGTCATGCTCAAGCGGTTAAGCGTATTTTTCGGTATCTTAAGGGAACTACGAACCTTGGTTTATGGTATCCGAAAGATACCGGTTTTGATACCTATCAATCTATTCCCTAACCAAACCCCGCTCTCAACCAAATGAACCTTCATAACCTAATTCACCACCTTAACAATCCTCATCTCCAAAACATCACCAGAGCTCCAATTGTTCGAATAAATGATGGTGGTTTCAGAAAGAACGTAGAAAGGAAGATTGATTATCTTAGAATACCAACCAGACTCTTCAAATCCACAAAATTCCTTGAAGAAAAAACATATGAGATCTTCTCAAAGGAACAAGAGTTGGTAAAGATAGACGTTGATGAATTACGGGCAAGGAGAGCTTATGATCTTGATACCGGTTTCGAACTAACCGCCTACTCAGATGCTGACCATGCAGGGTGTAAGTTGGATCGCAAAAGTACTTCAGGAAGTGTGCAGTTCCTTGGAGACAAGTTGGTTGGTTGGTCTTCAAAGAAACAAAATTGTGTTTCCACATCCACTGCTGAAGCTGAGTATGTAGCAGCTGCTAGTTGTTGCTCTCAAGTTCTGTGGATGAAGACTCAACTCTCTGACTATGGTTTCCAATATGACAGAATTCCCATCTACCGTGACTCCAAAAGTGCCATTGAAATCTCTTGCAATCCTGTTCAGCATTCTAAAACAAAGCATATTGATGTAAGGTATCACTTCATCAAAGATCATGTTGAGAAAGGTAATATTGAACTTTACTTTGTCCCAACTGACTACCAACTTGCAGACCTCTTCACAAAACCTTTGGACGAACAAAGGTTCAATTTCTTGAAAACCAAGTTGGGTATGCTTGATCTACAAACTTAAATGCTTCCTTGCCATGTATTCTATGTTTATTTTCTTGGTCAAACCATTGATGTATGCATATGTGCTATTACATGCAATGTTTGAGGGGGAGAACAATGGTAGAATGCATGATTTTAGGGGGAGTTTGTAGAATTTATCTGAGTCTGCATGTTCCTAGGGGGAGTTTGTATATATCTTTACTCATTTTGTGTCCTTTGTGAAATTCTCATTCCTTGCTTAAATTTTTCTAAGTCCTTAAAACCTTTTTCCCTTAAAATTTTTCTAAAGTCCTTAAACCTTTCCTTTTCCCAAAAAAAAAAAAAAAACCGGGTTTGACCCGAAAACCGGAAGTCATACCCGGTTCTGACCCCTATAAATACCGGGTCTGACCTCCATTTTGACTTCCTTCGAAATTTTTCTAAGTATTTTAAATCTTAAGTAAAACCGGCTTTCTCTCGTTCAAAACCGGCTTTCCTACCGGCTTTCCTTTTTCAAAAACTTTTCCAAAACAAAAACCGGTTTTACAACACAATTTCTTCATTCCAAATTTTGAAAACCGGATTTAGTTCATCATTTCATCATACTACATTTATATGTATATGCTTCAAATTTGATATTGTTCGTACATGCTTTAATTGCTTTACTTACTTGAATATATGATTGAATGCATTACTTGTATGTGATTGATTGTTATTGTGGTTGCCTGTTCAAAACAAGTGCATCGATACTTGGTGTTTTACTAAGTATCTTGATGCTTTGTTAATACCGGCTTTCATAATTCTTGTCTAAAACCGGCTTTCATTAATTTCAGTACTATTACCGGTTTTCATTCCCTTAACAATATACTTTGTGATTATCTTTCCAGGGGTGATTTACTTGTGTTAGTGATTTGTTTTCCTTATTTGTCATACATTCTAGCAGGTATAATCTCATTTACGATATTGTCATTTCATCATACTACATTTATATGTATATGCTTCAAATTTGATATTGTTCGTACATGCTTTAATTGCTTTACTTACTTGAATATATGATTGAATGCATTACTTGTATGTGATTGATTGTTATTGTGGTTGCCTGTTCAAAACAAGTGCATCGATACTTGGTGTTTTACTAAGTATCTTGATGCTTTGTTAATACCGGCTTTCAAAAACCGGTATTAGTTATCTTTTAAATCACTTTTTAATCAAAGGTACTTTGACAAAGTTTTTTCTTCACCAATACCGGTTTTCCCCTTGAATACCGGTATTACACCTACAATTCATGTTTCAATTTGAAAACCGGTTTTTCATAACATTTTCTGAAAACCGGATTTACATAACATTTTCTGAAAAATCGGTTTTACTACACATTTTCCTGAAATTCTTTTCTAAAACCGGTTTTCAATTTTTTAAAGAAATTTTTCATATTTTTATTCATTATTTCCGGCTTTCATATATTCTTCTTTAATACCGGCTTTCATAATTCTTGTCTAAAACCGGCTTTCATTAATTTCAGTACTATTACCGGTTTTCATTCCCTTAACAATATACTTTGTGATTATCTTTCCAGGGGTGATTTACTTGTGTTAGTGATTTGTTTTCCTTATTTGTCATACATTCTAGCAGGTATAATCTCATTTACGATATTGTCATTTCATCATACTACATTTATATGTATATGCTTCAAATTTGATATTGTTCGTACATGCTTTAATTGCTTTACTTACTTGAATATATGATTGAATGCATTACTTGTATGTGATTGATTGTTATTGTGGTTGCCTGTTCAAAACAAGTGCATCGATACTTGGTGTTTTACTAAGTATCTTGATGCTTTGTTAATACCGGCTTTCAAAAACCGGTATTAGTTCTCTTTTAAATCACTTTTTAATCAAAGGTACTTTGACAAAGTTTTTTCTTCACCAATACCGGTTTTCCCCTTGAATACCGGTATTACACCTACAATTCATGTTTCAATTTGAAAACCGGTTTTTCATAACATTTTCTGAAAACCGGATTTACATAACATTTTCTGAAAACCGGATTTACATAACATTTTCTGAAAAATCGGTTTTACTACACATTTTCCTGAAATTCTTTTCTAAAACCGGTTTTCAATTTTTTAAAGAAATTTTTCATATTTATTCAACCATCAAAATCACATTCAGGTTTGATCTTTAATGAAACTTTTCTTATACCAACTTTGTGAGTCAAATCCTCTTTCTTGAACAATATTCAATGTTCATTGATTTGTTTGGCTTCACAAACATATGTCCCTGTATTTCTGTAAAAATTGTCCTTAATTTTTTTCAAAATCTATCTCTCAGTTTCCTTAGGATGCAAGGTATCAAACGCCTTGATGTACTACCTTTGTTGTCTTTTGGAAACTGAGTGTTAGAACACTTTTTGAGATGTCTTTAATTTCTTAACAAATCTTTTCAATCCTACATTGGTTTTCCCTAAGAAGCAAGGTATCGAACGCCTTGTTGTACTGCCTTCACATCTTCTGTGAAAAACGGTGTACGATTAAATCTTTTTGAGTAAATTAACCTTGGAAACAATGTTTCCCATTCGTCTTCTTCTTAACCGCAGAATGAATTTCCTTCAAGATGGTGCGACAGAAAACATGCCAAACAACTATCAGTTGATTATTCCATTTTCCTGCCATCATGGAATAATACCGGTCATGCTTACATACCATCCGTTATATCATGTCTTGACTGTAACTGCACCGGGTATCGAGGAAGAACTGCTATTTCAACTATGGCGTACCATTGAATATATCGCACCAAGAGGAAGATCGAGCACACCATACTTTCAATTTGAGCTCCTCACAACTGATGGATCAACTCAAGCCTTTACATTCTCGCTTGAAGATTTCCGCAGAGTACTTGGTTTTCCAACAGCAACTTCTCGCGAGGGAGCCACAGAATTTGTTGATCCACCACCTATCCGTGAAATGCTTGAACGGGTCAGAGAACTTGGCTATAACGGATCTCTTAATTCAATTGGTGAATTCAAGAAGAAGAATCTTCACAGACTATGGTACCCGTTATGCTCGATCATCAATTATTGTCTATCGCCGTCAAGAAAAGGTCAAGAGGCGATAACCTCTTAAACTCTGACATACTTGTTTGCTCTCGCCTATGATGTAAATATCGACTTTGCAGCAGTTGCTTGGGATCATCTTAGACTGAATGTCAAAGGAAAGTATAATGCAACGAAGAAATATATTCCTTTCATCGTTTCCTGACAATCATTCTTCAGGGAACATTGAACACACATGACAACATCCAAAGATTTCCTCGCTCCCACCGAATTCGCTTCCCTCGCTATCAAACTGTTTATGGAAACTCTGGTGTTGAAAACATTCCGTTTATGCCAATTCCGGCTTCGCTTCTTCGCTTGGTGCCCCATGAGGATAGTGACCTCATGAATTACAGAGTGTTTTTAGCCGGGGGTATGGCTGCTCAACGCCGAGAGCCGCCTACCGCTCCCCCGCATAGGTCGCCTGGTGAGGGTAATAGGTCTAGGAAAAGAAACGAGGGGTTAGCAGGAGAAGAGTCACCAAGCTCATCCGCACAATCTTCATCGACTTCCGCTCCACCAAGAAAGAAACAAAAATCCATCACAAATCAAAGTCTAAATCCAAAACAAAATCAAAAACACTTCTCCGTGATGAACCATCACCTCCACCTGAACAATCGTTCACAATTCCTTCTCCTTTCACTTCATCTTCATCCGAATCTCAAACATCTTCTTCAACTCAACATAAATCAAAGAAAATTCGCAAAGTCAAATTCAAATATTCCAAATCTCTTCCACCGATTGAGGAAGAGGTTATCTTAGAATCTCTGGAGAGACAAGGTGGTTTGGAGGGAGGGGTTGAAAAACAAAATGGAGAGAATGAGCGGTCCGGGCTAGGAACAGGGCATAAAGAAAACGTTGGCCCTTCGATAGTTGAACCAATTATTCGTCGGGATGACAATCCCAGGATAGAAGCCGAGGAATCCCCACCCTCGCATATTTCACCTCCTCGCCGCTCTGGATCCTCTCCACAGGATTCAGATGCATTAATGCACAGGCACCAGCCGCATCCACTATCGATTCCTCATTCGGAGGAAGCCGATATTGAAGCAGCGGAGACTCTTGCCCCTCTCCCGACTTTTCTTGATCACACGAATGAGTCTAGATCGCCATTTAGGCCACTTGATCTTGAGCACGCACGTCCTTTGGACGTTGCCAGAACATACAGAGAATTGGTTCGTGAACCTTTTCCAGGACCGTATGGAAGACATGTCGGTGCCATCATCGAGCAAGCACTGAATACAGGCGCTGAGGAGAGAAGCTTCGAGGAAGTTAGGCTCACCTGGCTTCCTCCTAGCCCATCTTCAAGTTCAACGGGCAATCCAGAGGATCCCGGAAGTCCCACCAACCAATGTAGAGCTTTCACTTCATAAACCATTGGGAAGACCTGTTGATTCACAACCTTCAGGCCGCACTGTAAACCCTCCGGAGCCTACAGTTGCGACAACGACTTCTACGTCGGTCTTACCTCCTTCTTCCATTGATCCGCCACTAACCGAAGCGCTCCAAAAAGATAAAGGCAAAGTCATTGCCGCACCTGAACCATCTAAAAGTGATAAGTCTGATAGTCCTCCTGCAGCCGCTGAATGCCTGAACATTCCATATGATCTAGAAGAGCGAGCAGACATCATCGCTCTTGACGCTGCAGGTCTTCTCCACACTAAAAGAACCCAAACTCAACCTCCACCAATCATCCCTCGTAACTCACCGTCGCCTTCTCACTCATCTTCTTCATCATCATCATCCGATAAAAATTCTAAATCTGGATCCGCACATGCTCCTTCTCCTAGACATACTCGCCTGGCGGAAATTTATAATGATTTATATGCCCATCTCATCTCCCTCGATGATCAAACTGATTCATTTGACAAAGCTATTCTTGCAACCCTCCAAGCTCGCTATGATCACCAAAACAGGATAAATCTTTTAAAGCAGCAAGCAGAACAAGATAAGTTTGTTGCCGAAGCAGCACTTGAAGCGGCTCAGAAAAGAATTGTTAAACTTGAGGCCACTTGCAGGCAAGCCGTTGTTTTACAAAGACGTGATGATCCTGATGATCAGGATCAACACGAGGGGGAGAATATGGATGAGGATGTGGCTAATGTAAGAGCCAGTGCTGCTACTGAGGTTATAGATGACACAGATGTTGCTAATGATGCTCAATCAAGAGATCCTCATCAAGATGTTGATAATGTAGAGCACGTGGTTGATAATGTTGTTGTTGATAATGATGAGCACACAGAAGTAGTTCGTATAGATGAATCTTTGGTTCGAGCCAGTGCTGTTACTGATGTTGTTTTTGGCTCAGAATGTCGTGATGATGCTCACTTTCAAGGATTACTTCGTGATCCCTTGATTATTGGCGAAGATTTTGGTGAAACAGAGTTCCCTGAGTTTGATCCTAGAGATAATGATCCAAGAGACGATAATGATTCCTCTGATGATGATGATGTTCCCCCAGGCTTTGATACCTATCAATCTATTCCCTAACCAAACCCCGCTCTCAACCAAATGAACCTTCATAACCTAATTCACCACCTTAACAATCCTCATCTCCAAAACATCACCAGAGCTCCAATTGTTCGAATAAATGATGGTGGTTTCAGAAAGAACGTAGAAAGGAAGATTGATTATCTTAGAATACCAACCAGACTCTTCAAATCCACAAAATTCCTTGAAGAAAAAACATATGAGATCTTCTCAAAGGAACAAGAGTTGGTAAAGATAGACGTTGATGAATTACGGGCAAGGAGAGCTTATGATCTTGATCAGCAAAGGGCAAAATACTTAAAAGATCTCGTAGAAGCCAAGAGCCATAAAGCTAACAAAGTATGGAAGAATCAGTTCAAATTGAAGATTGTAGAGGTTGTCAGCATTCATTTCAAGGAATGGCGTAATCCTGGGTTTGCAAGACCCCCTGGCTTGAGCTGGTTAATAGTTAGACGTGATGATAACCGTCGGTATATGTTTGGAGAAGCCAGGTTCAATCTGCTGTCTGCTGATGATCTCATTTTTCTCCTCCATCACTTTGCTAGCAAACTTATTCATCCTGATCCAGAGAAGCATGAAGCCTACTATGCTGTTAAGAGATATTTTGATAGTCTTGTTTTGAGTCAAACTCAAAAAGACTTCCAATTGGCGGTGGAAAAGAAAAGAAAGAAAGTGAACCTCACCATGCCTAACCAAAGAATTCAAGGGATCAACCTCGAGAACTTTAACACTGGAGCCGTATTTGATAATCCACGAGGGTTTGTATTTGCTAGTGATCAAGGGCATAAGATCTTTATAAGACTCGACGAACTCTCCAAGTATTCTGATGGCACACTGATGCAATGTTTGGCTGTTTTTGAAAGTCTTGCTGAGTTCGAAGAATCAGTAAAGGAAAAGAAGAGGTTAATGAGAGTGATTAAAAGGATCAAGTCAAGATTAGATCACAGAAATAGAACGAGACAGATCATTGAGGCTAGGCTCCCAAAAGATAGAAAAGGAGTAATTCATGTACCAGAAGGTACTTGGGTCAGATATTCTCCTAATAATGAACAAGGTCCTCATAACATGCCTCCAGTTGACTTTGCTGACAACATCATTGAACCACCAAATCGTCCTGAAGATCCAAAGTACCATTTTGTACCAAAGAAGTTCTGGAAGGAGATTTACCACAAGTACAGAAAGCGAGCCTTCAAATCACAATCAGTTCAACTTGATAAGCCTGAATCTTCCACAAAGAAAAGGAATCGAAGACAGAGAAAGAGAAAGAGATCGAGAAAGTGACCATTCACAAACAACACGAAAGGGGGAGATTGTTAGCTTTAAAATTATAGTTAGTGCATGTTTGTAACAATGTAATAGAATTGTCCTTTTGATTAATCTTGTTTAGAATGGAAGGTTGTTAATGTAATTAGACAAGGACTTGTAAGTAATTAGTGAGGGGTTTTAGTGCAAAATATGAGCCTATATAAACCCCTCACCTTCCTTTGTAAATTAACCCTTTTACCAATATAATTCCTTTTCCCTTTCTCTCTCTAACTCTCTCTCTCACACACATAAGCTTGAATCACGATTTAGCATTGTTTACATAAAGTCTATTTTTAACTTCTTCCATCTATTTATCTTCATGATACAAGTCTTTAGATGTGCATCAAATCATCAAAACTCCATATCTAGTTATTTTGTTTGTTTGCATTGTTATTATAGTGACATGTATAACATATAACTTTATTAAATATATTGTTGTTGTATAAATTATGTGCTATAAAAAATTATCTCCTCTATATAATTTTGCATGGGGTGAGTTTACCTAAGGTCTCATGTTTGAGTCTTGGGGTTCTCATTTCAAAGGTATTTTTCATGAGGATGGGGTTGGAGGTACAGAAAATCTCTGGTTAAAATTGCCTCCAACACGTCTGAATCGAAACTCACTTTGCAAAAAAAAAAAAAAAAGTTTAGATAACTAGTATATGGATACATCAATATAGATTTCTACTATTTATGAGAGATAAAAAAGGAAAAATTCTAGACTTGATACATATGCATATAAGATAGATGCATGTGATTTTTTTAAGTTTTAGCCGGATTAATATGAAACTTAGATATCTAAATAATGATAATTAATTGTAATTATGTTAATTATATGAACTTATAATGTTTCAGACGACATTTTTAATGTTTTCATTTCAAGTTATTCAACTGAAACTATATATATATACGGAGTAATATATTGACACATGTATGTATCAAGCGTGGTGAAAAAATAAAAGATGAATACAATCATCGACCCGGTAGCTGTTCAATCTTCACAATAACAATACCTATGAAACGCAAGCTGATCTAACTAGTTGGGTCATTTGGAAAATCCTTAATGATCGAATCTTCTTAAAATAATACACTTTGCTTTCAAAGAAATGAAGACCATACGGTTGACAAATCGATCTAAAATGAACCGTATTGATTGGCAACTCGTGTAATTTTAGTTTGTAACTCCCTTTGTTTATGTTTTATGCTCTTTTGTTTCCTTGTTTGCACTCCTAGCCAGAGTTGTTAAACTCTTACGAGTCACGAGTCGACTTTTACGAGTCGAGTCAATTTACACAAAAAATGAGTCGACTCGCTAGGTGACTCGTTTTTGTTCAGACTCTTACGAGTCGCTGTGTGAACTTGGACCGAGTCACAAGTCGCAACCTTATAATCATTGTAGTTTGATACTATGGTTCTATATAATATATATTATATTTATTGGTACATTATTTTATGTGTTATGTATAATGTTTTGATCTTTTTATTGCTTGAAAATAAATTGTAAGTATATGACTCACAACTATTGAATTTGCAATATTTTGACAAATTTATCAAGATAATGAACTTATATTTTGTTTAAAAAAACGTCATAAATATATATATAATTATACTATATTATGTAATATTTGAAATTGTCCCGACTCATACTTGTCGAGTCATGTTATCTATAATACATTATAAAGGAGGAACACCTTTTTTTAAAATCTCAATTAAGGATTTAAAATACCTAATATACTTATTACTAATTAAAATCTCAATTAAGGATTTGAAATACCTAATATACCCCTCTTCTTTATTCACTAATTTAAACATCTCTACCTAATATACCTATAATACCCTTAAATCTCAACCACTCATTTTCTTCTCTCTCCTCAAATCTCAACCACTCATTTTTTTTTCTCTCCTCCATAAATCATTTTATTCCTCTAATTCATTCAAAATTTTTTATCTCAAAAACCGTATATCGATAAATTATAAAAATTGTATGGGTGTTCTTAAAATTTCATGCTCTTTCATTAGAGATGTCATTCGATATACTTTCGACGAATTTTTAAATCCGATGGCGGAGCCCGTACGACTAAAGCATTTGGCTATCACACTCTATAACTTATCACCTCCTATGACCTATCACCCCACCATCTCACCGCCGCAACGCGCGAGTACTTTCTCTCGTCTTAAAATAATACACCTTGCTTTAAAAGAAATGAAGACCATACGGTTGACAAATCGATCTAAAATGAACCGTATTGATTGACATAGTTGGTGTAATTTTAGTTTGTAATTTTAGTTTGCAACTCCCTTTGTTTATGTTTTATGCTCTTTTGTTTCCTTGTTTGCACTCCTAGCCATAGTTGTTAAACTCTTACGAGTCACGAGTCGATTTTTACGAGTCGAGTCAATTTACACCAAAAACGAGTCGACTCGCTAGGTGACTCGTTTTTGTTCAGACTCTTACGAGTCGCTGTGTGAACTTGGACCGAGTCACAAGTCGCAACCTTATAATCATTGTAGTTTGATACTATGGTTCTATATAATATATATTATATTTATTGGTACATTATTTTATGTGTTATGTATAATGTTTTGATCTTTTTATTGCTTGAAAATAAATTGTAAGTATATGACTCACAACTATTGAATTTGCAATATTTTGACAAATTTATCAAGATAATGAACTTATATTTTGTTTAAAAAAACGTCATAAATATATATATAATTATCCTATATTATGTAATATTTGAAATTGTCCCGACTCTTACGTGTCGAGTCATGTTACAAGTCACGAGTCAAAAAATCATGTTTTTGAGTCGAGTCAAAAAATTACGAGTAAACAACTATGCTCCTAGCACCTTGCTTTTTTTTTTGAAAAGTAAATTTTATTCACACAAGCCCCCGCAAGACATCCGGCGGCTAAACTATGTACAAGTAAAATACTTACAACAATGTGAAATTACACCAATCACTCCAACTAAGAGTTTTGTGTTTCGTTCTACTCTTAAACCAAAGAAACCCAAGAGATTTAATACTTTGAATGATCGCCGTCACATTTATGTTGGCGTTGTCAAACTTCTTCTCATTCCTCGATTTCCAAATGCACCAGCTGCTAATGATGATAATACCTTTGAGTGCCGTCTTCTCCTTGCTGTTCTTGCTTGCCCATTCATGAAATTCCACTAGATCTCTTATTGTGAAAACAAAGAACGGTGCTGTAGAGCACCAATCTTGAATGGCTTGCCAAACAGTAGCAGGCACCCTGCATTCGCAGAAGAGGTGGCTAACCGTTTCGATCCCCTCCCCACAAAGAACACAGTTCGTCTCCCCGAAGCTTGGCATACGATCCTGTAGCGCCTTCATAGTAGGAATACGCTCCAACACCGTCCTCCACATAAACACATTGCATTTTTTGGGTACCCACTTGCACCATTGAAAGACATATCTATTGCTAAAATCTTTCCGACTATCTAAAAATTCCTTCACAGACCGGATCGAGAAAGTCCAATCATTGTTCCCCATCCACCTCCATTTGTCCTTTCTGTCTTGTAAGTGCACTCCATTAAGCATTCTATTGAGGTTTTCCCATTCTCCCACTTCGTCCCTTGTATTCGGGGGTCTGACCCATTTCCATCTTCCATTAAAAGCTCCAGTATCCCTGTTATAACGATCAACCACCACGACTTTCTTTTCTTTCTCCAGACGAAATAAAAGAGGGAAACATGCCTTTAATGGTTCATTAGGGGGAAGGGAGTGGTGGGCGGGTTGGGCGCGGGTTGGCTTAGCCCTCCCAGGCACACCGCCGCCATCTATGCGGGTTGAAGAAGGGCTTCATCTTGGCGGGCTTTAAGCTGGTGACGGGTTGGGAATTTTCGACCGTTATAGGAGCGTGTGGGGTGAGTGGGGTCCAGCCCTTTTTGATGGCTATATATCTATATATATAAATATATGTATTATGTATATCTGTGTGTGTCAGAGTTTTTTGTGAAGAAGACGAACGTTGTATATATATGAATATATAATATATATATATATATATAAAGTGTATATATAGAATATTATATATATATATTATATATATATATATATATATATTATATATATATATTATATATATATATTATATATATATATATATATTATATATATATATATATAATATATATTATATATATATATTATATATATATATTATATATATATATTATATATATATATAATATATATATATATATTATATATATATATTATATATATATATATATTATATTGTTTTGTTAAAAAAAATGTTTGATTAAATTAAATGAAAATAATTTTTTTTTTGGGAGGATTAAAAAAGTAATGAATGCCATGGAAAATGGTTTGGAGGGTTGGTTGAGAGGGTTGAAAAAGAAAAATGAGTTAGAGGTTTGTGATTGGTGGGATTTGGGATTTCAACCCATGACTCCCTTCCCCCTTAGAGAGCCAAGGATCTAACCAAAACCTGATATCTTTCCCGTCAAACATCCCCTAAACATTATACATAACACATAAAACCTGATATCCTAGCACCTTGCTAGCTCTCTTCTATTAAAATTTCAATGTTAAAAAAGTAATATAATTTTTTTCAATAAAAAATGGGCTTATATGTGTGTGTCATGTGTACATCCACATATAAATAAGAACAAACTTTAATGTATTAACAATAATGATAATGGCCAACCCCTATGCACTACTCACAACTTTCCATTACCCACAACCTAGACAGTGGGGGGCTAACCTCCATCAACCCTTATCCACCCACACCCATCTTTTCACCTCTTTTTTGTCTTGTGGTGCATAATTGAAAAGTCAATGGAAGAAGGTAAGGTAATTAGGCATGATGGGTGGGTGTTTGGTTTTTGGGTGGTGGTGTGTAATGTATGTATCATGTATGTATATTATTCACGTCACTCACACACCCACCCACCTTCCATCCTTCGCATTCCCCCCATCGTCATTATCACCCACCACCTCCCATTTCTTTATATTTATTCCATCCACCATTTCTCTCCACCCATTCCCCCCACCCTTATCATCCAAACACCACCTTTATCAATCATCATTCCAATAATTTTCCAGATTTCAATATATATTTCTATTAAAGGTTCAAACTTTATAGATCCAAACACCACCCATATCAATCAAGATTTCAAGATCTGAAAAATTTCTGATCAAGATTCAAACTTTTGGTATTAAAACAACAGAGCTGACGTTTTCCAACAAAACCCATGTCGACCGCCGTGAAGCCCGTGAGAAAGTTCCCACCGCCGTGCTGGACACGCGACGAAGCCTTGGTTTTAATTGAAGCATACCGTGAAAGATGGTACGCGCTTCACCGCGCGTTTCTTAGAAACCCCGATTGGGATGCGGTGGCAGAGAAGGTAACAACCTCTTGCCCTGACGTCATGCCGCCGAAAACATCCGCACAGTGCCGTCACAAGATGGAAAAGCTCCGGCAGCGCCACCGTACCGAGAAACAACGCGCGTCGTCGTTTCCAGGTGGTAGGTTTTTTTCTTCTTGGTTTTATTATGAAGCTATGGAAGCTATGGAAAATGGACCCAATTATGAACCCGGAAATAATAATTCAAATAATAATCAAGAAATCAATAATACCCATGTTTCGGATTTGAATCCGGGTCGTGGTATCCGGTTCAAACCATCTCCAAATGTTCAAAATCAGTTGACTTTAGCTGCTAGTCCTAATTTTGATCATAAGGTTTCAAATCATAATAGTAACAATAATAATTCTTTGTATATGAAAAATTGGGTAAATTCAAATTCCAATCAAGAAGAAAATGAGGAAATTGAAGATGGGTATTTTGTTGACCCAACAATTAGTAACAAAAGTTACAAGAATCCGAATTACCCAAGTGGGATTCGGGTAACACCGGTAATTTTGGAGCCTGTAGCAAGAAAGTTTAGTAAAGTGGTTAATCATGATCATGAAGTAGATGAGGATGGTCAAATGTGGGTCAAAGTGCCAAGGAATCATAATGGGAACAATCAAAATGAGAATAGTTGGAACCCGAATGGAAATCAGGGGAATGAAAGGAAGAAGAGAGGGAATGGTAGTGATGGGATACATGAAGTGGTTTCGTCGATTAAGTTATTGGGAGATGGGTTTATGAAAATGGAAAAGATGAAGATAGATATGGCTAGGGAGATTGAGCGAATGAGAATGGAAACAGAGATGAAACGAAACCAATTGATCCTGGATTCGCAGAAACAGATTATTGACGCGTTTGTGAAAGGTTTGATCGAGAACAGGAAGCAAACGAAATTGGAGACAGTGGCGGATTCGTAGCTCCAAAGATATGTGATTAGTTATTGTTTTACAATAATGTGTTTTTAGTGAAGAGATTACTATAGTTTTTACCTAAAGTTTGTTAGATGTAAAAATATATTACAGTAAATCTTTTGTGTTTTGATTCAAGGGTTCCAAAAGTTGAATTTTTGCATCATTTTTTTACAGTCTTAATTGATCAAAATTTGTTGCAATCCAAGAGAAACATTTGCATATACTTACAGGGATAATGACATACGAATGTAACCATTTATGACAAAATGGTTATGTAATGTAGTAACCTACTCAGGTGGCTATGTAATGTATGCACCTATGTTTTTTTGGCTATACTATGCAAGGACCTTTTTGTTTGGGTCAATTAATGTAAGGACCTATGTATTTTTTTTGGCTATACTATGCAAGGTCCGTACATATTTTATATAGTATAGCCAAAAAAACATAGGTGCATACATTACATAGCCACCCGAGTAGATCACTACATTACATAACCATTTTGTGTCATAGGTGGTTACATTCGTATGCCATTATCCCATACTTATATTCAATTGTTGTTCCAAAAGTTGAATCTTTTGCATCAATCAGTTGGATATGAAGCTAACTTACAGATCAAGATCAACTCTCTTTCTTTTTACCAAAGAGAAACTTGTTTAAATCTAGTGACCCGTTCGGTTAAAAATGACCCACGTTCATGTTGATGTATGCTGTACATATGGCATTTTGGCAAATTGGTTCCGTTTCAAACACTTACTTTGATGGAAAAGTTCTATTATTTTGCCAAACCTCATCATAAATAAACTCTATATTTAACATGTTATATATTAGTTGCATACATTTTGAGAGATAGGCACTTGATAGTTGCCAAAGGAGGCGCAGGGTTCAAATCATACTAGGTGCAAATAATTTTTAGTATTCATGTCTGTCTTTAGAGTACTCACAATGGGCTAGTTCTCCCTCGTTCTCCCACTCGTTCCTTGTTGGAGGACTAGTCATTGACTAGTTCTTGGCTCACTCATCCCCCCAAGGACGGATGACTACTTTTTTTTTATCTTTTTTTTTTTGTTTTCTTTGGTTAGATAGAGTGTAAAGTGAAATAAATGGTGGGTCCTAGACTAGTCCTGGCATTGTGGGTGTTTTGAGGGATGAGTCCTTGGTTAGTCCTTGGGCTGATGTGGTGCTGACAGGGACTAGTTCTTGGAGGATGAGTGTCTGGCACTGTGAATGCTGTTATAGAAAGATCTGTCTGGTTGTTATGGAATGCTTTGCATAGTTGTTGATCTACAAATAATGGCCCACCAAAGATAGAGTCAAGACAAAGGTTTAACAGAACGTCAAGCTTCTTGTGGCCATTCAATAGAGCAAAAACACCCCAGATTACTTGGTCAAATTGGTGTACATTTAACTTTTAATCTTCTGTTTTAAATTGTCTACTTCTTCTACTACCTTGCTAGCTTTCTTTTGATTAATGAAATTGAATGTTCAAAAATAAAAAGACCAAGGTTTAACAAAATAAGTCTCAAAACCTATCAAGTCTTAAAATTAGTTTATAATCCAACCGTACGTGTCAAGCTTTTGGCCATAAAGAATATTGTTTTATCATCAAAGACTTGGCTCCTCTAATTAACGTTGTTGTTTATACAATTGGCGATATAACTAGTCTACTAGTTCTTGGCCGTTACATCTAAACGTGAAATGCAAAACAACTGAAAAGTAATTAATTAGCAGCTTCAAAATTTTGCAAAAATCTGATCGATCACTTATATCATTGCAGCACTTGAATATCAAGCTTAGGTTGTTCACCATTTGAATTCGGAAAATGCACTCGCGTCTCACCACCATCATCACCCTCCGTTCCCATTTCTTCAGCTTGATACGTCGAATGAACTCCATACAGCAAATAAAACAAAGTTATCAAACAAGTCCACACACCAAACCGCTCATATGATAACTTTTTCAAAGTGGCCATCAAAAACATGTTCAGAAAAATGGAAAGCGCGGCTGGCCATGGCATGAATGGTACCTGCCACTCATGATTTGGCCGGTCATGGTTATCACCGGAAGGAATCAAGTACTGAAAAATTGCAGTCATTGCGATGACACAGACTCCAAATATCGGCAACCCCCATCTTTGTAGGTGAGTGAATTTCCAAGAGATGGAGAATCCAACGGAGGCGGCGGAAAGGAGAATGAGAAAGATGATGGTGTAGATTGGTGGATTGTTGATTTTGATGGCATAGCGGTGGTAGATTAGCGCGTTGGCCACTAGGTAAAACACCAAGAGGGTGCCGATTGAGATAATCTCTAGTACAATGCTGAGTTCTGTGAATAGGGCTATGGATGCTTGACAAAACCCTACATATATATATTCATCAAATAAACAACACTTTCATCAATTATGCGCATCGTAATGAAATAAAGAATTTTTTTTACTGCATATTATCCTACTCCTACTCCTACATTATACGAATGTTTGATACTAATTAATACTTAAAAGGAATAATAAGAAGCACAAATATATGTACGTTGCATACCTAGAAAGATTGTGGCGTTCTGAGGGGTTCCGGTTGTAGGGTGCACCTTAGCGAACCAAGATGGCACAAGCCGAGCTCTACCAATAACACACAAATATCGTGCTTGGCCAAGCATTGCTACAAGAAGAGATGCCACGATTCCCAAACTCGCGCCTGCTCCAACGACGTTGCTAGCCCATTTCCACCCGATGTTTTGGAAAGCAATTGAAAATGATGCATTGCTCGATATCTATCAATAACCATTTGAAGATCGAATTCCTATTTTGTAAAATAGAAAATCCCTCTGGAATAGCTTAGGCTAATCATTTCTTTTCTTCTAGATTTATAGAATAACTAGTTCTATTTATTTGATATATATTTGCCACAAAATTAAGGATTAGTTGATTATTAGTACCTTGTTATAGGGAACCATCATGCACAATGACAAAGCCATAAGGCAATAGATAACGGAAACTATCAGGACGGAGCCAACTATGCCCAACGGAAGGCTCTTCGAAGGGTTTCTGATCTCTTCAGCCATTGTGGAGACCGAATCGTACCCAATGTAGCTAAAGTAAACAATGGCTGCTCCATCGATGACCCCTTTTACACCGTAAGGAGCTAAGCCTTCTGGCTGGATTAAGTTGTCTGTGTTTCCGTAGCATATACCAGCAATTATTATGAATCCAAAGAACACCAGATGAAATATTGTCATGATAATGTTTAACATGGAGCTCTCCTTGGTGCTGAAATATAATCCGAAAAAGTTATTACATGATTAACTCAAACTTTATTTCTATTAATTACTTAAACGCAGAATTGAAGAAATAAACTATAATTTTGATTTGTGTCATTTTCAGAAGCCACTATCAGAAGATCCACTAGTTCATTGTCTAGCTAACCAATCATATATATTTGATTAGTGTTTTACACAAATGAATTAAGTATAAGCAATAGGATGATATACCTTTTTCACTTTAATTGTTTGTTCTCGAATAACTCAGATCATATATCATTAATTATATTATACATATGTTCCTTTAACTTATACTATTACTTCATGCCTACGACACATACATTCTGGTTTAGTTTACACATAGTACATTAGTGTATGTACACGTACACACATATACACATAATACCAATATTTGTTTATCTTTAAAAGCATATGAATAGAAACAGAAACTATATTTATCTTATATACTCGTATAATATAAGAATTTAAAGTAATCAATATAGAATGTTTAAAACTTGCATTTGCCTTTAGGTTAGTTTATCATAAATGAAATGGCATGATACTAATTAAAGAACCCTATATCTTTATTCTGGTAAAATGAATATGTAATAATCACAATATCATCCTCAAGAAACACATTCTACATTTCTTGATCAGAAAAAAGATTTGTTTTAAAGATAATTAATTCAATCCATCAATACCAAATCTATACTCTATCTTTTTTCAGGATTGATAAACAGAAAAAATATAGAAAAGTTGGATGAGTAGAAAAATGAATGATATGGAACGAACCTCCGGCATAGGCAAAGAGTAAGAAGAACAATGAGAACAACAGCTGGGAAATCCAACATGTTGTAACCTTTCATTAAACCATGTACTTCAATTCTCCACGCGTTCGGATCTTCCTGTCCAAAAGTAGTGCACAAATATTCTGTGAAACTCCTTGCAACGGCGGCATTTGATAGCACATACTCCATTAGAATATTTGCACCCGCAATATACCCCACAAATTCTCCTGCAATAATCGACATCTATTACAAATAATCTACTGATTATCTATATGCTAAGATATATAGATGTTTATAGATTTACCAAAATGCGTTGTAATTAAACACCAATTCTTTTAATAAAGAAAAGAAATGTACTGCAACATGATTAATTTTGATTTTTAAATTTCTTCCTACATACCGAACGTGACTCTTAGATAACTAAAGGCTCCACCAGCAACTGGAATTTGGATGGAGAACTCAGTGTAACACAAAGAAGAGAAAAGAGCCGATATTCCAGCAATGATATACGATACAAGAACAGCAGGCCCAGATTTATCTCTAGCCACAGGTCCGGTTGTCACAAAAACCCCAACGCCAAGCATACCGCCGACACCAAGGGCAATAAGGTCATACCATGTGAGTTTCCTTTTCATGTCAGCACCAGACCTTAGCCTCATTTGATTGAGTTCTTGTTCTGGTGTCCATGTGGCCAGAACCCTCTTCCTTAGCCTTTGCGGGGTTTCGGAAAGATTCTTCAAGTAATTAGAGAGAAAAAAAATGTTGGTGGTAGGAGGAGGTGTGGTTTGATTGCTATGAGTTTCTTCCATTGTTTAGGGTTAGTTAGTTTGTTTGGTTTTTGGCTTTGGAGAAGGATGGTCTTTAAATATGCATTGGAGAATATAATGGCTTTGTATCTTTTGGTGTAATGATATGCCCACTTTCAAATATGATTTTCCATAAATCACTCCTTTATAGAAATAGGATGAATAATGAAATCATTATTAGGATTGCAAATGTCATCACTACTTCAACTTAACACAGAAAGTTACCAATCAATTTTTTTACCAAATTGTATTTAGTAGGATTCGAACTCTTGTCCCCCAAGAAGAAACCACTTAGTAGAAAACTCCCTGACCACTGGATAAAACCCCGATGGCAGAAAATTATCATTTATCAAATTAATACTAGCTAGCTAGCTTATGCCAAGTTAAAATGGTTCTTTAGGCACTTTTGCAAAGTTTCATAAAAGTACTTTAATTTTAGGGTGAGTTAGTATTGCATTTTGAGTCTTTTGGATCTTTGTTGAAAGACTATTTTGCCACCCGACACGGACAACGGACGAAAGTGTGCCAATATAATGGTGTTGCTTAAGCGATACTCGTCACTTCAAACCGACGCTAATCACCCTTGGGAGCGATCTTATACATACATGGCTTTTGATAGGACCACTACTAGAAACATGGCTATCCTTGACCCGCTTTTTATGACCCACGCTAATAGATGACGCGCAAAGTGAGAAGTCATAAAATAAGGGTCATTACGAGTAAATGGATGACGCGTTTTCAGAAGCGTCATAACATATGGGTCATACTCTGTTAAAATTTCAGTTTCCAATTTTTTTCCCTCCCCTGACCTTTTAACTTTTCATTATATCCCGCCCAAAATTTTCCCCAAAATCAAAATAGTTGTATATCCCTCTTTCTTTTACCCCTTTCTCTCATTCCCTTTTTTCTCTTTCTGCTTCTCATTCTCTTCACCTCTTTCTCTCATTCTGTTCACCTCCACCATCGCCACCAAATCCGACCACCACAAGGTATTTGCTCCTCTCCCTCTATTTACTAATGAATACTTCTTATTATCACTAATTAGTAATTGATATGGTTTTTGTTTTTTGTATATATGAAAAAATGACGGTGAATGCTATAGTGTATAATTCTTATTCTCTCCTTATATATATCAATAGATCAGTCAATCAATCAATGTGCTAATAATAATTCAATTGAAAATAACTAGGGTTTCATTATTCTTATTGGTTGGTCTGTTTCATTAATTAGTTCTTGTTGAGTTTTTGTTACATTTTCTTTTATGAATTACTTTTATATTGATTTGAGTTACGTGTTTGTGTTTGTTATACGATGATATGATAGTCGTCTTTGCCTAGTGAAGCCGTGTACGAGAAAGAAAGGCCCGGTGTGACTGTGAGTATTTGTTTTTCTTTTTTGTGCTTGAGTTTGTTTGTGGATGAGTTTTTGATGTGGAGAGTTTATATTCTTGTATTTATAGGTGGATTTGATACTGCACATGCTGCAGCAAGGTAAAATATATCACTTATTGGTTTCTTGTTTGATATTGGTATATTACTGTTATGGCCTTTTGAAGCATTTTGTTAATATATATGAAACTGCTATTTGTTATAGAGCATATGATGAGGCTGCCATTAGATTCCGCGGGCTTGATGCTGATATTAATTTCAACGTAAATGATTACCATGAAGACCTTAAGCAGGTTTGACTGAAGCTATTAAGACATGTTTATGTATTTAGACTGATAGTTCTGCACAATAAAATAATGAGTCGTATTTCCTTTTGCAGATAAAGAACTTGACAAAAGAAGAATTTGTGCATGTTCTTCATCGTCAAAGCACTGGGTTCTCCAGAGGTAGTTCAAAGTATAGAGGGGTTACCCTTCACAAATGTGGTCGTTGGGAAGCTCGAATGAGCCAACTTCTTGGGAAGAAGTGAGAATAAGTGAACTAAAATTAGAAACTTTCAATATGTCTTAATATGGGCTGAAGTTTCATCATGATGGAATTGTCATGTTGTATTTCATTCATTTTTGCTTTGTGCAGGTACATCTACCTTGGATTGTTCGAAAGTGAAATTGAAGCTGCAAGATTTTCGGGTTTTCATTTAACCCAAACTGGTATGATTTCTTACCCAACCCACTATAATTTCTTACCCAACCTGCCCCACCCACTTGTTTTGCTACATCTTAATTAATTGTTAGTTTTCCTTCAGAGGTTATTTACCGAACCCACTATAATTTCTTACCCAACCCACTATAATTTCTTACCCAACCCACTATAATTTCTTACCCAACCCACTATAATTTCTTACCCAACCCACTATAATTTCTTACCCAACCCACTATAATTTCTTACCCAACCCACTATAATTTCTTACCCAACCCACTATAATTTCTTACCCAACCCACTATAATTTCTTACCCAACCCACTATAATTTCTTACCCAACCCACTATAATTTCTTACCCAACCCACTATAATTTCTTACCCAACCCACTATAATTTCTTACCCAACCCACTATAATTTCTTACCCAACCCACTATAATTTCTTACCCAACCCACTATAATTTCTTACCCAACCCACTATAATTTCTTACCCAACCCACTATAATTTCTTACCCAACCCACTATAATTTCTTACCCAACCCACTATAATTTCTTACCCAACCCACTATAATTTCTTACCCAACCCACTATAATTTCTTACCCAACCCACTATAATTTCTTACCCAACCCACTATAATTTCTTACCCAACCCACTATAATTTCTTACTTAACCCAAACTGGTATGATTTCTTACCCAACCCACTATAATTTCTTACCCAACCTGCCCCACCCACTTGTTTTGCTACATCTTAATTAATTGTTAGTTCTTGTTGAGTTTTTGTTACATTTTCTTTTATGAATTACTTTTATATTGATTTGAGTTACGTGTTTGTGTTTGTTATACGATGATATGATAGTCGTCTTTGCCTAGTGAAGCCGTGTACGAGAAAGAAAGGCCCGGTGTGACTGTGAGTATTTGTTTTTCTTTTTTGTGCTTGAGTTTGTTTGTGGATGAGTTTTTGATGTGGAGAGTTTATAATTTTATATATGTATATGTGTGTGAAATTGTAGTGGCCAAAGCAGTTAAATGCTCTACTTGAGGTTGTGGATCCTGAGATTGCAGATATTATTGAGCACGAAGTTTCATCATGATGGAATTTGTGCATGTTCTTCATCGTCAAAGCACTGGGTTCTCCAGAGGTAGTTCAAAGTATAGAGGGGTTACCCTTCACAAATGTGGTCGTTGGGAAGCTCGAATGAGCCAACTTCTTGGGAAGAAGTGAGAATAAGTGAACTAAAATTAGAAACTTTCAATATGTCTTAATATGGGCTGAAGTTTCATCATGATGGAATTGTCATGTTGTATTTCATTCATTTTTGCTTTGTGCAGGTACATCTACCTTGGATTGTTCGAAAGTGAAATTGAAGCTGCAAGATTTTCGGGTTTTCATTTAACCCAAACTGGTATGATTTCTTACCCAACCCACTATAATTTCTTACCCAACCTGCCCCACCCACTTGTTTTGCTACATCTTAATTAATTGTTAGTTTTCCTTCAGAGGTTATTTACCGACTCAAATTGCCAAGCAGGTTGAAAATCTTACTCGTAAAGCAGAACTTCAAGAGATTGAGCTGGAACGAACTTCTAAACAACTGAAGGAGGCAATAGCTATTGCAGGGGAAGAGAGCTCAAAATGCAAGGCAGCAAAAGAAGTGATTACATCACTTACCGCCCAAGTAAGATCAGTTTTTGAAATCAATAAGTTTTATATGGTAGCTTATGACATTGTATCCAATGTTAATGGTTAGGTTAGACAGTGTTTGATGCATTTGTTATACTAAGTGTGCCCTACAATCAAGAAGATTCAATAAACCTACTTAATTATTCCCTGAAAGTTCTATCCATTATCATAGTGGTGCTAAAAGTAAAGTCCTTATTTCAGTTTAACTAAGCAAACTAGCACTTATTTATTTTCAGCACATATTGCCATATGATTTAAGCATGCAGTCAATTCACAATGGTTTCCACCTTTTTGCTATATACTGGATTTTGGTATTTATGCAACTCTTAGTTTCAATAAATGATTTCTTTAAAGATGCTGCATACTTTTCTGTTTATCTTGCTGTTAATGTTCCTCTATAGGATTTTGATGTCAAATGTCGAACTAGATTCTACAATGAGGACTTCTATTCACGGTAATATTTTTGATGCTTATTATGTTATTCTCTTATTTAGTTGGTATGTTATACTTAGAATAAGATGGTCTTTCTTGCTCTTGTGACAGGAGCGTGCACCTAGTTCTCTTACTCTTGGAACTTCTGATGATTCCAATGTGAAAGAGCGTCGCCCAGATACAACTGATGACAAAAAAGATTGGAGGAAGGTTGCTACTGAAACCGAGAGTGTTCGTCGTTGGCGTGAAGAAGAAAGAGAATTAGGAAAATTAGGAGTTTGTAATGGTTAACTTTAGAATTGTAAATGAGTTTGTATTTGAATTAAACGCGTTGTTTTGATATATATGAAATGCGTTATTTTGATATTTGTGTTTTTAATTTTGTATTATCAGGTTTTTAATTGTCATTTAATAGAAAATTAGGAACTGAAAAAAATTATTTTTTAAAAAAAATAAATAGGTTATGACGCGCAAAAACGCACGTCATAAAAAAGGGTCATAAATGCGTGTCATAAGTGCGCGTCATAAGTGCGCGTCATAGACGGATGACGCCCAAATGCGGGTCATGAAAATTTATGACCCCCTCCTTCCTTGACGCGCATTTGCGCGTCATCTGAGTCATTTATGACGCGCAAAAACGCACGTCATAAAAAAGGGTCATAAATGCGTGTCATAAGTGCGCGTCATAAGTGAACGTCATAAGTGCGCCAAATGCGCATAATGCGGTCATGCGGTCATAAGTGCGCGTCATAAGTGCGCGTCATAAGTGCGCGTCATAAGTGCGCGTCATAAGTGCGCGTCATAAGTGCGCGTCATAAGTGCGCGTCATAAGTGCGCGTCATAAGTGCGCGTCATAAGTGCGCGTCATAAGTGCGCGTCATAAGTGCGCGTCATAAGTGCGCGTCATAAGTGCGCGTCATAAGTGCGCGTCATAAGTGCGCGTCATAAGTGCGCGTCATAAGTGCGCGTCATAAGTGCGCGTCATAAGTGCGCGTCATAAGTGCGCGTCATAAGTGCGCGTCATAAGTGCGCGTCATAAGTGCGCGTCATAAGTGCGCGTCATAAGTGCGCGTCATAAGTGCGCGTCATAAGTGCGCGTCATAAGTGCGCGTCATAAGTGCGCGTCATAAGTGCGCGTCATAAGTGCGCGTCATAAGTGCGCGTCATAAGTGCGCGTCATAAGTGCGCGTCATAAGTGCGCGTCATAAGTGCGCGTCATAAGTGCGCGTCATAAGTGCGCGTCATAAGTGCGCGTCATAAGTGCGCGTCATAAGTGCGCGTCATAAGTGCGCGTCATAAGTGCGCGTCATAAGTGCGCGTCATAAGTGCGCGTCATAAGTGCGCGTCATAAGTGCGCGTCATAAGTGCGCGTCATAAGTGCGCGTCATAAGTGCGCGTCATAAGTGCGCGTCATAAGTGCGCGTCATAAGTGCGCGTCATAAGTGCGCGTCATAAGTGCGCGTCATAAGTGCGCGTCATAAGTGCGCGTCATAAGTGCGCGTCATAAGTGCGCGTCATAAGTGCGCGTCATAAGTGCGCGTCATAAGTGCGCGTCATAAGTGCGCGTCATAAGTGCGCGTCATAAGTGCGCGTCATAAGTGCGCGTCATAAGTGCGCGTCATAAGTGCGCGTCATAAGTGCGCGTCATAAGTGCGCGTCATAAGTGCGCGTCATAATGCGCGTCATAAGTGCGCGTCATAAGTGCGCGTCATAAGTGCGCGTCATAAGTGCGCGTCATAAGTGCGCGTCATAAGTGCGCGTCATAAGTGCGCGTCATAAGTGCGCGTCATAAGTGCGCGTCATAAGTGCGCGTCATAAGTGCGCGTCATAAGTGCGCGTCATAAGTGCGCGTCATAAGTGCGCGTCATAAGTGCGCGTCATAAGTGCGCGTCATAAGTGCGCGTCATAAGTGCGCGTCATAAGTGCGCGTCATAAGTGCGCGTCATAAGTGCGCGTCATAAGTGCGCGTCATAAGTGCGCGTCATAAGTGCGCGTCATAAGTGCGCGTCATAAGTGCGCGTCATAAGTGCGCGTCATAAGTGCGCGTCATAAGTGCGCGTCATAAGTGCGCGTCATAAGTGCGCGTCATAAGTGCGCGTCATAAGTGCGCGTCATAAGTGCGCGTCATAAGTGCGCGTCATAAGTGCGCGTCATAAGTGCGCGTCATAAGTGCGCGTCATAAGTGCGCGTCATAAGTGCGCGTCATAAGTGCGCGTCATAAGTGCGCGTCATAAGTGCGCGTCATAAGTGCGCGTCATAAGTGCGCGTCATAAGTGCGCGTCATAAGTGCGCGTCATAAGTGCGCGTCATAGACGGATGACGCCCAAATGCGGTCATGAAAATTTATGCGCGTCATAAGTGCGCGTCATAAGTGCGCGTCATAAGTGCGCGTCATAAGTGCGCGTCATAAGTGCGCGTCATAAGTGCGCGTCATAAGTGCGCGTCATAAGTGCGCGTCATAAGTGCGCGTCATAAGTGCGCGTCATAAGTGCGCGTCATAAGTGCGCGTCATAAGTGCGCGTCATAAGTGCGCGTCATAAGTGCGCGTCATAAGTGCGCGTCATAAGTGCGCGTCATAAGTGCGCGTCATAAGTGCGCGTCATAAGTGCGCGTCATAAGTGCGCGTCATAAGTGCGCGTCATAAGTGCGCGTCATAAGTGCGCGTCATAAGTGCGCGTCATAAGTGCGCGTCATAAGTGCGCGTCATAAGTGCGCGTCATAAGTGCGCGTCATAAGTGCGCGTCATAAGTGCGCGTCATAAGTGCGCGTCATAAGTGCGCGTCATAAGTGCGCGTCATAAGTGCGCGTCATAAGTGCGCGTCATAAGTGCGCGTCATAAGTGCGCGTCATAAGTGCGCGTCATAAGTGCGCGTCATAAGTGCGCGTCATAAGTGCGCGTCATAAGTGCGCGTCATAAGTGCGCGTCATAAGTGCGCGTCATAAGTGCGCGTCATAAGTGCGCGTCATAAGTGCGCGTCATAAGTGCGCGTCATAAGTGCGCGTCATAAGTGGCTATAATTATATATGGGAAAAGTGAGTATGGGGTTGTTCCCCATCTAAGCTTAGATGGGGAACCCCTCACATACAAATATTTTATTATTTGTTTGAATTTAAAACAGATACATGGCCCCCCCTGATTTTCATGATTATAAAAATCAAATGTGAGGGGTTCCCCATCTAAGCTTAGATGGGGGACAACCCCATATCACTCCCCTATATATATATATATATATATATATATATATATATATATATATATATGGGTGAGATAAATTGAGTCCAGCTTAATTTGAGTCCAAAAAGGGTCCATGTAACTTACACATGTGTAAGTTAACTTACACATGTGTAAGTCGTGGTGGCGGTGGTCGCCGTCGCCGAAAAATCATGGTGGTGGTGGTAGGAGGTGGTTGGAATTTGAGGAGATAGAAGAAAATCAATGGACTCAAATTGGACTCAAAATAAGCTGGACTCATTTTATCTTTTCCATATATATATATATATATGTAACCAAAAGATACAATATATATATTATATATATACTAATATGTAGATATAGATTCACTATCTCTATATATATACATATATAGATATAGATTAGATATAAATCATGTACAAAATATATATATAGATACTTTTCGATATTTAACCAAATAAAAAGAAAAGAGAAGATATGTGATGCGTAAATCACGCGACAAACGACAGCGGAAGACTATTTTTGGTATTTGTGGATTTTATACGAAACAAACAACAAACAAGACAATAAAAATTAGAATGATAGATAAAGAATCCACCACCAAGACTCGTAAAGGCCAAGCCACCAGAATCAAGGATAAAGGAAACACTCCGCCCCACCACTACAATCGATAAAGGTCTAGCCACCACAATTATAGATAAAGGAAACCGAAGATTTAAAAGACCTCACCACAATATTTGAAAAAGAACAAGTCACCACAAATATTGATAAAGGGGTCACTCCTAACCACCAAGATCAAAGATCTATAAAGGTAAAAGAAGATTTGTAAGAAATAGAGGCTGCTCTATTAATTTTCATTCAACATCAACTAACTTTACAATGAGAAATAGAACCTCTATTTATAGCCACATGCTCTACCTAGGAATTAACGACATAATAATAAAATAATACATAAAGCTGTCATGTGCAAGCCACTAATTAATTTGGACCAATAAAATATGGACACGTAAGCTTCTAGAAACATTCCCCTGCAAGTGGTCCCATAATATTGTTAGAAACGTCTTGTCACACGCGCCTTCCTTAACGGTTGTCATTCTTCTTTATTATTGGGCCCACAAACGACTTCAGTGGGGACTTTATTAATTGACAACTGGAAACATAAAACTGGACCTTCGGTAGTGGTTACAAAATCTGGAGCACGTCACTGGAGGACCTTCAGTAGTGGTTACTGGAGCATTCATCTGGAGGACCTTCAGTAGTGGTCACTGGAGCATTCATCTGGAGCAGTCATCTGGAGCTTGCCACTGGAGAAATGTTACCACTGGTGACTGGGCTGGTTCAGAAAAGACTTGTCTGAAATGGGCCACTGCTGGCAGAATTAACATGGCCTGTTCAGATGGCATGATCAGTTCGGTTTCCTTCAGTTCAGTTAGCTTCTTCAGTTCACTGGGTTTCTCCAGTCCAGTGAATCTGGACATCTCCGCATCATTCTCCCCTCTGAAAAGATACTTGTCCTCAAGTCTTCGAGGTACTCATCCTCCAGATAAGGCATCAGATCTCCCACATTAAAAGTACTTGAAACTGCTATGTCTCCAGGTAACTCAACCTTGTAAGCATTATCACCATATCTCTCCAGAATCTTGAACGGACCTTCAGCTCTGGGCATCAATTTACTCTTTCTCTTTGCTGGAAACCTTTCTTTTCTCAGATGCACCCACACAAGATCACCTGGTGAAAAACTGGGCTGCTTTCTATTCTTGTTTGCTCTGGCTTTGTAACTGGCATTTGCTTTCTCGATTCTGGCCTTCACTTCTCCATGAATTTTCTTTATTTCTTTTGCTCTGGTCTCAGCTTCAATGCTTGCTTTTGGTTCAATCGAGAATGGAATTAAATCAATGGGAGTTAGTGGATTGACACCATAACAAACCTCAAATGGAGATTTACTGGTAGAATAGTTAGGAGCTCTGTTGAAAGCAAACTCAGCATGAGCAAGCTTCAGATCCCAATCTTTCAATGTCTTCTTCACCAGTGTTCTTAACAACATACCAATTGTTCTGTTCGTAACTTCAGTCTGTCCATCAGTCTGGGGATGGTGAGACGTACTGAACAACAATCTGGTACCCATTAATCTCCATAGAGTCTTCCAGAAATAACTCAAGAACTTCACATCTCGATCTGACACAATTGTCTTGGGAATTCCATGCAACCTGACAATCTCCTTAAAGAACAAATTTGCTACTGCTGAAGCATCATTGGTTGTGTTACAAGCGATAAAATGTGCCATTTTTGAAAACCTATCAACAACCACCATTATTGAATCTTTCCCCCTTTGTGTTCTGGGCATTGCAACAATGAAGTCCATACTGAGATCTTCCCATGGCTGGTTCGGAACTGGAAGAGGAGTATACAATCCCTTGTGAAAAGTAGTCTTCGCCTGGTGACAAGTTGGACAGCGACTGATAAGACTCTGGACATCCTTCAGTAGACTTGGCCAGTAGAAGTGTTCAGTGAGGATCTCTCCAGTCTTGTTAATGCCAAAATGGCCAGCTAAGCCTCCTCCATGTGCTTCTCTTATCAGCAAATCTCTTATCGAACCCCTGGGGATGCACAACCTTCCATTTTTAAATAAGAAACCATCTTGAACAATAAATGGTCCTTTCTGGTTAGCTTCAGTGAGGTGATCAGCAAAGTCTGGATCAGTAGCATACAACTCTTTAATGAAAGAAAATCCAAGAACTCTTGCTTCCAGAATTGATAACAATGAGTATCTTCGTGACAATGCATCAGCAACAACGTTAGCTACTCCAGCTTTGTGTTTAGAAACAAACTAATAAGACTGCAAGAACTCTACCATTTTGCATGTCTAGCATTAAGCTTGTGTTGACCATTTATAAATTTTAGCGCTTCATGATCAGAGAACAAGACAAACTGTTTTGGCTTCAGATAATGTGACCAGTGAGTGATAGCACGAATAATTGCATAAAACTCCTTGTCATAAGTGCTATACTTCAGTTTAGAGCCATTGAGCTTTTCACTGAAATATGCAATTGGACGCCCTGCTTGTACCAGAACTGCACCAATACCTACTCCACTTGCATCACATTCGAGCTCAAATAGCATATCAAAATCTGGTAAAGATAAGACTGGAGCTGAACTGAGCTTATCCTTCAGTGCTTCAAACGCCAGTTGGGCTGAACTTGGCCAGTTGAACACCTTTCTTCAGACAGTCAGTAATTGGAGCTACAACTGTAGAGAAATTCTTGATAAATCTTCTATAAAATGACGCCAGTCCATGGAAACTTCTTACTTCAGTGATTGTGGTTGGAACTGGCCATGATCTGATGGCATCAACCTTAGAGGGATCCATAGAAATTCCTTCTTTTGAGACCACATATCCCAGAAATATCTCACTCTCCACCATAAAGTCACATTTCTCCAGCTTACCATACAACTGGTGTCTTCTCAACAGTTCAAACACACTCTTCAGATGATTAACATGTTCAGCTTCAGATTTTGAGTATACCAGAATATCATCAAAATATACAACAACAAACTGACCAATGAGTGGCCTGAGAACTTCGTTCATCAGTCTCATGAAAGTACTGGGAGCATTAGATAAGCCAAAAGGCATAACTAACCATTCATACAACCCTCCCTTGATCTTGAAAGCAGTTTTCCACTCATCTCCATCCTTCATTCTTATCTGGTGATAGCCACTTCTGAGATCAATCTTGGAAAACACTCTGGAACCATGTAACTCATCAAGCATATCATCCAATCTGGGAATGGGATATCTATACTTAATGGTTATATTGTTGATGGCCCTGCTATCAACACACATTCTCATCGTACCATCTTTCTTTGGGACCAGAAGAGCTGGTACTGAACAAGGACTCATACTTGCTCTCACATAACCTTTCTCAACCAATTCATCGACTTGCCTCTGCAACTCTTTAGCTTCATTAGGTGAACATCTATAAGCAGCTTTGTTTGGAAGAACTGAACCTGGAACCAAGTCAATCTGGTGCTCAATTCCTCTTACTGGTGGCAAACCTTCAGGTAGGTCTTCTGGGAAAACATCAGTGAATTCCTTCAGTAAAGTCTTCAGGAGACTAGGGACACCAGTGAACTCCTTCTCTTCAGATTTTTCTACGACCAGTAACATCATAACTGGAGAGCCTTCAGATAACTCTTCTTCGACTTCAGCTTGAGACAAAAACAAAGCTTACTGGGCTGGTCTTTCTTGACTTTCATCAGTTCATTAGGCTTCAAAGAAGTCAGTGTGACTTTCTTTCCACTTATTCTCAAAGAATACGAGTTCATTCGACCATCATGAAGAACATAATTATCAAATAACCATGGTCGACCCAATAAAATATGACAAGCATCCATAGGTACAACATCACAAACAATTTTGTCTTGATAAACTGACCCAATTGAAAACGGGATAGTAACTTGACGATTAACTTTTACCTCTGACCCTTCACTGAGCCATTGTAACTTGTAAGGTCTAGGGTGCTTAACTGTAGGTAGCGCCAGTTTCTCTACCATGTAAGTTGAAGCAACATTTGCACAACTCCCACCATCAATGATCAGATCACAAACTTTTCCTTTGACTGTGCATCTGGAGTGAAAAATGTTCTCCCTCTGGGCAGTATCAGTGGTAACTTCATCAGCATGCATCACCCTTCTGACAACCAACATTTCTACAATATCTGCACCAACATAAGCTTCTTTATCTTCTTCATCTTCATCATACACTGGCTCTCCTTCTTCAGTGTCAACATCTGGCAAACATTCAATTTCCCTGGCAGTCAAGGCTCTTTGATTAGGACACTGGCCTGGAAGTGACCAAAGCCATGACACTTGAAACATTTTCTTCCAACTGGTTCTTTTGTTCCTCCAGTTTCCTTTTCTTTGCCTCTGAAGGCTTTCTGGACAGTTTCAGTAAATCTGGGAACTGGTTGACTGACAACTGGTTGACTTGCACTGGCAGGAACCTTACTGAATGACTTGTACGGAACCTTCTTCTTCAGTTGTCTCTCAATCTGGATAGCCATCTTGCATGCACCTTCATATGTCCAGATAGGCTGCAACTCAATCTTCTCAGTAATGGCAGCGTTCAGACCACCAAGAAATCTGGCAATAGTGTGCTCTTCAGTCTCATTCACACCAGTTCTGGTCTTCAGATGGTCAAACTCTCTAATGTACTCCACAACTTCCTTGGCTCCTTGCTTCAGATTGTTCATCAGTAGATACTGATCCTGCTTGTACGACTGGGGAACAAACCTCTTCTGCATAACCTCCTTCAGTTTGGACCAGGTTTTGATTTTACTTTTGCCCTTGTACTCTCTTTCAGATTTCATGTTATCATACCAAGATGAAGCATATTTCTTCAGTTTAATAATGGCAACTTTGAAGCTTTTCCTATCATCATAACCTTTTATCTCCATAATCCTGTCCATCACCTGGACCCATTCAAAATACTCTTCTGGGTTAGAAGATCCATTAAAATCTGGTGGATCTATCTTAATATCCCTAGTATCATCACCCTTATGCCTCCTACGCCTTTCTCTAGGATGTGGTTCATCAGAATCACTAGAGTGTCTAGGATTACTATCAGATCTTTCACTGGGGCCTTGAGATTCAGAATCTCTTTCACTGGCAACAACATTTTCTCGATTAAATCGTAAACCACCATCTTCTAACATATGAACAACTCTACCAAGTGCTTCTTGTAGATCTTCAATCTGTCTATCTCTCCTAGCATTATTAGCTTCGTCTAAAGTCATATTTCTTCTAAACGCCATTTATAACCAACAAATAACTCACAATCAATAGATCTAAGCAAATAACTAATAGATCTAAACAATCAATCAACAGATCTTAAACAAAACCTCAACAGATCTAAACAAACAATACCCCAACGGACAAAAAGATTAAGAAACCTTTTTTCAACTTGGCTCTAATACCAAATTTGATGCGTAAATCACGCGACAAATACAACGGAAGACTATTTTTGGTATTTGTGGATTTTATACGAAACAAACAACAAACAAGACAATAAAAATTAGAATGATAGATAAAGAATCCACCACCAAGACTCGTAAAGGCCAAGCCACCGGAATCAAGGATAAAGGAAACACTCCGCCCCACCACTACAATCGATAAAGGTCTAGCCACCACAATTATAGATAAAGGAAACCGAAGATTTAAAAGACCTCACCACAATATTTGATAAAGAACAAGTCACCACAAATATTGATAAAGGGGTCACTCCTAACCACCAAGATCAAAGATCTATAAAGGTAAAAGAAGATTTGTAAGAAATAGAGGCTGCTCTATTAATTTTCATTCAACATCAACTAACTTTACAATGAGAGATAAGACCTCTATTTATAGCCACATGCTCTACCTAGGAATTAACGACATAATAATAAAATAATACATAAAGCTGTCATGTGCAAGCCACTAATTAATTTGGACCAATAAAATATGGACACGTAAGCTTCTAGAAACATTCCCCTGCAAGTGGTCCCATAATATTGTTAGAAACGTCTTGTCACACGCGCCTTCCTTAACGGTTGTCATTCTTCTTTATTATTGGGCCCACAAACGACTTCAGTGGGGACTTTATTAATTGACAACTGGAAACATAAAACTGGACCTTCGGTAGTGGTTACAAAATCTGGAGCACGTCACTGGAGGACCTTCAGTAGTGGTTACTGGAGCATTCATCTGGAGGACCTTCAGTAGTGGTCACTGGAGCATTCATCTGGAGCAGTCATCTGGAGCTTGCCACTGGAGAAATGTTACCACTGGTGACTGGGCTGGTTCAGAAAAGGCTTGTCTGAAATGGGCCACTGCTGGCAGAATCAACATGGCCTGTTCAGATGACATGATCAGTTCGGTTTCCTTCAGTTCAGTTAGCTTCTTCAGTTCACTGGGTTTCTCCAGTCCAGTGAATCTGGACATCTCCGCATCAATATGAATGGAAAAGGAAGATTATATACCTAGTGCGTTCTAGGATACTTCAAATATATGCGATGTTCGGCATCCATATCATTTATGAAATTATTGTTCTCAAATGATAACCATGTGCAGTTTTAGAAGTCAATCGAAAATTATAAAAGTTAAATGACAGGCAAATACATATAAAGTTGAAACTACGGGTATCGTCAAATTAAAAGAATTTAAAAACTGATGGGAACACAATGTGTCCATCAAATCGTTGAAGATATATATATATGTTAGGACATAAATAAATTGGTATTATATTATGATACTAGCTAATAACCCGCATATTATGCGGACAACTGAATAGAATTTAAATTTTTTAGGATACAACACAATGAACGTGTTTAACTTTTTATTATGTTGAACACTTTGATATTATATATTATGAGTACAGAGTAAGCGATCTTAAGATTACAATTTATTTAAAAATTACATCACATTAGTTATGTTAAAAAATTTAACGATAATTCAAATCTTATACCTCTTACTCCAAAAAGTATTACAATATATAATTAATTTTGATCTACAAATTTGTTTCTTATAGATACCTTTTATGATTATCTACTAAATTTATTTTGCATTCATAAAATCTTGAAATAAGTTACCACTTAATCTTTATTTTGCCCATTTTTCTTTAAGATGATGTCATAAAAATTTTTAGATTATATATTAACATGTTATGAAAGTTATCATCACGATTTTCTTTTTATTAATGGTCACTGGAGCATTCATCTGGAGGACCTTCAGTAGTGGTCACTGGAGCATTCATCTGGAGGACCTTCAGTAGTGGTCACTGGAGCATTCATCTGGAGGACCTTCAGTAGTGGTCACTGGAGCATTCATCTGGAGGACCTTCAGTAGTGGTCACTGGAGCATTCATCTGGAGGACCTTCAGTAGTGGTCACTGGAGCATTCATCTGGAGGACCTTCAGTAGTGGTCACTGGAGCATTCATCTGGAGGACCTTCAGTAGTGGTCACTGGAGCATTCATCTGGAGGACCTTCAGTAGTGGTCACTGGAGCATTCATCTGGAGGACCTTCAGTAGTGGTCACTGGAGCATTCATCTGGAGGACCTTCAGTAGTGGTCACTGGAGCATTCATCTGGAGGACCTTCAGTAGTGGTCACTGGAGCATTCATCTGGAGGACCTTCAGTAGTGGTCACTGGAGCATTCATCTGGAGGACCTTCAGTAGTGGTCACTGGAGCATTCATCTGGAGGACCTTCAGTAGTGGTCACTGGAGCATTCATCTGGAGGACCTTCAGTAGTGGTCACTGGAGCATTCATCTGGAGGACCTTCAGTAGTGGTCACTGGAGCATTCATCTAGAGGACCTTCAGTAGTGGTCACTGGAGCATTCATCTAGAGGACCTTCAGTAGTGGTCACTGGAGCATTCATCTAGAGGACCTTCAGTAGTGGTCACTGGAGCATTCATCTAGAGGACCTTCAGTAGTGGTCACTGGAGCATTCATCTAGAGGACCTTCAGTAGTGGTCACTGGAGCATTCATCTGGAGGACCTTCAGTAGTGGTCACTGGAGCATTCATCTGGAGGACCTTCAGTAGTGGTCACTGGAGCATTCATCTGGAGGACCTTCAGTAGTGGTCACTGGAGCATTCATCTGGAGGACCTTCAGTAGTGGTCACTGGAGCATTCATCTGGAGGACCTTCAGTAGTGGTCACTGGAGCATTCATCTGGAGGACCTTCAGTAGTGGTCACTGGAGCATTCATCTGGAGGACCTTCAGTAGTGGTCACTGGAGCATTCATCTGGAGGACCTTCAGTAGTGGTCACTGGAGCATTCATCTGGAGGACCTTCAGTAGTGGTCACTGGAGCATTCATCTGGAGGACCTTCAGTAGTGGTCACTGGAGCATTCATCTGGAGGACCTTCAGTAGTGGTCACTGGAGCATTCATCTGGAGGACCTTCAGTAGTGGTCACTGGAGCATTCATCTGGAGGACCTTCAGTAGTGGTCACTGGAGCATTCATCTGGAGGACCTTCAGTAGTGGTCACTGGAGCATTCATCTGGAGGACCTTCAGTAGTGGTCACTGGAGCATTCATCTGGAGGACCTTCAGTAGTGGTCACTGGAGCATTCATCTGGAGGACCTTCAGTAGTGGTCACTGGAGCATTCATCTGGAGGACCTTCAGTAGTGGTCACTGGAGCATTCATCTGGAGGACCTTCAGTAGTGGTCACTGGAGCATTCATCTGGAGGACCTTCAGTAGTGGTCACTGGAGCATTCATCTGGAGGACCTTCAGTAGTGGTCACTGGAGCATTCATCTGGAGGACCTTCAGTAGTGGTCACTGGAGCATTCATCTGGAGGACCTTCAGTAGTGGTCACTGGAGCATTCATCTGGAGGACCTTCAGTAGTGGTCACTGGAGCATTCATCTGGAGGACCTTCAGTAGTGGTCACTGGAGCATTCATCTGGAGGACCTTCAGTAGTGGTCACTGGAGCATTCATCTGGAGGACCTTCAGTAGTGGTCACTGGAGCATTCATCTGGAGGACCTTCAGTAGTGGTCACTGGAGCATTCATCTGGAGGACCTTCAGTAGTGGTCACTGGAGCATTCATCTGGAGGACCTTCAGTAGTGGTCACTGGAGCATTCATCTGGAGGACCTTCAGTAGTGGTCACTGGAGCATTCATCTGGAGGACCTTCAGTAGTGGTCACTGGAGCATTCATCTGGAGGACCTTCAGTAGTGGTCACTGGAGCATTCATCTGGAGGACCTTCAGTAGTGGTCACTGGAGCATTCATCTGGAGGACCTTCAGTAGTGGTCACTGGAGCATTCATCTGGAGGACCTTCAGTAGTGGTCACTGGAGCATTCATCTGGAGGACCTTCAGTAGTGGTCACTGGAGCATTCATCTGGAGGACCTTCAGTAGTGGTCACTGGAGCATTCATCTGGAGGACCTTCAGTAGTGGTCACTGGAGCATTCATCTGGAGGACCTTCAGTAGTGGTCACTGGAGCATTCATCTGGAGGACCTTCAGTAGTGGTCACTGGAGCATTCATCTGGAGGACCTTCAGTAGTGGTCACTGGAGCATTCATCTGGAGGACCTTCAGTAGTGGTCACTGGAGCATTCATCTGGAGGACCTTCAGTAGTGGTCACTGGAGCATTCATCTGGAGGACCTTCAGTAGTGGTCACTGGAGCATTCATCTGGAGGACCTTCAGTAGTGGTCACTGGAGCATTCATCTGGAGGACCTTCAGTAGTGGTCACTGGAGCATTCATCTGGAGGACCTTCAGTAGTGGTCACTGGAGCATTCATCTGGAGGACCTTCAGTAGTGGTCACTGGAGCATTCATCTGGAGGACCTTCAGTAGTGGTCACTGGAGCATTCATCTGGAGGACCTTCAGTAGTGGTCACTGGAGCATTCATCTGGAGGACCTTCAGTAGTGGTCACTGGAGCATTCATCTGGAGGACCTTCAGTAGTGGTCACTGGAGCATTCATCTGGAGGACCTTCAGTAGTGGTCACTGGAGCATTCATCTGGAGGACCTTCAGTAGTGGTCACTGGAGCATTCATCTGGAGGACCTTCAGTAGTGGTCACTGGAGCATTCATCTGGAGGACCTTCAGTAGTGGTCACTGGAGCATTCATCTGGAGGACCTTCAGTAGTGGTCACTGGAGCATTCATCTGGAGGACCTTCAGTAGTGGTCACTGGAGCATTCATCTGGAGGACCTTCAGTAGTGGTCACTGGAGCATTCATCTGGAGGACCTTCAGTAGTGGTCACTGGAGCATTCATCTGGAGGACCTTCAGTAGTGGTCACTGGAGCATTCATCTGGAGGACCTTCAGTAGTGGTCACTGGAGCATTCATCTGGAGGACCTTCAGTAGTGGTCACTGGAGCATTCATCTGGAGGACCTTCAGTAGTGGTCACTGGAGCATTCATCTGGAGATACTATAAACCTATTAATCATTATCCATTTCAATTCTATTTTAACACTAACATAGTAGTTAGTACTTACACAATATCGATGGTGGCTATCAAGTTGGTGTAAAATATTTAGAAAAATCGTAATACATCACATGTCAAAAATCCTAACATATATATTTTTTGAACGTTAAAAAAACAATTAGTAATAAATTGTTTTCAATAAAATAATAATTATTAGTAATAAATTAAGATAGTTTTTTAGTATTAAAAATAAAAACTGATTTCATATAAATTTTAGTTGGATAATGATAAATCAATCTAATTTATATGCCTAAAAATCGACATAATCATAGGATGATTACATGTAAAATAATCAAAAGATAATACTAAGAAAGATAAATAGTGGAATCCGCATGTCAAGTTCGTAAGGTTTTAAGTTGATTTTTACGCATATAAGTTAGATTGATTTCTCACTTTGCATATTTAAGAGGGTAAATGAGTGGTACCCTTCTAGTCTGTTGTACCATTTTGGTACAGAGATTGCAGACCGCATAAAACTAATGTCTGGTAAAGCACCATCTCAAACATGGAGCATAAGATATATTTTCTTTCCTTGCAATTGACTAAATTTGAATCTCTGACCTTGCAGTCTTCATCTTGTGGGCATATGGTGACGATACCAGTTGATTATACGTTATTGTCAATGAAGTATTACAAATATCTCACTAAGATGTAAGTATGTAGCTTAATCGGAATATTTCAGGTAACTATTATGCAAGACTAGAAGGGTACCCGCGTGATGCGGCGGTGATGGGTAGCCGGTGGTGGCGTGCGGCGATGCGATAATGACGGCGGCGGCGTCGTTGATTGACAATTTTAACAAATTTGTGTAATTAGTTCTCACAACTTCACATAAATTTCTAGGGGTAGTTTTGGTAAAAACGTGTGGATAAAAAATTAGAACTAAACCAGAGGTGTATTTTAGGGATAAAAATGTATTCGATCAGGTTCTTCTAACGTTTGCAATTGATGATACTTGAAATTTTCTGAATGCAATTTAATTCCTCTAATGGGCTTAGCTATGATTGCATATTGTTGATTGACTATTCAGATTGATAGGAAGATCTTGGATTTGTCGAGAAGGAAGATCCTGTTATGGTTTATATAAAAATAGTCATTGATCATTATCTATACTACGGAGTACTATATAAAGCAAACTCCCCCCTCCCAAGTAATTAAGACTTTGAAATAACGATATTACCCCTCTTCTTTATTCACTAATTTAAAGATTTTCACCTATATACCTAGAATACTATTAATGAAATAACTTACAACATAGATCATCCAACTCTTAAAAACCATATTAACCCCTATTATATCAATTAATTTACATTCACTACCATGCCACCACCACCGCACATCGTTACCATCACTGCCGCCGTCACCACACCGGTGTCGCTACCATCATCTCCGTCGCATCGTGCGAGCATAAATGCATATTATTGTTTGTCTATCCTCTATATAAGGGATGAACCACTCAAGGTGACTTAATTAGTGAACCACTCATATGATCGATAACTTCTAACATAAATGCATATTATTGTTTGTCTACCCTCTATTCTCTTTTAGTTGTTAGTAGTTAATAGTTAGCATTCGAGACATCACAGTGACATTCAATTAGGCAATATGCGTTGTTCGAACCATGCATGTCTGGGATGAAACTCAGGACTCTCGAAACCCCCCTAATAATCCACTCCTACAAATGTAGGAAGTGTGATTCGAACCCTGATGGATTTCCCTACAGTCTAAGACCTTACCAATGGACCATCAACCCATTGGCATCCTCTATATTATTATGTGAATAAGTGATACATTATACATTTTCTCTAGACAGCAAAATGAATTTATTTTCTACTCTAAAGCAATCTTTCTACATCGTTTTGATTCCTTGGGTTCTTGCATAAATTAACTAAGAAACTCACTCGATCACAAATAATCGATCGTGACAAAAGAAGAGATGGAAAGACCCCTATAATTTGGCCATGCGAATGAGTTTGGTGTCTCTTGGAACGCTTATATCCCCTCAAACATACATACACATTGTGTGTGTATAGGAATACTCATTGTATATTGTGTGAACATTGAACTATAGTAATAAAATATTTGGACATGATTCTCTTTAAAAGAGGACCTGCCTTTTGACTTTACACCAATATATCTTAAGTTTGTTCTCCTCTAAAGATTATATATTATGTTATTTAATTTATACATAAAGGTGAATATAGTTGTATAGCTTGAGTTAGGTGCATTTTCTACGACTTCTCTAGTTCTCTTTCTTCCTCAAGTTAAAGTCCAAAGGAATATATAGTAGCTGGCATACATGCATGAAAAGGAATACAAGTTGGAGACTTTATTATAAGATTCAGATTCAAACATAGTTTATCTAATACTAGAGGAGTTCATGCGCAATGTAGCAGCGATGGCGGCGACACTGAGATAGTGGTGGCGGCTACTGGTAGTTGTGATGGCGGTGACGGGTGGCGGCGGCGGTGGAACGTATAGTGTAAGTTATTGATGTAAACGTAATTGCTATATAAGCAGATCTATGTCAATCAAATTTTTATCCAGTCTTCCAAAAAGTTAAACTTTATTTACCAACAAATCGTAAGTTTCATATTCCACTCAATTTTCTGGCGTAATGTGTAAAACCTAATGGCCTTGTAAGGTATTTGAACTAACCATTAAAACATGATTAGTATTCAATTTTAGACTGAACGGAGTAGCCCAATTCTTGCCACACATTCCGCCGGAACGCCCCTCTTCGGCCGGGGGGGGGGGGGGGGGGGCGTTCCCGATGTAAATTTCGCCTGACACGATACAAATCAAACGAGCGCGCCCCTTTGTCCTTTTGCCTGTTTTTCTGACCCACCCACAGAAAAAAGCAACAAACTTTTTGGGGTTTTACCTCATATATCTATATCTGATCTATATCTATATATCATCTATATATATATATATATATATACATATCTATTTATATATATTAATTTCTTTTTTTAAAAAAAGAAATGCCCTATAATGTAATGCCCACTCCAAGGGAATGGGGGAATGCTGCTCTTAATGATTGGATGCCACATTACATGTTGTGAATGTAGAAGGGGCATCCCCCCGTCCTTCACTCCTCATAGTCTTAAGATCTTGGTTCAAAATTAGATGTAAATGAGTTTTCTCTATAAATAACCAGGTTTCCTTACCCCCTAATAATCATGCCTAATAACCTGGTTTCCTTACCCCCCTAATAATCATGCCTTTAAAAAAAAAATAAAAAAAATAGTACGAATAGTATATAAGATAACTCATCAATCAATAGGTTGTGAAATCTAGTTCAATATATGATGGATTGATGGATTATATAAGTGAATTTTATGTGAATGTGTAAATATAGTAATAAAATAAAATAAACGTTTCTCAAGTAAAATTTGACCCCGGCCATGGGGGTTGAATAATATTTATACGTTTCTTGTACTAGAAAACTTTTTGAAACCGCAGAGGTACATTTAAGGGATTTCATTCTTGCTGAAGCTTGATGATTTTCTAGTCATTTAAAATTACTTTGTATAGGATCCTACATAAGAAAAGTTAATTCACTGTTCTATTGTATTGCATTGTATCAAATTGCATAAAAGCGACATAAAAAGGATGGAAAAAAAAGGAAGCTTGCTCTGTGTTTCAATTATTAGTTCGTGTAATGAGCCAAGTTTAATGTAGGTACATCTAAAAGAAGAAAAGAAATAAAAAACAAGTACTAATCTCTTGAATACATGTTCTGAAACATGTGACAGGATTTTTTTGCCTTTGACCCAAGCAGCAGATCAGCTCGGTGTTCATTATTAATTGTAACAGTGTTTCGAATATTCTTCTCTACCCATGAAATCGAGGCATATATTACTCTTGTTAATCTGAAAAAGCTGAACTTGGCTTCAGTGCTCCACCCCTAAGTGTTAATTGAAAGACGAAAACTTCTCAAAGGAATCATTTAAAAGACAAAATTATTAAAAAAACAGTCAATTATGTACGATCATATTTGTTTATAGTCTCGCTGTGTAGTGAGGAGATCCCTAAGCAATTCAATTTTTAAATGTCTTGCTATTCTTCTTTTTAACAGCGAGTTAGTAATTAATATTTAGGCATTCTAGACACCACGATGACATCCAATTAGGCAGCATGTGAAACTCGAATTACACATGTCTGAGATGAAACTTAGGACTCTTGAACCCCCCTCCCAAATAATCCACTCATACAAATATAGGAAGTGAGATTTTAACATGATGAATTTTCCCAATGTTTATTTCCCTTGCTATTTTTACTCGAAGTGAAACTAGAATCGTCTCAATTGATGGATGGATCGACAATTCGATGGATCATTTCAATTGTCATTTGCAGTCGTATCAATTGAAGAGTGAAAATAGAAACATGCACTGCACCCTTTTCTTATCACACACAAAATGAATCAATCATCTAATTATACAATATAATTATTATCTAAATTCATACGTATGTATGTATACATCTTATCTTATTAAAAATATATATATTGTTAAATTAAAATTTGATTACATAGTTGATTTAATATACAACTTAGGAGTTTAATAGAGCAATAGAATAAAATAGCACAATGAAATCTTTACCTAAGTAAATGGATTTAATTTATGATCCACTTTACTTGAATCAATCTTGCATGAATGATTTGTGTATAGTTTACTACATTTCGGGATCTAAAACCTATATATTAATTAATAAGCTCATCATATCATTATCTAGTATATTTTAACCACGTATACTAAAACTTTTCATTAGTGATAATGAAAGACATTATTTAGTCATTAACTTCATGTATTGTCTAAAAATTAATCACTAACAAACTAAATTTGGGTCACAAGACCAAATTTTAAGTGGTCACTTTTTGTTATTATAGACCCATCACAAAGTTTGTTAGAGACTAATTAAATAAAGTTATTTTTTGGTTACTAAATTTGTTCAATAACTGACCAAAACTTTTAATAGTAACTAAATAAGGTTATTAGTAATTAAATTATTGGCACCGTCACTAAAAGAAATGATCATTAGAAATCATTTTCTTCTTGTGATGATTCCATGAAGGCATCTTTTTGATTCACTTAACGTCATTGATGATAAACCTAGCTAGCTAGAGTTTTACTAAGAACCAACTTTCATCACAAAGCTTCTTGAACACAAATATCATCAGCCCTACCATACATACGAACGGCCTCTTTCGAACCAAAAGATTAAATCCGATTGGTTAAATGTAACAAGATCTATACTTTCACACACAAAAGTCCCGTCAAGTTGCTAATATTCCATGAGAGGATCTTGACTAATATTAATTTAGGTTTCTAAGCAACTAAGTACTTCAACCATGATCATTCATTTGTAGTGTTTATCTTAATAAACTCAAAAAGCCTATATTCATGGGTGGCAATGCATGAAAAGTTGAAATTAGAGGCTTATAGTCACCACATCCATTCATCCATACCACTTTGCTTTTTCCTAATTAATTCAACAATTATCCCATTAGCATCATTAGTTATTAGAGAAAAACAACAACAATAATTATACCCAATGTAAACAATGGCTAAATCGTGAATAGTGATTATGTGTGTGAGAGAGAGAATTAGAGAGAGAATGGGTGAAAGGGAAATTCTATTTCAAGGGTTTAAAGGTTAGTTACAAATGAAAGGAGAGGGGGTTTATATAGGCTTGACATTTGCATTAAACCCCTCCCTAATTACAAACTAGTCCTTGTCTAATTACATTAACAACCTTACACATAAACAAGATTAGACACAAGGACAATTCTATATACATAATTACAAAACTTGCACTAACAAAATAATTAAAGCTAACAATCTCCCCCTTTAGTGCAGTTTTGTGAAGGTTCATCGTCTAGTCCTTTTCTTCTTTCTTTGTCTTCTGTTTCTTTTCTTGGTTGACGATTTGGGTTTGTCTTGATGAGTCCTTTGATCATTGAAGGCCCTTATCTTGTATTCACTGAACTTCTCTTTCCAGAGGCGCTTGGGAATGAAATGAAATTTCGGATCAGATGGTCGGTTGGGGGTTCTATGATATGGATCTTTAAATAAACGTGATGAGCCCATTTGTTGAAAATCTTCAATGTTGGGTAGACTTTGTAGCTTTCTCTTTGAAGACGAAGACTTGGGTTTCTTGTAGAATGCGGAAGTTTGGTATGAAGTGGGAAGCATGTCTTGGTTCTTACTTTACAGTCTTTTATCATTTGTCTTTTGCTCCCCCTCAAACACACAATTTTCTCAACAACAAACAATTAATCCAAAAATTGAATTTTCCTTTAAGCTCCCCCTCAAATTGAGCATAATCTACGGAGCAAATAATCAAACTATGCATTGTGCTCCCCCTCAAAAAGATAATCAATCTTTAGACACTTCTCCCCCTCATGATGAACATGTGTACCGTGTTCATCATGCACAATGATTGATGACAATAACGGTAATGAAAGGTATAACTATGAAGTAACGTCTCAATTTCACATGTTTTGAACGGGTTGTACACTGAAATGTGTACAAGCCAAATCACAACCACCTACTTGGATCCAGACGTTGAAACCCATGTAAGGGTGGGTCCAACTGGATATTTGAAGAGAGAAGTAGAAGGTTGTGCATAGTAAAACACTTTTTGCACACGAGGGTGAATGACTCGTGGTGCTAACTTAAACAGCTCAGAGAGAGAGTATTTAATGGGAGTGCTTTTAGGTTTTGGTTTGGGTTTAGTATGAGAGAACCAGCCATATTGATCTCTATAACGAATGATTCCGGTGGTGGAATCCTTGAATATCTGGCAATGGCTGTTTATAGGCTTGAGAGGAGGTCTGGTCTTGGGAGGTGTGTAATATGGGTTAATTTGTTTGAGAGTAGGATGAGGTTTATGTGGAAGAGTTTTTGTGTTGGTGAAGTGAGGTTCTTTTGAGAATTTGGGAGTGGTATGAGCTGGTTTGGAAGATGGTTGTGGTTGTTTATTGTTTTGGTGAGATGGTTTGGTGTTATGAAGATTTGTTTTGATTTTGGAGGAAGGGTGTTGCTTGGTATTGGTTGATAATTTTGGGTGATTGTGGTTTGGTTGGGCATTTGAAGGAATGGATTTTGTTTTAGTTGGAGATGGAGTGGTTTGGTTAAGAAGAGGTGATTTTGGAGCACGAGTTAAAGGAGGATTCACTTGATTTGACTTGGTTGCAAGTTGAGTCTCCAATGACAAGGAATGAACTTGAAGTTGTTGGATTAGCTTCAAACATGTTTGCTCATTATTCTTCGAAGAAGTGGACTTGTTTTGCAAATCACGATTGAGCTTAGAAAGTTGTTGTTGCAAAACAAGTTCTTTAACTTGGGTTTCGAGGATGGTTTCAATGAGCTCTTTGTAAGAAATATCCAACTCATTGGTTAAATTGATAATCTTTGACTGCAAATGATCATTGTCTTTTTGATGACTTTCCATGTTTGGCAAAATGAAATCATTAGCAGATTTGAGCTCTTTGTTCTCAGATTTGATTCGATCAACTTCAGATTGAAGACTTTCCATGGCGGACAAACTGAAATTATTAGCAGATTTGAGCTCTTTGTTCTCAGATTTGAGTTGCTTAATTTCAAGTTGAAAACTGTTGTGTTGTGTCATGATTGTCTTAAATATTTCCACATTGACTTGTTTTTCCTCAAAAATAACCACTCCACATGGAAACGAACTGGTACAACACATACAAATGTGATTATCATGACGACGTATTTCTTCCCAACTTGGCTGTTCACCCATTAAAAAGTCTAACACCGTCTCAACAAACTCATTCGGTATAATAGTTGACATTTTACAGGGTTTCGGAATTGTAGTACTAATACAGGGTTTCAGAAATTTAGTACTAAAACAGGGTTTCAGAAATGTGTACTAAATCCGGTTTTCAGAAAATGTATACAAAATCCGGGTTTCACAAAATGTGTTCTAAATCCGGGTTTCAGAAAATATGTTCTAAATCCGGTATTCGTCTCGAAACTTGGACAGAGTGACTTTTCACAAAGTTGAATAAATTAAGAACTAATACCGGTTTTGGGGTAAACCAGGTATTAAAATATAGTAAAGCCGGTTTTGAGGAGAAATTCTATACAAATACCGGTATTGGTAAAATGTATAGAAAATCCGGTTTTCGAGGGAAACAATGGGCAGAATTTCGACTTGAGAAATGAAGAAATTAAGAACAAATACCGATTTTGGTGTAAACCAGGTATTTTCACACACAATATAACTTTAAGTCACAAAACTTCACTAAATCCGGTTTTCAGAAAAATCTTCACAAAAACCGGGATTCATGAAATACTATACTAAATCCGGTTTTCGTGGGAAAAATTGGTTATTATCACGAGTTGGAAAATGAAGAAATTTAGTACAAATATCGGTTTTGGTGTAAACCAGATATGTTAGAATATAACAACGAAAATTGAAAATTTTATCAAAATGAAAACCGGAAGGAAAACCGGTAGGAAAACCGGAAGGAAAACCGGAAGGAAAGCCGGTTTTACAACAGAAATTCAAAGGAAATGAAAACCGGAAATGAAAACCGGATTTCAGATCAGAAAGCTAAAATTTCAATTTCAAGCCAATTGGTTTTGAATTGGGATTTGAAACTTCTTGAGGATGATTATAGGAAGGTAATGAGTGGAATAAAACTAAAAAGGAAGAAACTTTAACATGTTTATAGGGTAAAGATTGGAACTTTCGGTAAGATGGGGAAAACACAATTTAGCACAAAAGTGAACAAAATCAAGTCATGGATCTTTCACAAGTTGTGATTTTGCTCTGATACCAAATGTAAACAATGGCTAAATCGTGAATAGTGATTATGTGTGTGAAAGAGAGAATTAGAGAGAGAATGGGAGAAAGGAAAATTCTATTTCAAGGGTTTAAAGGTTAGTTACAAATGAAAGGAGAGGGGGTTTATATAGGCTTGACATTTGCATTAAACCCCCTCCCTAATTACAAACTAGTTCTTGTCTAATTACATTAACAACCTTACACATAAACAAGATTAGACACAAGAACAATTCTATATACATAATTACAAAACTTGCACTAACAAAATAATTAAAGCTAACACAATCCTGCCATAAACAGGGTATAGGCGAGGTCTGATATACACAATTTTATCCATGCCCAATGGTAAGGACATTGCTTTCAAGAGGACTTTCCGGCTTAGCACAATTAGTCCGTATTTCATTTACTAGTTAAGTTTTCGTTTGTTACAATCCGGTTAGGGAAAACGGTGATTATATATCAAAAAGATCCAACTACATTTATTTATTTTTGTTTCTAGTTGTAGTTAGTGATCTTTTAGTGTAATCATGAGATAACCATCCATTGAAGAATATAAGAATGTGATGTGTTAACTTATATTGTTGAAGTGGCTGGATTCTCCTAACCAATCAGCCTAGGATTAATTGGAGTACCCAAACTTTATATAAAGTCGAAATTGCAAGTTCACATAATTAAGATTACTCTTTTATATGGCAATGAGCTGAATTCAGATTACTGCCAGTCGATCATAATGTATTTGCTCTTACTTGATCTCTCGTATTTATCTTCATATTCACGTGGTGTTATAGAAGTGTTGTCATGCTGCATGATAAAGTGTTTGAATCATAAGTTCAATATATTGGGCTCAAGGACTTGATCGGCGGGCAAGCCATAAATCTGTTAAGCTTAAATAGTCGCATAACCATACCAGGCAGAAATTGACAAAAAAAATATATACTGTATAAAAATTGCTCAATAAAATGACAAAAAAGTGGAGCCTATTACGGAGTAATTTTAAAACCAAAAGCAGAAGATATTAATTAACAGGGACATGGAACCACTAAACTTAACTGATTAGTGCTATATATAAATATAAATATATACTACTAAAAACAGTTTTAATCACTTGTGTTTGTCCTCAAATATGTAGAAAGGACACACACACTTCCTTATAAACAATTCATTTGGTCTACCATTAAAAAACCCGTGAGCATTTGCTACAACAAACAAAAATGATATAGTAGCACCGAGATTAATTAAAGCTCCATTATTATTATATATTTACCAATCAAATCGAGGGATGTTCTAAATCGTGCGCTGCAAAACCAATGAAAAGTTAATATATATATATATATATAATTGCCTTTTTATGCATGGAGATCGCGAATTCTGTATCTTTATGTATCATACAGTTTAAAGAAAATGAGGTTGCCTACTTGTCATGACGACGATATATGCAATGGATTGTGACTTAACTAAAGATTCTAAAAGGGACTCTTGAGTGCATACTTGCAACCATATATATGCCACGAAGTGCTCTGCATCCAGTGAAGGAAAAAATGTTTTGTAAGTACGTATATAATTTAATAAATTTATTGATTGTGTTCATACAGCTTTAAAATATCTTTAGATGTATTAATAATGTGTTGGCAAGAGAGCTATTTGACGAGAAGTCTCAAATTATCAAATTAATTAAGGGTCCGTCTATTCACACATCCACAAATTCAGCAAAAATGTCCACTGATTGGCAAGTATTCCATTATACGTCCGTATTAGAGTTTTATCGAGAAAAGTCAAAATAACATACGGGAAGTATCAGTGTATACTTACTGTATGGTGAGTGTTTAGGTATTTATGCCGAATTGGCTATTTCCATAGCAAGACTCTTAATTAATTAATGCTTGTCGAAGTGAATGTAAACTCCGACCAATAAGGGATTTTTGTGTATTTTTAGGCCTAACTATCATAGCATCCATGCAATACAATAGGATAGATTGGATTGGTTTCTTATGTAAACTTCGACCGATAAGCCTTGGGATTTCTCCTCTCTAATTACTTGTTACGATCTATTGTGACAACCGCCAAATTTGAGGTTAGCTAAACTTAGAAAGTTTACTATTCATGTGCTATTTATAGAAAGTTAAATTTAAATATGTGATATTTAAATTCTTATGTGTCAACCACGATCAAACGTCGTTATAAAATAACGATACCGACACACATTCATCGGGTTGATGAACCGGTCAAGGAGGACCTCCATAATATGCATTTTTGTGATATATGATTTTTATGTGACAATATGTATCTAGTTAAGATCTCTTTCGTTAGTAAAAGTGCCATATGAAATATATGTCGTTATATATTTACTAAATTATTAAAGAACGCTCTTATGTAATAATAATAATTGACACAATTTATAAAAACATGAATTATAAAAACATGAATTATAAAAACATGACATATTATTTTTAGTTTCCTAACTAATAATTGTTACAAAATAATATATAAAATATTTATAAAAACTCTTGGACCAACTAACTAGTATCATTAGTAGGCTAATGAAATTGCTAAACCAAGAATAAGCCCATACCCCCTAGCCCATGTAATTTTCGGATAGCCCAAGCCCAAGCCATGGCCCAAACCCACTTGGCTACCATTATAAACTCTAGAAAATAAGTTCCTGCCTTCTTTTTTTTGTTGCACATCTCATACATACATACTGACACACCCACGTGACCATTCATATATACTAAATATATATAAACAGATAGGCAGACAAAAGCACCCAAAAGACACAAGGAGACTATTCACCTTCCCCCTCCCTCTTTCACCCCAACCGCCGGCCACCCTCCCCCTGCAGCACCACCGCCACCTGCCACTCCTTTCTCGCCGGAAATCAAACCCGGCAGCCATCCCCAGCCACCCCCTAAGGTTTTTCTGCAACCCTAAACAACCAAAACCCCATCACCACTGTTGTTGGCCGCTGCTGCTGCTGCTGGCCG
>CM067167.1:298795872-298800872 GCA_034093135.1 Erigeron breviscapus | reverse complement strand
GAGCTGACCATTGGAGTACGAGACGAGAGCTTTATTACACGTGTAAGGGTTGAAGACTTGGAGACTCATGTTCAGCACATGGAGGATAGACTTACGATGCAGGAGGTAAGGATTCAGAGGATCGAGGAGGCACTTCAGACCATTGCTGCTGCTATCACTATGCCACCCCCTAGCGGATCTAGCTAGATGTTATCTTTACATTTTTATTGTTCCTATTTAGGGCGGGATGTGCCCGGAAACTTTGAATTATGATGAATCTATGGATTTTGCGAAGTTACTTCTCGCATGGTTGTCTTTATTTTGAAGCAATGAAATCTATTACTTTATCCAAATTTTTATGTTTCTTTTAGTTACAATAATTTTGTTTATGATTATGTTGGCATGTTAGTATAGTTATGGCATGGTATTGTTATGTTGATGATGTGTTTGCATGATTGAGGACTATGTTGTGGGACTTGGATTGGGATTGAGAGGCACTGCTGAGCTGACCATTGGAGTACGAGACGAGAGCTTTATTACACGTGTAAGGGTTGAAGACTTGGAGACTCATGTTCAGCACATGGAGGATAGACTTACGATGCAGGAGGTAAGGATTCAGAGGATCGAGGAGGCACTTCAGACCATTGCTGCTGCTATCACTATGCCACCCCCTAGCGGATCTAGCTAGATGTTATCTTTACATTTTTATTGTTCCTATTTAGGGCGGGATGTGCCCGGAAACTTTGAATTATGATGAATCTATGGATTTTGCGAAGTTACTTCTCGCATGGTTGTCTTTATTTTGAAGCAATGAAATCTATTACTTTATCCAAATTTTTATGTTTCTTTTAGTTACAATAATTTTGTTTATGATTATGTTGGCATGTTAGTATAGTTATGGCATGGTATTGTTATGTTGATGATGTGTTTGCATGATTGAGGACCTATTGATATGCATTATGACGGTTAAATGCTGTTAGCTATCCATAAGTTAATGAAGAAAAACTTATTACACTTTTGTTTCCTTTCTTAAAGAAATGGCGCCAAAGAAAGCAACTAAGTCACAAACCTTGAGTTCGGCCCAAATCGAGAGGCTCGTAGCACAACGAGTTGCTGCCGCCATCGCTACTTATGAGGCAAACCGAACCACCGGTGAAGCCGAGGGAAGTGGTAATGGTGAAGAACCAACAAATGCCCCAAAGGGTTGCACCTATAGGGACTTTACCTTGTGCAAACCACTGAACTTTGAGGGTACCGAAGGGACCATTGGATTACTTCGATGGTGTGAAAAGATGGAGTCAGTTTTCCGCATCAGCAATTGTCCGGAAGAGTGTAAGGTGAAGTACGCGACATGCACTCTCCAAGGTGGAGCCCTGACTTGGTGGAATTTGTATGCTCACTCTGTAGGAGTTGATGCGGCTTATGCACTCACTTGGGAGGCACTAAAGGAAAGGATGCGAGGAAAGTATTGCCCAAGGACTGAGATCCAGAAGTTGGAAGCCGAGTTTTGGAACTTGACTACTAAGGGCCTTGATGTACCCGCGTACACGACTCGGTTTCACGAGTTGGCCCTAGTGTGCCCAACCATGGTGGAACCCGCATTCAAGCTCATTGAGAGGTACATTTGGGGACTCCCACCTCAAATCCAAGGAATGGTAACTTCTTCCAAACCCACTGACATCGAGAGTGCCGTTGAGATGGCACATAGTTTGGCTGATCAAATGAAAAGACAAGGAGCCAAGGAAGTTGCTGCTCCAAGGGCATTTGATCACAAGAGGAAGTGGGATGAAGGATCATCGAGAAATCTAGTTCAACAACAACCAAGACGGGCCGAGGCGGTTAAGGCTTATACCGCGGGGCCAACTGCGAAGAAAGGGTATAATGGAGGTAGCCCTTATTGCAACAAATGTCGCTCTCATCATCGCGGACCTTGTATGCCGCCATGTGGCCGGTGCAAGAGGACCGGTCATACGACTCAAAATTGTAGAGCTCCAAACCCCGTGGCCAATAACAACAATCAAGCCCGTGGAAGAGCTTTCGTGATTCAAGCAAGAGAAGCTCGCCAAGACCCGAACATTGTGACGGGTATGTTTCTTCTCGAAAACCTGCTAGTTTCCGTTTTATTTGATAGCGGTGCCGATTTAAGCTTTATATCAAAAAGAATTATTCAATTGTTATCTATAACCCCCGTGCCGTTAGACGATGCATATTCTATAGAACTTGCTAACGGGAAAGAAATCAAAGCCGATAGCATAGTACGTGAGTGTACTTTGACCTTAGCCGACAAACCCTTTCACATAGACCTAATTCCCGTCGAAATAGGAAGCTTTGACATCATCATCGGCATGGATTGGCTATCCAAACACAAGGCCGAGATTGTATGTCACGAAAAGGTTGTTCGCATTCCATTAGAGAATGGAGACGTGTTGATCATTCAAGGAGAAAAGTGCGGTGTAGCAATTAATCTCATTTCGTGTATGAAGACTCAAAAATACCTACGAAAGGGGTATCACGCGGTTTTAGCCCATGTGACGACAAAAGAACCTGAGGAGAAACGACTTGAAGACGTGCCTATTGCACGAGAATTTCCCGAAGTATTTCCCGAGGACTTACCCGGACTTCCTCCGGTTCGTCAGGTGGAATTTCAGGTGGACTTGGTGCCCGGTGCTACACCGGTGGCACGTGCTCCATACCGTTTAGCTCCATCCGAAATGAAAGAGCTCTCGACTCAATTGCAAGAACTCTTAGATAAAGGATTCATCCGACCAAGCTCTTCGCCATGGGGAGCCCCGGTTCTTTTTGTCAAGAAAAAGGACGGATCCTTTCGGATGTGTATAGACTATCGCGAGCTAAACAAGCTTACTATAAAGAACCGATATCCACTACCTAGGATCGATGACTTGTTTGACCAATTACAAGGATCGAGTTACTACTCGAAAATCGATCTTAGATCTGGATACCACCAATTGAGGGTAAGGGAAGAAGATATCCCTAAGACGGCATTTCGAACTCGTTATGGTCACTACGAGTTTCAAGTTATGCCTTTTGGTTTGACGAATGCACCCGCCGTTTTCATGGACCTCATGAACCGCGTGTGCAAGCCATATCTAGATAAGTTTGTGATTGTCTTTATTGACGACATACTAATCTATTCGAAAACCAAGGAAGAGCATGAGGGACATTTGAGAATGATTTTGGAGCTACTCAAGAAGGAAGAATTGTATGCGAAGTTTTCAAAATGTGAATTTTGGATTCGAACGGTACAATTCTTAGGCCACGTAATTGATAGTCAAGGGATTCATGTAGACCCCGCAAAGATCGAAGCCATCAAGAGTTGGGATGCACCGAGGACCCCAACGGAAGTACGTCAGTTCTTAGGTCTTGCCGGCTATTATAGAAGATTCATCGAGAACTTCTCAAAAATAGCCCAACCTTTGACCACTTTGATGCAAAAGGAAAAGAAGTTTGCTTGGGAAGACAAGCAAGAAAAGGCATTTCAACTACTAAAAGAGAAGCTTTGTAGTGCGCCAATTCTAGCTCTGCCCGAAGGAACCGATAATTTTGTGGTGTATTGCGATGCTTCCCATCAAGGGTTAGGTTGCGTCCTCATGCAAAAGGACAAGGTGATAGCTTATGCTTCACGTCAACTCAAGGTGCATGAGAAAAATTACACTACCCACGACTTGGAATTAGGAGCGGTAGTTTTCGCTCTTAAGATTTGGAGGCACTATCTTTATGGCACAAAGTGCACCATATTCACCGACCATAAGAGCCTCCAACACATTTTTGACCAAAAGGACTTGAATATGAGACAACGAAGATGGGTGGAGTTACTTAGTGACTACGATTGTGAGATTAAGTACCACCCCGGCAAGGCGAATGTTGTAGCCGACGCTTTGAGCCGCAAGGAACGAGTCAAGCCGCTTCGCGTCCGAGCATTGGGTATGACCATTCATACCAACCTCACCCCTCACATTCGAATTGCACAAGTTGAAGCATTAGAAGAAGAAAATCTCAAGAATGAAGCCTTGAGAGGAATGGAAGCGCAATTTGAAACTAGACCCGATGGAACTCGCTATTTTGCCAACCGAATTTGGGTACCCAACCATGGGAACCTAAGAGAGTTAATCATGGATGAAGCACACAAGTCTAGGTATTCGATACATCCCGGTGGCGATAAGATGTATCATGGACTTAAGGAGATGTATTGGTGGCCTAAGATGAAGGCCGACATAGCCGCCTATGTTGGTCGTTGTTTGACGTGTGCAAAGGTTAAGATTGAATATCAAAAACCATCCGGTTTGCTTCAACAACCAAGGATACCCCAATGGAAGTGGGAAGAAATATCCATGGATTTCATTACTAAGTTGCCTAGATCCGTGAGTGGATGTGACACGATTTGGGTAATTGTGGACCGCCTCACAAAGTCCGCCCTTTTCCTACCCATTAAGGAAACGTTTGGGATGGATAAGTTAGCGAGAATTTATTTGAAGGAAGTTTTGTCACGTCATGGTGTACCTATTTCGATCATATGTGATCGAGACGCTCGTTTCACCTCTAGATTTTGGAAATCTTTCCAAAAAGCTTTGGGTACTAGAATTGACATGAGCACCGCATACCACCCCCAAACCGATGGTCAAAGCGAAAGGACCATCCAAACGCTAGAGGATATGTTACGCGCGTGTGTGATAGACTTTGGGAGTGACTGGGAGCGTCACTTGCCATTGTGTGAATTTTCATACAACAATAGCTATCACACCAGCATTCAAGCCGCCCCATTCGAGGCACTTTATGGGAGAAAGTGTCGGTCGCCCGTTTGTTGGATCGAAGTTGGTGATAGTCAAATCACGGGTCCGGAAATCCTTCATGAAACCACCGAAAAGATTTTTCAAATCCAAAACCGAATGAAGGCCGCACGTGACCGTCAAAAGAGCTACGCCGACGTTAGGCGAAAACCGTTGGAATTTCAAGTAGGAGATAGAGTCATGTTAAAAGTCTCTCCTTGGAAAGGAACCATTCGT
>CM067167.1:298735872-298790872 GCA_034093135.1 Erigeron breviscapus | reverse complement strand
CGGGATGCCCGATTTACTTCAAAGTTTTGGAAGGCGTTCCAAAAAGCGATGGGTACTCAACTCGATATGAGTACGGCGTTCCATCCACAAACCGACGGTCAAAGTGAAAGAACGATCCAAACGTTAGAAGATATGTTAAGAGCTTGTGCCATCGAGTTTGGTGGAAATTGGGATGTGCATTTACCGTTGGTCGAATTCTCCTATAATAATAACTATCATTTAGCATTCAAGAAATCTCAGAGTTTTGAAGTGTTCATCTTCTCCAAGTCTCCAAAAAATCAGAAATTTAAGATTCGGGTGGTATTGGTAAGTGATATTTACCTAAATTTCATCATTTCTTGTTGTCAAACTTGTTTCTTGGTCGATCCTTGCAAATTCTAGGTCAAATTCGGTCAAAACGATTTTTAGGGTTTCTTAGAGTTTGATTTGGAGTTTATGGATCAAAATCTTGAAAGGGTTGTGTTAATCTAGGTCCACTAAAGCTTAAATATGGTTGTTTTCGTTCAAATGAGTTTACTTGAGCCTCGAATCGAGTTTTGAACCTCAAAAATGAGTTTTTGAGTGAAATGGACGTTTTGTCGTGTTTTAACGTAACGTTGAATTTATTTGTATTTACGGGTTCGTTTTAGCGATTAAATGGATAACGTTTAGCTATTTGTCGAATTTAGCGGAGCGGGGCCTCATAATTGAGACCCCTTGGCCGTCCCACCTCACACACACATTCACTCACTTCCTTTCCATTTTCTTACCTTATCTCTTTCTCTTTTTCTCTCCCTCTCATTTACTCCTCCTTCTACCCTTATCTACCATTATTACCATAATAAATTCATCAAATTTATTGTTAGAATGCAATTTAATTAAGTCTTACACCTATAATAATAACCTTTAACATTTATGCAAGAATTTAGGGTTTTGAAGTGTTCATCTTCTCCAAGTCTCCAAAAAATCAGAAATTTAAGATTCGGGTGGTATTGGTAAGTGATATTTACCTAAATTTCATCATTTCTTGTTGTCAAACTTGTTTCTTGGTCGTCTTGCAAATTTAGGTCAAATTCGGGTCAAAACGATTTTTAGGGTTTCTTAGGGTTTATTTTGAGTCAAGAACAAAATTTAGTTTGATTTGGAGTTTATGGATCGAAATCTTGAAAGGGTTGTGTTAATCTAGGTCCACTAAAGCTTAAATATGGTTGTTTTCGTTCAAATGAGTTTACTTGAGCCTCGAATCGAGTTTTGAACCTCAAAAATGAGTTTTTGAGTGAAATGGGTCGTTTTGTCGTGTTTTAACGTAACGTTGAATTTATTTGTGTTTACGGGTTCGTTTTAGCGATTAAATGGATAACGTTTAGCTATTTGTCGAATTTAGCGGAGCGGGGCCTCATAATTGAGACCCCTTGGCCGTCCCACCTCACACACACATTCACTCACTTCCTTTCCATTTTCTTACCTTATCTCTTTCTCTTTTTCTCTCCCATCTCATTTACTCCTCCTCTAACCCTTGGATCTACCATTATTACCATAATAAATTCATCAAATTTATTGTTAGAATGCAATTTAATTAAGTCTTACACCTATAATAATAACCTTTAACATTTATTCAAGAATTAGGGTTTTGAAGTGTTCATCTTCTCCAAGTCTCCAAAAAATCAGAAATTTAAGATTCGGGTGGTATTGGTAAGTGATATTTACCTAAATTTCATCATTTCTTGTTGTCAAACTTGTTTCTTGGTCGTCTTGCAAATTTAGGTCAAATTCGGTCAAAACGATTTTTAGGGTTTCTTAGGGTTTATTTTGAGTCAAGAACAAAATTTAGTTTGATTTGGAGTTTATGGATCGAAATCTTGAAAGGGTTGTGTTAATCTAGGTCCACTAAAGCTTAAATATGGTTGTTTTCGTTCAAATGAGTTTACTTGAGCCTCGAATCGAGTTTTGAACCTCAAAAATGAGTTTTTGAGTGAAATGGGTCGGATATGTTCTTGTTTCTGCTGCTGCTCGACTGGTTCAGTTCTATCGTCTGGGACGGTGCCTAGCACTGTCTGGCACGCTGGGCATCCCCCTTGGTGAGCGTCTGGCTTCTTGGATTGGACCGTAATCACACGCCATCAACCGTCTGGGACGGTGAAGGGGACCGTCTTGGACGGTGGTCTCCTTGTGCTGTTTTCACTTTACGCTAGCAAGACGCCAACTTCTTCTGTCTTACGGTGAGGCAGACGCTAAAAGCACCCTATCCAGACCACCGTCTGGGATGGTGGTCCCCACCGTATGAGACGGTGGTTAGCTTTGGCTGACCGTTTGAGACGCCAGGTCAGGCGTGTGAGACGCTGACTTGGTTATGGTGTTTTCCTGTTTCGTGTCTAGCCTTCTTTCTAGCATCCTTGGGTCGCATCGAACTAGCTTATGGACCATTTCTTGTCCTCTCTAATGTCTTGTGTGGGTCCCGGTAGTCGTTTAAAGTCGAACATTACTTCTTGAACTCAACATAGTGTTGATCGTAAACGTTTAATGTATAATTGTTAGGTGGTGAACGTGGGGCGAACTTTGGACCAACCTAACTTGATATTAACTTGTCATTTCCGGCTAAGGTGAGTTTCGTAGCCCCGCTTTCCTTACATACTTGGGGTGAAAAGTGTACTTTCTGATTAAACGTTTAACGAATTAATTGAAATGATTTGTTACGAAACGATGAATTATTGAACTTGTTTGACATGTTTTTCTATCAACGTATTTATAAATGCTTGTTGTGATGTATGATTGAGATAACGGATAAGTCCACGATTTGTGGCATAACGATAAGTCCATGTTGATGGCATAACGATAAAGTCCATGTTGATGGCATAACGATAAGTCCATGTTGATGGCATAACGATAAGTCCACGTTAGTGGCATAACGATAAAGTCCACATTTGTGGCATAACGTTGTGATTGACGATATTGTTTAAGTGTATAAAGTGTATGAAACGTTTAGTTGTAACGTAACGTTGATGTGACGAATTGTGAATGTATGGATGATGATGTAAGTATTTTCATCCTAGTATACCCTTAACGGTTGTTATCCCGACACTATGATTTTAACGTTTAAACCTACGAACTCACCAACTTTATGTTGACCCGTTTTAGTACACTTTTCAGGTAATCAAGTTAATCAAGGACGTAATGGATGATTGCATGGCTTTGCTAGGATTTGGGCTTGACTATTGGATCCGTGATTCATTGATTCCCTTGACGGGTTATGCTTAGGATTATTGGCCATCATTTTTGGATTGTATTCTTTTGTAACATTTGATGGTTATGTGCTCCTTATGCATTTTGTGATCCCATGTTGTATTTACACTCGTATTTGAACTTAATTCATGGATTGCCCAATCCTTAATTGCATGTAGTATCGCCTCTATTTAATTTTCATGTCGTGCTGTGCTTTTCTTGTGATATCCCATGATTCCGCCTTGTTGGGGTGTTACAATGTAAGAGTATATATATATGATAGGAAAACCAGCAATTGGTCAAGAATATCAGGTTCGAACATCTCTAGATGATATATTAAGGTGGTCAGTTAAAAAGTTCATAAGTAACATCCGAAGTACTCGTTTGGGTAGCATGCATTTGAATCAAAAATTTATTCTTCTCAAATAATCCTGAAAAAAAATAAACTTCTTAACTTTACATACAATGGTCACATAGCTAATTCATAGGATATAGTTCAACTCGCCTAATTTCCTTCTTTAACCATTTTTTAACCCTTGGAAACGTACATTTATGTCAAATTCTTAACAATTTCAGCTAATAAAACAATAGAGTGTACTACCTGTTTGATCTATTTTACCAATAGAATGACAAGGCTTTGGCTTTATTTCCATTTGGCGTGGCCTTTATATTTTGCTATTTAATCTCTCCCTTTTAAGTGAAGGTGACACCCCTCTCCTCTTCCCATAAGAAAAAAAAAAAGAAAAGCATGCACCAAAGTACCAAACGTTTGGTTGTGCTGTTTTAACCAAGACTTTTATTATAGAGTAAATTACTTTTTTCGTCTTTGAAGTTGACACGTTTTTCACTTTCAATCCCTGAAGTAAAAAATATCAATTTGCATCCCTAAAGTTGGCTAATTTTTTCAATTAAGGTCCTAGCGCTAACGACGTCCAAAATTTTCTGTTAACTCACCCCACGTGACAAACACGTGAGGGTATAAGTGTCATTTACTCTTTGACAAGGACGAAAACTGCAAAAACATGACAACGTTGGGGACGAAAATTGATATTTTTTCACTTAAGGGATTAAAAGTCAAAAAACGTGTCAACTTAAGGGACGAAAAAGTAATTTTCTCTATATTTAATCATCAACACCCACAAATCATATAAAATATTTTTGTGATCTTGAAACATATCATTGGAGAAACTGATGATCGCACACATCACCTCCATGATTTTCAAATTTTCTCTCCCCGCATTTTTCTCTAACTAGTGTTTAATCGCTTCAATCTTATAGTGTTTAATTCGCTTCAATCGCATTTACTGGAAATAAGTGAAGACGGCGAATGATGGAATCCATGGCGGAGGAGGTGGTGGTTGGTGGTTACGCCGGTGGCCAAAGCAATGAAAGTTAAAAATCGGCGTGAGATCAAACGATAAAGATATCTCATCATCATCAATTTCTCCATCAATTTTTTCTAGATTCATCGCAACCACCACCACAGATCTATGTCGTATGTATATATATATATATATTTGATATGTATAGATCTAGATAGATTGGTAGATATTTATTATTGTTTTTTGATATGTATGAATATATAGTTTTGGATGAAGATGTATTTGATGATGCATATGTGAAGGCAAAGCTTTCACACATGGAGATGTATCTGTTGGTGTTGATGATTATATATGTTTATATATATATGTGAGTAAATTGCAATTTTCATGAAAATTGATGAAGAAGTAGAAGAACCTTTTTGTTACTTAAGAAATATGAATCAAAAAAGAAGGATTGAATCTGGACAACAGAGATTTTTGTTGGGTATGTAGTAATTTAGTTTGAGTGTGTTTTTTATTTTGAAGTTTTAATATTCTTCCTTTTTTTTATAAATTTGAATAAATTCTCTTTTTTTGAGTAAATTACAATTTCCGTCCCTGAACATATCACGTTTTGCACTTTCAGTCCCTCCAGTGTAAAGGGAAAAGACACTTTTACCCTCACGTGTTTAGCACGTGCATACGTTAACGGCCAAATAACAACGGCGTCTATGGAAAGGACCACGATTGCAAATTTTTGCAAACATTAAGGTAAAAATTGATATTTTTTCACTTAAGGGACGAAAAGTGAAAAACGTGCCACCTTTAGGGACGAAAAATGTAATTTACTCTTTATTATATACAAAACAAAATGCAAATAATATTTAAAACTGTTAATGCTTGCTAAAAAAGATACTCCATCCGTCCCACTAGAAGTGTCATGTTTTGATTTTTTAAAGTCTAATTTTTGCAGCTTTGACCTTAAATAATTTTCTTTGTGTTAAATAATACTTGATGAAAGTTATATGAATTGATTGTGTTTTAGAAGTGTTTTCAATGATATAATTTTCATCAAGTTTTATATAACACAAAAATATATATTTAAGGTCAAAATTTAAAGATTAAGACTTTGAATATTCCAAACATGACACTTCTATGGGACGGAGGGAGTATATTTACTTCCAATACAAAAATAATGAAGGTAATAATTTCTCATATCTATACTATATTATAAAGCAAATTCACTTTTGATTTTCAACATTGAACTTAAAATTTCAATATTGATTTTAAGTTTCAACAATGTACACATTTATTGCATGATGTACCATACATCATAGCCACATTACATCAATAACTTCCACTACTCACCGGCGCCACCACCACCACCACCAATCTCCGCCGCCACCACCGCCGCCACCACCACCACATCACCGCCACCACCACCACCACCACCACCACCACCGCCACCACCACCACGCCACGCCACCCCCGGCCACCACCTCCGCCACCACCACCATCCGCCACCACCACCACCATCCACCACCACCACCACCACCATCATCTCCGACCACCACCATCATCTCCGCCACCACCATCATCTCCGACCACCACCATCATCTCCGACCACCACCATCATCTCCGCCACCACCATCATCTCCGACCACCACCATCATCTCCGACCACCACCATCATCTCCGACCACCACCATCATCTCCGCCACCACCATCATCTCCGACCACCACCATCATCTCCGACCACCACCATCATCTCCGACCACCACCATCATCTCCGACCACCACCATCATCTCCGACCACCACCATCATCTCCGACCACCACCATCATCTCCGACCACCACCATCATCTCCGACCACCACCATCATCTCCGCCACCACCATCATCTCCGACCACCACCATCATCTCCGACCACCACCATCATCTCCGACCACCACCATCATCTCCGACCACCACCATCATCTCCGACCACCACCATCATCTCCGACCACCACCATCATCTCCGACCACCACCATCATCTCCGCCACCACCATCATCTCCGACCACCACCATCATCTCCGACCACCACCATCATCTCCGACCACCACCATCATCTCCGACCACCACCTCCTACCACCACCACCATCATCTCCGACCACCACCATGATTTTTCGGCGACGGCGACCACCGCCACCACGACTTACACATGTGTAAGTTAACTTACACATGTGAACCATTTTTGGACTCAAATTAAGCTGGACTCAATTTATCTCACCCCTATATATATATATATATATAGTGAATTATTTATAGTACAACATTTAAAAAAGTACAAGATTTTTCCTCTTTCTTCTTCCTTCTTCCTTCCATCTCCGACCACCACCACCACCACCATGATCATCTCCGACCACCACCATGATCCTCCGGCGACGACGACCATCTCCGGCGAGACTTACACATGTGTAAGTTAACTTACACATGTGTAAGTTAACTTACACATGTGTAAGTTAACTTTCCGGCGAGAATCAGGTTCGTTTTCGGTGGATACGGTACGGGCCAGAGGCCCTTATCCGTTCTAAACTGACCGTCAAGGGACGCATATGGGAATCGTATGGATTTGATGGGCGGCGATCCAAGAGATGGTGACGGTTTGCTACGGTACGGGCGAAGCCCTTGCTGCCGGCGCCGGCGCCGTGGTTGGGGTGGTCGGAGATGATGGTGGCTGGTGGTGGTTGTCTCGCGAAGGAAAAAACCTAGAAATTTTAAACCCTAAAATGCTAAAAAAGTTGTACTTACACATGTGTAAGTCTCGCCGGAGATGGTCGCCGTCGCCGGAGGATCATGGTGGTGGTCGGAGATGATCATGGTGGTGGTGGTGGTGGTCGGAGATGGAAGGAAGAAGGAAGAAGAAGGAGGAAAAACCTTGTACTTTTTGTACTTTTTTAAATGCTTGTACTACAAATAACTTTCCTATATATATATATATATATAATATATATATATATATATAAAGTTATTTTGAGAACCCTTAAAAAAGCAGGAACTTTTAGGAACCTTTTAAATAAATCTTAACCATAAAATCTGGAGATCTACGGTCCATACTTATGATGGCAGAGTTGTAAATAAGTGGTTCCCAAAAAAGGGACGGAACATGTGATAAGGGGTAAAAAGGGAAAGAAAAAATTAGAGTTTTATCTGGTAATTATTTAATTAAGAAATAATAAACACAATAACATCAAACACATTTTTCTCACCTACCTCCTTCAAACTTTATACTTTCTTCTATGGAGATCAAATCAAATCCAAAACAAATCAATCATCCCAATCAAATCAGCGTTTTGATCGCATGTGATTAGCAAAAAAAATTAAAAGATGAGCGTTTATGATTTATTATAATAGGGCGTAACCATTTGTGTTTCCCTATTCCCATTGATTAAAATCGAACATTTCTTGTTTCTAATACAAAAACTAGGGTTTTAATCATACATAATCAGAATGAAGGGAAGAGGTAAATTTTATTACTTTATTCTTGTTTTTTTTTAATTTGCATTTTTTAGGGTGTTTTTAATTGATATACCGGGCTTGTTATATATGTACATGAATTCGAAAAAGTTGTTTTACAAATTTAATTTGTATTATGTATTTTATTTTTTCTTTCCAAATCTACTGTTATAAAGTTTTAAACTGGAGGTAGTAAAAACATGTGATAAGTTTTTAATAGTATGTTAGTAAACTGATATTTTTGTTTTATTTAAAGTCCAATTACATGTGATAAGTTTTTTTTATCTTGTTGTTCTTGTTTTGATGAAGATGGTTTTAAAGTGAGAAGAAGTCCAAGGAATACAAACAAACCTATGAAGGAAAAAAATAAAAAAGTGAACAACAGAGTTATTAATCTCACAAATGATTTTGAGGATGATTTATAATCCTGTTGGAGCGACGACCACGTAGAGTTATGATATAAAAGTTGCTGGAAAATGTGCTAGATCATAATCTTATGTTACGTTTATCCATAAAACTGGTTATTTGTGAATGCGTTTGATGATGTGACGATGTAACTAAGTAGGTTGACATTAAATGAAAGATGATCATGTGATTTGGTTGACAATAAGCTGATCTTGTTATTTTGTGTTTGCATAATGTAAAACAGATGGGCAAAAACTGGTTTGCACATAAGGATCATTATTTTGTATAGCAGGGGGGATTCATGGTTAATGAGGTGGACAATGATTAGATGTGATCAAGTGTATTACATGTGATCTGTAAGATTATGTTGTTAGTGCAAATGGTTGTTTTTTTAACCTATAATATTATAATATGTGGCAGAGATGTTGTATTTGAGACAAAGTACGGGGATCCGAGTATGCGTGATGGTTTGGCTACACTTGCAAGACAAGAGTGGGTTTATATTAGTGTCATCGACAGTTGGTCGGCACTTTTGAACCTTGAAGAAGAAAAAAGGAACAACAGCTCACCGTTCCGCTTGTTCTGTCACACGGGAATGGTATAAAGATTGGTAACATTTATGCTCATTATTGTATAATGTATCTGATATTTATAATACATGTGTTACAGACAGATGGGGTCACTAATGAAGAAATTGATGATTCAATTCGATTAAGAGCATTCACGATGAACCTTGGGAGTGCGGCATTTCTCCAAACAGTAAGGAGAAGAAAAGACAAATGGGCGTTCTGAGGAAGAAGTACACAGCAAAGATGTTGTTGTCACCACACAATGTGCACCTTGACAAGATTACGCAGGAAGCTAATATGCATGCAGCAACAAAGAAGAAAAATATTAAGTAGAAAGTATTTGGATAGTACTTTGGTTAGAAATAAGTTAGTAAATACATTATGAAACTGTCTTTTGCAATGTTTATTACTGTTTTCGAGTTACCGATTATTCTTGTAACACCCGTCGTCTAAAAATATGGATTTCCAAAAACTTTTCACCTAACGGTGTTAAAGAATGCGGAATAACGTTTCAAAAGTCCAAACCATAAAATCCAGTTTGGTTTGTTCATAAAATAGAAGGTGTTACTCGTCACATCATCAAAATAGTATAAATGGAAATCCATCGATTGCCCAACATTAAACAACCGACAACATAGTATATGCAAATCATAAATGTCTAATCATAAATCAATGTCTAATGCGAGCAGCCACTATGGGTAAACTACAGCCAGCTTCAAGATCATCTACCCAAGCCTCGCATCTTCTCACATCTACCTGCTCACTAATGTTGGACCTGAGGGCACAACACATTTTAAAAGAGCAAGTGTTAGCTAATGAATTAGCTAAGTAAGACAACACATCATTAATAAAACATTTGTCCATTTAAACATTATATAAAAGTCTTATTAAATCGTTAAGGCACATATCACATCAATGCATCACATCATCCATACATATCATCGCATCAAACATCATCATAATAGGTTGAATCACCCTAGATGTGCCTAGTCATCTTTTACTTCACATATAACATATAAGCATCATCGTATAGTGTGACATAAGTCACTTACATTAGGCGTGACATAAGTCACTCATCACATATAAGGTGTAAGTTTGTGTGTAGGCGGTCATAAGACCTAACAGGGAACCTCACACCCGACTGGATGGATAAGCCTTACGGCGGTCCATCAATGTCGTTAAGGAATGGCAAGCCAATCCAGGAGTAGTCCGTATGTTCAAAGACATTGGTGGGTAATCACTCCACCCGGAGATACTCTAACCACGTAATTACGTTGCAAGGAGCCACCCAAGCAACAACATATATGCACCCACCCGGCTAAGGTGAATACGGGTTAAGCTTAACACTTCATCATATATACGAGCTCGATTTCATCACATATAGTTTAGGTGACAAAGTTACCTAAACATAACATATAATCATCTTTTACGTTTGGGCCCTTAAACGTGCACGTGTCATGGCAACTTAATAAGTCTAGTGAACTAGATGAACAAGCCATACATCCATGCACATTTCACATATCGTCAACATATAATCACATCTCAATTCATCTCAAGACATTACATAGCATTTCATAGCATATCATTACATCTCATATCATTGCATAACATTTCATAGCATATCATTACATTTCATATCATAGGGACTGCATTTCAGGCCTCAATAGTCATTTACATAGCCCATATCACCTCCCGTGTAACCCCGAATACCCATAAGCAATCAAGATATCATTTGGGAAGTTATTATATGGAAACCATGTTTTTGTTGAACCCTCAGTGTGTCAAAGTAGTGTATCTTACCTCGAAGTAGCACGCAATAAGGATAGCTAAGTTACCGAACAAAGCAACAACCCTTGTCTACCTATAACAAACATAGGACGCATCAACGAGTGTAAACGATGCTATACGACCTACGTCTATATAAATCGTCTCATAAACATAATTGAATCCAAACCGAAACTCTACCAAAACGACTCCAAATCATAAACACTACTTTAATACTTCAAAATCCTTCATATTTAGACCATAATGATGCAATACAACCTTTGATTAAAACATACATGATTTGCATCATTTAAACAATCGTTATTTCGACATCAATTGATCCTCTAACACCTAGATCTGATTTCAAATGACTCACATAATTGAAAAGATATAAAATTAGCGTTAATATACCTTTCCTACCTGTAGATCTCAAAGAGGATGCAATAATCTTGATCAAACACACTCGAATCACACGTTTTGAAGGATTTTCGGCTTAGAGTTTGATAGGGAATCATGGGGGGCGGCTAGGGCTTGAGAGAAAGGTTATTTTTCTGCATTTGATCATCTAATGACTCCATCCTAAACCTTAATCCCGTTTTTGACTTTCACCACATGTCAAATTTGGTCCCTAGGCTTCATAAGATCATATTAATAGCCCAAAACATCTCTATGGACTATATACAACTTGATACACACTTTGAACACCTCTAAAAGGCATAAAACTACATCTTTAACACATTACTACATCCATCAATTAGACATCCAAGTCTCCCACATAAACTACGTTAACCACACATACGCATTAAATCTTCCATAGATTTAACAGACACGTTAGATTGACTTAACGACTCTAGTCAACCGTTAATTAAAAAGTTTGGGATGTTACAATTACCTCCCCCTTAAGAGGATTCCATCCTCGGAATCACTTCAGCATAAAATAGGTGAGGATAACTTTCAAATCAACTTCCACTATAAATATGATTCCATCCCATCTGCACAAGCTCAATTAGTTCCCTATGAAGCTTCTTTGACTTTTGGTCAAGGATCTCAACCAGACCAACTACAAACACACCTTATCATCAATACTCATATCTCTCCACGGATGCACATTGGTTTCACCTCAACCAATACATCATGTCATCGTATACTCTCATCTTAATCCATGTCTTATATCACATCAACATGGACTCACCACTTAAACGTAACTTCATAACACGTCTTGGCATATCACACATAAGTTTGTCCCACATATTCATATTAGCGCCAGCTTTACAACAAGCACGATTTCCCACGTCTTACGCACTAGCATTACATATAGCACGACTTCCTACATCTTACATATTACTTTAACATTAGGTACATTCATTACCTAATTAATCCCACATCTACTTCAACGTTTAATCTCACTAACGTGTACGTCTCATAGTGATTCATACGTGTATCTAGTGCACTAGGCACACCATCCATAAGTGCCACATATAAGTCATTTCAACATACATATATTCCCATAATACATTCAGCGAATACTATTCATTTGGAGATTAAGCCTTTCGAGTACACACCCTTACTAACTTGCTATCACAACTCACGTAATTAATTTGAAAAAAGGGTCGTCTCTCCATAACTTTTGATGCATAACATATCCCTCCGTAGAGGCTTATGGTTAAACCATAATACTACTTTGCTCATAGTAAGCTTCCTTTGTTCACCACACAACCTTTAGACAATTTTGAGCTAATCAAAACACTTCTTTAACCATTCCAACTTTATGAACTATTGTCTTTATGATCTTTGGCTCTGCACTTTCCCTTCAATAACTTGTCATATCATGAAATGACATCCAACACCTATGGCATAATCATTGATGCATATGAACACAATGATGAACCTCAAGGTACCATCACACAATCGTATGGTTTTACCAAGTTTTATAACCCATTTATTCTTCTTCCCATCAATCCAAGAGTGATAGGCATCACTTGAGTTCTCCATTTTCCTCATACTTGTCAAACATATTTAAAAATTTTCATATAACGGTCGTCTCAATTCAAAACATTCCACCATTTACTTTCACACTTTAAAGGCACTTCTTAATCACACATCCTTTCTTTCATGTCCAAGGGAACGGTGCAATAGTTCACCATGAAATACGCATTTTCGGACAACTTGCCTACTAATTACTCATGTCACAACACTACTTTTAACTTCTCACACCACTTTGTCTCTTATTCCAAGGTGACATGACCACTCACTTTCGCCAGGGAACCATTAAACTCCTTGTATTGCCACCAAACTTTCGGTGTCTAGTCTTGGCTTTTAACTCAATCACACGCCAACATATAAAATTTACTACATCTTGTATCATAATAGGTCGTATCACACTTCAGGCAGCATCCCAATGGGCACGTCACTACGGTTCATAAACTTTCTCAAGTACAACTTTTGGGTCATTTCGTTCTCGGATACTGAAATCTTACTTTTAGACTTATAGTTCCACGCCGGTTACTTATGAATTTTCAGAACTCACTCACATATTACCAACATCTTCATCTCTAGAAACATCACCCTTGACTGGCTCGTTATAGACAAGTGCTTACCATAACCTTATAGTCATGGAAGTAAACTTCAAATGGGACCTTGTTCCTTCAATTCTACGCTTCAGCTTCTACTTTAACTTCTACTCACTTTGGGCGAATTTAAAATCGGACCTCTACTTGTAGAAAATCGTAGTAACGTTCCTTACACAACATGATGTTCTTCATATACTTAGAATATATAATAATGTCATCACCGAACGTAATGACTGAACGGTCTAGAGAAACTTTAAACTTTATCCCTTAAGTTCACGACATGGTAAGGACCATTCGTTACCATGCAGGTACTTCAAGAAACTCAATAGGGTCATAACGAGCGTATGATTAACCTAAGCAGGACTTTCATCATCAACTTCATCATATGGTAGTACAATTCGTAAATCTATCTTATAGAAAGAAATACACCCCACAATCGAAAACATTGACTTCTTCCTATAAGTGAGAACAAAACGAAAGGTGTCTTTGAATAAAAGTAGCACTCGTCACACGTCAATAGAAGGTTCAACCTCACGATCGCAACGAAACCGAGAACATTAATAGAACATCTCGAAACTACGGGTGACCTCGACTTTTGAAGTATAATCTTTGCCTTACATAAGTAGATCACATAGGCGAGAAACACGATCAATTCGGAACCGAATGCTCCTGAAAACTTATACTTCTTATGATTTAAGTATCCATAGTTAACTCCGTCATCCAACCTCTTAACTTTTCATAAGGGAAAACTCTTTATCTTGAAAAGCAGTCAGACATAAGATCTCGTACTCATATAGGATATCAACATCACCTTCATGTCACTACTTTAACTTCTACTCACTTTGGGCGAATTTAAAATCGGACCTCTACTTGTAGAAAATCGTAGTAACGTTCCTTACACAGCATGATGTTCTTCATATACTTAGAATATATAATAATGTCATCACCGAACGTAATGACTGAACGGTCTAGAGAAACTTTAAACTTTATCCCTTAAGTTCACGACATGGTAAGGACCATTCGTTACCATGCAGGTACTTCAAGAAACTCAATAGGGTCATAACGAGCGTATGATTAACCTAAGCAGGACTTTCATCATCAACTTCATCATATGGTAGTACAATTCGTAAATCTATCTTATAGAAAGAAATACACCCCACAATCGAAAACATTGACTTCTTCCTATAAGTGAGAACAAAACGAAAGGTGTCTTTGAATAAAAGTAGCACTCGTCACACGTCAATAGAAGGTTCAACCTCACGATCGCAACGAAACCGAGAACATTAATAGAACATCTCGAAACTACGGGTGACCTCGACTTTTGAAGTATAATCTTTGCCTTACATAAGTAGATCACATAGGCGAGAAACACGATCAATTCGGAACCGAATGCTCCTGAAAACTTATACTTCTTATGATTTAAGTATCCATAGTTAACTCCGTCATCCAACCTCTTAACTTTTCATAAGGGAAAACTCTTTATCTTGAAAAGCAGTCAGACATAAGATCTCGTACTCATATAGGATATCAACATCACCTTCATGTCACACCGGCGAAGGCAATATGCGATAGAACTGCTAGAAAGGTTCATGTGTTAGTTCTCCATACCTTCATGCAATATAAGGAAGGATCTACACCTGTAGATACTCGTTCCAATCGTCATCTAACATCCCGTAACGAAACCTAAACTTACACGAGTCATAAATCAAAAACAGACCAAAATATGCGCCGCATGGATGGTGCATGCACCTCCTAAATCGAGCATTTCTGATCAGTAACTTCCATGTTTTTGCACATGCCCCACACAAACTTAAAACTCAGAAACAAAATCTAAGCGTCTTCCTTACACCCAAGCACAACCTTAAGACTTCGCAGCTCGAAGAAAATCTCACATCATAACATGGTGTTCAGAGAATGGAAGAGCTTCATGGTTAAAAGGTTCATTCATCCATAGCGTTATCTTCTTTACTTGCTTCAGCTTCATCATTCTTTAACCCATAGATACACGTCTACTCTTCACGTGGTTAATTATGCCACCTACCAGTGTTTCCATCATTCCCATCTTCACTCCATTCAGATCAGCACAGATACAGTCTCACAAACACACACATGTCGTGATACATTTACAATTTCGTTCGCGACCGGAATTGTAACTGTATCCTTCCATACGTGTACCCGGTAACCCTTCTGTGCATCACCTACTTATCACCCTTCAAATATCCAGCATCAACTCCACTCGTCAACTTCAAGTCCATGTCCTTTAAACTAGTAGACTTAACAACATTGACTACTAATCATTTCACTCCTCACTTATCTCAAAACTTCATTTAACTTCATGTACAACATAATCCTCATAAACATTTAATAAGGCTATCACTTTCCATCGATCTTCACACATTTCCACACACACGAGACATCAACGTCATTAAAGTTGTTACACGATGTTTACTCTCGACACATAAAGGTTCACTACATAGAAACCTCTCCAACTTCATTACTTTGCACACCGGTCAACACAAGTATGGCTATACAAACACGCTCGCGTCGTGATACTCTTGCAATTATGTTCCGGACCATAATTGTAATTGTATCCTTTCACATGCGTGTTCGTTACCACCATTGTGTATCACCTTCTTTTCACCAATTCCATTCATCTAATCCTCCAACTTTTGTCCATCTCAACAACTTCTCACATAATATAAGGCAAAAGTTTATCAAATTCAGTTAGAGGAATAGAAGATCACCTCAAGGACCGTCTATCGTAACAATAGAATAACTTAGCGACGGAGAAGCGAGAAACGGAAGAATAAAGGCTAAAACACATATTCACATATCAATAAACAATCATCATATAGCCTTATTCCTACACTCTCACTCATCCCAACCCGTCCTAAGGCATTTCATCTCAAAGGCTAAGCATACCTACTTAAGCCTAACCTGATCTCTATCGGTTTAAGTCCAATTCCTATGGCATACCTATAGTCATTGATTCACTTAAACCTGTCTATGATACCAACTTGTAACACCCGTCGTTTAAAAATATGGATTTCCAAAAACTTTTCACCTAACGGTGTTAAAGAATGCGGAATAACGTTTCAAAAGTCCAAACCATAAAATCCAGTTTGGTTTGTTCATAAAATAGAAGGTGTTACTCGTCACATCATCAAAATAGTATAAATGGAAATCCATCGATTGCCCAACATTAAACAACCGACAACATAGTATATGCAAATCATAAATGTCTAATCATAAATCAATGTCTAATGCGAGCAGCCACTATGGGTAAACTACAGCCAGCTTCAAGATCATCTACCCAAGCCTCGCATCTTCTCACATCTACCTGCTCACTAATGTTGGACCTGAGGGCACAACACATTTTAAAAGAGCAAGTGTTAGCTAATGAATTAGCTAAGTAAGACAACACATCATTAATAAAACATTTGTCCATTTAAACATTATATAAAAGTCTTATTAAATCGTTAAGGCACATATCACATCAATGCATCACATCATCCATACATATCATCGCATCAAACATCATCATAATAGGTTGAATCACCCTAGATGTGCCTAGTCATCTTTTACTTCACATATAACATATAAGCATCATCGTATAGTGTGACATAAGTCACTTACATTAGGCGTGACATAAGTCACTCATCACATATAAGGTGTAAGTTTGTGTGTAGGCGGTCATAAGACCTAACAGGGAACCTCACACCTGACTGGATGGATAAGCCTTACGGCGGTCCATCAATGTCGTTAAGGAATGGCAAGCCAATCCAGGAGTAGTCCGTATGTTCAAAGACATTGGTGGGTAATCACTCCACCCGGAGATACTCTAACCACGTAATTACGTTGCAAGGAGCCACCCAAGCAACAACATATACGCACCCACCCGACTAAGGTGAATACGGGTTAAGCTTAACACTTCATCATATATACGAGCTCGATTTCATCACATATAGTTTAGGTGACAAAGTTACCTAAACATAACATATAATCATCTTTTACGTGTGCATAAGTCACTCATCACATATAGTTTAGTGACAAAGTTACCTACATAACATATAAGCATCATCGTATATTGTGACATAAGTCACTTACATTAGGCGTGACATACGTCACTCATCACATATAGTTTAGGTGACAAAGTACCTAACATAACATATAAGCATCATCGTATAGTGTGACATAAGTCACTTACATTAGGCGTGACATAAGTCACTCATCACATATAAGGTGTAAGTTTGTGTGTAGGCGGTCATAAGACCTGACAGGGAACCTCACACCCGACTGGATGGATAAGCCTTACAGCGGTCCATCAATGTCGTTAAGGAATGGCAAGCCAATCCAGGAGTAGTCCGTATGTTCAAAGACATTGGTGGGTAATCACTCCACCCGGAGATACTCTAACCACGTAATTACGTTGCAAGGAGCCACCCAAGCAACAACATATACGCACCCACCCGGCTAAGGTGAATACGGGTTAAGCTTAACACTTCATCATATATACGAGCTCGATTTCATCACATATAGTTTAGGTGACAAAGTTACCTAAACATAACATATAATCATCTATAGTGATAAGTCATCATCACATATAGTTTAGGTGACAAAGTTACCTAAACATAACATATAATCATATTTTACGTTTGGGCCCTTAAACGTGCACGTGTCATGGCAACTTAATAAGTCTAGTGAACTAGATGAACAAGCCATACATCCATGCACATTTCACATATCGTCAACATATAATCACATCTCAATTCATCTCAAGACATTACATAGCATTTCATAGCATATCATTACATCTCATATCATTGCATAACATTTCATAGCATATCATTACATTTCATATCATAGGGACTGCATTTCAGGCCTCAATAGTCATTTACATAGCCCATATCACCTCCCGTGTAACCCCGAATACCCATAAGCAATCAAGATATCATTTGGGAAGTTATTATATGGAAACCATGTTTTTGTTGAACCCTCAGTGTGTCAAAGTAGTGTATCTTACCTCGAAGTAGCACGCAATAAGGATATCTAAGTTACCGAACAAAGCAACAACCCTTGTCTACCTATAACAAACATAGGACGCATCAACGAGTGTAAACGATGCTATACGACCTACGTCTATATATATATATATATATATATATATATATATATATATTTGTATATATATATATATATATATCGAATAATAGTCTTTGTTGACTACTTCAGCTGTTGTAGACTACTTTCACATTTCGTAGACTACTTTACTCCTTTGTAGACTACCAGACTCTTTTGTAGACTACTTTCATCTTTTGACTACCACACATCCACCATGACTTCTTCAGTTCATATACATCAACAATGGCTCAAATAATATTATGAAATCATTAATAGGTTCATGGATTCCCTACACACCTAATACAAATCATTTGACACCCGATTTGACCTAAATCGTCTCATAAACATAATTGAATCCAAACCGAAACTCTACCAAAACGACTCCAAATCATAAACACTACTTTAATACTTCAAAATCCTTCATATTTAGACCATAATGATGCAATACAACCTTTGATTAAAACATACATGATTTGCATCATTTAAACAATCGTTATTTTGACATCAATTGATCCTCTAACACCTAGATCTGATTTCAAATGACTCACATAATTGAAAAGATATAAAATTAGCGTTAATATACCTTTCCTACCTGTAGATCTCAAAGAGGATGCAATAATCTTGATCAAACACACTCGAATCACACGTTTTGAAGGATTTTCGGCTTAGAGTTTGATAGGGAATCATGGGGGGCGGCTAGGGCTTGAGAGAAAGGTTATTTTTATGCATTTGATCATCTAATGACTCCATCCTAAACCTTAATCCCGTTTTTGACTTTCACCACATGTCAAATTTGGTCCCTAGGCTTCATAAGATCATATTAATAGCCCAAAACACCTCTATGGACTATATACAACTTGATACACACTTTGAACACCTCTAAAAGGCATAAAACTACATCTTTAATATATTACTACATCCATCAATTAGACATCCAAGTCTCCCACATAAACTACGTTAACCACACATACGCATTAAATCTTCCATAGATTTAACAGACACGTTAGGTTGACTTAACGACTCTAGTCAACCGTTAATTAAAAATTTTGGGATGTTACAATTCTATTCTATTGAAACTTAAGGTGACCAGGTTTTTTGGATTTGCTAATGCTTATGGTTTGCCTTTTTTGTTGGTTAGCATGACCTTGGGTATGTATTTATACTTGTGAACGTGTGTGTATTTCAAGTGTGATCATATGTGTGCACTAACTGTTTTTGTTGATAACGAGACCATTTATCCCTGTGATCACATGTGTGCAGATAAAATAGGATCATATGTATGAATCATAGATGTGATCATATGTATTGTTGTGTATGCATTTCAAGAAGAAATGTATACAATACGATAGGATCATATGTATTTAATAACCTACGATCAACGGTATGCATATGAGTTGAGATGTGGAGTAAGATATGATCATGAGAACATTTTTTCCCTTGAGCACGTGTGTGCAAGTAAGATATCCCTTGAGCACGTGTGTGCAAGTAAGATATGATCATGTGTATGCATCTCAGATATAATCATATGTATGCATTTCAGGTGTGATCATATGTGTGCAATAAGGTAGGATCATATGTATCCATAGTAGTCCTTTGTGTCTGGTTGTTGTGTATGCATTTCAAGAAGAAATGTATACAATACGATAGGATCATATGTATTTAATAACCTACGATCAACGGTATGCATATGAGTTGAGATGTGGAGTAAGATATGATCACGAGAACATTTTTTCCCTTGAGCATGTGTGTGCAAGTAAGATATGATCATGTGTATGCATCTCAAATATAATCATATGTATGCATTTTAGGTGTGATCATATGTGTTCAATAAGGTAGGATCATATGTATGCATAGTAGTCCTTTGTGTCTGTTTGTTGTTGAGATATTGCATAATCTCATAGTTGCCTTTAACTATATGTGTGTATCTATATTTTTTCCACGAACATGCATGTAACATGTCCATATGTATAACACATAGCTAATAAAAAAAAAGAAATATGAATCAACAGTGTTAACCAAGATTGGTAAAAGCAAATTGACTTAAAATCTGGAAAGAAATTACATGACTGTATGTAATGGTTACCCATAACTAGAAAAAGAAAATGTAAACAAGGTAAATATTTGCTTGTCATTTGTATCAAGTGAATGCTGACTAGCGGAAACATCCTTTGCCTCCTTTCTTTTGCCTATGTTGCTGCCTCTTTTTCAGCAAGTTGTTGTGCAAGTTTACCTGGACATTTGCGTTGGTCATGCTCATCTTGGACTTTAAGCTGTAATTTGCATTGTCGCACAACACGTCTTTTTTTTTAATTAACATGCACCTCACAAGGATTCTTCAACCTCTTCCCAATATGTTTCACATTACTTACAAGAAACACAACATAATAAAATTATTACCAATATCATATACACATATAAAAGCAAGAATTTATAATATGAATCAAATAACTTGAAACTGTAAATTAATAAATTTGCATACCTTCATGATGATCGCTAGGCAGAATGTCACTCCCAGGATTCAAAATAATCGCATTGTATATTTCATCAATGTTAGACTTATCTGTTAAACTCAAATCCATTGTGTAAATTGAAAGAAAAAACCTAATGTATTATAAACAAGATGAATCGTGTAGGGAGACTTGATATTAGGAATTGTGGGATTTGAAAACTTGATTTACGTAACTGATATATGGGATACTTTATTTTAGATTTCTATTTTTTAATGGATAATTAGACAATTACTATATTACCCTTGACTAATTTGGTGGAAAAAGGTTCCTAAGGGTTATTGCTTTTTTAAAGGTTCTTAAAATAACTTTTATATATATATATATATATGGGATAAATTGAGTCCAGCTTAATTTGAGTCCAAAAAGGGTCCATGTAACTTACACATGTGTAAGTTAACTTACACATGTGTAAGTTAACTTACACATGTGTAAGTCGTGGTGGCGGTGGTCGCCGTCGCCGGAAAATCATGGTGGTGGTCGGAGATGATGGTGGTGGTGGTAGGAGGTGGTTGGAATTTGAGGAGATGGAAGAAAATCAATGGACTCAAAATAAGCTGGACTCATTTTATCTTTTCCATATATATATATATATATATATATATATATATATATATATATATATATATATATATATATATAGGGCTAATTACTTGGAAAGTCATCCAACTTGTCACAAATACCTTTTTCGGGGTCCCAACAAAAAAAAGTTTTAATGTGGGGTAAAAACCCGGCTAAAAAACGTATTAAGGGGTTTTTTGTAAGTTGCAGTAACAATTTAATTTTCAAATACCCCACATTAAAACTTTTTTTTGTTGGGACCCCGGAAATGGTATTACTTTTTTTTGTTGGGACCCCGGAAAAGGTATTTGTGACAAGTTGGATGACTTTCCAAATAATTAGCCCTTATAGGGCACGTGAATTTATGAGGACGTGGCAGGTGATTTGGCAGATAACCGGGTAAAAAACAATGTTATCCGGTAAAACCCCTTAATACGTTTTTTAGCCGGGTTTTTACCCCACATTAAAACTTTTTTTTGTTGGGACCCCGGAAAAGGTATTTGTGACAAGTTGGATGACTTTCCAAGTAATTAGCCCATATATATAAGGTATGAATTTTTACTTTTTCCTGGAAGATTTTTAAAATTAACTTTTTGTAAAAACTTCCCTTTAGTTTTTAAAATAGTTTAAAAAACGTGTTATATATAATCTTATTGTTAAACCAATTAATAATTAAAGCTTTCTTAATGCTTTTAATTAAAAAATTATTTTTGTATATAAATTTTTTTTAGGTATACAGAAGAAAAATATATAAGTAAATTCAATATAAAGTTAATTAATATATATGCGAGTAGTTTTAAAAATAAAAAACTAATTACAAAATCAATCCATATGTCACATGCAACATCATCGTCACGTATTGTGTAATCAACTTCTACTCCAGTGAGTTGCTTTTAGCAGCCGACTGATTTGAAAGCATTATTATGACGCGAACAATGAAGTTAAATTTAGATTTATTTGACACATTAATTAGATGTCATGCTAAAAGGGCACCTTGAATAGCTTAAAAGTTAACTCGTTATAATGCGTACATCATTGTGACAAAAAAGAAATGATAAGCGGTGAAAAAGCTCAACAGAAGGAGGCGCCCATTTGGGCATGTGGATGGATGATCAGTTGAGGATCTTTTGGACCACAACTTGCATTATGTGATATGTGTTAGTATTCGTAGAGTGGTGTGTCGAGGATATATTCTAGCTAGCTAGTTAATTAGAGATTTATCATTTCAATTGAATTAAGCTATACTTGATCAAATTAAGGTGGACTAAAGGAATATCAACCTATAGAGATGGTTAATTGGTCTTCGATCTGGTTGTAACCCTAACTAGATGTGGATCTAATTATAGAAAGAAGAGAAACTAAAGACAAAATTAGATGGTACAATTACTAGCTAAGTTGAGTGCGTGTTCTGAAACATGTAACATGAATATTTCCTTTAACCAAAGCAACAAAGGTTGATCCATGTTGTTCTATAGTTTCCGAATATTCTTGCCTACTCATGAGATCAAGAGGTACATATTTAGGACTATTATTATAATGGATTAGCTCTGTAAAAGCTGGACTTAATTGGCTTTAGTGCTCCACCCCTAGTGCTAACAATGAGATCACCCACCATGGAAGATGGTATTATGGTAATGAATACTTAAAAATGCATTTTAATAACAAAGGGTTCTCGAAAAACCACACTACTAATTAGTTTGGTTAGTCTTTGCTATTTTCAACGGGCATGATTAGGTTCGAAATGAATAAACAATATCCAATGAGCTAGGTTTTGGTGCTTTAGAGATCTTGATTGCAACATAATATATTTGAAGTACATAAAGGTGATTTTAATGTATGAACGGCAACAACAATACGCAATCCTGTCGGGTGTACTCTCACTTATTTCGAGAGACTGTTTCAAAGGCTTCCAGTATAAAAACTAAGTGATTTTAATTAACTTCTACATATTCATCATGTGCCTATAAAACTCGACAATCAAACTCACAGTGTGTATATATGAATTTATGATCACTAACGCACACAAACAATAGTAAATTAAATACAACTTGAATATATTTGCAGAAAAAGAAAAAAACAAAACACATAGGAGTTTACGTGGTTGGGCTTATTGGGGCGATCAACAGAAACATGCTAGCGATAACCTAGCTAATAGCACGAAATTAACTACATTCGATTACATAGGATACTAGGATTACAACACCAATCGACCCAAGTAGGACAAGATCGAGTTGTCAATGAGATTATAAGACTATGATCATTCACAAAATCAAACTATATCACGAATATTGAAAGTGTATTATGCTAATTATTCATGCTACCGAATTCGTTATTCATGAAATGATTATAAAGCGATACACGTTTAACTCTCGCAATTTCTATTGAGGTACAGATTGACAGGGGACACTTTGACCCCGAATGCCTTTTTGGCACAACTATTGTCCACTTCACAAAGAATAGGTTCAGGCAAATCACAATAGGATACGGTTTTACTCGTCCCTTCAGTGGACTTATGTATCTTGTAGGTGCGAATATACCACTTGAGCTATATATGCTAGATTGGTGACTCTTGCAGTTTCACTCCAACATAGTCGTGTACAAAAAAACCGAAACCAAACCCGAAAAGAAAACTGAAACCGAACCCGGTCAACACCCGGGTTTGACCCAACCCGGGTCGGTTACTATAAAAACCGATGGGTTCTAACCGGGTATACATTCTAGTCGTTAACACCGGGTTGGACCCGGTTACTACCTAATCGGTTAGAGAACCCGGGTTCCAACCCGGTTTGGTAACCGATTTCATGCAAAAAAGGGGAGCTGGAAGGCAGTAGCCTTGCTGAACGTTGGAGGCAATAATATAGCCGTTATTTAGCCGTTTTTGACCGTTTTTTTTGTTTTTTTACCCTTTTGCCATTGTAACATCTCTATATATACATACATTCATATTAGTTAAGGTAACAACGTACAATCAAAAATCTTACAAACACTCCAAAATCATGACAAAACACTAAATTCACTCACTTAAAACTCACTTTACCATGGTAACACCAAGTTCTTCGAATGACCAACCACGTAAAAACGTCGTTCGAGTGTTAACTACAGATCGAGCACAAGATGTTTGGGGGTCTTGTTTCGATTTGGTGGAGTATGAAGATACAACAAAAGGGGCGCGATGTAAAAAGTGTAATATGCATTTGGGCGCCGGTTCCAACACAACGTTAAGGTTGCATAGAGATAATTATTGTAAAATATTAAAACACGTTGCAAAGGAAGGTCAATCAACAATGGCACGAGATGGGAGTATTTTTGCATACTCGGCGGAGGTGTGTCGTCAACAATTTGCACAATTTGCGATTCAAGAGGCATTGTCGTTCAACCACTTTGACAACCCGCGATTCACCAAGGTCATTCAAACCGCACTTCAACCTCGATATACTCAAGTAAGCCGTGCTACTCTTAGACGTGATTGTATGAAATTATGGAAAAAGGCTAAAGAAGAATTAAAAACAAGTTTTGAAAATTTAAAAACAAGTTTTGAAAATTTAAAAACAAGTGTAAACTTAACTACCGATGTTTGGTCCGCTCCTCATGGTTTGCCCGGTTCTTACTTATGTGTTACCGCCCATTGGATTCAACCCGAAACGTGGCAAATCATGAAGTGTACCATTGCTTTGGAAAACTTTGAATATCCTCACACGGCTCAAAACTTATTTGTTATGTTGAATGATGTAATAAAAAGGTTTAAACTACAAGAAAAAGTCTTTTCCATTTCTTTTGATAATGCTAGTAACAATAATAGTACCGTAAAAAAACTCATTCTAAAATACAATCCGCCTTTGAAGGGTGCTTTTTACCATGGTCGATGTGTAGCTCATATTATAAACTTGGTTGTCCAAAGTGGTTGGCGGTGTGGGAGGTGAATCATGCAAAAACCGAGTTTAAAAGAATGTTACAAGACATATTCATGGGGGGTGGAACTAGATATAAACAATATATGAAATTGTGTAAGGAAACGGATAACACGTTTTTGACCCCTAATTGGGACGTGCCCACAAGATGGAATTCGACCTATAAAATGTTTATGTGTGGTTTACGTCAAAAAGATACTTTACAAGTTTTTCATGATATGCTTGTGGATAAGAAAAAGGCTAAACGATATTCGACGGAAAATTGGGCTATAATTGAACAAATAACCGAATTTCTCAAAATCTTTTTAGATGCAACAACTTTGTTATCCGGTGTTTATTATCCCACGTCTCATTTGGTTCTAAAACAAATTTATTTGTTGAGTGAGAAAATTGGTGAATTTCAATGGAAGGGTGGGTTGTATGAAAAAATGGTAGATCCCATGAAAAAGAAACTTGCTAAGTATTTTAAGAAAATACCACCTACTTTTGCTTGTGCCGCCGCATTAGACCCATGTTTGAACATTAACGGGGTGAGACTACTTATTGAAAAAATAAGTGTTGGTTTGGATTTGCATCTTGAGGACCCAATTCATGCAACAAAAGCAATTGATGAGTTTAAAAAGGTTTTTAAAGAGTTGTTTAAATGTTATTTTGCTAAACATGGTGGTAATGTTGGTTCAAGTTCGTCTTCATCATCTTATTTTACACCTTCTCGAAGCTCAAACCCAATGACTAACTTTTCAAATGAGTTGAGAAGTGAAAACACTAAAAGGGCTAGGGTTGAAGGCGATGAGTTTAGTGGGGAATATACCCAAACCGATTTTTTGGTCACCATGGGAGGCGATGAGTTTAATTCTTTTGATATATTGGCTTGGTGGAAAGTAAGGGAATCTCAATTTCCCATTCTAGCCACCATGGCCCGAGACTTACTAAGTGCCCAAGCTTCCACGGTAGCTTCGGAATCCGCTTTTTCTCTTAGTGGTAGGGTACTTACTATACGAAGAACAAGACTCACGCCGGCATCATTGGAGATGTGCATTTGCTTAAAGGATCACTTAGATGCGGCCGAACGTATACAAGACACTTCATCTCTTGAAGGTGAACTAGACATTGAGCAAGAACTACACATGGTTGAGGTTGAAGAAAGTGTTGCAATATCACTTTCGGATGAAGAAATTGCTCTTGATGAAGCTTCGCCTGAAGCTAGTTCCGAAGATGATGATCAACTCATTGAAGTTTTGGGACTTGGTGATGATTGAAGACTTGAAGATGTTTAATGAAGACTTGAAGATTGAAGATTGAAGATTAGTTGAAGACTTTTATATTATTGAAGATTTGAAGACGTTTATTTTTATTATTCAAGACTTGAAGACATTTATTAAGTATTTGAAGACGTTTATTTATTAAGTGTATGTTAATGAAGACTTTTATTATCAAGTATTTGAATTTGTACTACAACTTTGAAGATTGAAGAATGAAGAATTGAAGACTAGTTGAAGACTTGAAGATCCAAAGTTGAAGAATTCTATTAGTCAAGACTTTTATTAATGAAGACGTTTAATTTTAGTGTTTATTGTCGAACTCGTTTGAAGTTTGAAGATGTTTTTATTGTATGTTTGAAGACTCCTTATTAAGTATTTGAATGTGTAGTACAACTTTGATCTATAATAAAAAGTATGGATTTTTAAGCTAAAAAAGACTATAATTCATTTACGTCAATGTAACAACCGTGCATTTTGACTTTGACTATGGGTACGTTTCCTAAGTTTTTGATTAATTAATATATGTTCAAGTGCAATCTAAGGGTCATTTGAGTGCAATGTGTTTTTTTATATGGGTCGTTTTATTGTGCAACTAGAGACTTATGTGCAAGTTGAGATCCTTAGTTGGTGCTAATCGAATTTCATTAGATGATCTTTATGGTAACTAGTAAATGGTTATGGATCCTATCCATGGGTTATGCCCAAACCCATGACCCACCCAAGTAAAACAAACCCTATCCTCCCTCATTTCCCTCATCCATTCATTCATAATACTTGCATATTCTCTCTCATCTCACTAAATACTCATACTCTCAATCTCTCTCTAAATTCTTGGTTCATTTATGTTAGTTTCAACTAGATTAATAACAAAACCATCATCCTTAGCATCATTCTAGCATCATATCAAAAATCCAAGTTTTCAAAGTGCAAGAAAAAGCTTCATTTAGGTCAAAATCGGGTTTGATTGCTTGTGGAAGTTTTGGTAAGTGTTTTCTAGCTCAAATTCATCATTTCTAGTTAATAAACTTGTATTACACCTAAATCTAAGCACTCTTGGTCCTTATAGCTTCAAAATCCGAAATTAGGGTTTCTAGTTATCTAAATTAGGTCAAAAATCGATTTGGGTCAAAAGCCATGTTTGGAATGGAACTATTGAGTGGGTTATGTTCAAATGAGTTTGTTATGTTCAAAAACGGGTCAAGGAACTCCTCAAAACGATTTATGAGTCAAAAACTAGGTTTTGGGTCGATTTTGTGTTCAAATGGGTCAAGATCGAATTTTAACAAGAAAATGTGTTAAAGGTTGGTTTTGGATGATGAAACATGTTTAGTTATGTTCAATTATGTTTAACTATATTCAAAAATGGGTCTCGAAGTTGTGCAAATTGATTTCATGGTCTAAGTATCAAGAAATTAGGGTTTTGGGTCGTGCTTGGGTCAAGAGCACCTGCTGGTGCATTGCTGGTTTTTAACGAGCGTAACTTACGCCCCTGTTGGCGTAACCTACGCCCCTCCCCATTTAAATTTTCAAATTGTCTTCTGTTTACGCCTACTTTACGCCCTACCTTACGCCAAAATGCATGTTTCTAGGGCACCGTAACCTACGCCCAATCTCACCGTACCTTACGCCCATTGAGTTTCCTCCTAGCGTAACCTACGCCCATAAGGGCCGTAGCTTACGGCTGTCCCTAATGTTCATTTTCCTGTTTTGATTTCTAAATCGTATTTCACTTCCTTGGGACACATCGAACTTCCAAATGGGTCTTTCCTTGTCTTCCAAGTTATCGTACTCAGTTCTAATACGCGTTCAAGTCCCGTGTTCAACTCTAAAGTTCATAAAAGCTAAGTGAGGACATGATTGTATATATATTGATACGTACATGTACATTATGATAGGTTGTGATCGCTTGGCAATTAATTGACGTTCTAGCTCACTTTAACTTCGGTAAATCAAGGCAAAGGTGAGTTTTTCGTAGCCTCCCCTACTCTTTTAAGAGTCGGGCTGAAAAGTGTACTTCGTGCATGATGTTATTTTGTGGCGTACAGGTTGTGTGACGTTTTGTTAATGTGCAATTATGTGATTAGTTGTATGGTTATTATAAGATGTATATTGGGTTGTTTTAGGTTAGTTGTGTATATATGGAGGACGGTAATGCCTTTGAAAGGTTGGAGATGTGGTGGGAAGGCTGCGGATGACCCTATATATAAGCATCAAAGGCCTTTCAAAAGTAGTAGCGTACGAAGTATATACATATGATGTTTGGTTGTGTGTGGACATTGTTGGTCATGGATGAGTATATTTACGTGCAATTGAGTGCATTGAATACAATGAGTACATTTACGTGCAATTGAGTACAATGAGTATATTTACGTGCAATTGAGTACATTGAGTACAATGAGTACATTTACGTGCAATTGAGTACATTGAGTACAAGTGTGCAATTTATTAGATCATGTTAATGTGAATTATGTATTGGTTGACATGGGAACGTGTTCTTGTTCATCTTTTCCTACGAACTCACCAACCTAGTGTTGACATTGTTTAGTACACTTTTCAGGTAACCAAGAGAACCCAAGAGCTTGATGCATTGCTAGATTGTTGGACTTGACCATGGATCCGTGATTCATTACCCGTTGATGGGACTTGCTTAGGATCATGAGCCATCTTTTGAATTGTTATTGTGTAAACTTTTGATGGTTGAATGCTCCTTATGCTTTTGTGACAGTGTAACTTAATTGTTGGGTTCCCGGAATCCTCTTATTTTCATATAGTCTCGTTCTACGATAATTCCATCTTGTGTCATGCTTTTCGGTACATTTCGAGCCTAGCTCGGGGTGTTACAGAATGGTGCCCACGCATGGTCGTAGAGAATTAGGCGGATTGACCTAGACTACGGCTTAAGTAAAACTCTTCATATAGCATGCATGATTAGGAATCTTGTATGCAACGTGAACTATATGAGCATTATAAGTGTACATTTGGGTTTCGTAGGAGGGTTCATTATATGTGATAACATGAGTGCAATAGGTCGGCATGATTAATGTGTTGTTGTGGGATGGTCAAGTGCATGAGGTCAATGTGGTTACTTGAGGATAATGAGGTCATGTGCATATTGTTGGATTGAATTGATATTGTTTGATGATGTAGGGCAAGATGAAGTTATGGCATCAACATGATATAATATTGTGGCAACCCTAAAAGAACGTGATCAACTCTTTTATGGTTACCCGGTATTATAACAAGTTAATGACATCACGGATTGCACGCGGTTGGTTTAGAGTATAATAAGGAACCGGTACGCTTTTTGGGAGTTGATTGGGTGGAGGGTTAGCCGCTGGTACACCCTGTATACATACCCGGATCAATAACTAGGAAGCATATCGGATTCGGATTATACTTTGGACCACTTGTTTAGTTGTGTGATTGTTTGATATATGAAATGGACATGCGGTTTATTGATGAACAATTATGGTGAAATATGGTATGATGGCATGATACATAACAATTCCCCTAGAACAATTGCACTTTTGCCTTAGCGTAACGATATGAATTATGTGTGACATGTTGACATGAGAACACTAACCACTTGTGTGACTAACATGCGAGCATTTGAGGCTAACTTTTCGAGTCGACGTTTCCTTGTTTTATAGTAATGGTGAGGCCAAGAAGAGCGGGACTACTTATAGAGAGCAAACTCCGGAACAACAACCGGAAGTTCAAGGAGAAGGTCGTGGTGGAGAAAGAGGTCGTGGTGGTGGAAGAGGTCGTGGTGGTGGTAGAGGTAGAGGTGGTGGTAGGGGTCAAGGGAGAGGCCAAGGGAGAGGTCAAGGTAGTGGTGAAGCACCAACACCCGACTTGGCAACCGTGATCGCTCAAGTGGTCACGAACATTATGCCTAACATAGTTGCCCAAGTCACAGCAACCCTCCAAGCACCTGATAATACGGTGCCGAATGTTCAAGCTCAAGTGAATGGGAACAATGAAGATGTTCAACCGGTAGGGGTAGAGGAAGAAGAGGCACCGGTGATGCACGATAACTATGTCCCAAGTACAATCAACACGGAGTGTACCGGACAAGGGTGTTCTTTTAAGGATTTCAAGGGTTGTGGGGCCCCAGAGTATGATGGGAGTGGGGGTCCTACGGCTTGTATTAGGTGGCTTGAAGAAATTGAAGCGGTGATTGCTAGGAGTCATTGTACTTATGATGACCAAGTTATCTACTCATCCGGCATGTTTAGAGGTGATGCATTGAAATGGTGGAATAAGGAAATAGGGCGGGCAATGCTATACCGTGGGATCAATTCAAGATTTTGGTGAAAGAAAGATTTTGTCCACCCTATGAACTTCAAACTCTAACCTTGGAGTTCGTTCAACTCCAAATGAATGGGGCGGACTATAAGGGGTACATTCGGCGATTCCAAGAGTTGTCAACACTTATTCCACACTTGGTGTCTCCCGAAGCTCAAGCTATTCAAAAGTTGTTATGGGCTTGACTCCAAAGGTCCGACACTTGGTGAACAACATTATGCCTACCACCATGACGGAAGCCATAAACCGAGCCGGTAGTGTTACCGAGGACTTACTTAGAAGTGGTGAATTGAGCCAAGCATCATCATCAAAGAGGAAGGATGCACCCGAGTCAAGCGGGGTGAAGAAAATGGGTAGGTTTGACCCTAAACGTCCTAACAAAGGAAAGGTGTTTGCGGCGGTTGAACCGGCAAGGAAGGCTTATGTGGGTCCTTACCCATTTTGTAATAGGTGCTCCCGACATCATGTTCCCACCACTCCTTGTGGGACTTGTTTCAATTGTAATCAAGTTGGCCATCTTGCTAGAGATTGTAGGGACCCGAGAGTGGCTCCTACTCATGCGGTTCCTCTCCGAGCACATCCTCCTCAAGCTAACAATCAAAGGGGTCAACGGGGTGGGGTTATGAATGTGGAAGCACCGAACATTACCGTAATGCTTGTCCGCAATGGGTGGGACAAAATGTGCAAGTGGCGGTTCACCCAAATCAACTTCAAATCACCGGTCCTAACCAAAACCGTGGCCAACAAGGCCATCAAGTGCAACCAAGGGGAAGAGCCTTTGCGGGATGAATGCAAATGAAGCCCGTAATGATCCTAATGTGGTGGCAGGTACATTTCTTCTTAACGGTCATTATGCCACGGTGTTGTTTGATTCCGGAGCCGATTATAGCTTCGTGTCCCATAGTTTTGTTCCTTTGATAGATGTTCATCCTTGTGCCTTAAACTATGTACTTGATATTGAGATGGTCAATGGTACCTTAACTAGACTTAGTCAAGTGCTTCGGGATTGTATCTTGACTTTAAACGACGTCGAATTTTATATTAATCTCATGCCTTTCGATATTGGAAGCTTCGACATCATTGTGGGTATGGATTGGATGACGGCGGTAAATGCGGTCATTGATTGTGGTGAAAGAGTGGTCAAAATACCGTTGTCAAACGGTGATATTCTTAGAGTCCAAGGTGAAACTTCCGATTCCTCTAGTTCCAAGGCTTTTAGTGCTACCGTCACAAAGGTAGAATTGAAAGCCGTTCCTATTGTTCGTGATTTTCCCGATGTTTTTCCGGATGACCTACCGGGTCTACCCCCATCTCGTGAACTTGATTTTCGCATCAATTTGATCCCCGGGGCCGCACCCGTGGCCAAAGCTCCATATAGACTCGCCTTGACGGAAATGCAAGAGCTAGAATCTCAACTTAAAGGAACTTCAAGAAAAAGGGTTCATTCGTCCTAGTCAATCGCCTTGGGGAGCCCCAATATTGTTTGTGAAGAAGAAAGATGGGTCCTTTAGGATGTGTATTGATTACCGAGAATTGAACAAGCTCACAGGTGAAGAACCGGTATCCACTTCCTAGAATCGATGAGCTTTTTGATCGTTTGCAAGGTGCCAAGTATTTCTCAAAAATTGACCTCCGTTCGGGCTATCACCAACTTAGAGTTCATGAAGATGACATACCAAAGACGGCGTTTCGTACAAGGGATGGTCACTACGAGTTCACCGTTATGCCGTTTGGGTTGACTAATGCACCGGCGGTGTTCATGGATTTGATGAACCGGGTGTGTCGACCCTATTTGGACAAGTCGGTCATTGTCTTCATTGATGACATACTTGTCTATTCGAAAACAAAGGAAGATCATGCCGAGCATTTGCGTGAGATGCTAGGGTTGCTTAGAAAGGAGAAGTTGTATGCCAAATTTTCAAAGTGCGAATTTTGGTTGGAAGAAGTTCATTTCCTTGGTCACGTGATTAGCAAAGATGGGATTCATGTGGATCCTAGCAAGATTGAAGCGGTTAAGAATTGGAGGCGACCCGAAACACCATCCGAGATTCGCCAATTTCTCGGATTGGCGGGTTATTACCGAAGATTCATTGAAGGTTTCTCCAAGATAGCACAACCACTCACTCTCTTGACTCAAAAAGAGAGGAGGTTTGAGTGGGGCGAGAAGCAAGAATTTGCCTTTCAAACTCTCAAAGACATGTTATGTGATGCTCCTATCTTGAGCCTTCTGGATGGGATTGAAGATTTTGTGGTCTATTGTGATGCTTCGGGTCAAGGATTGGGGTGTGTACTTATGCAATGGGGCAAGGTCATTGCTTATGCCTCCCGACAACTTAAGGTGCATGAGAAGAATTACCCTACTCACGATTTAGAATTGGGAGCGGTTGTTTTCGCCTTGAAGTGTTGGAGACATTACCTTTATGGCACCAAATGTGTAATCTACACCGATCATAAAAGTCTCCAACACATTTTTGATCAAAGTGAGTTGAATATGAGGCAAAGAAGGTGGATTGAACTTTTTAGCAATTATGATTGTGACATTCGCTATCATCCGGGCAAAGCCAATGTCGTAGCCGATGCTTTAAGTAGAAAGGAAAGGGTCAAGCCGAGAAGAGCAAGAGCCATGAGCCTCACGGTGGGACAAAGTATTCGGGACCGTATCATAGAAGCTCAAGTGCAAGCTACCTTACCGGAAAATTTTGGTAATGAAGGGCTAGATGGTATGGAGCCACTTTTTGACCGGAAGGAAGACAACGGGTTATATTTAGTTGGGAAGCTTTGGATTCCAATCTTTGGCAATTTAAGAACTTTCCTAATGAATGAAGCTCATAAGTCGCCTTATTCGGTCCACCCGGGTTCGGATAAGATGTACTTTGATTTAAAGGATTTCTATTGGTGGCCGGGCATGAAACGTGATGTGGCTAAATATGTGAGCGAGTGCCTTACTTCCTTACAAGTGAAAGCCGATCATAAGAAGCCACCCGGTTTGTTGGTACAACCGGTGATACCGGCATGGAAGTGGGAAAGGATTGCAATGGACTTCGTCACGAAGTTACCGAAGACAAGAAATGGACGTGATACTATATGGGTGATTGTGGATCGATTGACAAAGTCGGCTCACTTTTTAGCCATTCGTGAGACCGATAAGTTCAACACCCTAGCGCGTTTGTACATTAAGGAAGTGGTGGCAAAACATGGAGTTCCGGTTTCTATTATCTCCGATAGAGATAGCCAGTTCAAATCAAATTTTTGGGAAGCTTTTCAACGTGCAATGGGTACTCAAATTGACATGAGTACGGCGTTCCATCCACAAACGGATGGGCAAACCGAAAGAACCATCCAAATGCTTGAAGATATGTTGAGGGCTTGTGCTATTGAATTTGGTGGAAGTTGGGAAGATCACCTACCGCTAGTGGAGTTCTCATATAACAATAGTTACCATGCGACTATCCAAATGGCCTCGTTTGAGGCGCTTTATGGTAGAAAGTGTCGTTCTCCACTCGCTTGGGCGGAAATAGGCGAGAGCCAACTTATTGGGCCGGAAGTAATAATTGAAACAACAAAAGTGATTTCAAAAGTTAAGGAGAGATTACAAGTGGCCCGTGAAAGACAAAAGAAATACGCCGATGTGAGGCGTAGACCCTTGGAGTTCAATGTTGGTGATCACGTACTTTTGAAGGTCTCCCCGTGGAAGGGTGTTGTTCGTTTCATCAAGAGAGGCAAGCTTGCGCCAAGATACATAGGACCTTTTGAAATCATAGAACGTGTGGGCAAGGTGGCTTACCGGCTAAAGCTACCTCAAGAACTTAGTGGAGTGCACAACGTGTTCCATATTTGTAATTTAAGGAAGTGCTTGGCGGATCCTACTCATCACGTGCCCATGGACGAGATACAAGTAGACAAAAAGCTCAACTTTGTTGAAGAACCGGTAGAGATTGTGGATCGTGAATTCAAGAAGCTAAAGAAAAAGCGCTATACGATAGTCAAGGTTCGTTGGAATGCTAGACGTGGAGCCGAATTCACTTGGGAGCGGGAAGACTTCATGAAGTCAAAATATCCGCATTTGTTTACTGATTAGGGTTCCATCGAATTTCGGGACGAAATTCCCTTAACGGGGGAATAATGTAACAACCGTGCATTTTGACTTTTGACTATGGGTACGTTTCCTAAGTTTTTGATTAATTAATATATGTTCAAGTGCAATCTAAGGGTCATTTGAGTGCAATGTGTTTTTTTTATATGGGTCGTTTTATTGTGCAACTAGAGACTTATGTGCAAGTTGAGATCCTTAGTTGGTGCTAATCGAATTTCATTAGATGATCTTTATGGTAACTAGTAAATGGTTATGGATCCTATCCATGGGTTATGCCCAAACCCATGACCCACCCAAGTAAACAAACCCTATCCTCCCTCATTTCCCTCATCCATTCATTCATAATACTTGCATATTCTCTCCCATCTCACTAAATACTCATACTCTCAATCTCTCTCTAAATTCTTGGTTCATTTATGTTAGTTTCAACTAGATTAATAACAAAACCATCATCCTTAGTATCATTCTAGCATCATATCAAAAATCCAAGTTTTCAAAGTGCAAGAAAAAGCTTCATTTAGGTCAAAATCGGGTTTGATTGCTTGTGGAAGTTTTGGTAAGTGTTTTCTAGCTCAAATTCATCATTTCTAGTTAATAAACTTGTATTACACCTAAATCTAAGCACTCTTGGTCCTTATAGCTTCAAAATCCGAAATTAGGGTTTCTAGTTATCTAAATTAGGTCAAAAATCAATTTGGGTCAAAAGCCATGTTTGGAATGGAACTATTGAGTGGGTTATGTTCAAATGAGTTTGTTATGTTCAAAAACGGGTCAAGGAACTCCTCAAAATGATTTATGAGTCAAAAACTAGGTTTTGGGTCGATTTTGTGTTCAAATGGGTCAAGATCGAATTTTAACAAGAAAATGTGTTAAAGGTTGGTTTTGGATGATGAAACATGTTTAGTTATGTTCAATTATGTTTAACTATGTTCAAAAATGGGTCTCGAAGTTGTGCAAATCGATTTCATGGTCTAAGTATCAAGAAATTAGGGTTTTGGGTCGTGCTTGGGTCAAGAGCACCTGCTGGTGCATTGCTGGTTTTTAACGAGCGTAACTTACGCCCCTGTTGGCGTAACCTACGCCCCTCCCCATTTAAATTTTCAAATTGTCTTCTGTTTACGCCTACTTTACGCCCTACCTTACGCCAAAATGCATGTTTCTAGGGCACCGTAACCTACGCCCAATCTCACCGTACCTTACGCCCATTGAGTTTCCTCCTAGCGTAACCTACGCCCATAAGGGCCGTAGCTTACGGCTGTCCCTAATGTTCATTTTCCTGTTTTGATTTCTAAATCGTATTTCACTTCCTTGGGACACATCGAACTTCCAAATGGGTCTTTCCTTGTCTTCCAAGTTATCGTACTCAGTTCTAATACGCGTTCAAGTCCCGGGTTCAACTCTAAAGTTCATAAAAGCTAAGTGAGGACATGATTGTATATATATTGATACGTACATGTACATTATGATAGGTTGTGATCGCTTGGCAATTAATTGACGTTCTAGCTCACTTTAACTTCGGTAAATCAAGGCAAAGGTGAGTTTTTCGTAGCCTCCCCTACTCTTTTAAGAGTCGGGCTGAAAAGTGTACTTTGTGCATGATGTTATTTTGTGGCGTACAGGTTGTGTGACGTTTTGTTAATGTGCAATTATGTGATTAGTTGTATGGTTATTATAAGATGTATATTGGGTTGTTTTAGGTTAGTTGTGTATATATGGAGGACGGTAATGCCTTTGAAAGGTTGGAGATGTGGTGGGAAGGCTGCGGATGACCCTATATATAAGCATCAAAGGCCTTTCAAAAGTAGTAGCGTACGAAGTATATACATATGATGTTTGGTTGTGTGTGGACATTGTTGGTCATGGATGAGTATATTTACGTGCAATTGAGTGCATTGAATACAATGAGTACATTTACGTGCAATTGAGTACAATGAGTACATTTACGTGCAATTGAGTACAATGAGTACATTTACGTGCAATTGAGTACATTTACGTGCAATTGAGTACATTGAGTACAAGTGTGCAATTTATTAGATCATGTTAATGTGAATTATGTATTGGTTGACATGGGAACGTGTTCTTGTTCATCTTTTCCTACGAACTCACCAACCTAGTGTTGACATTGTTTAGTACACTTTTCAGGTAACCAAGAGAACCCAAGAGCTTGATGCATTGCTAGATTGTTGGACTTGACCATGGATCCGTGATTCATTACCCGTTGATGGGACTTGCTTAGGATCATGAGCCATCTTTTGAATTGTTATTGTGTAAACTTTTGATGGTTGAATGCTCTTTATGCTTTTGTGACAGTGTAACTTAATTGTTGGGTTCCCGGAATCCTCTTATTTTCATATAGTCTCGTTCTACGATAATTCCATCTTGTGTCATGCTTTTCGGTACATTTCGAGCCTAGCTCGGGGTGTTACAGTCAAAACCTAACCGGTTACCAACCATAACCGGTCCCTAACCGACCCGAATCGGGTTCTAGTGGGTTGGGTTTCATTCCTCACCAAACCGGGTTGAACCCGACCCGGTTAGAGACAAACCCGGTTACTCAATGGTTGATCAAAAACCGAATCGGGTTGAAACCCGGAACCGGTTACACCAAAAACCGAAGGATGTACATCTCTACTCCAACATCATAATTAAAGACACTACTAATCCTTAATGGAAAGGTTTTTTATCCATCTGTAAGGATTTAAAACAATTTGTCACACAAATAACACGAGTACGCAGCGGAAATAATTATGCAATATATATATTAACAAAGTTAGTGAATATGTACCTTTTAGCTAATCTTCAATAAACTATATAAAACTATAGTTTAGGGTTTAAGTAAAACCCCTCTACGATCGCACACACGACACCACGATGTATGTATGCTAGTACCGATCACGAATCTCACAACCCTTTGTGCTTCCCTTTGATGTAGTCGAACAACAAGAACCGAAACCCTTTTGGGTTTTTGGTTCGGCCGAACAAGAGAAAGAGTGGTTTTGTTAGGGTTTTACCTTTCATTTGTCTTACAAAATAACAACCCCTAACCCTCTTTATATAGGGTTAATATTAGGGTTTACTTAACTTGATAAACAAGCTAGTATTAGGGTTACAAAACCCCTAAGAAAACCGGCCCCCCTTAATGTAATTAGAAGATATCCCTAATTCCTAATTTTCATTTAAGTCCATCTCTTTCGAAACCTTAATTAATAAACGTATATTTTAACATTTAACAAACGTTTATTTAATTACATCGTGAACATATTAACTAATATACTACATTAACATATTAATTAATTACATAGTGCATTTGTGTCAAAACGTATGACCCCGTAGGCTTAAACATTTCCGGACATGCGTTTATTTTACGTGATCATATTCCAACAGCTCCCACTTGAATATGTTATAATAAAGGCAATAACATTGGTTAGCGTCTAGCAACATGCCAATGCTTCCGAAAATATTTAAGTATAGTTTCTTAAAATATCTTTGAAATGGTTCCAGTGTTTACTATCCCTTTGTTTCAGATACCCTTGTTAAATATGGATATGGATCAAATTCATTCAATAATTTAACGATTCTGTTTCTCATTTCTATAACTAATTAAGATTACCAAATCAATCGACACACATCTAGATTTCATTTGGGTACGGCAATACACACATCTTAATTAATTCTAATGAGGGGCCCAGTGGTATCATTCTTCAATAACTAGTTGAAGGAACAAATCCTATCTTGACTACACGTGTCAGTCATGTACTTCACTACACTTCTGAAAATAGCCCTTTGTTACTACCTTATTCAGGATAGCTTGAACCATATCAAGAAAATGCAATCCATACATGCATAACCTACTTGTATCTCAAGTCTAAGGATAAGTAAAGCAACCATTTACGAATTTCACTTAATGACGCCGATCCATAAAGTCATAACTCGTTAGTTGGGGTAGTCCAATATGCATCTTATGAATATCATGTGAGTTTGGTGGGACCATCCTTAATATTCTAAGAATATTACCAATTACTCAGATTTGTCTTAGTTTAACTATATTCCCATATAGTTAATCGATAATGGACAATTTAGAATATAAATTATTCATGGATTTAAACATGCAAATATAGGATACAATTATATGTTAAATGAAAACAAACATACCAAGTACTTTAATTCATTCATTAAATAATAATTGTTTATCATCCTTTATCCAAATACTAAACACAGATTTTACATGAAATAACTAGCTAATTTAAGTCCTATGCCCTCGGCATGTTTATCAAGCTTTGCTTTTGACAAAGCCTTCGTAAAAGGATCAGCTAAGTTATAATCTGTGTGAACTTTGAGTAACTTGATTTCTCCTAGTGCGATCTGTTCACGAACATAGTGATATCGTCTAGGATAATGTATGGCGCCTTTCTGAACTCCGGGTTCATTGACTATGATTATTGCACCAGAATTGTCGCAATACATATCTATAGGTGAGTTATTTGAGGGAATCACGTCAAGCCTACAAATAAACTTCCTAATCCAGACTGCTTCCATGGCGGCTTCTGAGGCGGCAATGTACTCAGACTCTGTCGCAGACATGGCAACTGTGGTTTGCTTCTTACTCTTCCAATCCACCGCGCCTCCATTTAAAAAGAAGACGTATCCTGACTGAGATTTTGTATCATCTCTATCAGTCTGAAATCCAGCATCACAGTATCCAATCACTTTAAGCTCTGCATCAGGATTTCCTCCATACACCAGAAATAATTCCTTAGTAGCTCGCAGATACTTAAGAATGTTCTTCACAGCAGTCCAGTGACCTTCACCTGGATTCTGTTGATATCGGCTAACGATATTTTGCGCGAATGCTACATCAGGTCTAGTGCATTTTACCGCATACATAATAGATCCCACAGCCGAAGCATAAGGAACCCTCTGCATACGCTTCACCTCATCAGGTTTAGAGGCACCTTGTTTGCTAGATAAGCCAAGTCCTTCCTGCATGGGTACGAATCCACGCTTGGAATTCTCCATCTTGAATCTCTTCAAGATCTTATCAATATAAGCACTTTGACTTAGTCCAATCAACCGCTTAGTCCTATCTCTGTAAATCTTGATTCCAAGAATGAATGCTGCTTCACCCAAGTCTTTCATAGCAAAACACTTTCCAAGATGGGATTTTACATCTTGTAACATTGGAATGTGATTTCCTATGATCAATATGTCATCTACATATAAGACAAGGAAAGTAACATTACTCCCACTAGCCTTGCTATATACACATGGCTCATCAGGATTTTGAGTGAAACCAAACTTTTTGATTTCCTCATCAAACCTTTTATTCCAACTTCTTGATGCTTGCTTTAGTTCATAAATGGACCTCTGAAGCTTGCATACTTTGTTGGGATGTTTTGGATCAACAAAACCCTCAGGTTGTACCATATAAACTTCCTCGTCTAGGTAACCATTCAAGAAAGCGGCCTTGACATCCATTTGCCATATCTCATAGTCATAGAACGCTGCTATGGCTAAGATAATCCTAATAGCTCTAATGTCTACTACTAGAGAGAAGGTCTCATCATAGTCAACTCCATAGAGCTGAGTATAACCTTTCGCCACGAGACGGGCTTTATAGGTGTGTACATTTCCATCCATGTCGGTCTTCTTTTTGAAGATCCATTTACACCCAACGGTTCTAGCATTAGGTGGAAGATCAACCAAGCTCCAAACTTGATTGTCTTTCATGGATTTCATTTCCACATTCGCAGCTTCAAGCCATTTGTCAGATTCTGGATCTGATAATGCAGCTTTGAAGTTTGGAGGTTCATTAAGATCTCCTAATACGTGTTCCTCAGATTCTATATTTAGATTCAACTTTTCAGGAGCACGTATTGTCCTTGAGGACCTACGAATTGGAATTGAATCAACTTGAGGTTCATCACTTTGAACACTTCCCCCCCCGCAAGTTGATGATCGCTAGTTTTTCAGAAGGTGACGCATCTTCCTCTTGAGTCTCATCAAGTTCTACAATCCTCCCACTGTTTTCTTGAGCGATGAGATTCTTTTCAAAGAACTCAGCATATCTAGCAACTTTAACAGTGTTTTTGGTAGGAAAGTAGAAGTAGTAACCCATCGTTTCCTTTGGGTATCCTACAAAAATGCACTTAACTGATCTGGGTTGAAGTTTTTCAGGCGTATCTTGCTTCACAAGCGCCTCACATCCCCAGACTCTTAAGTAAGACAAATTAGGGACACTTTCATGCCACAATTCATGTGGTGTCTTGTCAACCTTCTTGGTTGGAACCATATTAAGAATGCGTACAGCAGTCTCTAGAGCATAATCCCAAAATGAAAATGGGAGAGTCGTAAGGTTCATCATCGATCTCACCATGTCCAACAAGGTTCGATTTCTCCTCTCAGATACACCATTGTGTTGTGGAGTATATGGAGGAGTAAGCTGTTGAATAATTCCGCAAGCTTTCAGATAATCCTTTAACTCTTGGCTTAAGTATTCTCCACCTCGATCCGAACTAAGGATCTTGATGGTTTTACCGAGTTGATTTTCTACTTCATTTTTGAACTCTTTGAATGTTTCAAAGACTTCATGTTTATGTTTAAGCAAGTAAACATAACCATAACGACTGAAATCATCCGTAAAAGTTATGAAGTAGCTAGCACCTTTTCTTGACACATGTCTAAATGGGCCACAAACATCAGTATGTATGAGTCCAAGTAGCTCTTTAGCCCTCTCCAGTTTATGCGGAAAAGGTTTTCTTGTCATCTTACCAGAAACACAAGACACACATTTTTCAAATGATTCGTCATCTTCACGTTGAAGTCTTTCAATGCGTTTCTTGCCAACATGAGCAAGACGAAAATGCCAAAGATAGGTAGAGTCCAAGTTAGTCTTGACTCTTTTGCTAACATGATACATTGAATTATCATTAGAATCACAACCACACATATCAATTTCAAAAATAGCATTACAAGGAATAGCATTAAAATAATGAACATTATTTCTAGAAACTGAAATACCATTATCATTAAAAACATTAATGAAACCGTTGTCTTTTAACAAAGAAACTGAAATTACACCTCTAGTAATAGAAGGTGCATAATGACAATTGTCTAACACAATAATTAATCCAGTAGGTAAAACTAAATGAAAGTCTCCTATAGCTTCCACTGCTGCCGGTAGACCATTGCCCACGAACAGTTGCAAAGCTCCTGGCTTCAGTTTCTTCCTTCCCCTAAGCCCCTGTAATGTATTACAGATATGAGTACCACAGCCAGTGTCATATACCCATGAATTATGCTTAGAAAAGGAATATAATTCAATTGTGACCTGAAGAACTGGCCAAACCAGCTTGCTTCTTCTTCTCGTTCAACTCAGCTAGATATTTAGGACAATTCCTCTTCCAGTGTCCCACTTCAGCACAGTGATGACAAGTCTGGTCCTTAGCCGGATGCTCCTTTTTCGCTGGAGGGGTCTTTTTCGGTTTGGGGACATAAGCAATTTGCTTACCCTTACCATTCCCAACATTCTTGCCCTTAGCTTTCGGTTGTTTTGCTTTCTGAACCTTTCCCCCTTTGATCATAAGAACTTGGGGTGTCTCAGATTTCTTAGGAAGATTTTTCTCATACTCAATTAGCATGGCATCAAGTTCAGCTATCGTTTTGCTCATGCTGTGCATATTGTAGTTGCGCACAAAACCCTCAAAGTCCTTTGAAAGGGACTTAAGGATCATGCCAACAGCAATAGGTAGAGGGTATGGATAACCTAGCCTTTCCAAGTGCTCAAAGTAACTCTTCATCTTGAGTACATGAGCGCTGACCGATTTCTCATACTCATGCTTACAATCATGGAGTGACTCAATTAACTCAAATAATTCAACTCCAGCTTGTTTTTCGTACATAGATTTGAGTTCTCTGATCATATCATACGGATTGTAAAATTCGAATTGCTTTTAAAGCTCGGGAGTCATGCTACCAAGCATCAAACAAGCAACCTCATTATATCTATCATACTGAACATTGTATGCTTCCAACTGCGCTGCAGTGGCAGTAGCATCAGGGGTAGCGGCCATCTGAACATCAAGAACATCGGTTCGTTTCTCAACTCTTAGGACAATCATCATCTGACGATACCATTCATTTAAGTTGGTTCCAGAAAGTTTTTCTCTTTCTAGCATCGACCTGAAAGCCGATTGGTGTATGTTTTGAGTAGGATTTGTTGCCATCTACAAAACAGATTTAAGTTCAAAAATCAGTATTTTCGATAATAATTTCCTTAAGAAATTAATTACCCAATGTTAAATCAAGTTAACAATTCATTTCATTAAGGCTAGGATCCAATTGACATACCATCATTTCATTCAGTTGATCTGCTAGAAATGACGTATTCAAAAGGTAAGTGACGATCAGTAATTGCATTACAAGTGCAATTCCTAGATTTTATGGGACTTACAAATGACACTTGTGTACAGGCATCAAGTGCTTTGTAATCATGTTTTGTCCTATCTTATGCCACGGGTCAAGGTCTCACCGCTTAACTCGTTTTAAGTCTCCCAACCAAGAACTTTTAAATAGTCCACCACTGTTCTCACAGTGAGTGGTAATTTACCTTGGGATTGCAATTTACCTACGTTCTCACGTAGAGTAAAAAACAACTGCAAGTGTTCTTTTCAAATTGGGTGGCAAAGACTTAACTTTAATTGGGTAATGCAATTGATGTGAATCAAAAGTTATGTATGAAGATTCATGCACATCTTCATAACATAATGTTTAATAAAATTATTTTTATTGCCTTAACAATACAAAAGAGCTCTGTAGCTCCATTTGAACGCACAAAGAAGCGCAGAAGTAAGGTTTGCGCGTAGCAACTAAGTACCCACTTCTTTAGGGAGGCAGAGCGACCCGACTTATACCTCTCTTAGAGTTTGTTCAAATGGGTGAGCCGGTGTATCTTTTGATTGTAAGACACCAATTTTATTAAAACAAAATCATATTTCATATTTATTAGTCAAGTTTATTTTTTTTTTCTTAAAACAATTTTGCATCACCATTTACAATAATAGCAAAATAATAAACTTACTAACTATTAACACTTAATCATGCAACGATTAATGGTGGGCAACCTAAATCATGGTCTCTATGGATTAATGTACATGTTTAAGATTGGTTCCCCCTTCATACTTATACATCAAGTTACCTTGATTGCGTAAGCCTTTAAACCAAGTACAAACATACAATTATCAAATAAACACATAGAAAGGGCTGACTGGAAATTTCCAGCAGCTTCACGACCAGATTTGACCTGTTTAACGTCCGAATTGGCCTTAGTCCAGAACTACAAAGTTGTAGCCCTATGAATCGTGCATCTACAGTCCAAAGGAAAGCTTCTAACTCATTACGGTTGATTTTATATGAATTTTTTAGTGAACTGGTGTCAAACAGAAAATATCACACGAAAATTTTCACATTGTCACATAATTACCAATTTATAATCCCTCATTATTGGACCTTTTAACCAAAGCAACATATATCAATATATCTAAGCAATAACCATTAAGAATTTTGCATGAATTCTTTATGGTTTTACTTCTATTTAACAAGTTTAAATAAAAAGATACAATAACATTCAATTTATCAAATAAACATGTTAATTCACATAATCAAAACTTGCATAGAGGGTTTAATTTAACTTAACTTTAAGTGGTTTTAATGAATAAAAAAAACAAAACCTTTTTTTTCTTCTTGTTCGGTCGAAACACACAAAAAAAAAAAATTTCTTCTTTGATCGAACCAACCAACCAAAACCCTCAAAACCCCCCTCAAGTTTTGAACTTTGTAACTAAATATATCACATAGTAGGCTCGTGATACCACTGTTAGGATTTAAAACAATTTGTCACACAAATAACACGAGTACGCAGCGGAAATAATTATGCAATATATATATTAACAAAGTTAGTGAATATGTACATAAAATCTTCAATAACAGAGATAATTATGCAATATATATATTAACAAAGTTAGTGAATATGTACCTTTTAGCTAATCTTCAATAAACTATATAAAACTATAGTTTAGGGTTTAAGTAAAACCCCTCTACGATCGCACACACGACACCACGATGTATGTATGCTAGTACCGATCACGAATCTCACAACCCTTTGTGCTTCCCTTTGATGTAGTCGAACAACAAGAACCGAAACCCTTTTGGGTTTTTGGTTCGGCCGAACAAGAGAAAGAGATGAGAGAAAGAGTGGTTTTGTTAGGGTTTTACCTTTCAATTGTCTTACAAAATAACAACCCCTAACCCTCTTTATATAGGGTTAATATTAGGGTTTACTTAACTTGATAAACAAGCTAGTATTAGGGTTACAAAACCCCTAAGAAAACCGGCCCCCCTTAATGTAATTAGGAGATATCCCTAATTCCTAATTTTCATTTAAGTCCATTTCTTTCGAAACCTTAATTAATAAACGTATATATTTTAACATTTAACAAACGTTTATTTAATTACTTCGTGAACATATTAATTAATATACTACATTAACATATTAATTAATTACATAGTGCATTTGTGTCAAAACGTGTGACCCCGTAGGCTTAAACATTTCCGGACATGCGTTTATTTTACGTGATCATATTCCAACACCATCGACTCGCATGCATTATTTTTTAATTGCACTTTTGCTGTATATTATCCAGCCTTTAAATTGAATTAGACAATAAACCCTAAAATTTCGCCGCCTACAAATTTGCCTTCTTCTAAACCATCTACTCAAAATTATGATTTCAAATGGGAATATTAACAAGATTCTTATCAGTAGAATCCAAATTTTGGAGAAAAAGCAAATTCTAAGGATGGTAGATTAATTATAGAATAAATGTGATGTAAATGAAGAAATCATAGATTCATAGTGACATCTTAATAATGTCCACTAATTAAAACTTCAGGGAGATATGACACAAAACAAATGGCTTTTGTCTCTACTTATTAGTAGTATTTTAGAACTTAATAGAGTCTCAGCCCGTTCTTTTTTTACTTAATATACTTAATAATTAAGAACTTAATGCATTCAGTCAAATTTCATGTTTTTTTTACAAAAATAACCGTCAATTACCTGTTTTTTACTTAATACATACATACATTATTTATACATTCAGCAACTTAATACATTCAGCACTTAATGACTAAAAAAAAGAACGGGCCATACATTTCTTCTTAGCCAACACCTTTTAATGCCCAACCCAGTGTAGCCCAGCCTCCCGTGCCTTTTCTTTTCATCTGTTCTTTCTCAAAACACATGTGGTATAGCCGTATAGGAGTAAATTGATAAAAATAAAAATCAGAAAATAGTGATAAATTACTATGATTTAAAACTAAAATAGTTATTAAAAAAACTACCTATATTAATGATAAACTGAAATTAAAAACCCATACATTAGTAATGAATTAGCAATGAAGTCAAAAGAAAATGACAACGAACCATCAGTGGTTATCAACATTGAGAGAGAAAAAATTGAGAAAAAATAAATAAATAGGATGCATATAACATGATTCTACGTATTTTTATATTTTTTTGAAATTTAGTAATTTTATTTAACCCAAGACACCTTACCAAGCTAACTTATATCCATAAAATTAGAATGTAAATTATGTTCAACATATAAAAAACTCTAATAGATTATGCATGTTAATGTTATAGAGTCTTCAATCAAAATAATATTACTTATACTTAATCTTCATAGCACCTCACAAGTCACAACTAAACCCATCCAGTGTTATTAATTGGTGAAGGCCATTTATGAAAAAATCTCATACTTGGGACACATGTAATATAACTTCCATTAAGGTCAAAGGACAACCCAGCTTAAGACACATGTAAAAATTGGATGGAAAATGGGAATTAGGACAAGGTCTGAATTCTCTTTTTGCCTTTGTTTCTTCTAATTTTTGGGACAGATCCGAATTCATTGGATCTTTTTATCTTTAATTGTTTATGTACGTGTGGACTAAAAACACCATCACTACTATACTGTTTAAATTCTAAACTTCTGGCATGAACTAATGAAGACGCTTTAAAAAAACACTGAATTTATCGATTAGTTAACATCAGACATGTTTCTAATACCAACGTACTTCCCTTTCTCCCTAAAAACAATTTCTTGATTGTACATATTTCAGGTGATCTTTTGTGTGTTAGAATGGCTAAAGAACATGTCGGATCACCAAAATATCACCAGTTGGAAGCAAGGAGAAATCATGTTACATGGATCCTAGCCGTTAGCGGACTGTGTATCTTGTTCTACCTATTAGGAGCTTGGCAAAGTAGTATAGCACCAACGATACATACCGAAATCACCAACAAAGTTGGATGTGATAATACATCTAATGAAGCCATTGGTTCATCAAGATCATCAACGCCATCATCATCTGTGACATTGGACTTTGAAAGTCACCATCAGTTGGTAGTGGAAAATTCACAACAGTTGCCCGAGTTCCCACCGTGCAATATGTCCTATAGTGAATACACTCCATGCCAAGACCCGGAGAGAGGAAATAAATTTGATAGAGAAATGTTGAAGTATAGAGAGAGACATTGTCCAAGTAAAGAGGAACTCCTACGTTGCCTCATACCTGCACCACCAAAGTACAAGCTACCTTTCAAATGGCCAAAAAGCCGAGACTATGCATGGTTTGCCAACATTCCTCACAAAGAGCTTAGCATTGAGAAAAGTCGTCAAAACTGGATTAAAGTGGAAGGTGACCGGTTTAGATTTCCAGGAGGTGGTACAATGTTCCGACATGGAGCTGATTCTTACATTGATGATATCAATGAACTCATACCTCTCTCAAATGGAACCATTCGAACTGCAATTGATACAGGCTGTGGAGTAAGTATATGATTTCTTTCATATTATCTTTCTTGTTTTCTATATTTTGAACATCTTAGATCAATACTTTGAGCATGTGTTAGGTTGCAAGTTGGGGTGCATACCTGCTTAAAAGGGACATCATAACGATGTCTTTTGCTCCAAAGGACACACACGAAGCCCAAGTATGGTTTGCATTAGAGCGTGGAGTTCCTGCTATCATTGGCATTATGGGATCACAGAGACTTCCTTACCCAGCCAGGGCATTCGACATGGCTCACTGTGCTCGCTGTCTTATTCCATGGTATAAATATGGTAAGGTTATGAAGCTTTGAATACAGATAATCAGATATACGAGTATTTTAAATGTTTTACAAAATACACAGCGACGTAATTTGAAATTATATGGAATATGAAATGACTCAAGTACGATAATTTCAAATCTGACATGCTGGGCTTATTCTCATGTGAATTACAAGCAATTTTCTAGTTCTAACGATTTCCATGTTTTCTGTGATACACTTCTGACCTAAGTTACTAATAATGAATGTGAAGATGGATTGTATTTACTTGAAGTGGATAGAATTCTAAGGCCTGGAGGTTACTGGATACTATCTGGACCTCCAATTCGTTGGGAGAAGCTGTGGAAAGGTTGGGAAAGAACCCCGGAAGATTTAAAACATGAACAAGACGAAATTGAGGAAGTTGCAAGACGTCTTTGTTGGAAAAAAGTCATAGAAAAGGATGCTCTTGCCGTGTGGCAAAAGCCAATCAACCACATTGAATGTATCAAAAGGAAAAAGACACATCAGAAGCCACATATATGCAAATCAGGCAATGCGGATGAAGCTTGGTGCGTACTCCTAGTTTTCTTTATCGATCATATCACATACTGTTATCTAAAATGTTATAAATTGTTGCAACATATTTCTAACCACATTTAGTATGTATAAGGTACAAAGAATTGGAAACCTGTATCACCCCGTTGCCAGAAGTAAGCAGCCCAGATGAAGTCTCGGGTGGAGCCATAAAGAAATGGCCAGAACGTGCAACTGCTGTTCCTCCTAGAATAAAAAACAATATGGTAAAGGGTATCACGGAAGAAAAATTCAACAAGGATAATGAACTCTGGAAAGAACGGGTGACACATTACAAAAAAATCGTTACTGCCTTACCTACAGGGAAATACCGTAACGTCATGGACATGAATGCTTACCTAGGTGGATTTTCTGCAGCCTTGATGAAACAGAAATACCCAGTGTGGGTAATGAATGTGGTTCCTGTAAAAGTCCAACCTGATATACTTGGAGTAATTTACGAACGAGGATTCATTGGAGTGTATCATGACTGGTGTGAGGCGTTTGACACTTATCCAAGAACATATGATTTAATACATGCAGGCGGTGTGTTCAGCATGTATCAAGATAGGTAATGTGAAACAAAAGAATATGATCTTTTTGGTAGTTTAACATCTTCGTTACAATGATTAGAAGATTATGATGCTAATGATTACGGTATGTGTGTGTTTAAAGGTGCGATATCACGGATATTCTACTGGAAATGGATAGAATATTGCGTCCAGAAGGGAGTGTTATATTTAGAGATGATGCAGATATGATAGGGAAGATTAAAAGTATAGCAGAACGTATGAGATGGAAAACCAAGACAGTTGACCATGAAAGTGGGCCACTCAATGAGGAAAAAATTCTTGTTGCTGTGAAAAGCTACTGGACAGCTGAAGCAAATGAGGTGAAAAATGACACTAAATCTAAGTAGCAGATGTACTTTTTTGTATAAGTTAAAAGTGTATGTAGCCTAATTTGAATGTCTTTCTTAAGTGTTGTTTTAGTTTTTGTTTGTTTTAAAACTTCAAATTGGTATAGGAAATGGTTGAGCATTAGAAGTTTCCATTTTGAATGGCTTACCTATCTACACTTCCCTAAATACTTTTAGTTATTTTATCGATAAAAAAAATAATTTAAATGATTGGAGGGAAGTTAGTGGCACTTTACTTGTTGGCAGGAAGTTGCTTCCAATGAACGGAGAGGATGAACTAGACCTGCAAATGAAAAGACAAGGCAAGTGCAAATGATCTGTAGACAATAACAAAGAGCCACTTACTTTTAGTTCTGCGGCCTAAACACAGGTCTGAAATATATATATATATATATCTCATCGGGCGCAGTAAGGAATGAAGAAAAAAGCAAAGGCCGGGAAGAGATGAAATGAATTATACGGGACACATGTAGAGGTACAGATATAGAGAATAGGACTCGTTCTTCTCACGCAAATGTAATCCACAGCCTATAAAATTATCAAAAAATCATTAGTCTCCACTAAAATGTCTGCAAGATTTACAATAGGATACCTGCAAAAGCCCCCCACAGAACTACCAGCAAATGGTCAAAGAACAAAACCATCATTTAAAAACCCATAATACGTTTCCCAGATAAACTATATCCGCCTGCTTCTCTACATATCACAATTCACAAAGTAGAATATCTGTAGGCACGTATATCACCATCACAAAGAACTAAGTGGAAGCTTCTCGTCATGTACAGCAAAGTGCATCAACAAGAGCCTCGTATTTAGCAAGCACTCAAGCCTCCCTGGCCCTGCAGAAGCAATAAACCTACAATAGGTGACCAAAGAATTAAAAAGCAAACAAGAACACCTAAGTTTTGATACACTTTGCAATGAGAACCATAGTACAGCTGCTAAAACAAACAGAAATAGTGAAAATGATAACACCGACAACCTCTATTGATACTACTACAGAGCTTATCACTTAACACACATGCACGGATGCAAAAGACCAACAAACTCCTCACCAGCTAAAAAGCATGATCCAATCACACAGATCAGACAACGGGCTCTTGTTAGACAAGCATCCTGAAGAAGATGCTCTAATCTGACAAGAAATCAAATACGGGCTCTAGACAATCCAACAGTGTGAGAAGAAACTGTCTTTCATAAAACAGGTAAGGCTAACATTATCCAAAACTGACGCAAACGACAAAAACCGGTCATAAAAGTCGGTCTCTTATGTTTATGATAGAGGAACCTGTGATCAGCGAACAAGGACAGAAAAAAAAATTAAAATAAAAAAATATAACCTGATCAATTACTGTCACAAAATCCATGTAAAAAAGACCATGAAAACAAATCAAGAAGCACTGTGAGTGGTGAAGATGGTGCTGCTCAAACTGAAATACATTACTTATTCAAAATTGAGGTTGTAAGACATGGTGCTGCTCAAACTGAAATACATTACTTATTCAAAATTGAGGTTGTAAGACATTTAAAATTCATTAACAAGAAACAGCTAACCCAACCTCAACACTGTAACAACAAAAGCACACAGAACCTTATCCATAACCTGACCCATGACTGCAATGAAACTCATGTAAGAAATGAGAAGCAAAAAAAGCTCAATACGGACCAGGAAGCGGTGAAGATGATGACGTTCATACCGAAAAGATATGATGTTCAATCTTTTAGCTTGCAAGCCATTTAGAATTTTAAAACAGCTAACCCAACCTCAACACTGTAACAACAAAAGCACACAGAACCTTATCCATAACCTGACCCATGACTGCAATGAAACTCATGTAAGAAATGAGAAGCAAAAAAAGCTCAATACGGACCAGGAAGCGGTGAAGATGATGACGTTCATACCGAAAAGATATGATGTTCAATCTTTTAGCTTGCAAGCCATTTAGAATTTTAAAACAGCTAACCCAACCTCAACACTGTAACAACAAAAGCACACAGAACCTTATCCATAACCTGACCCATGACTGCAATGAAACTCATGTAAGAAATGAGAAGCAAAAAAAGCTCAATACGGACCAGGAAGCGGTGAAGATGATGACGTTCATACCGAAAAGATATGATGTTCAATCTTTTAGCTTGCAAGCCATTTAGAATTTTAAAACAGCTAACCCAATCCCACGACTGAGCAGCATAAGCACACAAAACCATACGCATAACCTGACGTTGACTGCGATAAGACCTGACCAGAAAATAATATGAGAACCAAGTGCAAGTAAATAAGTCCTTGGGATTTAGCCCAACTGGACATTTAATGCCCCTTATGTCTTTCAGCCAAATGTTGGTCACGGGTTCGAAACCTTTGAAATGCATATTGGGAAGTCCTTGCCAATGATGAGGTGGGGCATGGGGGTTTTCTCTAGCATTTAGCTGGTTTCCTCCAGAACGGTAGTGGGACTTCCACCGCCAGTCATGCCCTCGGATTGACTGTGGTCGATCTCTACCGGACGATGAAGAGTCAATGCCGCTGAGTCCAATCACCACTGCTGTTCAAAAAAAAAAAGTGCAAGTAAATAAAATGGCTTATATTTTGAGAAATTAGCCAATTCTCCCCACTGATACCAAATCAATTGATTAATTTTTGCCTTAAGTAAATCACAACCCTAAACCCTACTGGAACAAAAAGGGAAAAAAAAAAAAAACATATATAACCCATTAACCTGAGCCATGACTGGAACAAGTCTCGTGTACATAAAAGATTACAATTAGAATCAAGGAACATCAACTAGCGGAGGGGGTGAATGTTGGGTTAATCGGGTTTATTCATGGGTCACGGGTCAGTGGGTCATGAGTTGATATAAACACGGGTTATGGGTCAACTGAAAATGGGTCATCAAAGTCGGTTTTGAACGTTGGTTTAGTGAAGACTTGGTATACCAATTGACCTAGTAACTTGGAGAAATAAGTGGAAGTCATGGAGCATGAGGCTTTTACGTGGGTTGTTTGTTTAGCTAATTTAGCATGTGATGTTTATATGTTTATTATAAATAGGAGTATTAGTTTTCTCTGTTTTGTACCCTTCCTTTTGAATACAGAAAAGTCTTTTTTCATTCTCTCTCAATAAGCTTACATATATACTACATACGTATACATATATAGTGTTATATATTGTGTGTGTGAGTGTTTAATCTTGGGCCTGAATCCTTCAGATAATGCTCAAACTAAAAAACACGTTAGTTTGAAATCTCACGCTTCCAGCTGATTTAGAATCTATCAACAAAACAAGTAACCCAACCTCACCACTGCAACAGGAAAGACGCAAAAAAACCATAAGCATAAGTAAAAGAAACACGGAATTGTACAAGGTAGTTTAACCATTACTAACAGCCAAATAATTTGAAAGATGTGAACTTAGACAAAGCATGCAAGAGATCAGAATAAATAGAAATGACACACCGGAAGATCAAAAAACATTGAAGAAGAAACTCATGAAACCCAAAAATCAGAATAAACAGAACTTATAGATAAATACCATACATTAAAAGTATTCAATATTCCTTTTAGTAACGGGACCCAAACAGATCCTTATGAAACCCAAAAATCAATACCTTGAAGGATCAGGAAATAAAGAAGTGGGTAGACCCTATTTATAAATTAGTGAAGTTAAGACAAGTGCCAACAAGAACAAAAATTTAAGTCAACAGAAGTTACTTGCCGCATCAGAGAGTGCAGAGAGGAGAACCTTATGTTTAGCAAGCACTCAAGCCTACCCTTCCCTACCTTCCTAACAACCAAAAAAACAACAAACCAATGCAGCAAAGAAAGATTTATCAGGAAGAAGACAGAAAACAAACAATAAGAAAAAAAAAAAAAAAAAAAAAAAAAAAAAAAAAAAAAAAAAAAAAAAAAAAAAAAAAAAAAAAAAGGAAAAAAAAAAAAAAACATATATAACCCATTAACCTGAGCCATGACTGGAACAAGTCTCGTGTACATAAAAGATTACAATTAGAATCAAGGAACATCAAGCTAGCGGTGGGTGATGTTGATGATGTTGGGTTAATCGGGTTTATTCATGGGTCACGGGTCAGTGGGTCATGAGTTGATATAAACACGGGTTATGGGTCAACTGAAAATGGGTCATCAAAGTCGGTTTTGAACGTTGGTTTAGTGAAGACTTGGTATACCAATTGACCTAGTAACTTGGAGAAATAAGTGGAAGTCATGGAGCATGAGGCTTTTACGTGGGTTGTTTGTTTAGCTAATTTAGCATGTGATGTTTATATGTTTATTATAAATAGGAGTATTAGTATTCTCTGTTTTGTACCCTTCCTTTTGAATACAGAAAAGTCTTTTTTCATTCTCTCTCAATAAGCTTACATATATACTACATACGTATACATATATAGTGTTATATATTGTGTGTGTGAGTGTTTAATCTTGGGCCTGAATCCTTCAGATAATGCTCAAACTAAAAAACACGTTAGTTTGAAATCTCACGCTTCCAGCTGATTTAGAATCTATCAACAAAACAAGTAACCCAACCTCACCACTGCAACAGGAAAGACGCAAAAAAACCATAAGCATAAGTAAAAGAAACACGGAATTGTACAAGGTAGTTTAACCATTACTAACAGCCAAATAATTTGAAAGATGTGAACTTAGACAAAGCATGCAAGAGATCAGAATAAATAGAAATGACACACCGGAAGATCAAAAATTGAATATCAAGTAAACAAATATAGAAAGAGCCTGAGATTTAGAATCTTATTTGATGTTATATTCAATTCCAAAATGATGTATTCCATTATACATGAAACTCAGGAGACACAAAAGATGAATGTGAGATCAATACAACAAAGGATGCCTCACAAACCCTTAAAAAAACATAGTCTAACCATACCTTCGCCAATGTCACTGAAGCTACTGGGGATCTATACTAATCCAATGCCACAACATCAAGGGGGACAAGTCACCACTCAGGGACCTACACCGGTACAAACTAATCCAGGACTTTCTGCCAGCGCTAACACCATCCGCAAGATAGAGCAAGTAACTATCAACTAAATGTTACTCTACCCGATCAAAAACCAAGAAGAGGGGGGCCATGCCATGGAACAATGGTCATTAGATGATGATGATGATGATACCAGATGCTGGTTTCTTGAAGCTACAAGACACCAACCTGACCAAGCGTAACAAATAGATTGCAAACCAATATCCCCAAATACCTAATATAACCCATACCTCGCTCTTGGCGGGATTGGGTATCATTGACACAAGATAATATAAAAGAAGCCGGA
>CM067167.1:298713372-298730872 GCA_034093135.1 Erigeron breviscapus | reverse complement strand
TTATATTCATAAATTTATTTAACTTAATTTTGAAGTGACATATAATTTTGTCATTATACATGTATCTTTATTTAATTCTATTTTTTGGAATTTGGGGATATATAAAGTATATATTGATTTTGTAGCACAATCTTCCCTTTAGGCTCATTTAGCCAACATCATATCAACTCATTTAGCCAACCATCTAAAGCGGTTAGTTCAAGTTATCAAACTAGAACTGCTGCTACCAATAGTGGACTATTATTGGGTTCGAAAATAATAGATCTTCGTACATGACACAACACGCTTTGAGACCATAATACATCATATCCTATGAGAACCTTGAAAATAGGGGTATTCAAATAAAATTAATACCATGATGGGTTACCATCCTAGCAGTCCTCATGTGGTATTTGAAATCAAAAAGAAAGCCGCAAGTCTACAAGCAAGATGCTAAACGAAAATTATTGTAACGGATATTAGACGAGTTGTCAGATTGATCACTATAACAGATAAAGAATATCCAAATGTTAAAACATCAAGAATATTTATCATCAATAACAATTAATTTTTACCTATGTGATAAACGCCTAAATTGTATAACCTTAATATTGTAAAAATGACACATTATGTGAAGGTTAATAGACGATTAGGGCGCATTTATGTTTGTTAAGTGTTTCAGGTCATAGGTGATGAATTGGAGCCATTTGAATCAAGAAACGAGTCAAAAAGATCAAAGGAAAGCAAAACTGGAATTTCTGTTTTCTGTTGCACCGTGTCAGACGCCAAGACCCACCGTCTGGGACGGTGGGCCATTTCTGCTCAGCGTGTGGGACGCCTTATAAGCGTAAAGAAAACTGGAGATTTTTGGCAGACCGTCCAAGACGCCCAGGACCACCGTCTGGGACGGTGGTCGACTGCACATGTTTCCGATTTTTTTGGGATTATTTAATTTTCAGTTTATATTTGATTCAAGGACGACTTGGGAAGTTACCATTCATACTTTACACACACCTGGAGCAGTTCTCAACCTTCTCAACACCCCAATTTCATCATCAAATCACAAATTCATGGAGATGACAATCCGAATTGAAGATTCAATGATGAAGACAATAGGCTAATTTCCTTTTGATCATTCTCATGTGAACAATTATGTAAGACAATTGTATTCAACCTTTCTTATATTCAAGTTGGATTAGATGTTTAATTCTTAGTTAGTGTTTTGCATCTAATGTTGTTTGGTTTGAATGAATGATTACTTGTTTATGACTTTGAATGAATTTCATCTATCTTTTGATTTCAAATTCTTGTTAATCAATGATTATTGGAAGAATCTCTTATGAACTTGTAATCTAGTTAATGAATAGATAATTTAGTTGTGTCAATTCCCCGGTTTTCATTATCGTGAATCATCACAACCTAATTGATTAACTCTTAACATTCATTCAATCCAAACTTGTTAGGACCAGTTCACCTGGAACTGTCCAGTCACCAGTTCACACTGACCAGTTCACCAGTTGCACCTGGTGACCAGTAAACTGGTGACCAAGAAGATTTGTCGAGAAATATATTGAAGTCCAGTTGCACCGTACAGTTAACGCAACTGAAGACTTCCTCCAGTTGAGAACTGACCAAGTTGAAGAAGCATTCCAGTTGAAGTCGAAGACAACAAATGGAAGAAAGAGAATGGCAATGGCAGCGAAGCCCAGTTGGCATTCTAGTCAGTTACAAACTGGAGACCATCAGTGGAAAGCCCTTACAAAGCTTTACACTGATTACGAGGAATTGACTTGTATGCTTTATGTACCTTTACCCGGATAATAAGCCTTATCTTATTATTTACGTATTAAAAGGTACATAAAGGTGGTTATGTAAAGTCACTTTAACATGCGACTTTACAATGCCTTTTAAGGAATTAAATGCTATTCCTTAAATGCTCCCAACCACATTTGTACGGCTAAAGTTAACATCCCAATGTTAACTTTGCCTATAAATACAAGTCATTGCACAACCAAGAATATTAACTTCTTCGAATAAACTTCGATAGAATTCACACTTTGCAAACCTGCAATATTCTTGGTGAACTTGTGCAATATTCTCTCAATCGCTAAAAGGAACATTTCACTACTTTAAGTGTTTCGATTGTTGAAGAGAAATTCCGAGTATAGATCAATTGTATTTCATAGGTTGTTAGGATATTTACATTCGTGTATTATCTTGGTTCCGCATCAACCTTGTAATTTGTTTAATATCAATAAATAAATTACACATTGAAAACTACATATTGTCTCATCAAGATTGTTTACAAGTTATTTGTATTATTGCATTGTTCTTTACTTATTGTCTTTTATATAAGTAATCTATCTAGAACTTGGTATATACCACTGCAACTGGTCGTCTCCAGTTCAGCAAGTATATTGCAAAGTAACTCCACCATCGACATAGAGGTGTCTTCAGTAGTACCATCTAACAAGTTGGGACTTACAAGTGGTATCAGAGCAGAAGGCTAATAAACTTGCCTAGATCTGCAAAGATGAACACTACTGAAGGTGGAGATGGTTCTGGTTCAGGTGAAAACCCATCGAACACTAATGCACAACCTTTTCAAAACGTTAACACCAACCTTCCTCCTCCTACTGCCCCAAACCACGTCCATGTACATTACTCTAACACTCCTGTTCCAAAATTTGATGGAAACAGTGAGACTTTTGGTACATGGAAAGCTAGAATGCTGTTGCATTTTGGTGGTATTGAGAGGTATATGTTGAAAATCCTTAAGGATGGACCATATATACCTATGTCCATTGGGGTGAGTCCTCTTCTTGATCCTACTGGAAGAAGAGGCTCAAGGGAAAAGCCAGAAGACCATTGGTCTGATGAGGATCGCAGACTGGTGGACTTGGACACCAGACTGAAAAACATGATCCTTGGGGCTGTCCCTGAAGACCTAATTCCAACACTTGTGTTGTTTCCCAGTGCCAAGTCTATGTGGGATGAATTAGTGATTCAATTTGAAGGAGGTGATGACACAATTGTCACCAGAAAAGTTGCCTTGAACAAGAAGTATGAATCCTTCTTTGCCTTGCCCAATGAAAGTTTAACTGGTACATACACCAGATTTTCTAGCCTCATCAATCAGTTGAGAGGTTTGGGTGTAGAGAAGGATAAGGATATTCTTCTTGAGAAGTTTTGTGATATTCTTCCTTCCAAATGGGAAAACATGGTTCTTGTCTTGAGACAAGGTAAAACCTTGCACACTCACACTCTTGCATCGCTCTATGGAGCCTTCAGATTCACTGAAGATAATAATGCTGCAAGACTTGTGGCTGAGCAAGATGCCATGAACCATGCTCAGAGTCCCAAGGTTGCTAATACAATTGAGCGACCTTGTGCTGCTTTAATGTCTGCTGAGAGTGTCCAGGCACACTCGATGAAGGAGATGTTGAACAGCTTCTTAAACTCTGGGCTGACCACTGAAAACAGTAATGGTTATGATGAAACTGACGATGATGATCTGGTCGCCATGATTGCTAAAACCTTTAATAGGTTTAAGCATAAATCTAAAAGATTTAATGGCCCCAACAATGCTTCCAGCTCCAGCTCTCTGGATAAGACCAATCTTACATGCTATAAGTGTGGCAAGAAAGGTCATTTTATGAAGGAATGCAGATCTAGTCAGTTGAATAACCAAACTGGCCCCTCTGTCCCTAATTACAATCGGCCTGATGATAGCTACAAAGCTAAATACAAGAAGCTTAAGGCCCAGATTGCCCTCCTGTCCATGCAAAAGGAAAAGGATCAGTGCTTAATGGCACAAACTGAGGGAAAATGGGAGTACTCTGATGACTCATCTGATGATGAAGAAGAGGAAAGGGACATGTGTTTCATGGCCTTGGAAGATCAACAACAGCAGCATGTGGTGAAAGATGATGTCATCTCTGGAAGATGGGTGGACATCATACTGAAAAAGGTATGTGATTATGATCACCAGGTTGACCCTGAATTAAAACTGGACCTGGCTGAATCATTAAGTGGTGATTTGGCATTTGTAGAAACTGTTAGAGCTGATAGTGAACGATATCTTGACACTATCTTAATTGAACTAAACAATGTCAAACCACAACTGAATGATTTGCAAAGTGTCCAGTTGGCTCTCAAGGAGTCAGTTTTAAAGATTGAGGCTTTAGAACTTGATAATCAAAAACTGTCTTATGATTTTGAAAAAGCTCAAAAGATTATCAAGTCCTGGGTAAAAGCATCTGGCAAAAACTATGATGCATTTTCAAGAACTATCGATGCCCAGAAAAATGCATGGAAATCTGAAGATCTGGAGATGGCAGCTCTTATACCAGATCTTCATGCATTGCCTCCAGCTCTCCAGGTTGAAACACCTTATGATCAACCTGAAGCTGTTGAAACTGAAACCAATGAGACCACCCCCATTGAGGTTAAAACTGGAGCCAAACAGGCTAAAGCTCCAGTCAAAAAGGCCACTGTTAACAAGCCTTTACCTCATAAGTCTAAGGAGCCCAAGACCCGACAGACTAAATCTCCAGTTGAACCAATGTCCAAGGTTCAACTGCCTGAACAAAACAATATTTTGGTTAATCTGGAAAGGCAACTCCAACTTTTGTCTCGGCAGGTTCAGAGTTGCACTGCCCGGATTAACAATCTGGAAGGAGGTTCACCACCTCCAGTTTTAAAACAAAATATTAAATCACTCCCTTCTGTACCTAAACAAAAGAATGTTCCATCAGGAACAAAATCTGGTAAACTTAAGGTGAGTAAGTATCAAATACCAATCGTTTTTACTTCTGCACCTGGAGCTGGTGATAATGCTCCAGATGTAGCCTCCAGTTCAACACCTCAACAATCAACTGTGGCTTCTGTAGAGAAGTCCAGTGGACCCATCAAGAAAAGATGGGTTCACAAAAATAACTAATGATTTTTGTGTGTGTGTAGGGCGATCGAAAGAAAAATATCTGGTATCTGGACAGCGCTGCTGGCCGGACTATGACCGGATGTAAGCCCTACTGGAAGAGTTCACTGTCCAAGATGGACCGACAGTGACGTTTGGTAACGATCAATCTGGAAAGACTGAAGGATATGGTGTGCTCAATAATGGACAAGTCGAATTCAAAAGAGTTGCATTTGTGAATGGTTTGAAATATAACTTGATCAGTGTAAGCCAACTTTGCGATGATGGCTTCAGAGTATTGTTCGATATTGCACAAGGCACCATATTTAACAAGGATTGGAAAGTGGTGATGATTGCACCAAGAAAAGGGAATGTGTACATCATGGATATGGAACCAGCTCCAAAAGAGCAATGTTTCTATACCAAAGCTGATGAGGACACCAACTGGCTATGGCATAAAAGGTTATCCCACCTTAATTTCAAGAACATTAACAAGTTGTCTCGCAAACAACTGGTTGATGGGATACCCCAGATTTCCTTCAATAAGGAAAAGCCATGTCCAGGGTGTGAGATGGGTAAGCAGAAGAGAGCCAGTTTCAAAACTAGGCAAAATTTTAGCATCACTGAACCTCTTCACATGCTTCATATGGATCTTTTTGGTCCAGTGAATGTTCAAACTAGAGCTGGAAAGAAATACACTCTAGTTGTGGTTGATGAATTCACCAGATATTGCTGGGTGGTATTCATCAGATCCAAAAGTGATGCACCTGCTGAAATCATCTCGCTTATCAAAAGAATTGAGCTCAAGTACACTCGAAAAGTTTGTCAGTTGCGAAGTGATAATGGTACTGAATTCCAAAATAAGGTACTTGAAACGTTTTGCACTGACACTGGCATCTCTCAAAACTTCTCATCAGTTCACTCTCCAGAGCAAAATGGAGTTGTTGAAAGAAAGAATCGTACACTGATAGAAGCGGCCAGAAGCATGCTATCTGAATCTGGTCTTCCCACCAGTTTTTGGGCTGAGGCAGTTGCAACTGCTTGTCACACCCAAAACCGGTCAGTCTACATCAAGAGACATAAGAAGACTGCCTACGAAGTACTCAGGAATCGTAAACCAAATATTGGATATTTCCATGTATTTGGTTGTCCAGTTTATATACTGAACGATTCCAGTCAGCTTGGAAAGTTTGATGCAAAAGCTGATGAAGGGGTATTTTTAGGCTATTCAGATATTCGAAAGGCCTTTAGAGTTTATAATTATAGACTCCAAAAGGTGCATGAGACAATTCATGTCACATTCGATGAATCAACTGAAGCAATCAACAAGAGACCAAGCCTTGATATTTCTCCAGTCATTCCAATCAACTTTGGTGAAACTGACCAAGTTCATCGGTCAGTTGTTTCACCAGAAGATGCTTCCAGTTACAACAAACTGGAACCAGTCAAGAAGAAGAAAAGCACCAGTGAGCAATGCTTAAACGTCACCTTCTTATCTTTAATTGAACCAAAGAAGATTGACGAGGCTATGGCAGACCCAAGCTGGGTGGAAGCTATGCAAGAAGAGCTCCTCCAGTTTGAAAGGAACAATGTTTGGGAGCTTGTTCCTTGTCCACCAGGGTTAAAGAAAGAACCCATTGGTACCAGATGGGTCTACCGAAATAAAATGGATGAAGATGGCCATGTTGTAAGAAACAAGGCCAGACTAGTTGCCCAGGGTTATTGTCAAGCAGAGGGCGTTGACTTTGATGAGACTTTTGCTCCAGTTGCAAGACTTGAAGCCATTAGAATATTCTTGGCTTATGCAGCCCATCTGCAGTTCAAGGTCTTCCAGATGGATGTCAAAAGTGCGTTCCTTAATGGAACATTGGAAAGAAAGAATCGTACACTGATAGAAGCGGCCAGAAGCATGCTATCTGAATCTGGTCTTCCCACCAGTTTTTGGGCTGAGGCAGTTGCAACTGCTTGTCACACCCAAAACCGGTCAGTCTACATCAAGAGACATAAGAAGACTGCCTACGAAGTACTCAGGAATCGTAAACCAAATATTGGATATTTCCATGTATTTGGTTGTCCAGTTTATATACTGAACGATTCCAGTCAGCTTGGAAAGTTTGATGCAAAAGCTGATGAAGGGGTATTTTTAGGCTATTCAGATATTCGAAAGGCCTTTAGAGTTTATAATTATAGACTCCAAAAGGTGCATGAGACAATTCATGTCACATTCGATGAATCAACTGAAGCAATCAACAAGAGACCAAGCCTTGATATTTCTCCAGTCATTCCAATCAACTTTGGTGAAACTGACCAAGTTCATCGGTCAGTTGTTTCACCAGAAGATGCTTCCAGTTACAACAAACTGGAACCAGTCAAGAAGAAGAAAAGCACCAGTGAGCAATGCTTAAACGTCACCTTCTTATCTTTAATTGAACCAAAGAAGATTGACGAGGCTATGGCAGACCCAAGCTGGGTGGAAGCTATGCAAGAAGAGCTCCTCCAGTTTGAAAGGAACAATGTTTGGGAGCTTGTTCCTTGTCCACCAGGGTTAAAGAAAGAACCCATTGGTACCAGATGGGTCTACCGAAATAAAATGGATGAAGATGGCCATGTTGTAAGAAACAAGGCCAGACTAGTTGCCCAGGGTTATTGTCAAGCAGAGGGCGTTGACTTTGATGAGACTTTTGCTCCAGTTACAAGACTTGAAGCCATTAGAATATTCTTGGCTTATGCAGCCCATCTGCAGTTCAAGGTCTTCCAGATGGATGTCAAAAGTGCGTTCCTTAATGGAACATTGGAAGAAGAAGTTTATGTTAAGCAGACTCCAGGTTTCATCGATGAGAAGCATCCTCATTGGGTTTATAGACTGAACAAAGCATTGTATGGTCTGAGACAAGCCCCAAGAGCCTGGTATGATACTTTAACTAAACATCTTCTTAAAAATGGCTTTCAAAGAGGTGCAATAGATAATACCTTGTTTATCTTGAAAGAAAGAGGTAATATCTTATTGGTACAAATTTATGTTGATGACATTATTTTTGGTTCAACTGATGATGCAATGTGTAAAAAGTTTTCTAAAATCATGTCATCTGAGTATGAGATGAGTTTAATGGGTGAATTAACATTTTTCTTAGGTCTTCAGATTAAGCAAACTGAAAATGGAATTTTCATAAACCAAGGAAAATATGTCAGAGATTTGTTACGAAAATACAAATATGATTCAATCCCATCGAAAAACACACCTATTGCAGCACCATTGAATTTGGACTCTGACCCAACTGGCAAACCAGTTAACATAACTGACTATAGAGGTATGGTTGGTTCACTGATGTACTTAACTGCCAGTCGACCAGATATAATGTTTGCAACATGTTTATGTGCCAGGTTTCATCGATGAGAAGCATCCTCATTGGGTTTATAGACTGAACAAAGCATTGTATGGTCTGAGACAAGCCCCAAGAGCCTGGTATGATACTTTAACTAAACATCTTCTTAAAAATGGCTTTCAAAGAGGTGCAATAGATAATACCTTGTTTATCTTGAAAGAAAGAGGTAATATCTTATTGGTACAAATTTATGTTGATGACATTATTTTTGGTTCAACTGATGATGCAATGTGTAAAAAGTTTTCTAAAATCATGTCATCTGAGTATGAGATGAGTTTAATGGGTGAATTAACATTTTTCTTAGGTCTTCAGATTAAGCAAACTGAAAATGGAATTTTCATAAACCAAGGAAAATATGTCAGAGATTTGTTACGAAAATACAAATATGATTCAATCCCATCGAAAAACACACCTATTGCAGCACCATTGAATTTGGACTCTGACCCAACTGGCAAACCAGTTAACATAACTGACTATAGAGGTATGGTTGGTTCACTGATGTACTTAACTGCCAGTCGACCAGATATAATGTTTGCAACATGTTTATGTGCCAGGTTTCAGGCTAACCCTAAAGAATCACATTTACACGCTGTAAAGCGTATCTTTAGATACCTGAAAGGGTGTCCTAATCTTGGTCTTTGGTACCCCAAAGGCTCAGGATTAGATCTAATGGGTTATTCAGATTCTGATCATGCAGGTTGTAAGATTGATAGAAAATCCACAACTGGTGGTTGTCATTTCCTTGGAGGAAAACTGGTAAGTTGGACCAGCAAGAAGCAGACTTCAGTCTCTATGTCCACTGCTGAGGCAGAGTACATTTCTGCGGCCAGTTGTTGTGCCCAGATTCTCTGGATCAAGAACCAGTTACTAGATTATGGTCAGAAGTATACCAAGACCCCAATCTTTTGTGACAACACCAGTGCAATTGCTATCTCTCACAATCCAGTGATGCACTCAAAAACAAAGCATATTGACATCAGGTATCATTTCATTCGAGATCATGTTATGAAAGGTGATATTGAAATTCATTTCATCCCCACTGACAAACAGTTAGCTGATGTTTTTACTAAACCTCTCGATGAGAAAACTTTTAAACATCTCATCAGCGAACTGGGAATGTTAAACCCTTAACTGGAGCTTTCTTTGTTATTGAACGCGTCAGTGACACTGATGAAGTTCTCCAGTTGAGGAGGTCCAGATAATCTTTGCTCGCCAGGCTATCGAACGCCTTTGTGAAACTATCTTGGCACTAATTGATTACTGGATCATCATTTTAGGGGGAAAGACTCAAAATAATTTTCTGACTAAAATTCGTTTTTGTTTGAAAATGCAACTGGAGAACTCTTCAGTTGGAAACTGGTACTGGACTGATCCTCCAGTTACCAGGTTCAGTCTTTGTCTAAATTTTTATAACGTTACAAATACCTGGTCAATATGTGTGACACGTGATGATACTCGAGTGTTTTAAACCACTTGATATCGTGATCTGACGTGTTTGAAACCATTTTAAGTACTTGACAACTGTTTGTGTTGGGAAAACAAAAAGTGAGTGGGGTCATGGGTAAAGTAAGCCGTCGTAGCATTTAATGCTGACATGGTAACATTTAATGCTTACATGGAAAATTATATTTTTATTTCAAAATTCAAAATCATTTTGTCAAAATATCTTCAAAATTGATTTGGTTTAATAAAATATGATTTTTGGTTTTACATTGGGATCTTGAATCCCCTTATAAATACCCTTATTTACTCCGAAACTCATTTACTCTCTTTTCTTCATTTCTCTTCATTTACTCTCTTCATTTACTTCCAATCATAAACATTGCTTCATTCTTCTCTTTGCTTCACAAATCAAAAACCCTAAATCCTAAATTTCAGTTTCATTCTATGGCTCCTAGATCATCCCGTTCAAGAGATGTAAATCTCTTGACTGTTTCATATAATCCCTCACCAGATGTCACCCAGGCAACTGGTGCTCCGAGTAGTGCTGCCCTTAAACTAAACCCTAATAATCCATTGGCAAGCCTACAAGGTTCTCAAGGGTCTAATACCCTTATTGGTAGAATCCGAAAGTTTTTGAAGGATTCTCCAATAGGACCCTTATTCTCTAGAAACCCACGCAAGATGTATCATAACTACTTGTGTGAATTCTGGTACACTTCCACTCTTTCTTCTGATTGTTCCTCCATCAGTTTCACGTTAAAGGATGGAACAATCAAGTGTACCTTGACTGTTGAAGTATTGAGGGATGCTCTTCACCTCAATTACTGGAGAGAAGGTGAATCTCCAGTTGTCTTGCCCCCCAGTATCAATTTTCGTCAAGTACTCCTTGAGATGGGTCATAAGGAGTGCTTGGACAATGGGGTGTTGAAAACCAAGGGGGCTATGACCATGAAGGGTCTTACACCTTCATGGAGGTATTTCTTTGTACACTTGGTGGAAAGTTTAGGTGGGAGTTCTGGTGGTCTTGACCAGATCAACTCCTCACAAGCAGAAATGGCTTACTGCTTGTGGAATGGATTGAGGGTGGATTTTGCTGACATTTTGTATAGGAGTCTCGTACAAAAGCTGAAAGGCTCCAGGGGTGTGTGTATCCCCTTTTCAAGATTTCTTTCACTATGTTTCAAGCAAATTTTGGGCGATGAAGAGTATAGAAATACAGATTCACCGTTCACAAGGCCAGATTTAATGAGGAATCTAGACTCTCTTGTTTCTGAAGCTGGAGAGGTCGAAATTCCAGAGCAAATGCGACTGGCATTTGCTAAAACTGATGCACCTTTGGAAAGTGAATCAGAAAGACAACTGGGCGGGCCTCAAAATAATGAGGGACCCTCCAGTTCGTCTCAAGTTGTGGTTGAGGATAGAACAACCATAACTGAAGCCATTCCTATCACGTCTATCCCTGGTGAAGATGCTTCGGCATCTGATCCTCAAACTGATGAAACCATCCAGGTAACTGGAACTGGTCATCAGGAGCCTGAACTTGATGTTCAGCCATCCCTATCATTTATGAATCTAGGCATAAATGAGGATGAGTTCCATCTTGAATCTTCGGATTCGGAAGGAACACAAGATGATCAAGAAATGGTTGATGCATCTGTACATGATCAACTCCCTTCTTTCTCTGATCAACCCCTAGAACCACAAGTTTCAGTTTCCCATTCAGATACGCTCACAAATACTTCCCCACAAAGAACTCCATCAATTTTTGTGCCTAGCAATAGGCAAACCTCCCTACCGACGCCGTTGGTCACACCTGAGCATTCTCAGCCTGACCAACACATTGAAATTCCTCAGCGTTCTTTTTCACTACCAACTTTTCCTTCTTTTGCCACTGGAACAACTGGAGAGGCTTCCTTTGTTTTACCTCCTCCAGTTGATCTCGTGCAACCTGCTACTGGTCCAGTGACAACTTCTCCTTTGTCACTGGAAACTCAATTTGTCTCATTCTCAACCGACATCCAAAACCTGATCAAACGGGTGGAGGGTGTTCATAAGACAATTGAGCAGAATGCCAAGTCCATTTCCAGATTCAACAAGGAAACAATCACAAATTCTAAGGTTGTTGATTTGGGAATAAACAAATTTGCTGCAAATGAGGACTTGGTATTTCAGAAATTGAATGAGTTAGTCACCAGCTGTAACAATCTGTCCACATCATTGAAGGAAGCTTTTGACTTGACTCATTCCAATGTCAATACATCTATCTCCAACCTATTGAGTAACACTGTTCGATCATCAGAGGTTGATCTGAAGGAGATAGAGAGGCAGGTCAAAGAGTTGTTTGAAAGACCTGGCCTTAATGTAGTTGAAATTGGGCAGCAGGTGGCCACTTCAGTTGGCCAGATGATTGATGACAAACTGGCAAGTCGAGAAGATGAGTTGGTTAAGAAGGTAATGGCTGAAATTGCCAAGCTCCCCACTACTCAGGTTAATCTGGAGCCTCTGGCACTTGAAGTAAGACAGTTAAGGGGTGCTGTTAATGCTGTAAACACCCAGTTAGCTTCTCACACTTCATCCATTAACAAACTGGTAACTGAAGTGGATGATTTGAAAAAGAAGGATGCTGAAGTGAAGGAACAAGTGGTTAAAGGTTTAGATGAAGATTCAAAGCTATTGAAAGACTTGAAGACTGGTCAGGACCAAACTGCTGCAAATGTCTTGGTCCAGTCTCAAGAAATTAACCACTTGTGGAGATCCTTCCGAATGATTTGCACTGTTTTTAGAGAGTGCAAGGATATGCAATCGTGGCAACCTCTAGCCCGTTTGCCCTCCAGTAATGAAGACTGGGCAGCTATTCGTGCAGTCTAGATGCTGCCAAGGGGGAAAGGGAAAGAAGGAATATCCTTGCACCTGCACCAAGACTGCCAGGTCCAGTGAGTGCAAGACAGTTGGTTGAAAGAACTGTTGTTGGGTCAGATGAAGGTGATGACCAGCAGCATGTTATTGAACAGTTTGATGATGTTGTTGATAGGGGGAATAAGGATAAAGGAAAGGAAGTTATGCTGGCCACTGATGAACAAGCAAAAACAACTGGTACTGAAGCCAGTGTGTTAGAAACTGGTAACGTTGATCAGCTTCCTCCAGTATCAGATGATGTTAGTAGGCAACTGGCAAGGCTTGGAGACGTAATCAAGGAGAGAAAGAAACAGATAAGGGTTAATCAAACTAATGATAGAAAAACTTTAGCCCCAACTCTACTTGATATAAGTGATGCGCGTCTCCTGGGCATGACACTTGCAGAATATGCCAAAGTTAAAGCTGATCCCAGAATTATTAACGCCTTAAAAGAACAACTGGAGATTGAGCTTGACAAACATTATAAGGAGGATGAGGCTGAATATGATGCCAGATGTCTAAACATCACAGTGGATAAGGCAAAGGAAGTGAGAACTGAAGGAATTCTCAAAAGGGCTGAGCAGGTAAAGAAAGTGGTCAAACAAGTGTTGAATCCACCCAAGTCTAGAGGTAAACCTAAGTTGCTGCCAAGAGATGCAGACCTTAGAACCTGGGTAGAAACAACTGAACCTTCAAGTGAAGATATCAAAGCTGCAGTGCACAGTATGAGCACTGGCCAGATCAAACTGGCCAATGAATCTGAAGCTAGAGAATACTTATCTGAAGTGCAACAGCGGAGATATCACCCTGGTAAGATTGTTGATATGAAAGTTTTTATCAAACCAGGTACCAAACACTTCACTGTTGGGGTTCAACATCTTGATGGACCCTTAAGGCAAACTGAGAATCCTGATGTTACTGGATATGGTTATTCGGAGCTGGTGGAGATGGCAAACTTGTTGGGGGCCAAGCAACAAAAGAACAAGGTTGAAAGAGGATGGATGTTTGTTCTTCAAAGTCTGCTCAAGTTTAAAGAAAATATTGAAGAGAGACTAAATGTTGATCCAGAAGACAAACAGCCCATCTCTACAGTTGCCAAAAGAAGAAGAACTGGCGAAGGGCCATCTGTTTAAGTTCTTTCTTCATTTTATCTTCTTGTAATTTGTTTTACATTCTGTAACTTGTGTAAAGTTCACTCCTTGTATAAATGAAGTTACCAGTTTGTAACCACAAGGTAGATAAAAGATTAAAATCTAACAAACCCAAAAGAAAAACCTAAGGCATTTATTGATCTATAAAAATGCCTTAGATATCTTAGATAGATTTAAATCAAACAAGTCTCTATAGTTCACACTTGTACAAATACAAGAACTAGAAAAGACTTAGACTATATTTCTAGACAAATAGGGGGAATTTGTTAGGACCAGTTCACCTGGAACTGTCCAGTCACCAGTTCACACTGACCAGTTCACCAGTTGCACCTGGTGACCAGTAAACTGGTGACCAAGAAGATTTGTCGAGAAATATATTGAAGTCCAGTTGCACCGTACAGTTAACGCAACTGAAGACTTCCTCCAGTTGAGAACTGACCAAGTTGAAGAAGCATTCCAGTTGAAGTCGAAGACAACAAATGGAAGAAAGAGAATGGCAATGGCAGCGAAGCCCAGTTGGCATTCTAGTCAGTTACAAACTGGAGACCATCAGTGGAAAGCCCTTACAAAGCTTTACACTGATTACGAGGAATTGACTTGTATGCTTTATGTACCTTTACCCGGATAATAAGCCTTATCTTATTATTTAAGTATTAAAAGGTACATAAAGGTGGTTATGTAAAGTCACTTTAACATGCGACTTTACAATGCCTTTTAAGGAATTAAATGCTATTCCTTAAATGCTCCCAACCACATTTGTACGGCTAAAGTTAACATCCCAATGTTAACTTTGCCTATAAATACAAGTCATTGCACAACCAAGAATATTAACTTCTTCGAATAAACTTCGATAGAATTCACACTTTGCAAACCTGCAATATTCTTGGTGAACTTGTGCAATATTCTCTCAATCGCTAAAAGGAACATTTCACTACTTTAAGTGTTTCGATTGTTGAAGAGAAATTCCGAGTATAGATCAATTGTATTTCATAGGTTGTTAGGATATTTACATTCGTGTATTATCTTGGTTCCGCATCAACCTTGTAATTTGTTTAATATCAATAAATAAATTACACATTGAAAACTACATATTGTCTCATCAAGATTGTTTACAAGTTATTTGTATTATTGCATTGTTCTTTACTTATTGTCTTTTATATAAGTAATCTATCTAGAACTTGGTATATACCACTGCAACTGGTCGTCTCCAGTTCAGTAAGTATATTGCAAAGTAACTCCACCATCGACATAGAGGTGTCTTCAGTAGTACCATCTAACAAGTTGGGACTTACAAAACTTTATAACGAATCATGTCTATGTGATTTCCAACGAATATAAGTTAGGTTATACACTTGAAAACATAATTAGAAGCATGAGAATGGTCCCCTTTATTATTATTGTTTAAGTTTGTTAATTAAATCATCAATTGTAGTTTTAAATCAATCAATCAAACAATCGGTTTTACATTTATGCCTAGTTTAATTAACCTTTCAGATTGTTTAACACTTTCTATTGATTCCCTGAGGATACGATACTCTATTTACCCGTACTAATTATTGGTATTTAGTTTTATTTTTGATCGGTCCAACGACATCGATCAAATTTTGGCGCCGCTGCCGGGGAATCGGTGTGCAAAGTGTTAAAATTTGTTTTTAGTTAGTTTAGTTAAAAAAATTCAAAAAAATAAAAAATAATTAGTTTAGTAGTTAGTAGTTTGTTTAGTTCCTTTCAATTCTTGTAGTTCAGTATTACACGAGGTGTGTTATTTGTGCAGGTTTACAGGTAGGTAGTGTATGCATACGAGGTATTCAAAGAAGAAGTCACCTTTGTTGTTTGATCCGGAAATTGAGAAAACAGCTAGAAGGAATAGGGTACTTCACCGTGCAACCATGAGTGACCCCGGTAACTCACAAAGAAACAACCCACCTACCTGAATTCAACAAGAAACCAACCATGAACAAAATGCCCAACTTCAAAACCAACGTCAACCACAACATCCACCCCGATCAATAAGAAGTGGTTTCACAAACCCCAACCGACCTAGAACATCAACTTACATTGGGGATGCATCACGGTATGCGGAGGAGTCGGTGTATGATAGGATCAACAATTGGGATGATGGGAGGTTTGATGATCATTCGGATGGGTATGATTGGAATGATGGGGAAGACTATGTGCAACCACAAAACTTTCAATACCCCCAATATAACCAACCTCAATATGTCAACCAAGGACCAAGAATTCCTCATGGTCCACTACCACGCCATAACCGTCATGGAAATCACCCCAATTACTAACCACATAACCGTGTCATTCCAATCATGAACTATCAACCTCCACCACAAGGAGTTGATAGTCATTTCCGACCCGCCATAGCCATTAATGCTTCACCTATAGTACCACCGGTGTTGAGGGGTAGAGCATTTGAAGTTAGACCTCAATGTTTGAGCATTTTACCGAGTTTCTATGGGAAAGCGTCGGAAGAGCCTTATTTGCACTTATCGGAGTTTGAGGCGATTTGTGGAACTATTGGAGGGCAAGGATTTTCACCGGATGAAGTCAAGCTAGTCTTATTTCAGTTCACTTTGAAGGATAAAGCAAAGAAATGGTTCTTGGCACTACCATCGGGTAGCATCTTTACATGGGCTGAAATGCAACAACAATTTTTGGATGAGTATTATACCATGCAAAAGACTAGTGATGCAAGGAATTCAATAAGAACTTTTCAGCAACAATCGGGTGAAACATTTTATGAAGCTTTCAAGAGGTTTAATGAGTTGTTGAGAACATGTCCTCATCATGGAATTGCTAAATGGGAGTTGATCACGGCTTTTTATGATGGTTTATTACCGGAAGAGAAAAGAGATGTGAATTCAATTAGCAATGGTGCTTTCTTGACAAATCCCGAAGATGTTGATTGGGAATTCTTGGAGAAAATGAGTGTGAATTCCAAAAGGCAAGCACAATCTAATAGGAGGGCAAGGCATCCAATAGCTTCTTCTTCATCAATGTTATGGGTGAAATTTCAAGTACCAATATCTTGAAAGTCTAAGATCTTGGCATATCAGGATCTTGACATTGGTGAATATTCTGATGACTTACTAATATTTTGCTAACGATTATGATTCAGTTGTTACTATCATTTCCACATGAGTTAAGTGTGCAGATTCCAGAATATTCGATATAAGGCTATGGAAAATATCTCTAACGGTGCGACTTACATAACGAGTAACGCGCTAACGATGCGACTTATATAATAAATAATGCGCTAACGGTGCGACTTACATAGTAACCAATGCGCTAACGGTGCGACTTATATAATAAATAATGCGCTAACGGTGCGACTTACATAGTAACCAATGCGCTAACGGTGCGACTTACATAATTAGCAATGCGCTAACGGTGCGACTTACATAACGAGTAACGCGCTAACGATGCGACTTATATAATAAATAATGCGCTAACGGTGCGACTTACATAGTAACCAATGCGCTAACGGTGCGACTTACATAACGAGTAACGCGCTAACGATGCGACTTATATAATAAATAATGCGCTAACGGTGCGACTTACATAGTAACAATGCGCTAACGGTGCGACTTACATCGTAAACAATGCGCTAACGGTGCGACTTACATAGTAAAATGCGCTAACGGTGCGACTTACATAGTAACAATGCGCTAACGGTGCGACTTACATAGTAACAATGCGCTAACGGTGCGACTTACATA
>CM067167.1:298623372-298708372 GCA_034093135.1 Erigeron breviscapus | reverse complement strand
ACACTTAGCAATAATCGATCAACCGAATTCCATCATTGTAATCATTTTAACAATCATTAATAAGAGAACAAAGGCAGGGACGATTGTTTCCTCCCGGGGTTTTTATGCCGGCAATCCATAAGGATTAAGGGCTTTTCCTCGTCAACAAATCTCGGTGTTCTTGTTCCCTTATCTTTACTTTTATTTTGTTAATTATTAGATCTTCATTATAATTAGCATTACATTCTGTTCTTTACATTATCTTGATACGTTTAAATTCTTTATTTACGATTATCTTTGTCCTTCAATTCCTTGTTTAGTCGACATCTTTCTTTAATAAATCTTTTCTTTAACACGCATCTTTGAAACTCAACATACTTTACAAGCCCTTAACCTCACGAACAAAAGTTTGGTTACATAATTAATCTAATTCTTCAAGGTAGATTATCTTGGGTAATTTTTGACCAAAACAATTTGGCGCCCACCGTGGGGCAAAAGGTGCTTTTGATCGATTAAAATTTTCAATTTTTATCAAAGAAAACTAATTTTCCGAAATTAATTCCGAAAATGTCGACTCAACCAACTAACTCCTCGCAAACTACTCCTGCTATTTCTTCTTCTATGATTGGTCATTCTGCAGGAAATAATTCGTATCGAAGGAACAGGAACAATACGGTTTGAATCTCGAATCAAAACAGAGACAAGGGACCTGCTGATCAGGCCACTGACTTTAATGCTGCTGGAGACATTCCTGCGGGAAATTCGTCTCAATTCAAAACTGGATCTGGCCGAGCAGAACGATCGAGCTTTTATAATTCTGAAGGCTTTCCAGACCCATTTAATATTGGATCTAGAGATTCTGCTCAGAATAATGATTCTGATAACATGCCTAACCTATTTACTATTTTGCAGAATATTAACGACACGATTAAGACAAATCAGGAATTTAATCAGGCTCGGTTTAAGATCTTGGAGTCCAGGATTTCAGAGAATGGACCATCATTCACTCCAAGAAATCTATTTTCAACCCCAGGACCATCTGCAGCCCCTGGATCTGCACCTTCTAGCACTCCATTCCCAACTGCAACTCCGAATTTTAGGAGCAATATTCCACAAAATACTCATGCTGCTGGAACATCCGCGTCCATGGGTGCAGGTTTACATAATTCTAATAATTTTACTGGTTCGTTTGGTTTTACTAATTCATCGCAGGGTCAAGCATCAAACGAATATATTGCGAGGGAGTTTCAAAGGCTCAAAGATATGATCTCTAGCGTTCCTAGATTTTGTAATCCAATTCCAGAAGTCAACCCAACATCCTACCTTATCAACAGATATGGTGACAGGATTGCTAATGTAGAGATCCCGAAGAAGTTTCAAGTTCCAAATATGAAGCCATACGATGGAACTACAGATCCTCAGGAACATATAGCACTATACTTGGAGAAGATGGAGACTGTGCCAATTCCCTCCAACTTAAAAGAAGCTTGCTTATGTAGAAGCTTTGGATCTACACTTTCTGGATCAGCCCTAAAATGGCTGCAGAGTTTGCCTCCTTTATCTATTAACTCTTTTGCTGATTTAACTAATTTATTTTATAGTCAATTTTCTTGTAGTAGGACTTTCGAAAAATTGACTGATGATCTTTATAAAATCAATCAAAAACCTAACGAATCACTTAGAGATTTTATGACTAGGTTTACCAAAGAATCACTTAATATTCCTAAATTGGATATGTTGACTGCTATTCAAGCTTTGCAGAGAGGTCTCAAACTGGGATCCAAATTCCAGGAAGATCTTATAATGACGCCATGCAGGAATTTAGACGAAGCAAAAGCCAGAGCTGCAAGGTTTATTAGGCTTGAAGAAAATGAATTAACTTCTTCAAAATTGGAAGCTTTATCGTATGATCGTCCAAATCGGAAGGCAGAAACTCAAGTATTCAAGCCAAGAAGCAAACCTTACACAAGACATATTGATAATCAAGTAAATTCAGTCGAAGAAGATGATGGGGTTGATTATCCTGCTCTTTCAACATACTGCTTTACAGTAGGAACACCTGGTGTTATAATGACGCTTAGAGATCTTCGCGACAAAGTAAGATGGCCATAGAAGAAAAATGATTCTTATTTCAAAAAGAAGGATCCTAGCCAATGGTGTGCATATCACGAAGACTTCGGCCATCTCACTGAAGATTGCAAGATGTTAAGAACGGAGATCTCCACTCTTCTGGCTAAAGGGTATCTTACAGAGCTCCTTGGAAGGAAGAAGGCTAAGGATGTTGAAGGCATGGATTTTTCAAAGCCTAAGCCAACTCAAAAAGCTGATTCTCCACCGCCAGACGCAAGAGTAATTAATACGATATCTGGAGGGTCAGAAGTATGTGGGACAACATATTCAGCAGCCAAAAGATTTGCTAAGCAAAGCAAGACAGATAAAGGAGAAAAAAGCGTGAAAAAGGCATCAATTTCAGATTCCGATTTCATCTCTTTCGAAGAAGACGACTTTGATGACATCCTGGAACCTCATCATGACGGTTTGGTCGTCACTTTATTTATTGCTAACCATTATGTTCGCAGGATTTTGATAGATAATGGAAGCTCAGTGAATATTATCAAGCTGGAAACATTGAAGAGAATGGATATTTCAGAAGAAGATATCACTGGGAAAGCATCACCTTTGATCGGATTCAGTGGCGAGACCAAATATACTGTTGGTGAAATTAAATTGCCAGTATATGTTGGAGGAATTAATTCGATGCAAAAATTTTGCGTCGTCGATTCTCTACCAGGCTGCAACATAATCTTGGGAAGGCCATGGATTCATGAAATGAAGGCAGTACCATCAACTTATCACCAATGTGTTAAATTGCCAACACCTTGGGGAGTGGTCACTGTTAAAGGAGATCAACAAGAGGCTAAAGAGTGTTATACATCCACCATGAAATCTGCAGCAAAGTCAGCCTCTCAATAGCAATTAAAGAAAAGGATCTTCGACGTTATTGAGCCAGAGGAGCAGGATGTTAAAGAAATTATTCTGGGAGCAAAGATTTCGAAAGAATTAGAAGTCAAGCTTACTGATTTTCTAAAAGCTAGAATGAAGACTTTTGCTTGGAAGCAAGAAGACATGACCGGAATATCAAAAGATGTAATTACACACAAGCTTGGAATTGATAAAAGTTTCAAGCCGATACAACAAAAAAGAAGGAAATTTGCTCCGGAAAGAAACGCTATTATTCAGGAAGATGTGGAAAGATTATTAAAGGCAAAAATGATAAGGGGAGTAAAATTCCCTGAATGGCTAGCTAACGTGGTGGTGGTGCAAAAGAAAAATGGAAAATGGAGAGTTTGTGTAGATTTCACAGATCTCAATAAAGCTTGCCCAAAAGATCCATTTCCACTGCCACATATCGATGCCATGGTTGACGCAACTTCTGGTCACGAGATGCTCACATTTATGGATGCTTCTTCTGGATTTCAACAGATTCAAATGGAACCTGAAGATCAAGAAGCTACCGCTTTCATGACCCCGACAGGTATTTATTGTTATATTGCTATGCCATTTGGTCTTAAAAATGTAGGTGCAACATATCAAAGACTAGTCAACATGATGTTCAAAGACCAACTAGGGGATACGATGGAAGTCTATATAGACGATATGGTGGTCAAATCCAAGAAGGCTGAAGATCACTTGAAAGATCTTGAAGTAGCATTCAATATCCTAGACAAGTACAACATGAAGTTGAATCCTGCAAAATGTAATTTTGGGGTAGGCGCTGGAAAATTCCTGGGATATATGGTCACAAAAAGAGGAATTGAAGCAAGTCCAGAACAAATCAAAGCCATCTTGAACCTGAAGTCTCCATCGAATGCTAAAGATATTCAAAGGTTGACCGGGAGGTTGGCAGCTTTGAATAGATTCATATCAAGATCTTCTGACAGGTGTAAAGAATTTTATGACATCTTGAAGAAGAACAAAAAATTCGAATGGGGAGAAAAACAAGAGGAAGCTTTTCAAGAATTAAAGAAGTATCTATCTACTCCACCATTGCTGGTGAAGCCTGAAGATGGTGAGCCTCTATATCTTTATATGGCAGTCTCATCAAATGCAGTGAGCGCCGTTTTGGTAAAAGAAGCAGAAGGACAGCAACAACCGATTTACTATGTAAGTAAAAGTTTAATTGATGTTGAAACCAGGTACTCTCATCTCGAAAAACTTATACTTGCATTAGTTATGGCATCTACTAAACTTAGACATTATTTTGAAACGCATGCTATACATGTTAAGACAAATTATCCTATAAAATGTGTGCTAAGAAAACCTGAAGTGTCTGGTAGAATGGCTAAATAGTCTGTGAAATTTATGAACCTAGGACTGCTATAAAATCCCAAGCTTTAGCGGACTTTGTGGCTGATTTTAGTAGTGATTTACAACACGAAGTAGATTTAGAAGTCAAAATGCTAGAAGAAATTACTGAAAAATGGATTCTATATACTGATGGTGCAACCAATGTTAAAGGAATAGGATTAGGTATCGTACTAAAATCGCCACAGGGGGTTATCATACCCCAAGCAGTGAATTGTCATTTTATAGCCACTAATAATGAAGCGGAATATGAAGCTTTGATTTCTGGTATGAAATTAGCTAAAGATATGAACATTAGAAATCTTAAGGTATATGTAGATTCATTACTCTTAGCTAATCATTTTAATGGAACTTATGTTGCGAAAGGTGAAAATTTGATGCAATATCTAGAAATAGTAAAGAAACTAGCTGAGAATTTTGATTTGTTTGACATAGAACAAGTACCTAGAGAAGAGAATAATGAGGCTGATGCTTCAGCAAATCTAGGATCAACACTTAAGATGTCACCGGATACTAAAATCCCTATAGTTCATGTATTATACCCAGCTATAGAAAAAGAACCAACTAATATATTAGCTATTCAGAATGAAGAAACTGAAAATTCCGGGGACAATCAAAATTCATGGATTACACCAATAATTGAATATATAAATAATGGGGCAATCCCTAAAAATGAAAACCCAAAGGCCTTTCGCATGAAAACAGCACATTATTCTATGATCAATGGTATTTTGTATAGAAAATCTCTTGCAGGACCATATCTTAGATGCTTAGAATATCCTGAGACCAATGAGGTTCTTAAAGATATACATGAAGGAGAATGTGGAAATCACACAGCTGGAAGATCTTTATATTCAAAGATCTTAAGAACAGGTTATTACTAGCCTACAATGAAGCAAGATGCTGAAGAATATGCGAAGAAATGCGATGCTTTTCAAAGGCATAACAACATTTATCATCAGCCAGCAGAACCCATGTATCTAGTTCTATCACCTTGGCCATTCATGAAATGGGAAATGGATATTGTTGGGCCAATGACAGAATCTTCAGCTGTTAAGAAATATTTTCTGGCTATGACAGATTATTTCTCAAAATGGATTGAGGCTGAAGCATACGCTAAAATTCATGAATCACATGTTATATCTTTCATTAAAAGGAACATATTGACAAGATTTGGAGTACCAGCGGAGATTATTTGTGATAATGGATCACAATTTATTGGAAAGTAAAAGACAAACTTCTGTAAGAGATGGGACATCAAGATGATTATTTCTACTCCAGTCCATCCAAAGGCTAATGGTCAGGCAGAATCTAGCAATAAAATTATTATGAATAATTTAAAGAAAAGACTGGGACAAGCGAAGGGAAAATGGGCTGAAGAATTACCTTTTGTCTTATGGGCTGATCGAACGACTTCGAAAAGTGCCACTGGACAAACACTATTCTCACTTGTCTTTGGAGCTGAGCCAGTTCTACCTACTGAAATGGATTTAACTACTGCTAGAGTTAATTTATTAACTTATGAGAAGAATAAAGAATTATTGCTTGAAGATCTAGAAGCTGTAAATGAAATAAGAGAAAGGACCAAGATAAGGATAGCAGCTTATCAACAACGAATCGCTAAGTCTTATAATAAGAATTTAAGATTGAGACGATTCCAAGTTGGTGATTTAGTTCTCAAGAAAGTTTTAGCCAAGCCAGATGGTAAATTAAATCCTAAATGGGAAGGACCTTATTTGATCGAGGCTGAGGCTGGAAAAGGATCTTATTGGCTTCAAGATCTTCAAGGTACTTTAGTTCCAAGAGCTTGGAACGCCATACATCTCAAAACCTATCATGTATAATTTATTTTGTCTTTAGTCGAAATCAGGTATGATCTCTTATTCTTTTACTTTTTCTTTTATTTCTTTCTTATTATTATTTTCCAAAATGATGATACTGACTTGAGCGTCGGAGTGGCGTTAGCCAAATGGCTAACGTCAGTTTCTAAGAATTTATTTTGTAGAATTTAAAGAACTATCAACATCAACAAACACATGCATTACAACGTGGAACAAGGTCTTCACCTTTTGGCTTTCACGCCAACTTTTGGTTGAAGGTTTTCACCTTCTCTTAAATTCGCCCGTGTCGCACGTTAATTAATTTCACGGTTGAAGGGTTAAATTCCAAGGTCGTCGAAATTAATTATGTTGGTTGTCGATGTTACCATCGATCTCCCGAATTGGCTAACCACGCCACCCATTACACAAACACACGAAATGGCTAACCACGCCTCCCATGCAAGTTCAAGATATGGAGACACCCTCTAGATCTTGAACACCAATGTCCCTAAGTGAATCTTAAAATTAAGAATTCCCTTCTTAATTTTAATCCCCTCCAAAAATCATTCCAGTCCCACACACATTATTTTTTAATGCAGGAATAAGTGGAGACTGACAGTAATTAAAGATACTGCAAGCTAGGGATCATAGCCTACAAGTGGAGTCTTAATTACGCGTAAAAGGTGCATGTATTTTACTATTTAATTACTGCGTTGATTTGATTACTTACTGTTTAAGTGGTCAAATAAGTCAAGGATAATAATTAACTGTCACATGACATCATCTCATTATTAGTTGTTTACCATCTTTACCCTTAAAATAACACTTTTGATTTTTGTGTTCAAAATAAAATGGATCAGACGAAAGTTTTCATTCATTCACCATATATTTACAAAAACTACTCGAAAGCAGTTTTTACAACCATGATTGATCATACCAGACCAATCTCTCCCTTCCTAAAAACATTGTTGTTCTACGATACACATCCTGATGTGTGAAATCGAGTTTGTAAAATTTATAAACAAGTACCCACTAAAACCGACTACTACACACTTTCAGGCAGTGGACCTGATCGCATATAGTATAGTAAGTAGTAAGTCCGAGATCGTTCGCGGGGATTGGTTTTGAAATAATTGTTTGCTAAAGTAGTTTTAAAACAAGGATGGAACCGTAGCCGAGTTGCTACCTAACTTTGACAATTTGAAATTAAAGAAATTGAAATGACAAGACAATTAAAAGTAAAGAAAGTTCAGACAATATAAATAAAGATCATCCACTTCGAATCCACTTAACTTCAGCTATGATTGCTGTTAAAACACGATTTCTATCACTGAATTCAATTCATCAATGGCGGTTTGGATAGTGTGTGTTCTTAGTGTTTGTGTGTGTTTTGAGAGAGAATCGTATGTAAAAATGTGTGTGTGTTACTGGTATTAAAAGTTATGGAAAAGTTATACAAAGGTTATGTGTAAGTTATGATCTCTAAGGTATGAGAGGGCTATTTATAGTCTAATTATACAATTATGCTAATTGTCACAATTAGCCCCTCAACCTTAGTAATCATTTATCTATGAATTAATAACAAGAAATTCCTCTAATCTAGATTACAATTTATCACTATTTTTGGATTTCTAACATTCTCCCCCTTAGTGATACATTGTAATTAAGTACGTGTTATATTGTCTTGTAGGAATGAATTTGATGAGCCCGGTGGTGAAGACAATTGGTGTGTTGAAACAAGTCTTCAAAGCTTTCTCTTTTGTCTTTGGAGAACTTGATTCAGTCTTGGTTTTGGTCTTGGACTTCTTGAAGTTAAATCATGTGAGGATTCTCAATGTTCTTTTAGAACAGAGAATGATGAATGCGTATGAGTCTTGAATAAAGAGAATAATGAAGTCGAACAAATGTGTGTGACTTGAATCTTCGAGAATTGTTGAATCATGAATCAGAGTTGTCTTTTGAAATGCGGAAGGTATGAATCTTGGTTTCGAATGTTTCAATCTTCGATTCTTGAGTGAAATTCAACTTTTCGATTCTTCAGTTTTAGTTTTTGAATGAATTTCATCTTCTTGGAATGAAGTATCATGAATATGAACTCTCCCCTTTTATGTATGCATTGGAGTTTCTTGAACAAAATGTTGTTGTATGACTTGAAGATCTTGAATGAAGTATCATGAATATGAACTCTCCCCTTTTATGTATGCATTGGAGTTTCTTGAACAAAATGTTGTTGTATGACTTGAAGATCTTGAATGAAGTGTGTTTGATGAAGACTCTGTTAAAGCTTTTACTTCTTTGACTTGAATCTTCTAACCAATCTCTGATCCTTTTTGAAGCTTTGATCTTTGTCATATCAATTCGAACACTTTGGAGAGTAAGCAATTGAATGAAGTTTGAATGAAATTCTTATGAAGTAATTATGCTCCCCCTCAATCCATGAGTATAAATATTTTTGGAGCATCTTTGGACTTTTGAAGCATCTTGAGTGAAAATCTTTTCATCTTTGGTTTCATTCTTATCTTTGACATCAATTCAGATTCCTCTTTTTTAAAATCAAAATCTCAATCAACTAAAGTCTAGTGAAAATCTGAAACTATTGACACATCATGAATAATTTTCTCCCCCTATACACAAACTTTGATAAGCCTAAAAACCGATTGAAAACAACCAACTACAAACTATTCTCCTTGTTTCCTTATCAATCAGTAAATCAATCATAATATTTTCTCCCCCTCATAATGACAAAATTGGGAACCAATGTCATTATGTACAAATTTGATTGATTAAAAAAAAAGAAAAACATAATCTTATGAAGAAATGTCAACCATCAAAACAACAACCCAAACCATTAGTCCTACCCAATAGATCCTAGGAGTGACTAAAACGTAAGATTGAAGTTGTTGGGACAAACGTTATATTATGGTGTTGGTGTTTTCTGTGTTTGTGTGAAGAGAAATGATACCGGATAAGAATGATCCGTTAGCATGTTCAAAAATCGAAAGGATTAATGAAATGACCGATTGAGATGTATAACATTTGTCGGATTTCCTATGTATCATCGAGATATGCACTAAACAATTCTCTAACATAGTTCGATCTGCGGCTTTGCAACCACGAGATTGCTTCAAAGAATATAAATCATGGTTAACACTACCGAAGCATTTGATAACCACAATTTTATCCTTAAAGACTTTTTAGGGAAAACCGAGGTCACTTAGACTTCTTGTTAACTCAATAATCACATAAATGTAATTATGAGACCTACGTTCAACGTTGGAAAGGATGTTAGCATTGGTAGGATTTCCATTCGATCATCGTGGAATATCAATTAAGATATCACTACAAATGTTCCGGCTATATCACAAAGATAAGCAATAATATCACAAAGACATGACTCTAATGTGTCCTAAAAAAAATAAATGATCAAATTAATGATCAATCAAAATAGCTCTAGACACAGCGTGATCAAATGAAGTCGGGGATTGGAGTAGAATGTCGCCCTTTTTCAATATCAACATCTTCCGAATGAAGAGTCAATAGAAATGTGAAAATCTCCGTGAGAAATGAAACAAGTATTTGTTAAGAAACACTTGAGTGGTTAGGTAAAGATGTGCATCGCTTCACTGGGTCCATGAAGACTTCTTCAATATCAAGAAATCAACAAATGAAATCCGATAGAAACGTGTTTACCCGGCTTTTTGAGAATTTAGGGAGGGCTTTTGTTTATTTTAGCCCTTTCTCACATCATATCACCTTAACCTCACTTTTCAACTTTACTCCCTCCATCCTATTTGCACAAAACAACATCACTCAAAATACCCTCACTATCTAATGAAAGAAGTGAATACTCCGGGGTTAGAACTCATCGGCGATGATGAAATTCATGGAGTAAATTTTGAGAAATACTTATCACTCATGTGCAAACTAATCACCGAACTCCATTTGATTGAAAATCATTGGAAAAACATCAAATGTGTGCATGAAAAAACATTTGAAACACATTTGAAGTTTTGAAGGTTGTTGAAATCACAAACTCCTCCTTAATCTATGCAAGAATAGATCAAAAATTTTCATAGAAAGGTGGAGCAAAAATTGGTTTTGTGAGATCAAACATTTGAGAGTCTTTTGTGAACAAGATTTTTATTTGAAAAACATAAAGTTTTGCTTCAACAACAATGTTGATAGTAAGACAGCTAGGGAGTACACAAAGGCGTTCAATCCGTCGCATCTTACAACAACACTTTGGAGGCAATTAAAACATTTAAGCAAAAAAATTAACCCAAGCAATTGTTCAAGATGAGACAACAAGGGAGTACACAAAGGCGTTCGATCCTTTGCGTCTCATATCAACAATTGATAGTTTTGAAAACTTTATTTGAACAACTTGATTGCTATCACACATACATATTCATATAAGAACACTTGGAAGTACACAAAGGCGTTCGATTCCTTGTTATCTTATATCAATTTGTATGTATAATAACAAAAGCTTAGAATGTAAAAACACTCTACAAATAAATATATCATTTAAGAACGGGTTGCATACATAGTATATGCAAGCCACAAAATATATCTTTTTGTTTATTTTTGAAAATATGCAATTTTGTATTTTGGTTTTCTGGAATGTGTCAAGAATTCCTTCAAAAGAGTTAAGGTTTAAGATTTAACATACCTAGCTTGGAGATAAGAAAGTTAAACCTCTTTTCATCTAGTGGTTTTGTGAACAAATCTGCAAGTTGAAAGTCAGTACCCACAAAGTAGATGTAACACCCATGAATCTTGACCCATTGACTTTTTGTGTAATTTGACTAACAAACTTGTGGAATGAAATAATTGGGCCCATTTGTGATTATATGACTATGTGGTATGTTGGTCGGGTCGTTAATATGTTATTCGATGTTTAATAGGGTAACGATTGTAACTTGGCTTGAAAAGAGAAACGGGTCGGCCCGTGGGTAGTCTATGACCCACCAGCCCCAAGACCCATTTCCCCCCCCCTTATCCTTTTCCCCCTCTCTCATTTTCATTTCTATCTATCTCTTTCTCTCTTTCTCTCAAGAACAAAGCAAGACCATTTCCTCCCTCCTATCTACCATCTACTTAGTGTTTAGAAAGGTTATAACACTAGATTCATCGCCATCTATACCACATTATCGTCATATCGAAGAATCAAAAGGTGGAAGTCTTGCATTTTTATCCATTTGACCTAATTTCGGGTTCTAGCTCAAGGAGAAGTTTTGGTAAGTCAAATTCATCCCATTTACACCTACTTATGTTTGTTATTGCATTTCTAGTCATCTTGAACAATTGCAAGTCTTGAATCGAGTCAAAAGACGATTTAGGTCAAACTAGGGTTTCGATTAGGGTTGGAACGATTTGTTATGATTTTGATGTTTTGGGTCGAATTTGTGGATTGGGTTATGTTTATTTATGGTCAATGGTGTTTATTTATGCTTCACATTAAGTTACAAGTTCCTACAAATCGATTTGGGTTGGTTTGGGTCGAGTTTTTAAGGGTTTTGGTCTTGTTTTCTGCATATGTTGGTGCTGCTGCTCTTCTGGTCCAGTATGGGGCCACTGCGGCGCAGTGGCTTAGGCTAGCCCACTGCGGCGCAGTGGCTAGGGCCTGGTCAAGTTTGGGTTAGCTCACTGCGGCGCAGTGAGCTTGGCAAAGGCTCACTGCGGCGCAGTGAGCTTGGCAAAGGCTCACTGCGGCGCAGTGGTTAGTTTCTGGGAAATGTTACGCGTCGATTTTTAAACGTTAATAACTTTTGATCCGTAAGTCCAAATAAGTCGTATGACCTATCGTTGGAATCGTAAGAGAGTCTATTTTCTTGTGGTAACACTCTTTTTGCATGAATCTCTTCTCATTTCTAATAAGGTCGAGTCGAATGCGTCTTGTTCCTACTCGTTTAAATTGTAAAGGCATTTAGGGTTTGTGACTCGACCTAATTGTGATAAACCAACTTGTTTCTGATTATAAAGTTGACAGTATGATATATGGCATGCTTTGATAGGTTGTGAACATGTGGGACCCAATACTCGCTATTAATCTTTCATTTACTCGACTTAAGCTTCTTTGCCGATCAAGGTGAGTTTCGTAGCTCCCTACTCAATAGAGATTCAGGCTGAAAGTGTACATATACGTGTTGTTTGTTTGGTTGGTTGACTTGATTATGTGTCTAGTTGATTCCCGATTAATTGTCGTTTGGTAGACGGTTTTGGATTGATCGTGTGATGGTTTACGATTTTGTTGCGTTATTGTAACTCTTTAGGATAGAAGTACATACATAGAGGTCGGCTTTACTTTCAAAGGATTTTAGGTGTGGTGGGAAGGCTGCGGACGACCCTATACATAAGCATCTAGAACCTGATGAAAGTAAAACCCTCCGAAGTGGATGTACGCATTTGTTTAGAGGAATTGATGGATGTTGAGAATGTGTTGGATATTCATATACGCTTGTTATACTTGACTTGTGCGGTGCACACTCAAACATATTTTTATTGTTGCATTGGTGACGTTATTGATACGCATTTGATATACATTATGGTATTACATACGTATGATACATGATCTGACGTTAATAATTCGCGTACTCATTTGTTATACGCGTTTGCTTTACACCTTATGATCTTGTAGTGAATTGATACTGTGATTAGTAATGTTGTGCATACATGGAAGACGACGATACCTTTAATGAGTTGTAGATGTGGTGGGAAGGCTGCGGGTGACCCTATATATAAGCATCTATGATTCCTTAAAAGTAAGGTCGTATGAAATGTATGTGCAATGTAGTTATGATTGATTTTAGTAGAGGATTGCGATATATATATATATATATATATTATTATTATTATTATTATTACTGCTAGGATAGACGTGCATACATGGAAGTCGGTTATGCCTTCGTTGGGTTCTAGATGTGGTGGGAAGGCTGCGGACGACCCTATACATAAGCATCTAGAACCTGATGAAAGTAAAACCCTCCGAAGTGGATGTACGCATTTGTTTAGAGGAATTGATGGATGTTGAGAATGTGTTGGATATTCATATACGCTTGTTATACTTGACTTGTGCGGTGCACACTCAAACATATTTTTATTGTTGCATTGGTGACGTTATTGATACGCATTTGATATACATTATGGTATTACATACGTATGATACATGATCTGACGTTAATAATTCGCGTACTCATTTGTTATACGCGTTTGCTTTACACCTTATGATCTTGTAGTGAATTGATACTGTGATTAGTAATGTTGTGCATACATGGAAGACGATTATGCCTTCATAGGGTTTTAGATGTGGTGGGAAGGCTGCGGACGACCCTATACATAAGCATCTAGAACCTGATGAAAGTAAAACCCTCCGAAGTGGATGTACGCATTTGTTTAGAGGAATTGATGGATGTTGAGAATGTGTTGGATATTCATATACGCTTGTTATACTTGACTTGTGCGGTGCACACTCAAACATATTTTTATTGTTGCATTGGTGACGTTATTGATACGCATTTGATATACATTATGGTATTACATACGTATGATACATGATCTGACGTTAATAATTCGCGTACTCATTTGTTATACGCGTTTGCTTTACACCTTATGATCTTGTAGTGAATTGATACTGTGATTAGTAATGTTGTGCATACATGGAAGTCGGTTATACCTTCATAGGGTTTTAGATGTGGTGGGAAGGCTGCGGACGACCCTATACATAAGCATCTAGAACCTGATGAAAGTAAAACCCTCCGAAGTGGATGTACGCATTTGTTTAGAGGAATTGATGGATGTTGAGAATGTGTTGGATATTCATATACGCTTGTTATACTTGACTTGTGCGGTGCACACTCAAACATATTTTTATTGTTGCATTGTACTTAGGATTGATAGCATTCTTTCGATGTCGTTTTGTAAACCTTGACGATTACTTGCTTCTGTTATATCTTGATACTTGTTTCTTTTATTGTATGGATTCACTGAATCCTTTATTTGCATTTAGATCATGTTCTACATTAATTCCACCTTGTGCTATATGATTTCCGTGATATTCTGAGCCTTGGCTTGGGGTGTTACAGAATGGTGGCCCATGCGTGGTCGTAGAGAATTAGGCGGTTTGACCTAGACTACGGCTTAAGTTAAAACTCTTCATATAGCATGCATGGTTAGGAAATTTGTGTGCAACGTGAATTCTGTGAACCCTAGAAAGTGTATATTGTGAGTTCGTAGTTAAGACCACTTATGTGCTGGCTTGAATTCAACGTGATGAATGTGGAATGGGTACAATGTGGTTAATGTGTGCAATTGATCGAAATGGATTGTCATTGTTATGGATTGTTGCTACTGATTGATGTTTGTTGGATGCTTTAGAGCAAAATGAAGTCATGTTATTAACTTAGTATAATATTGTGGCAACCCTAAAAGAACCCGATCAACTCTTTTATGGTCGCCCAACATTATAACAAATTAATGACATCATGGATTGCGCATGCATGGCTTAGAGTATAATAAGGAACCGATATGCTTAATGGAAGTTGATTGGGTGGAGGGTTAGCCGTTGGTACACCCTGTATACATACCTGGTCAATAACTAGAAAGCATATCGAATTCGGATTATACCTTGAATCATTCGTGTTAGTTGCTTGGCTTAGTGTATAATAGGGAACCGATATGCTTAATGGAAGTTGATTGGGTGGAGGGTTAGCCGTTGGTACACCCTGTATACATACTTGGTCAATAACTAGAGAGCATATCGAATTCAGATTATACTTAACCCATTTGTGTTAATTGTTTGATTTTATGATGTATTGAGCATGATTACTTGAGTTAATAATGAACAATTGTAATGAAGTTGACATGATAATATGCTAAGTAACAATCTCATAGGATTCTAGCACTCTTGCCTTAGCTTAATGATATGAAATGAGTATGTGGTATCGGTATGAGAGCATTGACTACTTGTGTGACTAACATGTGAGCATTTGAGACTAACTCTCGGGTCAACGTGTCACTTGCTTTATAGAAATGGTGAGACCAAGAAGAGCTGGAACGAACTATAGGGCTGAACCGGAGGAACCTCAACCGGAAGCTCAACCGGAGGTACAAGGAGGTAGAGGTAGGGGCCGTGGTAGGGGCCGTGGTAGGGGTCGTGGTAGAGGCCAAGGAAGAGGTCGTGGTGAAGTTCCTGAGCCAAACATGGCTGAAGTGATCGCTCAAACGATCGCCAATATCATGCCAACCATTATTGCTCAAGTCACGGCAAATCTTGGGCACAACAATGGGCCTCAAAACAACGAAGCCCCAGAAAATATGAATAATGAAAATGCTCAACCTCATGCCGTAGAGGGTGAAGGAGAGGGACCAGTGGAAATTAATATCGGAATGCCCATGAATAATCAATATGGTGGATACCGTCAAGGATGTATATTTAAAGACTTTAAAAGTTGTGGGGCACCGGAGTTTGATGGAAAGGGTGGTCCCACGGAATGTATAAGGTGGTTAGAGGCGATCGAGGCGGTGATTGAAAGGAGTCATTGCACCTATGATGACCGGATTTCTTATGCATCCGGCATGTTTAGACATGACGCTTTGAGTTGGTGGAACCAAGAGATAACGTTGGGGCGGACTTATAACTTGGAGTGGATTGACTTCAAGAACAAAGTGAAGGCAAAGTTTTGTCCTCCCTATGAACTACAAAATTTGACCATCGAATTTGCTAACCTCATCATGGAAGGAGCCGATTACAAGGGCTATGTTAGACGATTTCAAGAGTTGTCTACCCTCATTCCTCACTTGGTGGGTACCGAGCCTCAGGCCATTCAGAAGTTTGTATTGGGCTTGAATCCTCAAGTCCGATCATATGTAAACTCTAACATGCCTACTACTTTGGCCGACGCTGTTAACCAAGCCGGGAGTGTGACTGAAGACTTGTTGAGAGGCGGTGTTTTAAGTAACTCCTCAACAAACAAGAGAAAGGAAGTGGGAGAATCAAGTGGGGTGAAGAATATGGGAAAGTTTAATCCCAAAGACGCTAATAGGGGTAGAGTGATGGCGGCGACGGGACCGGTGAAGAAAGCTTATGCAGGACCTCACCCATTATGTGAAAGATGCAACAGTCACCACCCCACCAACGTTCAATGCAGGGCGTGTTTTAATTGCAACCAAGTTGGACACATGTCCAAGAATTGTAGAGCACCGAAAGCGGCGCCATTGAATGTAGTACCCCTTCAAACCGTTCATCCTCAAGGCAACTTTCCATGGGGTACGTGCTTTAAATGTGGAAGCCCTGATCACTACCGGAATAATTGTCCATAATGGATTGGCCAACAAGTTGAAGTGGCGGTCCATCCGAATCAACTCCAAATTACCGGGCCGAACCAAAACCGTGGCCAACAAGGCCATCAAGTTCATCCTCGTGGCCGAGCTTTTGCGGGAATTGGCAATGGAGGCCAAAATGATCCAAACGTTGGTTAAGGTACCTTTCTCTTAACGGTCATTATATACTGGCGCTATTTGATATTGGAACAGAATATGATCTCGTTTATCCTAACGTTACTCCTTTGGGTTACCTTCGTTCGTGTGTTTTGGAATTATATGTTTAAAATTTTTGGATGTTTAGCGATTCTCTAACTAAATTCGGCCAAATACCCCGTGCATGTATCTTGACTCTAGAAGACGACAAACTCTTCACGTACTTTATGATCTATGATATTAAGGTTCCTGGCGATAAAGTGAGTAAAATCTGAATGCAACGGTTAATATGATTCTTAATTGTATAGTAGGGTTACTAATGTAAAAATATCTAACGGTAGGGTTTTTAGGGTTTCATGTACATCTTCCAACTTAAAGGTCCTTAGAACTACCATCTCAAGAATCTGAAAACTAACGTCGTCTCTTTTAATCTTGAGTCTTCCGAACGATTTCTGGGTGACTTACCGGGCTTGTCCCATCTGGATAGCTTAAATTTCATATATGCTTAACTACTTAACATCGCGCGCGTGGTCAAAACCCTTATAGACCTCTGAGATGCGAATAAGCTCGTAGTGAAAGACCGGGAGGGAGATTCGAAGGAAAACAAATTGTAATGGATTTCACCATGAAGTCGCCGACGACAAGGAGTGGTCACTATACGACGAAACTGATAAAATCTGACAACTTGACACATTAGTATGTAGAAGAAATGGTGTAAGTGCACAGAGATTCGATTTCTATCATTTCAGCTAAAGAAAGTCGCTTAACTCCAATTCAGGGAGCCATTCAACGAGCAACGGGTACTCATACCGACTTGAGACTTGATCACATGTGAAGAAAATGCGCCTATGACCATGGCGGAAATCTTGTGCAATGAAGGTTGTTACGCGAATATTCGAATGTCACTAACCGAAGCATTAAGTAGTAGAGGTGTTACTCTCCGATGGATGAGCCAAGAATCAAAGAAAGCCAATGCAGCGGGCCTAGAATAGTAATTGGAATGACAAGAACAACTTCTCAAACTAAGAAGATAGCAACTGGCTTGCATGCTACGAAGGAAGTGGGTCGATGTGTGATGGAGACCGTTAGAGTTGAGACCTAAGTACCCACATTTGTCTAACTATTGGTGATTTGCTGAATTTCGGGACGAAATTCTTTTGACGGGGGGATAATGTAACACCCGTGAATCTTGACCCATTGACTTTTTGTGTAATTTGACTAACAAACTTGTGGAATGAAATAATTGGGCCCATTTGTGATTATATGACTATGTGGTATGTTGGTCGGGTCGTTAATATGTTTACTCGATGTTTAATAGGGTAACGATTGTAACTTGGCTTGAAAAGAGAAACGGGTCGGCCCGTGGGTAGTCTATGACCCACCAGCCCCAAGACCCATTCCCCCCCCCCCCTTATCCCCCCCCTCCCCCCCCCCCCCCCCCCCCCCCCCCCCCCCCCCCCCCCCCCCCCCTTATCCTTTTCCCCCTCTCTCATTTTCATTTCTATCTATCTATCTCTTTCTCTCTTTCTCTCAAGAACAAAGCAAGACCATTTCCTCCCTCCTCTCTACCATCTACTTAGTGTTTAGAAAGGTTATAACACTAGATTCATCGCCATCTATACCACATTATCGTCATATCGAAGAATCAAAAGGTGGAAGTCTTGCATTTTTATCCATTTGACCTAATTCGGGTTCTAGCTCAAGGAGAAGTTTTGGTAAGTCAAATTCATCCCATTTACACCTACTTATGTTTGTTATTGCATTTCTAGTCATCTTGAACAATTGCAATGTCTTGAATCGAGTCAAAAGACGATTTAGGTCAAACTAGGGTTTCGATTAGGGTTGGAACGATTTGTTATGATTTTGATGTTTTGGGTCGAATTTGTGGATTGGGTTATGTTTATTTATGGTCAATGGTGTTTATTTATGCTTCACATTAAGTTACAAGTTCCTACAAATCGATTTGGGTTGGTTTGGGTCGAGTTTTTAAGGGTTTTGGTCTTGTTTTCTGCATATGCTGGTGCTGCTGCTCTTCTGGTCCAGTATGGGGCCACTGCGGCGCAGTGGCTAAGGCCTGGTCAGTTTGGGTTAGCTCACTGCGGCGCAGTGGCTTAGGCTAGCCCACTGCGGCGCAGTGGCTAGGGCCTGGTCAAGTTTGGGTTAGCTCACTGCGGCGCAGTGGTTAGTTTCTGGGAAATGTTGCGCGTCGATTTTTAAACGTTAATAACTTTTGATCCGTAAGTCCAAATAAGTCGTATGACCTATCGTTGGAATCGTAAGAGAGTCTATTTTCTTGTGGTAACACTCTTTTTTCATGAATCTCTTCTCATTTCTAATAAGGTCGAGTCGAATGCGTCTTGTTCCTACTCGTTTAAATTATAAAGGCATTTAGGGTTTGTGACTCGACCTAATTGTGATAAACCAACTTGTTTCTGATTATAAAGTTGACAGTATGATATATGGCATGCTTTGATAGGTTGTGAACACGTGGGACCCAATACTCGCTATTAATCTTTCATTTACTCGACTTAAGCTTCTTTGCCGATCAAGGTGAGTTCGTAGCTCCCTACTCAATAGAGATTTGGGCTGAAAGTGTGAGTCCCTCGATAGCTATGGATCGCTCTTGAGATCGTCTATGGTTATGTCGTGAGTGCGGAATCCTCACGAGATAACTGTTTGATTAGTTATCTATTATATTGCTAATTACAAGAGTATAATCAGCCTTATATTGCTCTATATTCGTTTGTATATATCACAAACGAACTTAGTTTCCTTAGGTGTGTTAAACTGAACGTCATTCTTAATTTTAGGGTTTTTGTTCGTATTTATATGTTTCTGATAATATTAGACTCGCTGGGCTTTGTTCTTACGAACTTAGCAGCCCAACCCATCTTAACGAAGATTATCTTCGTTAGTGCCTAACGAAGATTATCTTCGTTAGTTGTAAATCAGCTTTATAGTTATATTCCTAGTATTTCACGTACAAGGAATCCATATGACTTATGTTGTGTATCTATCCCACTGAAGAGGATATGACTTATGTTGTGTATCTATCCCACTGAAGAGGATATTAATTATTGTTGTGTATCAATCCCACTGAAGAGGATATGAATTATTGTTGTGTATCAATCCCACTGAAGAGGATATGACTTATGTTGTGTATCTATCCCACTGAAGAGGATATGACTTATGTTGTGTATCTATCCCACTGAAGAGGATATTAATTATTGTTGTGTATCTATCCCACTGAAGAGGATATGACTTATGTTGTGTATCTATCCCACTGAAGAGGATATTAATTATTGTTGTGTATCAATCCCACTGAAGAGGATATGAATTATTGTTGTGTATCTATCCCACTGAAGAGGATATGACTTATGTTGTGTATCTATCCCACTGAAGAGGATATTAATTATTGTTGTGTATCAATCCCACTGAAGAGGATATGACTTATGTTGTGTATCTATCCCACTGAAGAGGATATGACTTATGTTGTGTATCTATCCCACTGAAGAGGATATGACTTATGTTGTGTATCTATCCCACTGAAGAGGATATGACTTATGTTGTGTATCTATCCCACTGAAGAGGATATGACTTATGTTGTGTATCTATCCCACTGAAGAGGATATGACTTATGTTGTGTATCTATCCCACTGAAGAGGATATGACTTATGTTGTGTATCTATCCCACTGAAGAGGATATTAATTATTGTTGTGTATCTATCCCACTGAAGAGGATATGACTTATGTTGTGTATCTATCCCACTGAAGAGGATATTAATTATTGTTGTGTATCAATCCCACTGAAGAGGATATGACTTATGTTGTGTATCTATCCCACTGAAGAGGATATGACTTATGTTGTGTATCTATCCCACTGAAGAGGATATGACTTATGTTGTGTATCTATCCCACTGAAGAGGATATTAATTATTGTTGTGTATCTATCCCACTGAAGAGGATATGACTTATGTTGTGTATCTATCCCACTGAAGAGGATATGACTTATGTTGTGTATCTATCCCACTGAAGAGGATATGACTTATGTTGTGTATCTATCCCACTGAAGAGGATATTACTTATTGTTGTGTATCTATCCCACTGAAGAGGATATGACTTATGTTGTGTATCTATCCCACTGAAGAGGATATGACTTATGTTGTGTATCTATCCCACTGAAGAGGATATGACTTATGTTGTGTATCTATCCCACTGAAGAGGATATGACTTATGTTGTGTATCTATCCCACTGAAGAGGATATGACTTATGTTGTGTATCTATCCCACTGAAGAGGATATGACTTATGTTGTGTATCTATCCCACTGAAGAGGATATGACTTATGTTGTGTATCTATCCCACTGAAGAGGATATGACTTATGTTGTGTATCTATCCCACTGAAGAGGATATGACTTATGTTGTGTATCTATCCCACTGAAGAGGATATGACTTATGTTGTGTATCTATCCCACTGAAGAGGATATGACTTATGTTGTGTATCTATCCCACTGAAGAGGATATGACTTATGTTGTGTATCTATCCCACTGAAGAGGATATGACTTATGTTGTGTATCTATCCCACTGAAGAGGATATTACTTATGTTGTGTATCTATCCCACTGAAGAGGATATTAATTATTGTTGTGTATCAATCCCACTGAAGAGGATATGACTTATGTTGTGTATCTATCCCACTGAAGAGGATATGACTTATGTTGTGTATCTATCCCACTGAAGAGGATATGACTTATGTTGTGTATCTATCCCACTGAAGAGGATATGACTTATGTTGTGTATCTATCCCACTGAAGAGGATATGACTTATGTTGTGTATCTATCCCACTGAAGAGGATATGACTTATGTTGTGTATCTATCCCACTGAAGAGGATATTACTTATTGTTGTGTATCTATCCCACTGAAGAGGATATGACTTATGTTGTGTATCTATCCCACTGAAGAGGATATGACTTATGTTGTGTATCTATCCCACTGAAGAGGATATGACTTATGTTGTGTATCTATCCCACTGAAGAGGATATGACTTATGTTGTGTATCTATCCCACTGAAGAGGATATGACTTATGTTGTGTATCTATCCCACTGAAGAGGATATTAATTATTGTTGTGTATCAATCCCACTGAAGAGGATATGATACCTGTTTTGAATTGATGTTATGAACGTTACTTGGGTATAATGTTTATTACGCGTTTTATTTGTTGTGTATAATCTTGTGGTGGATGGTGTTGTGTTGTTCTTAGAGGCTCACTGTAAGTCATGTTTTGCCTCTACTCGTATATTATGATTATTGTCGATGGTTCCTTATGGACCATTACTGCGAACTCACCAACCTTGTGTTGACTATGCTTAGTACACTTTTCAGGTAACCAGGTTATTCCAGGACGTGGAGTTTGATTGTTTGCTTGCTGTTGAACCCGGACGGGACTTATATGGATCAAGGATCCATTTGCCTTATGTTGCATTGTACTTAGGATTGATAGCATTCTTTCGATGTCATTTTGTAAACCTTGACGATTACTTGCTTCTGTTATATCTTGATACTTGTTTCTTTTATTGTATGGATTCACTGAATCCTTTATTTGCATTTAGTTCATGTTCTACATTAATTCCACCTTGTGCTATATGATTTCCGTGATATTCTGAGCCTTGGCTTGGGGTGTTACAGTAGAGCTCGATGTCACCTTTCTCAATATGATCTTTGAGAAAATGATATCTAACATCAATATGCTTTGAGCGAGAGTGATTTACTGAGTTGACTGCAATGGCAATGGCACTCTGAGAATCACAATAGATAGGGATATGATCATATTTCAGACCATAATCAGTTAGTTGTGTCTTCATCCATAAAACTTGAGCACAACAACTAGCCGCAGCCACATATTCTGCTTCAGCTGTTGATAGAGACACACAATTCTGTTTCTTGGAAGACCAACTCACAATTTTATCGCCTAAAATTTGTAAAGTACCGGAAGTGCTCTTGCGATCAAGTTTACAACCTGCATGATCTGCATCTGAATATGCAGTTAGATTGAATCCAGTATCCCTTGGATACCAGAGACCTAAATCGGGTGTCCCCTTCAGATAACGAAAGATTCGTTTCACAGCTTGATAATGTAAATTAGTTGGAGCAGCTTGATATCTAGCACACATACATGTTGCAAACACTATATCTGGGCGAGATGCTGTTAGGTACAACAACGAACCAATCATACTTCGATATCTCTTTTGGTCAAACGGTTTTCCATTTGTATCAGTATTTATGTTTGTTCGAGCAGCCATCGGAGTAGAATTTGAAGAACATGAAGTCATGTCAAACTTTTTCAACATATCATTTATGTATTTACCTTGTGATATAAAAATACCAGTTGGTAATTGTTTGATTTGAAGACCCAAAAAATAATTCATTTCCCCAATCATGCTCATTTCAAAATGATTAACCATAAGAGATGAAAAGTTTCGGCAAAATGTTTGACTGGTCGACCCAAAAATAATGTCATCAACATATATTTGAACAAGTAGAACGTGATTACCTTGTTTGCGAATGAACAAGGTAGGGTCAATTGTGCCTTTGGTAAAGCCACCTCTTAGTAAGAAAGTAGTTAAAGAATCATACCATGCTCGGGGTGCTTGCTTAAGACCGTAGAGAGCCTTGTCTAACCTGTAGACATGGTTTGGCCTTTGAGGATCAACAAAACCTTCTGGTTGATCAACATAAACTTCTTCTTTGAGATCACCATTCAAGAAAGCAGTCTTCACATCCATTTGAAACACAGTAAAGTTTCTGAATGCGGCATAAGCTAAGAATATCCGAATGGCCTCCATTCTTGCTACTGGAGCAAAAGTTTCGTCGAAGTCAACACCAGGTTGTTGGCAATAACCCTTGCAACAAGTCGAGCTTTATTCCTTACTACCACTCCATTCTCATCCTTTTTGTTTTTGAATATCCACTTTGTTCCTATTGGATCATCTTTTCTAGGATTTGGAACTAATCTCCATACCTTCAGTCTTTCAAATTGCGCGAGTTCATCTTGCATTACCTTAACCCACTCTGGATCACGAAGAGCTTCAGATACAGTTTTGGGTTCGATGTTGCTAAGAGAAAGTGCAACAAGACACTCATTTACTGAAGTACGAGTAGTTACTCCTGCTTGTGGATCTCCAATTATTTGATCAGTAGGATGGTATTTTTGCATACGTGTCCACTTGTGAGCATGAGGAAGAGGATCTTGTTGTTGAAGATCAACATCACCATCATTAAAGCTTGAGTTTTGTTGAGAGATGGAATCATAACTTGGTATAACTCTTTCCTCATAAGCTGGATGATCAAAGTCAAGTGGTACATACACATTTGGAGTGTTCAATGGATTTGTTGTCTGAGTTAATCGAGAAGGTTGTTCTTGAACATTCACTTATGAAAATGGTGGACAAGAATCTTTTGTAGAGATTCCTTGCTCTGAAGAACTTGATGATGATTCATGAATGCTGTCAGGAACTGGATCGTTGTTATGAAGAGGTTCATTGTTTTGAATTGGTTCAACGATGACATGAGGTTCTTGATCATGAATCGGTTTTGAATTATAGAATTCTTCAAAAAGAATATCTAATTCATCACTTGTTGGAGTTGGAAACTTCTTGAATTTTGAAGCTAAGGTAGAATTCCTTGTAGAAGTACTTGAAGCACTTGGATCATTACTTGTTGGTAGCAAACTTTCTTGCTCAAAAATCATGCCTGACATCTCATCAAACCAAACATTCATTGTTTCTTGAATTGTGTTTGTTCGACGATTATAGATTCGGTAGGCAATTGATGTTTTGGAATAACCAACAAAATATCCTTCATCACCTTTCTTCTCGAACTTTCCAAGATTCTCCCGATCATTCAAAGTGTAACAAACACACCCAAATATGTGAAAGTAGTTGATATTGGGTTTGCATTTGTTAACAACCTCATAAGGAGTTTTTTCAAAACGCTGATTGATAATGGACCGATTCTGAGTGTGACAAGCAGTGTCAACAGCTTCAGCCCACATATTGGATGGTAATTTGGAATAAGCAAGCATTGTCCTTGCTGCTTCTACCAGCGATCGATTTCTCCTTTCAACAACACCGTTTTGTTGTGGGGTGCGAACTACTGAGAATTGATGAGTTATACCTTTGGATTTGCAGAATTCATCAAAAACAGCATTCTTGAACTCAGTTCCGTTATCCGAACGGATGTAACGAACTGGAAGTTGAAGATTTACTTGAGTATTAGTGATGAAATCTATCAATATCTGAGTTGTTTCATCTTTGGATGCAAGAAACTTGACCCAAGTATATCTTGAATAATCATCAACAATAACCAAGATGTATTTCTTCCCATTTCGGCTTTGTACTTTCATCGGCCCACAAAGATCCATGTGAAGCAAATGAAGAGGTGCTACAGAATTTGGAGATTTCTTCGGTTTATGAGAAGTTCTCTTAATCTTCCCAACAGCACAAGAAGGACAAACATGCTCACTTTCATACTTATAGTCAGGTAAGCCTTCAATAAGATGCTTGTTGACCAAAGTATTGATGGTTTGAAAATTCAGATGAGAAAGCCTTCTATGCCATAACCAAGAATTCTTTGAAGTAGCCTTTGAAATGAGACAAATATTGTCGGTTGGTTGGTTATTATCGAGATTAATGGTAAAAAGATTATCATCACGATCACCACAAAGAATATCAACTCCATCTAGAGTTTGGACTTTGCAAAGAGATTTTCGAAACAGAACTTGAAGATTGTTATCACAGAATTGTCCAACACTGAACAAGTTGTGACTTAATCCTTCAACATAGTGAACTTTCTTGATGATTATTCCATTTCGTTCAATGTCTCCATAACCTAAGATAGGAGCGAAATTGTTGTTTCCAAAGCGAACTGTTCCCATGAATCTTTCAACAAAATTCTTGAGCAAAGATTTATTTCCTGTCATGTGCTTCGAACACCCGGAATCGAGTATCCAAACACAGATGGTTATTTCCTGCAATCAAGGAAATTTAACCGTTTTTAGGTACCCACTTGAAGACGGGTCCTTTATGGTTAGTTAAAACAGGCAGGGTATATAACTTAGGAATTGCATTCAAACATGTTTTTGAATCAACATAAGCATTGACAAGCACATTATCAACAAACACATTTGAATAAAAAGTACGAACATTCACATGAGAATTAAAAGTAACATGTCTACGAGCATCAACATCAGTCATACAAGTACGGGAATTAAGATTGTTTACAAGCTCACAAGGCCTCGCCTTGGCATTTTCAACATTATTTAACAAAGAAAAATTGTTTTTACTAACATGAACACCCTTCCTCCTATTTACATGCTTTCTCCTCTTTGTTTTCTTCTTTTTCTCAACATCCTTTTGATTACTAGTGATCTTAGGTACTAATGTCTTAGCAACCCATTTAGCACCACTAGTTATACTCTTTCCACCTGTTGAATTGAAATTAAGAAAATTAGAACTAGGAGTTTTAAACACTTTCATCCTTTTGGAATCTTTTGGAGGTGAGGAAACTTCTTGCTTCTTTGGTTTATCATGAGAAAACCATCCATATCTATCCCTATATCTAGTTGTACCATTTGATGCATCCTTAGTTAGCGAAACTGTGCTAGACTTAGACACCTTAGGTATAGAACTAGATTGAGAGCTAGATTGAGAAGCATTAGGATAGTCTTTCGGAAGTATCACTTTGGTGTACTTTGTCCTGTGTGGAGTCTCAGCTTGTTCCTTTTTGACATGTTTCACAGGGGTAGCAACAAAGGTTTCTACCTTAATGGTCTTTGGTTCAGTCTTGACGAGTTTGGTCTTAACTCGTTTCTTTGAGTAATATGAAGTTGGAGCTTTGGACAATGGTTTTTGAGATTCCACTTTTGTTTTCACTTTGATTTTGGTAGATTCAATCTTTTTCTCAGTTTCTGAATCAAAAACATATTCTCCCTCCATGAATTTATCAAAATCATCTTTCGTGAAATCTTTTGAAAAAGAAAATTTCAATGGAGATTGATTAATTTCAGATTTAGTTGAAAATTTTGAAAAATCAGGAATCTTGGTGTCCAACTTCACATCATGGTTAGTCTCGGAAATTAGGTCAACTTGAACTGATACATCTTTGGTTTCACAAAAAAATTGAGTAGAAGTATCAACACCTATACTAGCACTAGGCTTAGGGTGAACAACTAACTCATCAATATTGTTGCATGTGAAAAACCTATAGAAGTACCATATCAAAACTAAACTATGTGCAAGTTCTTCATTAGAAAAATCAGATTGCACATAATCCTCAGCTATAAATGTAGCAGTATTTTGACAAGTACATCCAAGAGAATCAGTCAAGGTCTGAGTAGAGGTATTGGTAGATGAATCACAAGTAGTTTGTGTAGAATTGTCTACTAAAGCACTTTGGTCAGTTTGAGTAGAAGCAATCTCACAAACTTTCTTAGTATCAACAACAATACATTTATCCTCTGAATTCGGACTTTGAGACTTGAGATGATCAATAACTTTTTGTTGAGATTCTACCTTTTGTTGTAAACCTTCTATTTGTTTTTCCAAAAATGTGGTTGGAAAATACATTTTAGTTGGTTTAGGTGGAGTACAGACAGATTCTTGGTTTTGAAAATTTGATTCAATTTCTTCCAATTTGAAAATTGAAGATTCTTTTGTTTTGTATGAATCATTTATTGCATCATAATTAACCAAAAATTCTTGTTTTGGTATTCTCTCAACTTCATCAGTCTCAAATTCGTCATCCAATGGACGAATAAATTGTTGTATCATACCAAGTCGTAGGAATTTTTCATCATACAAGGGTTCAATTTCCTCTTTGGCTTTTTGCAATGGTGTGATATTCTCAAATCCCAACCCGAGAAGAAGTTCTGTTTTGTCAATTTTTGACTTGTTGAAATAGGCAGTGAAATTCAAGAGAGGATTTTGTTCAACTTTATATAACTTTTCTTGATAGAAAAGTATATTCTTTTTAAATTCCTCAACTTGTTTTTCAAGATTCTCAATCTCAATGCCTTTTAGAAAACAATTATGATTTAAATCAGAAATCTTCCTTTCGAATTCAACATTGTTTGGTTTAGCTTCTTGGAGCTTTTTATTAAGAATATCAACATCCATTTGTCTTGCATTTGCCCGAAGCCATTCATTGGTCTTTTGAATTTCAAGATCTTGATTGGCCTTTTCAAGATCATGAATGGTCTTTTCAAGATTTTGACATTTTTGTAATAACTTAGAATCAGGAGAGACATTCAACTCACATTCTTTGACCAACATCTCATCTTTGTATGCTTGAAAATCTTGTTTAATAGCATCATGTTCAAAAAGTAATTTGGAATGTTCTTCCAGAAGTTTTGAAAATTCACTTTTAGAAAATGAAATACTATTTTTCAACTTTTTGTTTTTGTTGGCTAAAGAGTTGATATGAGTTATCAAATTTGATAGGGCTAATCTACATGACTCTTTGTCCTTAATCAAAGAAAAAGTAGAGTCGAGATTTACCTCATCATCTGGGTATTCATCATCAGTGCTTTCTTCTTCAAAGACTTTGTTTTTGGCCAACCTTGCCATATAGCAAACATTAGCAGAGAGATCTTGATCTTCATCATCTGTGAGTAACAGCCATTTGTCATCTTCAGCTAGCAATGCATGTCCTGCTTCGACTTGTTTGGCTAACAGCATCTTCTGCTTGTAATACTCATAGTTCCGCTTTCGAGGTTGTTTGCAATCAACAACAAAATGTCCAGGAATACCACAATTGTAGCACTTTTTGTCTGATGCCTTACCCTTCTCAACAACTTGTTTCTCATAAATTTCCTTCTTTTCACCATATCTTGATCCATTAGCTTCATCTTGCTCATTACTCCTTGGATGATAGTGTTCCTTCTTGGAAATGCACTTGTAGAAGAAGTGCGGAGATTGTTGTTTGTTGGCCTCGCTTTGTAAAATTTCCTCTTGAAATGCTTTGTTACCGCGGTAAGAGCTTGATATAGTTCATCTGAAACACCATCTCTTGTAGCCATCAGATCATCTCCCTCCTCATCAGACGAAGAAACAACTACCATTTGTCTCTTAAGAGCTTCAGAAATCTTCTTCTCAACTATCAATGCCAAAGGATCAGAAGATACAACTTCTGGCATTTTGTTTGATGAAGCTTTGTTTAGGACTTGGTTTTCATTGAGTTTAAAAGATTCATAAAGAGTATGAATGGTGAACTTGGTCAGATTTTGATGTTGCTTGATCTGTGTTCCAAAATCTTCCCATTCTGGACCAAGAGCTTTGATGAATTTGATGTTTAGCTCAATCTCTGTTTTCTTGACATTGTTCTTCCTTAGCTCATTTATGACATTGCAGAATCTGTAGTAGACAGCTTCAAGAGATTCATTAGGCAATTTCGTGAAGTTGTCAAACTCAGTCAAAATATTGGTCAATCTTATCGTCGAAGTCACGTCAGCTCCTTCCATCTGTCTAGCCACCTCATCCCATATCTCCTTGGCCGTATCATAAGAATCAACAGAGCCATAGATTTCATCCGGTAGAGCTTTGTATAAGCATGACCTAGCTCTGTTATCTGCAGCTGTTCGATCTTTTTGTTCAGCATTCAAAAGATCAGGAGTTAGAATTATTGCATCAGTAGTGGGATGGCGATGAACGGCAAGTCCATTAAGGATGGAATCTTTCATCATATGACCATTTGTTTGACTTTCCACATAGTCCATAAATCTTTTCTTCCATAGTCCATAGGAACCACGGTAGAGAACTGGAGGTCTTGTATCTGAACCCAATGCCAATGCTTCACGAGAAGCCATTTGAGATTGATTTGATTTGAAAGATTGGATTGAATTAAGAACAGAAAATGAAACGATCTTGAGAAGATCGTCCTGGGTGAGATCGTCTTGTGTAAGATCGTCTTGAGCAAGATCGTCCTAGGTGAGATCGTCCTAGGTGAGATCGTCCTAGGTGAGATCGTCTAGGTAAGATCGTCCTAGGTGAGATCGTCCTAGGTGAGATCGTCCTAGGTGAGATCGTTCTAGGATTTTGATGAAATTTGGTTAAGTCTTGAAATTGAAACGATCTTGAAATGAAACGGTCTTGAAATGAAATGACTTTGAACTAAATGATTTTGGATAAAACGATCTTGAATTAAAATGAATTTGGATTGAAATGATTCAAGGAACTGGGACGATCTTGGTTGAAGATCGTCTTAAGTTCAGAGGAAATGGGACGATCTTGGTGAAGATCGTCTTAGGTATCGAGGAAATGAAACGATCTTGGTGAAGATCGTCTTGTTTTCTTTCTCAAAACTTATAGGTATTTGAGTTGACCAAACCAATCCTTTCGGATTAATTAGCCAGAAACAAACACTACACAACACACTCTTGTCTAGAACGATCTTGTGAGGATCGTCCAACAAGCCACATAGCACAAGAATGAAAAACGAGCTTTCAAAGACTAAGACGATCTTGGGAAGATCGTCCTAGTGAAGATCGTTTTGGTGTCATCGTCTTCTAAGGATCTTGGGAAGATCGTCCTAGTGAAGATCGTTTTGGTGTCATCTTCTTCATCTCATCAGTTTTCCAGAAAAAACTCCATTAACAACTTCAGAAAGCTTCAATAACTTTTGAATTACTGGGAGTTAAATCATGAAATCACTTGCAATCTGATTGTATTCACGTCCGCAACAGATTTATGAACAAAATTCAACACAAAACACAACAGATTCAAATCCCTCAAATTCGCGCCTAAAAACACAAAATTCAATCTCGAGAATTAGTTTGAATTGAAACTTGAAACTTGACAGGATTATGTTTTCAACAACCACGAATCTATTGGTGAACAAATAACTGTGATTTTATGTGATTTGAAGTGTGAATTTTGATGAACCAGTAGGTGAAAAATACGAACAAAAATTGTAAATAAATTTGATTTCGATGAATTTGTGATTGAATTCAGTTATGGATCGTCATCAGATTGATGTTTTTCTCTGATACCACTTGTTAAAACACGATTTCTATCACTGAATTCAATTCATCAATGGCGGTTTGGATAGTGTGTGTTCTTAGTGTTTGTGTGTGTTTTGAGAGAGAATCGTATGTAAAAATGTGTGTGTGTTACTGGTATTAAAAGTTATGGAAAAGTTATACAAAAGTTATGTGTAAGTTATGATCTCTAAGGTATGAGAGGGCTATTTATAGTCTAATTATACAATTATGCTAATTGTCACAATTAGCCCCTCAACCTTAGTAATCATTTATCTATGAATTAATAACAAGAAATTCCTCTAATCTAGATTACAATTTATCACTATTTTTGGATTTCTAACAATTGCACACGTTAAAGTTCAAATTCTTTAGAGTTGACAAGATAATCGTGAAAGGATAAAAATGCTCGCGTGGTACCACCAACCGCTCGCAAATCACCCAAACACCTAAGTTGCTAGTTTAATTACCCAAGCCGGTACCACTAATGCCTAGAAAATCTCCCCAACAATTAGTTTGCTTGATTATCCAATTACCAATTATGCCTATGTGAATGAAAACGTGGTACCACCAACCGTTTCTAAACACGTTTACCGATTAATTCCTATTATAGATTTGACATTCACCGTCATACCATGAACCGGTGACAACCGACCATAGACAATCGAATCGAAACGATAAACATATTCACCTAGTATCACTAACGATGAACACATAAACCATCAACATCAAAAGAATAAATCACAAGGAATTAATTGATAAAGATCACGACACAACGATAATTGAATCAACACTTGAATTAAAATATTGCAATCATATCATTCGCCAAGTTTCATCAAAGTGGATGATTAGAAATCTAGCCACTCATGCTAAATTGAAATTCATAAAAGAAATTGAAAGAGAACATATTGTACCAATGATTGTTGAATGTAAATTGCAAGACAAAAAATTAGATACGATCTAGATGGGTGTTCTTGAATCTTCAATGAATCCAATGACGAAATCTGAGATGATCCTTGAAAGAATTCGCGGTAGAACAACTCCTAGAAAGAAAACTTGATTACTTGGGAAATAGGGTTTATTTTTCTATTTATACCTCCCCAAAATCTGATGCAAAAGAGGCTGAAACCTAAGTTCCCCGTGCACTCACTGCGGCGCAGTGGGGATGATGCACTCCCACTGCGGCGCAGTGGAAGATCCCTGGAATTCTGTTCTTTAGGTGACTGCGGCGCAGTGGGGTGTGAATACTCCCACTGCGGCGCAGTGTAAAACCTCTGGAAAGCATTGGCTTTGGCACCCATTGACTGCGGCGCAGTGGGGTTTCCTTCCTCCCACTGCGGCGCAGTTGAAACTTGCTGAAATCTTTGGTTCTTCTTTATAAACCGCTCTCGAACACTCGGATCAACATCTTGGCCTAAAATCGTCAGAAAATGCACCAAATGGACGCACAACCTGCTAAGAACCTGAAAGCACTAACAAACACCATAAACGCGCCAAATGCATACAAAATTGACTCAAAACACATATGAAAAAGGCCAATAATGATGTGGGCGATCTATATAAATTGGTCACATCACATCCCCTACCTATTCAGATTCCTAACATCAAAAGAGTCTAAAAATATGGGCTCTGGCCTTGTCTTTATATCCTTCATCGCCCATATCACACAAAAACACTGTTATGGGTGAAAATTAAAGTACCAATGTCTTGAAAGCTTAAGATCTTGACTTATCAGGATCTTGACATAGATGAATATTCTGATAACTTATTAATATTTTGCTTATGTTATGTTTCAATTGTTATTATCATTTCCACATGAGTTAAGTATGCAGATTCCAGAATATTCGATATAAGGCTGTGGAAAATATCTCTAACGGTATAAAAAGCAAAGTCGCACATGGGACAATTCATCAACACGCAAAGAAGACTTGGTCTGCCAGTATAATCGGACTTCAAGTTGATTTCAGCATGAGGAGAAAAGCATCAACGTTCACTTGACTGGGCGAGATACTCTCCAACGTTCAATTATGGAAGACCTGGAAGATCCCTACAAATTCGCATAGTTAGTTAGTATCTAAGTCTATATAAACGAAGGAGGCTGATCGATTTAGGATATCTTTTTACTTATCTGCTACATCACTACACACTTGTATTCACACACACTGCTCTCGATTCTCTCATCTCTATTCTCACACTTAGTAATATCGATCAACCGAATTCCACCATTGTAATCATTTTAACGATCATTAATAAGAGAACAAAGGCAGGGACGATTGCTTCCTCCCGGGGTTTTTGTAACATCCCAAACTTTTATTAACGTTTGACTAAAGTCGTTAAGTCAAAATTATGTGTCCGTTAAGTCTATTGCTAGATTTAATGCTTATATGTGGTTTATGTGTTATATATGTGAGACTTGAAAGTCTTAATGCATGATATGAAAATATGTTTATGAAGTAATTATATGCCTATTAGGAGTGATTAACGAAGTATTTAGGTATTATATGGTCCTTGGAGGAGTTTTTGACTAGTAATGAGCTACATGGAAGCCTAGGGACCAAATTTGACATATGGTGAAACTCAAAAACGGGTTTAGGGTCATATGAGGAGTCATTTGAGTGTCATTATCAGATTTATTAACTTCCTCTCAAGCCCTAACCACCCTCTTTTATCCCTAATCAATTCTTGAGCAAAAAGGCCATCAAAAGTGCGATTCGGAAGTGTTTAATCTAGCCTTTCTCGTTCCCATTGTGAGTTGCAGGTATAGAAGGTATAATTTTATTGATTTATGATCATTTTGATTATAAGAGTCGTTAGGATTTATAATTGGGCATTAGGGAATCAATTAATGTGTAATTAGTGATGGTTTTGATGAAATAAGGCATGTATGATTTTCCTAAAGGTTGAAATGCGTTGTTAAGGTCTTAATATGAAAGATTTTGATGTATTAAGGTCTGATATTGGATTGGGAATCGTTTGGTGTTGGTTTGGGGTTCAATCGATCAAAGTTGTGCAGAATCGCAACGGGTTGCGGCGCAACTCAATTCCAGAAAGATAAGTTGCGGCGCAACGAAATGCTTGAGCTGTGGCACAACTCTATGTTGCGGCGCAACTTGTCTGTTTTCAGCAAATGTTATAGTTTTGAACCTTAACCTCGTTTTGACATCTAGCTTACGCCTGAAATCTAGAGTGTGTCCTTAGATATGTAATTCCAGATTATGGTCTTTGTGAGTCCCTTAAGTTCGATGGTTAACCAGGAAAGTGTAAAATACAACAAGTCTAATAATCACTAGATTGGACTAGTATTACTTGTAAATAAATGCAAGAGTATATAAACAAAGTAATACAAGACTTAAAGCAATAAACAAGTAAAGTGGAACATTATGTATTTTTCAATGGTGTATTTTATTTATGATGTTAAATAAAACACAAGGTTGTACGGAATCAAGATAATACAAATAAGTATGTATCCTAACAACCTATGAGTTACAAATGATCTATATTTGTCAAATAACTCTTTTGGATCGAGATACTTAAAGTTGTGAAGTATCCCAGTTTAAGATCGAGAGTATTTGGACAAATTCACTTTCATGCAAAGTGTATGCTTAAAAGTGTTTTTCTCAAGGAAATGACTTTGTATTTATAGGCAACAAAATTCACCAGTGAATTTTGTGCCGTACAAATATGGTTGCATACATTTAATGATCCGACAAGAACATTAAATGTATTGGATAAGGAATAATGATAAAGTCACATCAAATGACTTTGTATCCTTTTATCCAACCACCTTTACACACGTATACTTTGGTAAAGAACAAGTGGATTGTTCTTAGGAAAGTGTGTAAGGGAAAAGTCAATCCTCGATATCAGTGTTCAGACTTGTAGGGTCTAGAACACTGACAAACCTCCAGTGTACAGATCTGGTAAGACTTTCCAGTGGACTCCGCCATTTGTCAGTCTTCTTTCTTCAGACTTCAGTCTTTGACTTCAGTCAGAATGTCTTCAATAGAGTTGATCTGGACTGGGGTGAAGTCCAGTGAGCTCATCTGGAGAATACTCCAGATTTCCTATACAAGTATTTGCTCACTGGTCTTCCATTATTTCTAGACAAATCTTTAGAGGGACTCCAGATTCCAAGTCTGGAGTAGGTCCAGTAGAACACGTTTCTGGACAGATATTCAGTAAGGCTCCAGTAGTCGAGTCTGGAGCGAGTCCAGTAAATCTGGACTAAATCTGGACTAAATCTGGACCTAACAAATTCCCCCTATTTGTTTAGAAATAATGCAAGTGTTTTCAAGCTTAAATCTATACACTTTGTATGCTTGAAAAACACAAGTTTCGATTTGTCTAAAAAATCTAAGTTACTGGAAAACACTTTATAGATCATGAGTGTTTTCAGTTTCATCTTTTAAGTTCTAACTTAGACTAAATCTGATCATTTACTTATATGAATAAAAAATTGCAACTATTATTACGTACATCAACTGATAAATAGTTTACAATTTTCATAAAACAATAATTTACAATAAGTAAATGATAAGAGTCAGGCCCTTCTTTTTGATGTCTGTCCTGGAGCATCTTCAGTAGCATTTCTCTTTGGTGATGGAGAAGATGGTATTGATTCTGGCGTTCTTATGCCCATTGCAACTTCCATCTGTTGCTTTCTTCTCCATACCTTTTCAATTCTTTTCAGAATGCTTTAACATCAGTCGACACATTTGTCTTCCCCCTGAACGTTAAAGCGATTTCCTTCAGTTCACTCCATCCAAAAGCTTGGACTGAAGTACTTTTCCTCTCATCAGTAAAGTTACCCTCCCTGGTCAACTTTACTTCAAACTTAGACATGCCTTCATGATCTTCAGCCAATTTGATTTCAGCACCAGTGATCCTTCTAGCATCAGCCCTGAAGTTTAACATTTCATTATATTTTTCTTTCAGCTTGGCTTGCTGGATCAATGCTTCAGTTTCCTTGGACACTCTCCTTTGCTCTATAGCAGATTGGAGTTCTTGATGATTGATTTTTCGAGAAGTGTCCAGGGGAATGAAATTGCTTACATCAGCATCTTTGATTGCTTTGATTTGTCTGGCAGTCAATTTTGGTAAACCAGTAAGTCTCTTTCTGTACTCTATCTCCAGAGCACCAGCATTCTTTCTTATCTTTTTCTGGAGACTTACCAGTTCATCCTTCCTTTGTCTGATGAGTTCTGGTACACTCACGCCATAAATAATAGAATCATAGACTTGTTCTTCTTCAGCGTAGAATGAGCGTACATGAACATCATCCAATAAACTCAAACATTGATGAACTCTGGGGTCATCCTTCATCTTTTTATACACTTCAATATTAATGCCTAACCTGCCAGCATTGTAAGAATCCAGAGTACCCATAGTTACCATCTCCCTTTGATGGGCCAGCAGTTCATCTTTTTGATTTCTTTTGAAAATCTCTATCATGATGCATTCTTGTTTAAGTTTCTTGGATGTTTCATCATCAGCATCTTCAGTTTGCTCTTCCTCTTCACCAGATACCACTTTTTCTTTTCCTTTAACAGCCTTCAGTGTAGTTGGAATATCTGGGAAGGTCTCAAACTGGGGCTCACTGGCTTCAGTACCAGTAGCTTCTTCAGTTAGCCCGGCTTCAGTGCCATATGCTCTTTGTGACATGTGCTTCAGTGTTTGGTCACCAGACGACTTTTCCCCCTTGGAACGATCTCCAGTTCTTGACTTGAGATCATTTCATAACTGTTCAAGCATAAGTCTGTCCAGTGGACTAAAAGTTATACCTTCTACTGGAGTTGTTTCAGACACAACTTTCTTAAGTGTCTGTACTTCCTTCTGAACATTTGCAACTTCTTTAGGCAAGTGTTTTGGCAACTTCTCATCCAGTAACTTTTCTACTTGGGGTAACACCCCATCATGAATGCTATGAAGAACAGTCCCAGAAACTTCTTCACATAATTCTTTCAACATATTGTTTCTGAACTTCCTTGTACATTCATCACTTATAGTACTAACAACTGCACCTGGTCTAGTGTGGGTCTACTCTCCAGAGAACTGACCCTGTAAACCAAATTCTGAACATCTTCTTTTAGACCTGCCAGTTCACCAGTGACTGTAGTCTGAACAGAACTAACCAGCCTAGTCTCTAATCCCTGGACTGCCATTTTGATCTTTTCAGTGTTGTTGTTTGTGGCCAGTACCAGTTCATCAAGCTTCTCATAAACCAGCTTCTCATTCCCAGCAAAGACATTCATCTCAGAAGCAAGGTTATTTGATAATAAAGATTTGAAGTCTGAAATAACCTGAGATGAAGTCTGGAGTGATCTCTCCAGGTCCGCCACCTTACTTAAAAGGCCTTGGACCTCGGCAGAAGATGAAGTAGAGAGACCACTGGGAGGTTCAAGAGTTGAAGGTAATCTGTTCATTAGAGGAACTTGTGCCCAGTCCTCTTCAGTTGCAGCTTTAGATGTTGCAACTGGTGACTCCGGCGCACGAGGTGGAGGTTGAGATTCTGAAGGTTGAGTGGTTACTGGAGTGAAGTATTGAGTGTGTTCTGGAATTGAAGGTGGTGGTGGTGGTGGCATGTTTGATTGTGGTGGTGGCATTTCTGGTGGAGGTGTTGGCATTTATGGTAGATTTTCTTCTTCTTGTACATCTTCACCCAGAAAATTCATGTTAACATCAAAACCTTCAGACATTGGGGAATCAACATCATCCCATTCTGGAGTCATCCCCACTGTCTGTTCACCAGGCTGTTCACCAGTTTCTACATTAACCTGTTCACCAGCCTCTACATTCAAGTCTAGTGGAGCCTCTTGCTCAACTTCCTCAACAACCTGCTCAACAACCTTTTGTTCAAAAATTGGTGATCCATCTAGATTCATAACATCACCAGGATGTCTTTTTGGATTCACCTGGAGTCCAGCTCTCATCAGACGCCTATTAGTTCTAGGTCGTCTGGAAGGTTCAACAACTTCTGTACCTTGACCTTCTGGAGCAACTTGTCTAATGGGCTGTACAACCTCAATGATCTGTACATCATCACCAGATGGTCCTTCAACAGCTTGACCTCTATCTGGACCCATTTCAGCTTCTTCCCTTTGGAAGGAAAGCATGGACTGAGGAATATCTACCTCATCCAGTGGAGACCTGAGGTTGACCAGGTCCCTCATATACTCACTCACAGAAAAGTGAGTAGTATCAAAATCATACTGGTCGCCAAGAGCATTCTTAAACATAAGAGAAAGGAAACGAATATAAGGAACAAATGGTTTTCTTCCTTTCACTCTTAGGCGCTCAACCAGGTCATCAAAAAGAATTTGGGCAAAGTCCACTCTAAGCCCAAACCATAAGCAGTATGCAATCTGGAGGTGGGTTTGATTTATCTGGTCTAACCCTCCAGAACTGCCTCCCAGACATTCAACAATATGAGTGAAGAAATATCTCCATGAGTCTGACAGCTTGCTCATGTAGATAGTCCCTTTTCTGGATAGCTGGCCATGCTCATCCAAGATATCCGTGTGCCCCATTAGCCTGCATACTTCCCTTGTATTTATACCAGTGGGAAGCTCAATAGGCAACTCATTCTGTTCATGATAGTTTAACTGTAGAACAGACCTGAGCAGACTTGCAGTGAAACCAAGGGATCTGGTACCTCCCTTTACAACAAGCATATGAGATTCCTTTGGATTAGACTGATATCTGGCACATAAACATGTTGAAAACATAATATCTGGTCTACTGGCAGTTAAATACATCAGTGAACCAACCATGCCTCTATAGACAGTGGTGTTCACTGGTTTTCCATCTGGATCGGAGTCCAATGTCAGTGGTGCAGAAATTGGAGTTGGTTTAGATGGTGAAGAGTTCATATCAAATTTCTTTAAAAGATCTCTAACATATTTTTCCTGATTAATAAAGATGCCATCTTTGTTTTGTTTAATCTGGAGTCCAAGAAAATATGTTAGTTCACCCATTAAACTCATCTCATATTCAGTTGACATTATTTTCGAAAACTTCTTGCACATGTTTTCATCAGTAGACCCAAAAATAATATCATCAACATAAATTTGTACCATTAACAAATTACCTTTTTCATGAAGAATAAATAAGGTATTGTCAATTGCACCTCGTTTGAAACCATTTTTCAACAAATGTTTAGTCAGAGTGTCATACCAGGCACGTGGGGCTTGTCTGAGGCCATATAGCGCTTTGTCCAGACGATATACCCAATGTGGATGCTTTTCATCAGGAAACCTGGTGGTTGTCTGACATAAACTTCTTCTTCAAGCTTTCCATTCAAGAAAGCACTCTTTACATCCATCTGGTGACCTTGAACTGATGATAAGCAGCGAATGCTAAGAATATTCTGATCGCTTCAAGTCTAGCCACTGGAGCAAATGATTCATCAAAGTCGACATCTGACTGGCAGTAGCCTTGTGCTACCAGTCTGGCCTTGTTTCTGATTACGTGGCCATCTTCATCTACTTTATTTCTAAAGACCCATCTTGTTCCAATTGGTTCTTTCTTTCTAACTGGGAAAGGAACCAGATACCAGACCTTGTTCCTTTCAAACTGGTGAAGCTCTTCTTGCATAGCAGTCACCCAGCTTGGATCTTCCATAGCCTCGTCAATCTTCTTTGGTTCCATCAAAGATAGAAAACTAACGTATAAGCATTGATTACTGGAGGCTCTTCTGGTCTGAACTCCTCTACTGGAGTCACCTATGATCTGATCAATAGGGTGAGCTTTTGTCCATCTAGAGTATTGACCAGGATTGTTACTGACAACAATATAAGTGCAAGAATTCAGTTGAGTCTCCTCTAGAGTTGCTTCTGGAGGAGGATCTTGCCAGACTACTTCAGTATCTTCATCTGAGTCATTTAAATCACGATTTGCATCATGAAATTCTTCATTTGAAGGCATTTCCTGAAGTACTGGTTCAGTTTGGAATTCTTCATAAGAAGACATTTCTGGTACATTCTCAACTGACACTGATACTGGGGTAGTAGTACGCACATCTGATCCAATATTAATTTCAGAGGGTAGTTTGAAAATAATAGAAGGATAAAATGGAGTACTACTGGAGAGTTTCTTTTTCTGAACAGGTTCCAGATCAGGATGACTGGAAACTGTGTCTTTTGAATCTTCATTATTGTCGTTTATAGGATCGGATTCACAAAAGACAATTGGAGTTACTGGGGGAGTGTCAAGGGCTGGCTTCTTGTTGATTGCAACATTTGATTCATCAAATGTGACATGAATTGACTCATGGACCTTCTCCAGTCTCTTGTTGTAGACTCTGAAGGCCTTGCGAATGGCTGAATAGCCTAAGAAATACCCTTCATCAGCTTGGCATCAAATTTGCCTAACTGACTGGAGTCGTTCAGGATGTAAACTGGACATCCAAAAACGTGAAAATAACCAATGTTTGGTTTTCTGTTTCTTAAGACTTCATAGGCTGTCTTTTTGTGTCTTTTGATGTACACTGATCGATTCTGGTGTGGCAAGCAGTTGCAATTGCTTCCGCCCAGAAACTGGTAGACAGTCCAGATTCAGCAAGCATACTCCTGGCAGCTTCTACCAGCGTTCGATTCTTCCTTTCCACCACTCCATTTTGTTCTGGAGAGCGGGCTGATGAGAAATTCTGGGAGATGCCAGTGTCAGTACAGAATGACTCCAGAGTTGCATTCTGGAATTCTGTTCCATTGTCACTTCTTAACTGACACACCTCGACATGAAAAGTAAAACACCGGCTACAAGAGAACTAATGGAAGAAACCTACAGGAAAGGAATAGCAGCGGACAGGAGACGGAGCCAGTGGCGTATCGGTGAAGCACAGGAGCAACAAAAATAGCGAGAAAGCTAAGATTAGGCACGTAAGGGAGATGCCTGCTAAGGATGGATGGAAGGGACAAACGAGGTTAGGGTCAAAACAGGGAGTAACAACCAAGAAGAGGGAGGAGACGTATAGTAGAGGCAGGAACTAAAGGAATGGGTGCGGCGGCACGGTACGAATAATATCGTGTCAAGAAGCGGAAGAAATAGAGGAGGGGAAAAAAGATAAGGGGGAGGAGAGCAAGAGGGGTGGTCAAGAAGGGAGAAGGAATAGCAAATTAATGAAAACAAGGTGGAAGAGAAAAGGGATACGTAGAGGGGGATCGAAAGTGAAACAGGCTAAGCAAAACTTCGAGGTTAACTATGAACTAAAGCACCACCAAGCAGCCCCAAGCGCACCGGACAGGCGTGAGAGAAAAAGTTGGAGAGCGGTGATAGAGAATTTCTGGGAGATGCCAGTGTCAGTACAGAATGACTCCAGAGTTGCATTCTGGAATTCTGTTCCATTGTCACTTCTTAACTGACACACTTTTCGACTGTACTTGAGCTCAATTTGCTTGATAAGACAGATGATTTCAACAGCAGCTTCACTTTTAGACCTCAGAAAGATCACCCAACAATATCTGGAGAATTCATCTACTATCACCAGGGTGTATCTTTTACCAGCACGAGTCTGAACGTTCACTGGACCAAAGAGGTCCATATGAAGCATATGAAGAGGTTCAGATATGCTGAAATTCTGTCTGGTCTTGAAACTGGTACGTTTTTGCTTACCCATCTCACATCCTGGACATGGCCTTTCCTTTTTGAAGGAAACTGAAGGTATCCCATCTGCATGTTGTTTTCTGGACAACTTATTAATATTCTTGAAATTTAAATGGGATAACCTTTTATGCCATAACCAGTTTGTGTCTTCATCAGCTTGAGTATAGAAACACTGCTCTGAAGGAGAGCTTTCTATATCCATCACGTACACATTCCCTTTTCTGGGAGCAATCAACACTACCTTCCAGTCCTTGTTGAATACGATACCCTGAGCAATATTGAATAGAACTTGATAGCCATCATCACACAGTTGACTTACACTGATCAGGTTGTATTTCAAACCATTCACAAATGCAACACGTCTGAACTTGACTTGTCCATTGTTCAGAACACCGTATCCCTCAGTCTTTCCACAACCATCATTTCCAAAAGTAATGGAGGGTCTATCAGAAATGGTGAACTCCTCTAGCAGGGTCTTACATCCAGTCATCGTCCTGCCAGCAGCACTGTCAAGATACCAGATATATTTCTTTCGATCGCCCTGCACATACACCAGATACTTATTAGTTAGATTTGGGAACCCATCGACTGATGGGTTCACTGGACCCTCCCTTATAGGTCCCTGGGGCAATCTGGTTTAGTTTACTTTCTTCAACAGTGGTCTTAGTTGAAAAGACCACTGGGGTTGATAGTTTTGAAACCTTTTTCTTTTTCTCAACTGGAGAAATAGATTTAACTTTCTTAGCAAAAGGTTTTGTATTTTGTCTAGGGCCAGATGAAGTACCCTCAATAAAGTTTAATCTTGCATTAAAACTTTGAGATTGACGAGTCAGAATTTGAATCTGGCTCTCTAACCTGGACAAAATATTTTCTTAAGATGACACCTTAGCCTTTCCAGTCCTAGGCTTAGGTAGGGGATTGGTCTGAGGCAAAGGTTTATTCCGATAAACCTCTTTAACTGGAGTAGTCATCTGGAATGCTCCAGTCTTGACCTCTGGGGATTGAACTGGGTAAAAATTGGTCTTGGGAGTTACAGGCTCATCATAAACAGTGGTGGGCCTGAACCCCTCTGGTAATCGATCGATTACTGGTATTAATGATGCTATATGAGTATTTCCATCTAAGTATGCACGTTTTTGAGCAGGAAATTGATTTACTCCAACATCATATGGCTTTTTGGTTTCTAGCCATGATTTAATTACCAGTTTTTCTTTCTCTAAAATGACTTCAAGATCTTGTTTTTCTTGAATCAATTGTTCAGTTACCAGAACCTGGGCTTGAAATGCCAGTTCAATGTCTTGAAGTTCTTTCAATTTTGATTTTAAAGCAGTTATTTCAGAAGAATCTGTTTCTAGACCATTTACACAATCAGATCTAACAGTTTCTACAAATATCAAATCAGAATTAAGAGCTTCAGCTATGTCCAATTTTAGTTCTTGGTCAGTTGCACAATCATAATCACTAACCTTCTTAATAACAATGTCTACCCATCGTCCAGATGTGACATCTTTCTTCACCAGGTGCTCATCGTCCGCCAGAGCCATGTAACAACAATCTCTTTCTTCTTCTTCATCAGCAGATGATTCATCAGAAGGAACCCACTTCTCTTCAGTTGTTGCATTCATGCACTTATTATTGTTTTCAATTTGTTGTGCCATGAGAGCAATCTGGGCCTTAAGCTTTTTATATTTCAGTTTATAGCTATCATCAGGCTTATTATTTGAAGAGAATGGACCAGGCTTGGATACAAACTGGCTGGACCTGCACTCTTTCATGAAATGACCCTTTTTGCCACACTTAAAGCATGTCAAATTGGTCTTATCAGTTGAAGAACTGGATGCAAATTGTCCAGATGGCCTAGTTGCTCTTGCTTTGAAACGGTTAAACGTTTTAGCAATCATTGCAATGAGGTCATCATCATCAGTTTCATCACAACAGTCTGGAGAGATTTGACTGAACTCTCCAGAATCCATGAGTTCAGACACCATCTTCTTCATAGAAAATACATTCTCAGAAGATATCAGTGCTATACTATGTGGTTCAGTATGACTAACCACATTAGGACTACTGGAGGCATGGTTAAAAGCATCTTGTTCTGCCACCACTCTCTGGGCTTGATTTTCTTCAGTGTACCTGAAAGCTCCATATAGAGTTGAGAGAGTGTGTGTGTGCAGAGTTTTACCTTGTCGTAAGACCAGGATCATGTGAGACCATTTGGTGGGTAGAATATCACAAAATTTTTCCAGAAGTATATCCTTGTCCTTCTCAACCCCAAGACCTCTCAATTGGTTTATGATACTCATAAATCTGGTGTAAGTACCAGTGAGATACTCGTTAGGTTGAGCAAAAATGACTCATACCTCTTGTTTAAGGAGACCTTTCTGGTGACAATGGTGTCATCTCCTCCTTCATGCTGGTTTAAAAGTTCATCCCACATGGTTTTAGCACTAGGAAAAAGAACTAGTGTGGGAATTAGGGTTTCAGGAACGGCCCCGAGGATCATGTTTTTGAGAAGGGTGTCTAGATTCACCAATCTCCTCTCCTCTTCAGACCAATGTTCCTCCCTCTTTTCCCTTCCTCTTCTAGATCTAGAAGGATCAAGAAGGGGATTGAGAGGTGATGTAGGGACATAAGGACCTTCGTTTAAAATTTTCATCATGTTCCTCTCAATACCAGTGACATGCAAAACCATCCTAGCCTTCCACGTACCAAATTCATCACTGTTCCCACTGAATTTAGGAACAGGATTATTTGAGTAGTGCACATGCACGTGTGGAGAAGCAGGAGTAGGAGGAGGAGGATGATTAGTGTTATTAACAATTGGTGGTTCATTTTGATCATTAATATTTGCATTAGGATCGGAACCAAGACTAAAACCTTGTGTATTTTCTTGGTTAGCCATCAAGAAACAGATCTAGGCAATGTTTAGCTCTTCTGCTCTGATACCAAATGTGAGTCCCTTAAGTTCGATGGTTAACCAGGAAAGTGTAAAATACAACAAGTCTAATAATCACTAGATTGGACTAGTATTACTTGTAAATAAATGCAAGAGTATATAAACAAAGTAATACAAGACTTAAAGCAATAAACAAGTAAAGTGGAACATTATGTATTTTTCAATGGTGTATTTTATTTATGATGTTAAATAAAACACAAGGTTGTGCGGAATCAAGATAATACATATAAGTATGTATCCTAACAACCTATGAGTTACAAATGATCTATATTTGTCAAATAACTCTTTTGGATCGAGATACTTAAAGTTGTGAAGTATCCCAGTTTAAGATCGAGAGTATTTGGACAAATTCACTTTCATGCAAAGTGTATGCTTAAAAGTGTTTTTCTCAAGGAAATGACTTTGTATTTATAGGCAACAAAATTCACCAGTGAATTTTGTGCCGTACAAATATGGTTGCATACATTTAATGATCCGACAAGAACATTAAATGTATTGGATAAGGAATAAGAATAAAGTCACATCAAATGACTTTGTATCCTTTTATCCAACCACCTTTACACACGTATACTTTGGTAAAGAACAAGTGGATTGTTCTTAGGAAAGTGTGTAAAGGGAAAAGTCAATCCTCGATATCAGTGTTCAGACTTGTAGGGTCTAGAACACTGACAATCCTCCAGTGTACAGATCTGGTAAGACTTTCCAGTGGGACTCCGCCATTTGTCAGTCTTCTTTCTTCAGACTTCAGTCAGAATGTCTTCAGTAGAGTTGATCTGGACTGGGGTGAAGTCCAGTGAGCTCATCTGGAGAATACTCCAGATTTCCTATACAAGTATTTGCTCACTGGTCTTCCATTATTTCTGGAAAAATCTTCAGAGGGACTCCAGATTCCAAGTCTGAAGTAGGTCCAGTAGAACACATTTCTGGACAGATCTTCAATAAGGCTCCAGTAGTTGAGTCTGGAGCGAGTCCAGTAAATCAAGACCTAACAGTCTTAATGACTAGCTTATTAAGGCTGTTTACTAATCATAGGTAGACGAGAGTTGTTGCTTTGTTCGGTAACTTAGCTATCCTTTATTGCGTGCTACTTCGAGGTAAGATACACTACTTTGACACGCTGAGGGATTCAACAAAAGCATGGTTTTCAGAATATAACTTCTCTAATCTCATCTTGTATACTTAAGGGTATTCGGGTTGTATGGGAGGTTATATGGGATATGTATTTGACTTATGAGACCTGAAATGCATTCCCTTTATATGCAATGCAAAGTTATGTTATGAAATGATATGCATTGTAATGAAATGTGATGAAAGTATATGTTGATTATGATGTGCATGTATGTGTGGCTTGGTCATCTAGTTCACTAGACTTTATAAGTTGCCATGTCACGTGCACGTTTAAGGGCCCAAACGTAAAAGATGATTATATGTTATGTTTAGGTAACTTTGTCACCTAAACTATATGTGATGAAATCGAGCTCGTATATATGATGAAGTGTTAAGCTTAACCCGTATTCACCTTAGCCGGGTAGGTGCGTATATGTTGTTGCTTGGGTGGCTCCTTGCAACGTAATTACGTGGATTGAGTATCTCCGGGTGGAGTGATTACCCACCAATGTCATGAACATACGGACTACTCCTGGATTGGCTTGCCATTCCTTAACGACACTTGATGGACCGCCGTATGGCTCATCCATCTAGTCGGGTGTGAGGTTCCCGTTAGGTCTTATGACCGCCTACACACAAACTTACACCTTATATGATATGCGTGACTTATGTCACACCTAATGTGATGATGAAATGATGATTAGGCACATTTAGGATGATTAATCCTACCATGAAAGATGTTGATGCTATGTTGAGTATGTGATGATATGTGAAATGTGTCTTTAATATGAAAAGCTGCTTTACCAAGCTTTAATTGGACAAACGTTTATTTAACTTAGTGTTATCTTACTTAGCTAATTCGTTAGCTAACACTTGTTTCTTGAAATGTGTTGTCCCCTCAGGTTTAGCAAGCTAGAAGTGTTGATGGAAAGTGAGCGAGGCATGGGTAGAATACTTGAAGATGCTTTTAGTTACCCATAGTTGCTGCTCTTTTAGACATTTTATTTCGTTATGACTATTATGTTTTGATATGACTTGTATACGGTTGTTTTATGTTGGGCAACCGTAGGATTTCCATTTATACTATTTTGATGATGTGACGAGTAACACCTCCTATTTTATGAACAAACCAAACTGGATTTTATGGTTTGGACTTTTAAAACGTTATTCCGCATTCTTTAACACCGTTAGGTGAAAAGTTTTTGGAAGTCTGTATTTTTAAACGACGGGTGTTACAGTTTTTATGCCGGCGATCCATACGGATTAAGGGCTTTTCCTCGATAACAAATCTCGGTGTTCTTGTTCCCTTATCTTTACATAATTTTGTTAATTATACGTTCTATATTATAATTAGCATTATATTATGTTCTTAGCATTATATTTGCATCTATACATTCTTAGTTTGCGATTATATTTGTCCTTTTAATCCTTGTTTAGTCGACATCTTTATTAAGCAAATCTTTACTTCAATACGCATCTTTGAAACTCAACATATTTTGCAAGCCCTTAACCTCACGAATGAAAGTTTGGTTACATAATTGATCTAAGTGTTCAAGTGTGATTATCTTGGGTAATTTTTGACCAAAACAAACACCTACAGAAGAACCTCCCAGTATACTGAAGGATTTGTTTCCCTCAGCCTTTCCAGGAGCGACTTCATCCTACCCAACTCATCTCTAGTGTTCTTGAGTTCCTCCTGAGTCGAACTGAGTTCAATGCAAAGTTCCTTCAAGGCATTGTTCAAAACTCTGACCTTGGCCTCTAGACCAGTCTTCACCTCCAAACCCATTTCTTTCTCTATCTCGATAGATTCTTTATAAGATTTGATCAGGCCTTGCATTGTCTCTATGATTTCATCATTCAACTTGTCTTTAGCAATTTGCTGCCTCTCCAGTTCGGTAAGAGACTGAAAAATAATACAAAGATGAGTTGGAAATAATAATAAATCAATTATAGCGAAAATTTTTAAAGCGTACCTCTTGAAGAAATTCTCCCAAAGATTTTAAAGAAGACATAACGTAAAGAGTGTATTTTCGAAAAGAAGAAAAACTATTTGTGATTTACAAAGTGTAAAACTGTTAGCTTATATAGAGGGGTAAAAGACTAGAAATTGAACCGTCATGTTGTTACCTATCAAATCAAAACTCTTGGTTATCCAAGTTCCACGCGTCTTATCTTTAAGATGGTTTCAAAATTAACTGTTTGACTTCGGTCAAAGCTTTCTCTTGAAGTTTCAAAGTTATTTCAACTAGTCTGATATTGGATTGGGAATCGTTTGGTGTTGGTTTGGGGTTCAATCGATCAAAGTTGTGCAGAATCGCAACGGGTTGCGGCACAACTCAATTCCAGAAAGATAAGTTGCGGCGCAACTATCTTCGTTGCGGCGCAACGAAATGCTTGAGCTGCGGCGCAACTCTATGTTGCGGCGCAACTTGTCTGTTTTCAGCAATTGTTATAGTTTTGAACCGTAACCTCGTTTTGACATCTAGCTTACGCCTGAAATCTAGAGTGTGTCCTTAGATATGTAATTCCAGATTATGGTCTTAATGACTAGCTTATTAACGGTGTTTACTAATCATAGGTAGACGAGAGTTGTTGCTTTGTTTGGTAACTTAGCTATCCTTTATTGCGTGCTACTTCGAGGTAAGATACACTACTTTGACACGCTGAGGGATTCAACAAAAGCATGGTTTTCAGAATATAACTTCTCTAATCTCATCTTGTATACTTAAGGGTATTCGGGTTGTATGGGAGGTTATATGGGATATGTATTTGACTTATGAGACCTGAAATGCATTCCCTTTATATGCAATGCAAAGTTATGTTATGAAATGATATGCAATGTAATGAAATGTGATGAAAGTATATGTTGATTATGATGTGCATGTATGTGTGGCTTGGTCATCTAGTTCACTAGACTTTATAAGTTGCCATGTCACGTGCACGTTTAAGGGCCCAAACGTAAAAGATGATTATATGTTATGTTTAGGTAACTTTGTCACCTAAACTATATGTGATGAAATCGAGCTTGTATATATGATGAAGTGTTAAGCTTAACCCGTATTCACCTTAGCCGGGTAGGTGCGTATATGTTGTTGCTTGGGTGGCTCCTTGCAACGTAATTATGTGGATTGAGTATCTCCGGGTGGAGTGATTACCCACTAATGTCTTGAACATACGGACTACTCCTGGATTGGCTTGCCATTCCTTAACGACCCTTGATGGACCGCCGTATGGCTCATCCATCTAGTCGGGTGTGAGGTTCCCGTTAGGTCTTATGACCGCCTACACACAAACTTACACCTTATATGATATGCGTGACTTATGTCACACCTAATGTGATGATGAAATGATGATTAGGCACATTTAGGATGATTAATCCTACCATGAAAGATGTTGATGCTATGTTGAGTATGTGATGATATGTGAAATGTGTCTTTAATATGAAAAGCTGCTTTACCAAGCTTTAATTGGACAAACGTTTATTTAACTTAGTGTTATCTTACTTAGCTAATTCGTTAGCTAACACTTGTTTCTTGAAATGTGTTGTCCCCTCAGGTTTAGCAAGCTAGAAGTGTTGATGGAAAGTGAGCGAGGCATGGGTAGAATACTTGAAGATGCTTTTAGTTACCCATAGTTGCTGCTCTTTTAGACATTTTATTTCGTTATGACTATTATGTTTTGATATGACTTGTATACGGTTGTTTTATGTTGGGCAACCGTAGGATTTCCATTTATACTATTTTGATGATGTGATGAGTAACACCTCCTATTTTATGAACAAACCAAACTGGATTTTATGGTTTGGACTTTTAAAACGTTATTCCGCATTCTTTAACACCGTTAGGTGAAAAGTTTTTGGAAGTCTGTATTTTTAAACGACGGGTGTTACAGTTTTTATGCCGGCGATCCATACGGATTAAGGGCTTTTCCTCGATAACAAATCTCGGTGTTCTTGTTCCCTTATCTTTACATAATTTTGTTAATTATACGTTCTATATTATAATTAGCATTATATTATGTTCTTAGCATTATATTCTGTTCTTAGCATTATATTTGCATCTATACATTCTTAGTTTGCGATTATATTTGTCCTTTTAATCCTTGTTTAGTCGACATCTTTTTAAGCAAATCTTTACTTCAATACGCATCTTTGAAACTCAACATATTTTGCAAGCCCTTAACCTCACGAACGAAAGTTTGGTTACATAATTGATCTAAGTCTTCAAGGGTGATTATCTTGGGTAATTTTTGACCAAAACAAACACCTACAGAAGAACCTCCCAGTATACTGAAGGATTTGTTTCCCTCAGCCTTTCCAGGATCGACTTCATCCTACCCAACTCATCTCTAGTGTTCTTGAGTTCCTCCTGAGTCGAACTGAGTTCAATGCAAAGTTCCTTCAAGGCATTGTTCAAAACTCTGACCTTGGCCTCTAGACCAGTCTTCACCTCCAAACCCATTTCTTTCTCTATCTCGATAGATTCTTTATAAGATTTGATCAGGCCTTGCATTGTCTCTATGATTTCATCATTCAACTTGTCTTTAGCAATTTGCTGCCTCTCCAGTTCGGTAAGAGACTGAAAAATAATACAAAGATGAGTTGGAAATAATAATAAATCAATTATAGCGAAAATTTTTAAAGCGTACCTCTTGAAGAAATTCTCCCAAAGATTTTAAAGAAGACATAACGTAAAGAGTGTATTTTCGAAAAGAAGAAAAACTATTTGTGATTTACAAAGTGTAAAACTGTTAGCTTATATAGAGGGGTAAAAGACTAGAAATTGAACCGTCATGTTGTTACCTATCAAATCAAAACTCTTGGTTATCCAAGTTCCACGCGTCTTATCTTTAAGATGGTTTCAAAATTAACTGTTTGACTTCGGTCAAAGCTTTCTCTAGAAGTTTCAAAGTTATTTCAACAAAAATGTTTTTATTAAAATAACTTTGGGGACAATTGTTATGGGTGAAATTTCAAGTACCAATATCTTGAAAGTCTAAGATCTTGGCATATCAGGATCTTGACATTGGTGAATATTCTGATGACTTACTAATATTTTGCTAACGATTATGATTCAATTGTTACTATCATTTCCACATGAGTTAAGTGTGCAGATTCCGGAATATTCGATATAAGGCTATGGAAAATATCTCTAACGGTGCAAAAAGGAATTCGCACATGGAATTAATCATCAACACGCATCGGACTTTAAGTTGATTTCAGCATGAGGAGAAATGCATCAACGTTCACTTGACTGGTCAAGATATTCTCCAACGTTCCAATACTGAAGACCTGGAAGATCCCTACTATTTCGCATAGTTAGTTAGCATCTAGGTCTATATATATCGAATGAGGCTGATCGATTTAGGATATACCTTTACTTACTCGCAACAACTCTACATACTTGTATTCACACACTGGTATTCACACACTGCTCTCTATACTCTCATCTTTATTCTCACACTTAGCAATAATCGATCAACCGAATTCCATCATTGTAATCATTTTAACAATCATTAATAAGAGAACAAAGGTAGGGACGATTGTTTCCTCCCGGGGTTTTTATGCCGGCAATCCATAAGGATTAAGGGCTTTTCCTCGTCAACAAATCTCAGTGTTCTTGTTCCCTTATCTTTACTTTTATTTTGTTAATTATTAGATCTTCATTATAATTAGCATTACATTCTGTTCTTTACATTATCTTGATACGTTTAAATTCTTTATTTACGATTATCTTTGTCCTTCAATTCCTTGTTTAGTCGACATCTTTCTTTAATAAATCTTTTCTTTAACACGCATCTTTGTCTTCAATTCCTTGTTTAGTCGACATCTTTCTTTAATAAATCTTTTCTTTAACACGCATCTTTGAAACTCAACATACTTTACAAGCCCTTAACCTCACGAACGAAAGTTTGGTTACATAATTAATCTAAGTCTTTAAGGTAGATTATCTTGGGTAATTTTTCACCAAAACAATCAACAAGTGATCAAGCCACCAAAGATAGACTTGAAGCATTGGAACGAAAGTTTGCTAAGTTGGGGAAAGCTGAAAATCGGAGTGTTTCTCAAGTTTCTTAAGAATACCCGATTTGTGAAAGTTGTGATGAGCTTGGGCATACGGCTTTGCAATGTCCATTAGTCCCGGAACAAGTTGAAGAAGTGAATCAAGTGTATGGGGAAAAGAGGCAATTTGACATGAACTCCAACACTTATCATCCGGGAATGAGAAATCACCCCAATCTTCGGTATGGAAATTCTTCAAATCAACTCAACCCGAACTTTCAAGGAAATAACCAAAATAGTGGAGCACCATCTCAACCATTCCAAGGCCGAAATTACAACCAAGGAAATTACCAAGGTGGCCAAAATCAGGGAGGATTCAATAGAGGCTACCCAAGGAACTATCAACAAGGTAATGATCAAGTTGGACCTTCGGGAGGTAATGAGGTGTCAACCCGAGAAATCATGGAGTACTTGAAGGAGATGGATAGGAAGAATGAGATTCGGGATAAGACGGTTGAGTCTTTGCAAAAGAAAGTTGGTCAATTGGCGGAAGATGTATCGGCATTGAGGAAGGATCCGGGAAAGCTACCAAGTGATACAAAGATCAATCCACAACATCAAAGTGGCGGTTCCAAGAATGTCAAAAATGTGGAAATCAACAATGTAAGTACTCTTCGTAGTGGTAAGATTTATGATAATAAAGTTGTTCCTCCATCATCACTTGTTGATGGTGTGGTGGAGGATGTTGATGAGAGTCAAGATAGTGAGCATGAACCGGAATTTGTTCTACCTAAATCACCTAAAAAAGTGACTTTTAAAGAGGTAGAAAACAGTAGGTCTAGTGGTAAATTTTCTGAAAAACAAGGAAAGGATATGGAGGGTAATACCATTCCTTTTCCTTTGGCTTTAATTGATCCAAAACTTAGGCCTACACTCAAGAAAAGAGGTCCCCATGAGGAAGAAATGTGGGAAATTTTTAAACAAGTTAAAATCAACATACCTCTTATTGACATAATTAAGCAAGTTCCAACTTATACTAAATATCTTAAGGAGTTGTGTACCCAAAAACGGCACCATAAACTTTCAAAGAAAATTGTATTAACCGAAGAAGTTAGTGCCGTTGTGATGGGTATACTTCCACCTAAACTCCAAGATCCGGGAGCGCCTTTGATTACTATTCAAGTTGGTGATTTTAAAATGAATAAGGCACTTTTGGATATGGGGGCGGGTGTGAGTATTCTTCCGGGAAGTTTGTATGACCAATATGACTTTGGACCCTTGGAAAAAGTCGACACCACCTTGGTTATGGCTGATTTGTCCCTTAAACTTCCTAGAGGAATTGTCCAAGATGTGATTGTTAAGGTTGAGGACTTTTACTAGCCCGTTGACTTTTTGGTGTTTGATTTTGCATCAAGTGGTAACGTTAGGCAGCCCAATGTTATCATGGGTATACCCTTTTTGGCAACCGCTAATGCCTTGATTGATTGTAGGAGGGGTACGGTTGAAATGACTTTTGGCAACCGTAAGTTGAGGTTAAATGTTTTGCTAGTGTACCTAATGTTTTGGTCAAAAATTACCCAAGATAATCTACCTTGATGACTTAGATTAATTATGTAACCAAACTTTTGTTCATGAGGTTAAGGGCTTGTAAAATATGTTGAGTTTCAAAGATGCGTATGGAAATAAAGATTTACTTAAGAAAGATGTCGACTTAACAAGGATTAAAATAACTAAGATAAACGTAAATAAAGAACTATGATGAATCGAAATAATGCAATGAACAGTAAGTAATGTTAACTACGATTAAGATCTAATAATTAACGAAATAAAGTAAAGGTAAGGAACAAGAACACCGAGATTTGTTATCGAGGAAAAGCCCTTAATCCTTTATGGATCGCCGGCATAAAAACCCCGAGAGAAAGCAATCGTCCCTGCCTTTGTTCACTTATTAATGATTGTTAAAAATGATTACAATGGTAGAATTCGGTTGATCGATATTGCTAAGTGTGAGAATAGAGATGAGAATATCGAGAGCAGTGTGTGTGAATACAAGTGTGTAGCGAGTGAGTAAAAAGATGTCCTAGATCGATCAACCTTATTCGTTTATATAGACCTAGGATCTAACTAACTATGCGAGTTTATAGGGATCTTCCAGGTCTTCAGTAATTGAACGTTGGAGAGTATCTTGCTCAGTCAAATGAACGTTGAAGCTATTCTCCTCATGCTGAAATCAACTTAAAGTCCGATTATGTTGGGAGACTGGATCTTCTTTGCGTGTTGATGATTAATCCCATGTGTGAGTTCCTTTTTGCATCGTTAGAGATATTTATCTTGACTTCATATCGAATATTCTGGAATCTGCATGCTTAACTCATGTGGAAATGATAATAACAATTGAAACATAACGTTAGCAAAATATTAATAAGTTATCAGAATATTTGTCTATGTCAAGATATTGGTACTTGAAATTTCACCCATAACAATTGTCCCCAAAGTTATTTTAATAAAAACTTTTTTTGTTGAAATAACTTTGAATCTTCTAGACGAAGTTTTGACCGGAGTCAACCAGTTAATCTTGAAACCACATTAAAGATAAGACGCGTGGAACTCGGATAGCCAAGAGTTTTGATTTGATAGGTAACAACTTGACGGTTCATTTCCTATCTTTTACCCCTCTATATAAGCCAACAGTTTTACACACTATGAAAATCACAAATAGTTTTTTCTTCTATATATTTTTCATTATGTCTTCTCTGAAATCTTTGAAGTGTTTTCTCACTTGTTATTCTTGTTGTGCAATGACTTGTATTTATAGGCAAAGTTAACATTGGGATGTTAACTTTGGCCATACAAATATGGTTGAGAACATTTAAGGAATAACATTTAATTCCTTAAAATGCAGTGTAAAGTTGCAGTATAAAGCAACTTTACTCAACCAGCTTTATGTACCTTTTTGTACTTAAATAATAAGATAAATCTTATTATCCGGGTAAAAGCACATAAAGCATAAAAGTCAATTCCTCGTAATCAGTGTAAAGCTTTGTAAGAGCTTTCCACTGACGGTCTCCAGTTTGTAACTGACTAGAATGTCAACTGGGCTTCGCTGCCATTGTCATTCTCTATCTTCCACTTGTTGTCTTCGACTCCAACTGGAAGGATTCTTCCACTGGTCAGTTCTCAACTGGAGGAAGTCTTCAGTTGCGTTAACTGTACGATGCAACTGGACTTCAATATATTTCTGGACAAATCTTCTTGGTCTCCAGGTGCAACTGGAGACTGGCCAGTTTCACTAAAACTGGTCCTAACAAATTCCCCTATTTGTCCTGAAATATTAGCAAGTCTTTTTCAGTTCTTGTATCTGTACAAGTGTGAACTGGAGAGACTTGTTCGATTAAATCTATCTAAGTTTTCCAAGGCATTTTTATAGATCAATAAATGCCTTGGGTTATTCTTTTAAGTTTGTTAGATCTAATCTATTATCTACCTTGTGGTTACAAACTGGTAACTTCATTTATACAAGGAAATAAAATTTACACAAGTTACAGAATGTAAATAAAGTTACAAGTAGATAAACTGAAAGAAAAATTTAGCTTGATGGCCCTTCACCAATTTTCCTTTTCTTGGTCACTGAAGAGATAGGTTGTGAGTCTTCAGGATCAATGTTCAACTTCAGCTCCAGATTCTCTTTGTGTTGAATCTTGCCCTTCAAGAAGTTGACCCATGCTTTCTCAAACCTATTCCTTTGTGCCTTGGCCTCCAAAAAGTTTACCATCTCAACCCATTCTGAGAACCCATATTGCATTGCACCAGGATTGTCAGTTTTAACCAGTGGCCCTCTGGTATAACTGACCTCAACGTGAAAGTACTTGGTGCCTGGCTTAATTATTACATTAACACCATTGATAGTCCCACTATGTCTTCTGGTTGCCATGATCTGGGAGTAATAGCTTCTTGCTTCATATTCATTTGATATTTTAATACTCCCAGCTCCAGCAGCCAGTACAGCAGACTTGATGTCATCATTCGATACCTCGCCAGTTGGTTCTATGAATGTACTAAGGTCAGCATCTCTGGTCAGTGGTTTTCTTGGTTGAGGGTTCCTTCTTGGTGGATTCAATACCCTTTTTACAACCTTCTTAACATTTTCAATTCTTTTCATGATCCCACTGGCCAGATTCTCTTTGTGTTGAATCTTGCCCTTCAAGAAGTTGACCCATGCTTTCTCAAACCTATTCCTTTGTGCCTTGGCCTCCAAAAAGTTTACCATCTCAACCCATTCTGAGAACCCATATTGCATTGCACCAGGATTGTCAGTTTTAACCAGTGGCCCTCTGGTATAACTGACCTCAACGTGAAAGTACTTGGTGCCTGGCTTAATTATTACATTAACACCATTGATAGTCCCACTATGTCTTCTGGTTGCCATGATCTGGGAGTAATAGCTTCTTGCTTCATATTCATTTGATATTTTAATACTCCCAGCTCCAGCAGCCAGTACAGCAGACTTGATGTCATCATTCGATACCTCGCCAGTTGGTTCTATGAATGTACTAAGGTCAGCATCTCTGGTCAGTGGTTTTCTTGGTTGAGGGTTCCTTCTTGGTGGATTCAATACCCTTTTTACAACCTTCTTAACATTTTCAATTCTTTTCATGATCCCGCTGGCCCGATTCTCTTTGTGTTGAATCTTGCCCTTCAAGAAGTTGACCCATGCTTTCTCAAACCTATTCCTTTGTGCCTTGGCCTCCAAAAAGTTTACCATCTCAACCCATTCTGAGAACCCATATTGCATTGCACCAGGATTGTCAGTTTTAACCAGTGGCCCTCTGGTATAACTGACCTCAACGTGAAAGTACTTGGTGCCTGGCTTAATTATTACATTAACACCATTGATAGTCCCACTATGTCTTCTGGTTGCCATGATCTGGGAGTAATAGCTTCTTGCTTCATATTCATTTGATATTTTAATACTCCCAGCTCCAGCAGCCAGTACAGCAGACTTGATGTCATCATTCGATACCTCGCCAGTTGGTTCTATGAATGTACTAAGGTCAGCATCTCTGGTCAGTGGTTTTCTTGGTTGAGGGTTCCTTCTTGGTGGATTCAATACCCTTTTTACAACCTTCTTAACATTTTCAATTCTTTTCATGATCCCGCTGGCCCGATTCTCTTTTGCCTTATCCACTGATATATTCAAACTTCTGGCATCAAATTCAGCTTCTTCATCAGGATAGTGCCTGTCCAGTTCAATGTCAAGCATTTCTTTCAACATGCCCACTATCCTGTCATCATTTTTTACTCTGGCATACTCCTCCTTAGTGATTCCCAAAAGATGAGCATCACTAATATCAAGCAATTTAATCTGTGCAAGATGTGCTCTGGCTTCAGCTTAGTTTCTTTGTTTCATCTTCTTTCTTTCTTTAATTTCATTGCCAAGTCTAGCCAATCTTTTGCTATCACTTTCTGAAACTGGAGGAAGCCTATCCAGATTGCCAGTTTCCAACATAAGTACATCAGTGGCCGGCTGGGCAGATACATCAGATGCTAAACCTTTGCCTTTGTCAACAACAACAACATTCCCCCTATCACTTACATCACCAGTTTCATAAATTCTTTGCTCACCAGCTTCAGTACTGGCAGCCACAATCATTTCACTACCTGTTTGAGTTCCAGATGGATTACTTTCAGTTTGAATTTATGCAAGAACTGCACTTCTTTCCCCCTTGGCAGCATCTAGACCTGCCCTAATAACTTCCCATTCAGAATGGTGAGCTGGCAACCGGTCAAGAGGCTGCCACGATTGCATGTTCTTGCATTCTTTGAATATGGTGCACATCATCCTGAAAGATCTCCATAGGTGGTTGGTTTCTTTTGACTGGGTCAGAACATTTGCTACAACTTGTTCCTGACCAGTTTTTAGTTCATTTAAAATCTTGGAATCTTCATCCAGACCAGAAACCACCTTATCCTTGACTTCTTCATCCTTTTTCTTCAAACTTTCTACTTCAGTTGTCAGTTTATCCAGAGACTGAGCATGAAGTGATACCTGGGTGTTCAAGTTATCAATGCTGCCCCTCAACTGGTTGATCTCAGTAGTGAGTGGGGCCAGATCAACCTGAGGAGTGGCCAGCTTGGTGATCTCAGATATCACATTTTCTATCAATTGTTGTTCTCTAGCACCCAGCGTATCATCTATTTTCTGACCAACTGAAGTCATTAACTGTTGCCCAAGTTCAGTCACATTCAACCCAGGTTTGTCAACCAATTCTTTTACCTGTTTTTCAATCTCCTTTAAATCCACTTCAGATGTTCTAACAGTGTTGCCCAGCAAGTTGGAGATTGAGGTTGTGACCTTGGACTGAGTGAGGTCAAAGACTTCTTTTAAAGATGTTTACAGATTGTTGCAGCCAGTGACCAGCTCATTCAGCTTTTTCAACACCAAGTCTTCATTTGATGAAAACTTGTTAATCCCCAGATCAACCACTTTAATATTGGTCAAGTGATCCTTGTGGTATCTGGAGAAAGACTTGGTGTTTTTGTCAAGTGTCTTTTGAATATCCTCCACCCTGGTGAGAAGGTTTTGGATATCGGCTTGAACAGAGACAACTTGACTGTCCAGTGACGGAGGAGAAGGTGTCACTGGACCAGCAGCAGTTTCTACTGGAGCAACTGGAGGAGGCAAATTTAGAGAAGTCTCCACAGTTGACATCGCAGCAGTTGTTGAAGTAATAATAGGAATGGTGGAAGAAGAAAGGACTGGAAGTTCAAATTGTTGGACATGCTGAGAATGCTCAGGTGTGTCCAACGGCGGCGGTGGTGGGGCATTTCTCGAAGGAGTGAGAATTGCCCAGATGGTGATGGTGCCATACGTCTGTTTCCAGACATATAGTTATAAGTGGGAAAAGGAATATTTGTAGGCTCATTTTCTTGAGTTTGTGAAAGTGAAATTGAAGTATCTGGAGGCGAGACTTGAGATGAAGGGTTTTGATCTTGTACAGCAGAATCAAAAATCTCTAAGTCTGATTCAGTACCTTCAGAATCCGAAGACTCTATAAGGATTTCCTCGTCATTAACATTCATGTCCAGATCCATGAATGTAACTGAGGGCTGACCAGATGGGTCAGTCTCCAGATGACCTTCCCCAGTTTCCTGGTTGGGTGCATCTGTTGGAGGATCAGATACCGAGGTATCTTCACCAGGGATAGAGGTCAGTGGGGTTGCCTCAGTTATAGTTGCTCTATCCACAACCATAACAATTCCAGTAGACGAACTGGTGGGTCCCTCATTATTTTGAGGCCCGCCCAGTTGTCCTTCCGACTCACCTTGGATTGGTGCATCGGTTTTTGTGAATGCCAGCCGCATTCGATCTGGAATCTCGACCTCTCCAGCTTCAGATACTAGAGAGTCTAGATTCCTCAACAAATCTGGGACAGTGTAAGGTGAATCTGTGCTTGAATAAGCTTCACTGCCCAGAATTTGTAGAAAACAAAGAGAGAGAAACCTGGAGAAGGGGATACATAGTCCCCTGGTGCCCTTCAGTTTTTGAACCAGGCTTCTGTAAAGGATATCAGCAAAATCCACTCTCAATCCATTCCACAAGCAGTATGCCATTTCTGCTTGTGCGGAGTTAATCTGGTCAAGTCCACCAGAACTCCCACCCATACTTTCCACAAGGTGGATGAAAAAATACCTCCATGAGGGTGTAAGACCCTTCATGGTCATCGCACCTTTAGTTTTCAACACCCCTTTCTCCAGGCACTCCTTATGTCCCATTTCAAGGAGGACCTGGCGAAAATTAATGTTTGGGGGGATGACAACTGGAGATTCACCCTCTCTCTAGTAGTTGAGGTGTAAAGCATCCCTCAACACATCTGCTGATAGGGTACACTGGACTGTTCCACCTTTTAATGTGAAAGTGATGGAAGAACAATCAGAAGAAAGAGTAGCAGTGTACCAAAACTCACACAAGTAGTCGTGAAACATCTTGTGTGGGTTTAGAGAGAATGAGGGTCCAATTGGAGAATCCTTCAAAAATCTTTGGATTCTTCCAATAAGGGTATTGGACCCATGGGTTCCTTGTAAACTCGCCATCGGATTATTTGGATTTAATTTGATGAGCGAAGTGTTACCAGGAGCACCAGGTGCCTGTTTGACATCTGGTGAAGGAGCATATGGGACAGATAAGAGATTTACATCTCTTGAACGGGAAGATTTAGGTGCCATTGGAAAATGAAACTGAATTTTTGGAATTAGGGTTCTTGATTTATGAAGCAGAGAGAGAAATGAAGCAATTTTTAGATGATTGGGAAGTAAATGAAAAGAATGTAAAGGGAAGTAAATGTGATCGGAGTAAATAAGGGTATTTATAAGGAATTCAAGATCCCAATGAAATACCAAAAATTATATTTTATTAACAAAATCAATTTTGTAGATATTTTAACAAAATAAGTTTGAATTTTGAAATAAAAACATAATTTACCGTGTCAGCATTAAATGCTACGACGGCTTAACTTACCCACGCGCCCACTAATTTTAATTTTCCCAATAAAAATAGTTGTCAAATACCAAAATGACTTTAAACACGTCGGATGACGATATCAAGTGGTTTAAAGCACTCGAGTGCCATCACGTGTCACAAATATTGACCAAGTATCTCTAACGTTATAAAAAATTAAGACAAGACTGAATCTGGTCACTGGAGGATTAGTCCAGTGCCAGATTCCAACTGGAGAGTTCTCCAGTTGCCATTTTCAAACAAAACAAATTTTAGTCAGAAAATTATTTTGAGTCTTTCCCCCTAAAATGATGATCCAGAAATCGATTAGTGCCAGGATAGTATCACAAAGGCGTTCGATAGCCTGGCGAGCAAAGATTATCTGGACCTCCTCAACTGGAGAACTTCATCAGTGTCACTGACGCGTTCATGACAAAAAATCTCCAGTTTTAAGGATTTAACATTCCCAGTTCGCTGATGAGATGTTTAAAGGTTTTCTCATCAAGAGGTTTTGTAAAAACATCAGCGAGCTGTTTGTCAGTGGGGATGAAATGAATTTCAATGTCTCCTTTTATAACATGATCATGAATAAAATGATACCTGATGTCAATATGCTTTGTCTTGGAGTGCATCACTGGGTTGTGAGATATAGCAATTGTACTGGTGTTGTCACAAAAGATTGGGGTCCTTGTATACTTTTGACCATAATCTAGTAACTGGTTCTTGATCCAGAGAATCTGGGCATAGCAACTGGCCGTAGAAATGTACTCTGCCTCAGCAGTGGACATAGAGACTGACGTCTGCTTCTTACTGGTCCAACTCACCAGTTTTCCTCCAAGGAAATGACAACCACCAGTTGTTGATTTTCTATCTATCTTACAACCTTCATGATCTGAATCTGAATAACCCATTAGATCTAACCCTGAGCCTTTGGGGTACCAAAGACCAAAATTAGGACACCCTTTCAGGTATCTAAAGATACGCTTAACAGCGTGCAAATGTGATTCTTTGGGGTTAGCCTAAAACCTGGCACATAGACATGTTGCGAACATTATATCTGGTCGACTGGCAGTTAAATACATCAGTGAACCAACCATTCCATGATATTCAGTGATGTTCACTGGTTTGCCAGTTGGGTCAGAGTCCAAATTTAATGGTGCTGCAATAGGTGTGTTTTTCGATGAGATAGAATCATATTTGTATTTTCTTAACAAATCTCTGACATATTTTCCTTGGTTTATGAAAATTCCATTTTCAGTTTGCTTAATCTGAAGACCTAAGAAAAATGTTAATTCTCCCATTAAATTCATCTCATACTCAGATGACATGATTTTAGAAAACTTTTTACACATTGCATCATCAGTTGAACCAAATATAATGTCATCAACATAAATTTGTACCAATAAGATATTACCTTTTTCTTTCAAGATAAATAAGGTATTATCTATTGCACCTCTTTGAAAATCATTTTTAAGAAGATGTTTAGTTAAAGTATCATACCAGGCTCTTGGGGCTTGTCTAAGACCATGCAAAGCTTTGTTCAGTCTATAGACCCAGTGAGGATGCTTCTCATTGATGAAGCCTGGAGTCTGCTTAACATACACAACTTCTTTCAATGTTCCATTAAGGAACGCACTTTTGACATCCATCTGGAAGACCTTAAACTGCAGATGGGCTGCATAAGCCAGAAATATTCTGATGGCTTCAAGTCTTGTAACTGGAGCAAAAGTTTCATCAAAGTCAACGTCTTCTGCTTGACAATAACCCTGGGCAACTAATCTGGCCTTGTTTCTTACAACATGGCCATCTTCATCCATCTTGTTTCGGTAGACCCATCTAGTACCAATGGGTTCTTTCTTTAACCCTGGTGGACAAGGAACAAGCTCCCATACATTATTCCTTTCAAACTGGACGAGCTCTTCTTGCATAGCTTCCACCCAGCTTGGGTCTGCCATAGCCTCATCAATCTTTTTCGGTTCAATTAGTGATAAGAAGGTGACATTTAAGCATTGCTCACTGGTGGCTCTTCTAGTCTGAACCCCACTATTTGGATCTCCCACAATCTGTTCAATTGGATGTGCTCGAGTCCATTTAGTGTATTGACTAGGCTGGTGAATTACAATATCAGTGCAAGTCACCTGGCGATCTTCTTCAGTTGCAACAGCTTCTGAGGAGGATCTGTCCAAACTACTTCTACGTCCTCATCAGAGTCAATGAGGTCACGATTTGCATCATGAAATTCTTCATTAAAAGGCATTTCTTGAAGAACTGGAGAAGTTGGAGTTTGAACTGGTGCTGATATTGGAATGGCACGAACATCAGATCCAATCACCAATTCCTGTGGTAAATTGAAGTTGTTGGAGGGATAAAATGAAGTGTCACTGGTGGTACTCTTCTTCTTAACTGGTTCCAATTTGTTGTAACTGGAAACATCTTTTGGTGAAACAACTGACTGATGAACTTGGTAAGTTTCGCCAAAATTTTATTGGAACGACTGGAGAAATATCAAGGCTTGGTCTCTTGTTGATTGCTCCAGTTGATTCGTCGAATGTGACATGAATTGTCTCATGAACCTTTTGGAGTCTATAACTATAAACTCTAAAGGCCTTTCGAATATCTGAATAGCCTAAAAATACACCTTCATCAGCTTTTGCATCAAACTTTCCAAGCTGACTGGAATCATTTAAAATATAAACTGGACAACCAAATACATGAAAATATCCAATATTTGGTTTACGATTCCTGAGTACTTCATAGGCAGTCTTCTTATGTCTCTTGATGTAGACTGACCGGTTTTGGGTGTGACAAGCAGTTACAACTGCTTCAGCCCAGAAACTGGTGGGAAGACCTGATTCAGATAGCATACTTCTGGCTGCTTTTATCTGTGTGCGATTCTTTCTTTCCACAACTCCATTCTGCTCTGGAGAGTGTGCTGATGAGAAGTTTTGAGAGATGCCAGTGTCATTGCAAAATGTTTCAAGTACCTTATTTTGAAATTCAGTACCATTATCACTTCGCAACTGACAGACTTTTCGAGTATACTTGAGTTCAATTCTTTTGATGAGAGAGATGATTTCAGCAGGTGTATCACTTTTGGATCTGAGGAATACCACCCAACAGTATCTGGTGAATTCATCGACAACAACTAGAGTGTACTTCTTTCCAGCTCTAGTTTGAACATTCACTGGACCAAAGAGATCCATATGTAGCATGTGAAGAGGTTCAGTGATGCTAAAGTTTTGCCTAGTCTTGAAACTGGCCCTTTTCTGCTTGCCCATCTCACACCCTGGACATGGCTTTTCTTTATTGAAACAAATTTGAGGTATCCCATCAACCAGTTGTTTGCGAGACAACTTGTTAATATTTTTGAAATTCAGTACCATTATCACTTCGCAACTGACAGACTTTTCGAGTATACTTGAGTTCAATTCTTTTGATGAGAGAGATGATTTCAGCAGGTGTATCACTTTTGGATCTGAGGAATACCACCCAACAGTATCTGGTGAATTCATCGACCACAACTAGAGTGTACTTCTTTCCAGCTCTAGTTTCAGATGGAACATTCTTTTGTTTTGGTTTTGAAGGGGGTTTAATATTTTGTTTTAAAACTGGAGGTGATGAACCTCCTTCCAGATTTTTGATCCGGACAGTACAACTCTGAACCTGTCGAGACAAAAGTTGGAGTTTGAACTGGTGCTGATATTGGAATGGCACGAACATCAGATCCAATCACCAATTCCTGTGGTAAATTGAAGTTGTTGGAGGGATAAAATGAAGTGTCACTGGTGGTACTCTTCTTCTTAACTGGTTCCAATTTGTTGTAACTGGAAACATCTTTTGGTGAAACAACTGACTGATGAACTTGGTAAGTTTCGCCAAAATTTTATTGGAACGACTGGAGAAATATCAAGGCTTGGTCTCTTGTTGATTGCTCCAGTTGATTGTTGTGGAGGTAAACTGAAGACTACATCTGGATCTTTTTCACCAGATCCAGGTACAGGAGTAAAAACGATTGGTATTTGATACCTGCTCCCCTTTTTCTTATCAGATTTAGTTTCAGATGGAACATTCTTTTGTTTTGGTTTTGAAGGGGGTTTAATATTTTGTTTTAAAACTGGAGGTGATGAACCTCCTTCCAGATTTTTGATCCGGACAGTACAACTCTGAACCTGTCGAGACAAAAGTTGGAGTTTGAACTGGTGCTGATATTGGAATGGCACGAACATCAGATCCAATCACCAATTCCTGTGGTAAATTGAAGTTGTTGGAGGGATAAAATGAAGTGTCACTGGTGGTACTCTTCTTCTTAACTGGTTCCAATTTGTTGTAACTGGAAACATCTTTTGGTGAAACAACTGACTGATGAACTTGGTAAGTTTCGCCAAAATTTTATTGGAACGACTGGAGAAATATCAAGGCTTGGTCTCTTGTTGATTGCTCCAGTTGATTCGTTGTGGAGGTAAACTGAAGACTACATCTGGATCTTTTTCACCAGATCCAGGTACAGGAGTAAAAACGATTGGTATTTGATACCTGCTCCCCTTTTTCTTATCAGATTTAGTTTCAGATGGAACATTCTTTTGTTTTGGTTTTGAAGGGGGTTTAATATTTTGTTTTAAAACTGGAGGTGATGAACCTCCTTCCAGATTTTTGATCCGGACAGTACAACTCTGAACCTGTCGAGACAAAAGTTGGAGTTAACTTTCCAGTTTAAACAAAATATTGTTTTCATCAGGCTGCTGAACCTTGGACCTTGGTTCAGCTGGAGATTTAGTCTTTTGGGTCTTGGGCTCCTTAGACTTCTGAGGTAAAGGCTTGTTACCAGTGGCCTTTTTAACTGGAGCACTAGCCTGTTTGGCTCCAGGTTTAACCTCAATAGGGGTGGTCTCAAAGGGTTCAGTTTCAACAGCTTCAGGTTGATCATAAGAAGTTTCAACCCTGGGAGCTGGAGGCAATGCATGAAGATCTGGTATGAGAGCTGCCATTTCCAGATCTCCAGATTTCCATGCATTTTTCTGGGCATCAATTGTTCTAGAAAATGCATCATAGTTCTTTCCAGATGCTTTTACCCATGACTTGATAATCATTTGTTCTTTTTCAAGATCAGAAATTAATTTTTGATTATCAAATTCTAAAGCCTCAATTTTTAAAACTGACTTCTTGAGAGCCAACTGGACACTTTGTAAATCATTAAGTTGTGGCTTAACATTGTTTAGTTCAATTAAGATAGTGTCCAGATATCTTTCACTATCTGCTCTAACAGTTTCCACAAAAGCCAAATCACCACTTAATGATTCAGCAAGGTCCAGTTTCAGTTCTGGATCCACCAGATTGTCATAATCACATACCTTCTTCAAAATGATGTCCACCCATCTTCCAGTGATGACATCTTCTTTTGCCACATGCTGTTGTTGATCTTCCAAGGCCATGAAACACATGTCCCTTTCCTCTTCTTCATCAGCTGATGAGTCATCAGAGTACTCCCATTTTCCCTCAATTTGTGCCATCAAGCACTGATCCTTTTCTTTTTCCATGGACAGGAGGGCAATCTGGGCCTTAAGCTTCTTATATTTAGCTTTGTAGCTATCATCAGGCCGATTGAAATTAGGGACAGGGGGGTCAGTTTGGTTGTTCATCTGACTAGATCTGCATTCCTTCATAAAATGACCTTTCTTACCGCATTTATAGCAGGTAAGATTGGTTTTATCCAGAGGGCTGGAGCTGGAAGCATTGTTTGGCCCATTAAATCTTTTAGATTTATGCTTAAACCTGTTAAAGGTTTTAGCAATCATGGCTAGAAGATCATCATCGTCAGTTTCATCACAACCATCACTGATTTCAGTGGTCAGGCCAGAGTTCAAGAAACTGTTTAACATCTCCTTCATTGAGTGTGCCTGGACACTCTCTGCAGACATTAAAGCAGTACAAGGTCGCTCAGTTACACTAGCAACCTTGGGACTCTGGGCATGGTTCATGGCATCCTGCTCAGCCACCAATCTTGCAGAATTATTGTCTTCAGTGAATCTGAAGGCTCCATAGAGCGATGCAAGAGTATGGTTGTGCAGGGTTTTACCTTGTCTTAAGACAAGAACCATATTTTCCCATTTGGAAGGAAGAATATCACAAAACTTCTCAAGAAGAATATCCTTATCCTTTTCTACACCCAAGCCTCTCAGCTGATTAATGAGGCTAGAAAATCTGGTGTACGTACCAGTTAGACTTTCATTGGGCAAAGCAAAGAAGGATTCATACTTCTTGTTCAAGGCAACCTTTCTGGTGACAATAGTGTCATCACCTCCTTCAAACTGAATAACTAATTCATCCCACATTGACTTGGCACTAGGGAACAACACAAGTGTTGGAATTAGATCTTCAGGAACAGCTCCAAGGATCATGTTCTTAAGTCTAGTGTCCAGATCTACAAGTCTACGATCCTCATCAGACCAGTGGTCTTCGAGCTTTTCTCTAGAACCTCTTCTTCCAGTTGGATCTAGAAGAGGACTTACCCCAAGAGACATGGGTATATATGGTCCATCCTTAAGGATTTTCAACATATACCTCTCTATCCCACCAAAATGCAAAAGCATTCTGGCCTTCCATGTACCAAAGGTCTCACTGTTTCCATCAAATTTTGGAACAGGAGTGTTAGAATAATGTACATGGACATGGTTTGGGGCAGTAGGAGGAGGAGGGTTTGTATTAACATTTTGAAAAGGTGGTGTATTAGTATTCAAAGGGTTTTCACCTTGACCAGAACCATCTCCACCTTCAGTAGTAGTCATCTAAGCAGATCTAGGCAAGTTTATTAGCCTTCTGCTCTGATACCACTTGTAAGTCCCAACTCAATAGATGGTACTACCTGAAGACACCTCTATGTCGATGGTGGAGTTACTTTGCAATATAAACGTTGAACTGGAGACGACCAGTTACAGAGAGTATATACCAAGTTCTAGATAGATTACTTATTTAAGTGACAATAAGTAAAGAACAATGCAATAATACAAAATACTTGTAAAGTAAATTGGTGAGACAATATGTAATTTTCAAGTGTAATTTATTTATTAACTTTAAATAAATTACAAGGTTGTTGCGGAACCAAGATAATACAAGTATGTAAATATCCTAACAACCTATGAACTACAATTGATCTACACTTGGAATTTCTCTAAACAATCGAAACACTTAAAGTTGTGAAATGTTCCTTTTTACGATTGAGAGAAGATTGCACAAGTTCACCAAGAATATTGCAGGTATGCAAAGTGTGAAATCTTTCGAAGTGTTTTCTCACTTGTTATTTTTGTTGTGCAATGACTTGTATTTATAGGCAAAGTTAACATTGGGATGTTAACTTTGGCCGTACAAATATGGTTGAGAACATTTAAGGAATAGCATTTAATTCCTTAAAATGCAGTGTAAAGTTGCAGTATAAAGCAACTTTACTCAACCAGCTTTATGTACCTTTTTGTACTTAAATAATAAGATAAATCTTATTATCCAGGTAAAAGCACATAAAGCATAAAAGTCAATTCCTCGTAATCAGTGTAAAGCTTTGTAAGAGCTTTCCACTGACGGTCTCCAGTTTGTAACTGACTAGAATGTCAACTGGGCTTCGCTGCCATTGTCATTCTCTATCTTCCACTTGTTGTCTTTGACTCCAACTGGAAGGATTCTTCAACTGGTCAGTTCTCAACTGGAGGAAGTCTTCAGTTGCGTTAACTTTACGATGCAACTGGACTTCAATATATTTCTGGACAAATCTTCTTGGTCTCCAGGTGCAACTGGAGACTGGCCAGTTTCACTAAAACTGGTCCTAACAAATTCCCCCTATTTGTCCTGAAATATTAGCAAGTCTTTTTCAGTTCTTGTATCTGTACAAGTGTGAACTGGAGAAACTTGTTCGATTAAATCTATCTAAGTTTTCCAAGGCATTTTTATAGATCAATAAATGCCTTGGGTTTTTCTTTTTAAGTTTGTTAGATCTAATCTATTATCTACCTTGTGGTTACAAACAGGTAACTTCATTTATACAAGGAAATAAAATTTACACAAGTTACAGAATGTAAATAAAGTTACAAGTAGATAAACTGAAAGAAATATTTAGCTTGATGGCCCTTCACCAATTTTCCTTTTCTTGGTCACTGAAGAGATAGGTTGTGAGTCTTCAGGATCAATGTTCAACTTTCAGCTCCAGATTCTCTTTGTGTTGAATCTTGCCCTTCAAGAAGTTGACCCATGCTTTCTCAAACCTATTCCTTTGTGCCTTGGCCTCCAAAAAGTTTACCATCTCAACCCATTCTGAGAACCCATATTGCATTGCACCAGGATTGTCAGTTTTAACCAGTGGCCCTCTGGTATAACTGACCTCAACGTGAAAGTACTTGGTGCCTGGCTTAATTGTTACATTAACACCATTGATAGTCCCACTATGTCTTCTGGTTTCCATGATCTGGGAGTAATAGCTTCTTGCTTCAGATTCATTTGATATTTTAATACTCCCAGCTCCAGCAGCCAGTACAGCAGACTTGATGTCATCATTCGATACCTCGCCAGTTGGTTCTATGAATGTACTAAGGTCAGCATCTCTGGTCAGTGGTTTTCTTGGTTGAGGGTTCCTTCTTGGTGGATTCAATACCCTTTTTACAACCTTCTTAACATTTTCAATTCTTTTCATGATCCCACTGGCCGGATTCTCTTTGTGTTGAATCTTGCCCTTCAAGAAGTTGACCCATGCTTTCTCAAACCTATTCCTTTGTGCCTTGGCCTCCAAAAAGTTTACCATCTCAACCCATTCTGAGAACCCATATTGCATTGCACCAGGATTGTCAGTTTTAACCAGTGGCCCTCTGGTATAACTGACCTCAACGTGAAAGTACTTGGTGCCTGGCTTAATTGTTACATTAACACCATTGATAGTCCCACTATGTCTTCTGGTTTCCATGATCTGGGAGTAATAGCTTCTTGCTTCAGATTCATTTGATATTTTAATACTCCCAGCTCCAGCAGCCAGTACAGCAGACTTGATGTCATCATTCGATACCTCGCCAGTTGGTTCTATGAATGTACTAAGGTCAGCATCTCTGGTCAGTGGTTTTCTTGGTTGAGGGTTCCTTCTTGGTGGATTCAATACCCTTTTTACAACCTTCTTAACATTTTCAATTCTTTTCATGATCCCACTGGCCCGATTCTCTTTTGCCTTATCCACTGATATATTCAAACTTCTGGCATCAAATTCAGCTTCTTCATCAGGATAGTGCCTGTCCAGTTCAATGTCAAGCATTTCTTTCAACATGCCCACTATCCTGTCATCATTTTTTACTCTGGCATACTTCTCCTTAGTGATTCCCAAAAGATGAGCATCACTAATATCAAGCAATTTAATCTGTGCAAGATGTGCTCTGGCTTCAGCTTGGTTTCTTTGTTTCATCTTCTTTCTTTCTTTAATTTCATTGCCAAGTCTAGCCAATCTTTTGCTATCACTTTCTGAAACTGGAGGAAGCCTATCCAGATTGCCAGTTTCCAACATAAGTACATCAGTGGCCGGCTGGGCAGATACATCAGATGCTAAACCTTTGCCTTTGTCAACAACAACAACATTCCCCCTATCACTTACATCACCAGTTTCATAAATTCTTTGCTCACCAGCTTCAGTACTGGCAGCCACAATCATTTCACTACCTGTTTGAGTTCCAGATGGATTACTTTCAGTTTAAATTTGTGCAAGAACTGCACTTCTTTCCCCCTTGGCAGCATCTAGACCTGCCCTAATAACTTCCCATTCAGAATGGTGAGCTGGCAACCGGTCAAGAGGCTGCCACGATTGCATGTTCTTGCATTCTTTGAATATGGTGCACATCATCCTGAAAGATCTCCATAGGTGGTTGGTTTCTTTTGACTGGGTCAGAACATTTGCTACAACTTGTTCCTGACCAGTTTTTAGTTCATTCAAAATCTTGGAATCTTCATCCAGACCAGAAACCACCTTATCCTTGACTTCTTCATCCTTTTTCTTCAAACTTTCTACTTCAGTTATCAGTTTATCCAGAGACTGAGCATGAAGTGATACCTGGGTGTTCAAGTTATCAATGCTGCCCCTCAACTGGTTGATCTCAGTAGTGAGTGGGGCCAGATCAACCTGAGGAGTGGCCAGCTTGGTGATCTCAGATATCACCTTTTCTATCAATTGTTGTTCTCTTAGCACCCAGCGTATCATCTATTTTCTGACCAATTGAAGTCATTAACTGCTGCCCAAGTTCAGTCACATTCAACCCAGGTTTGTCAGCCAATTCTTTTACCTGTTTTTCAATCTCCCTTAAATCCACTTCAGATGTTCTAACAGTGTTGCCCAGCAAGTTGGAGATTGAGGTTGTGACCTTGGACTGAGTGAGGTCAAAGACTTCTTTTAAAGATGTTTACAGATTGTTGCAGCCAGTGACCAGCTCATTCAGCTTTTTCAACACCAAGTCTTCATTTGATGAAAACTTGTTAATCCCCAGATCAAGCACTTTAATATTGGTCAAGTGATCCTTGTGGTATCTGGACAAAGACTTGGTGTTTTTGTCAAGTGTCTTTTGAATATCCTCCACCCTGGTGAGAAGGTTTTGGATATCGGCTTGAACAGAGACAACTTGACTGTCCAGTGACGGAGGAGAAGGTGTCACTGGACCAGCAGCAGTTTCTAATGGAGCAACTGGAGGAGGCAAATTTAGAGAAGTCTTCCCAGTTGACATCGCAACAGTTGTTGAAGTAATAATAGGAATGGTGGAAGAAGAAAGGACTGGAAGTTCAAATTGTTGGACATGCTGAGAATGCTCAGGTGTGTCCAACGGCGGCGGTGGTGGGGGCATTTCTCGAAGGAGTGAGAATTTCCCAGATGGTGATGGTGCCATACGTCTGTTTCCAGACATATATGTTAGGTCCAGATTTAGTCCAGATTTACTGGATTCGCTCCAGACTCGACTACTGGAGCCTTACTGAAGATCTGTCCAGAAACGTGTTCTACTGGACCTACTCCAGACTTGGAATCTGGAGTCCCTCTGAAGATTTGTCCAGAAATAATGGAAGACCAGTGAGCAAATACTTGTATAGGAAATCTGGAGTATTCTCTAGATTAGCTCACTGGACTTCACCCCAGTCCAGATCAACTCTACTGAAGACATTCTCACTGAAGTCAAAGACTGAAGTCAGAATAAAGAAGACTTACAAATGGCGGAGTCCACTGGAAGTCTTACCAGATCTGTACACTAGAGGATTGTCAGTGTTCTAGACCCTACAAGTCTGAACACTGATATCGAGGATTGACTTTAGCCCTTACACACTTTCCAAAGAACAATCCACTTGTTCTTTACCAAAGTATACGTGTGTAAAGGTGGTTGGATAAAAGGATACAAAGTCATTTGATGTGACTTTATCCTTATTCCTTATCCAATATATTTAATGTTCTTGTCGGATCATTAAATGCATGCAACCAGATTTGTACGGCACAAAATTCACTGGTGAATTTTGTTGCCTATAAATACAAAGTCATTTCTCTGAGAAAAATACTTTTAAGCATACATTTTGCATTTAAGTGAATTTGTCCAAATACTCTCGATCTTAAACAGGGATACTTCACAACTTTAAGTATCTCGATCCAAAAGAGTTATTTGACAAATATAGATCATTTGTAATTCATAGGTTGCTAGGATACATACTTATTTGTATTATCTTGATTCCGCACAACCTTGTATTTTATTTAACATCATAAATAAAATACACAATTGAAAAATACATAATGTTCCACTTTACTTGTTTATTGCTTTAAGTCTTGTATTACTTTGTTTATATATTCTTGCATTTACTTACAAGTAATACTAGTCCTTTCTAGTGATTATTAGACTTGTTGTATTTTACACATTCCTGGTTAACCATCGAACTTAAGGGACTCACATTTGGTATCAGAGCAGAAGGCTAAACATTGCCTAGATCTGTTTCTTGATGGCTAACCAAGAAAATACACAAGGAAGTTTTAATCTTGGTCCCGATCCTAATGCTAATATTAATGATCAAAATGAACCACCTATTGTTAATAACACTAATCCACCTCCTCCTCCTACTCCTGCTTCTCCACATGTGCATGTGCACTACTCAAATAATCCTGTTCCTAAATTCAGTGGGAACAGTGATGAATTTGGTACGTGGAAGGCTAGGATGGTTTTGCATGTCACTGGTATTGAGAGGAACATGATGAAAATTTTAAATGAAGGTCCTTATGTACCAACATCACCTCTCAATCCCCTACTTGATCCTTCTGGATCTAGAAGAGGAAGGGAAAAGAGGGAGGAACATTGGTCTGAAGAGGAGAGGAGATTGGTGAATCTAGACACCCTTCTTAAAAACATGATCCTCGGGGCCGTTCCTGAAACCCTAATTCCCACACTAGTTCTTTTTCCTAGTGCTAAAACCATGTGGGATGAACTTTAAAACCAGCATGAAGGAGGAGATGACACCATTGTCACCAGAAAGGTCTCCTTAAACAAGAGGTATGAGTCATTTTTTGCTCAGCCTAACGAGTCTCTCACTGGTACTTACACCAGATTTATGAGTCTCATAAACCAATTGAGAGGTCTTGGGGTTGAGAAGGACAAGGATATACTTCTGGAGAAATTTTGTGATATTCTACCCACCAAATGGTCTCACATGATCCTGGTCTTACGACAAGGTAAAACTCTGCACACACACACTCTCTCAACTCTTTATGGAGCTTTCAGGTACACTGAAGAAAATCAAGCTCAGAGAGTGGTGGCAGAACAAGATGCTTTTAACCATGCCTCCAGTAGGCCTAATGTGGTTAGTCATACTGAACCACATAGTACAGCACTGATATCTTCTGAGAATGTATTTTCTATGAAGAAGATGGTGTCTGAACTCATGGATTCTGGATAGACCAGTCAAATCTCTCCAGACTGTTGTGATGAAACTGATGATGATGACCTCATTGCAATGATTGCTAAAACATTTAACCGTTTCAAAGCAAGAGCAACTAGGCCATCTGGACAATTTGCATCCAGTTCTTCAACTGATAAGACCAATTTGACATACTTTAAGTGTGGCAAAAAGGGTCATTTCATGAAAGATTGCAGGTCCAACCAGTTTGTATCCAAGCCTGGTCCATTCTCTTCTAATAATAAGCCTGATGATAGCTATAAACTGAAATATAAAAAGCTTAAGGCCCAGATTGCTCTCATGGCACAACAAATTGAAAACAATAATAAGTGCATGATTGCAACAACTGAAGAAAAGTGGGTTCCTTCTGATGAATCATCTGTTGATGAAGAAGAAGAAAGAGATTGCTGTTACATGGCTCTGGCAGACGATGAGCACCTGGTGAAGGAAGATGTCACATCTGGACGATGAGTAGACATTGTTATTAAGAAGGTTAGTGATTATGATTGTGCAACTGACCAAGAACTAAAACTGGACATAGCTGAAGCTCTTAATTCTGATTTGATATTTGTAGAAACTGTTAGATCTGATTGTGTAAATGGTCTAGAAATAGATTCTTCTGAAATAACTGTTTTAAAATCAAAATTGAAAGAACTTCAAGACATTGAACTGGCATTTCAAGCCCAGGTTCTGGTAACTGAACAATTGATTCAAGAAAAACAAGATCTTGAAGTCATTTTAGAGAAAGAAAAACTGGTAATTAAATCATGGCTAGAAACCAAAAAGCCATATGATGCTGGAGTAAATCAATTTCCTGCTCAAAAACGTGCATACTTAGATGGAAATACTCATGTAGCATCATTAATACCAGTAATCGATCGATTACCAGAGGGGTTCAGGCCCACCACTGTTTATGATGAGCCTGTAACTCCCAAGACCAATATTTACCCAGTTCAATCCCCAGAGGTCAAGACTGGAGCATTCCAGATGACTGCTCCAGTTAAAGAGGTTTATCGGAATAAACCTTTGCCTCAGACCAATCCCCTACCTAAGCCTAGGACTGGAAAGTCTAAGGTGTCATCTGAAGAAAATATTTTGTCCAGGTTAGAGAGCCAGATTCAAATTCTGACTCGTCAATCTCAAAGTTTTAATGCAAGATTAAACTTTATTGAGGGTACTTCATCTGGCCCTAGACAAAATACAAAACCTTTTGCTAAGAAAGTTAAATCTATTTCTCCAGTTGAGAAAAAGAAAAAGGTTTCAAAACTATCAACCCCAGTGGTCTTTTCAACTAAGACCACTGTTGAAGAAAGTGAACTAAACCAGATTGCCCCAGGGACCTATAAGGGAGGGTCCAGTGAACCCATCAGTCGATGGGTTCCCAAATCTAACTGATAAGTATCTGGTGTATGTGCAGGGCGATCGAAAGAAATATATCTGGTATCTTGACAGTGCTGCTGGCAGGACGATGACTGGATGTAAGACCCTGCTGGAGGAGTTCACCATTTCTGATGGACCCTCCATTACTTTTGGAATTGATGGTTGTGGAAAGACTGAGGGATACGGTGTTCTGAACAATGGACAAGTCAAGTTCAGACGTGTTGCATTTGTGAATGGTTTGAAATATAACCTGATCAGTGTAAGCCAACTGTGTGATGATGGCTATCAAGTTCTGTTTAATATTGCTCAGGGTATCGTATTCAACAAGGACTGGAAGGTAGTGTTGATTGCTCCCAGAAAAGGGAATGTGTACGTGATGGATATGGAAAGCTCTCCTTCAGAGCAGTGTTTCTATACTCAAGCTGATGAAGACACAAACTGGTTATGTCACAAAAGGTTATCCCATTTAAATTTCAAGAATATTAATAAGTTGTCCAGAAAACAACTTGCAGATGGGATACCTTCAGTTTCCTTCAAAAAGGAAAGGCCATGTCCAGGATGTGAGATGGGTAAGCAAAAACGTATCAGTTTCAAGACCAGACAGAATTTCAGCATATCTGAACCCCTTCATATGCTTCATATGGACCTCTTTGGTCCAGTGAATGTTCAGACTCGTGCTGGTAAAAGATACACCCTGGTGATCGTAGATGAATTCTCCAGATATTGTTGGGTGATCTTTCTGAGGTCTAAAAGTGAAGCTGCTGCTGAAATCATCAGTCTTATCAAGCAAATTGAGCTCAAGTACAGTCGAAAAGTGTGTCAGTTAAGAAGTGACAATGGAACAGAATTCCAGAATGTAACTCTGGAGTCATTCTGTACTGACACTGGCATCTCCCAGAATTTCTCATCAGCCCGCTCTCCAGAACAAAATGGAGTGGTGGAAAGGAAGAATCGAACGCTGATAGAAGCTGCCAGGAGTATGCTTGCTGAATCTGGTCTGTCTACCAGTTTCTGGGCGGAAGCAATTGCAACTGCTTGCCACACCCAGAATCGATCAGTGTACATCAAAAGACACAAAAAGACAGCCTATGAAGTCTTAAGAAATAGAAAACCAAATATTGGTTATTTTCACGTTTTTGTATGTCCAGTTTACATCCTGAACGACTCCAGTCAGCTAGGCAAATTTGATGCCAAAGCTGATGAAGGGTATTTCTTAGGCTATTCAGCCATTCGCAAGGCCTTCAGAGTCTACAACAAGAGACTGGAGAAGGTCCATGAGTCAATTCATGTCACATTTAATGAATCAAATGCTGCAATCAACAAAAAGCCAGCCCTTGACTCTCCCCCAGTAACTCCAATTGTCTTTTGTGAATCTGATCCTATAAATGACAAAAATGAAGATTCAAAAGACACAGTTTCCAGTCATCCTGATCTGGAACCTGTTCAGAAAAAGAAACTCTCCAGTAGTACTCCATTCTATCCTTCTATTATTTTCAAACTACCCTCTGAAATTAATATTGGATCAGATGTTCGTACTACTCCCCCAGTATCAGTGTCAGTTGAGAATAGACCAGAAATGTCCTCTTATGAAGAATTCCAAACTGAACCAGTACTTCAGGAAATACCTTCAAATGAAGAATTTCATGATGCAAATCGTGATTTAAATGACTCAGATGAAGATACTGAAGTAGTCTGGCAAGATCCTCCTCCAGAAGCAACTCCAGAGGAGACTCAACTGAATTCTTGCACTGATATTGTTGTCAGTAACAATCCTGGTCAGTACTCCAGATGGACAAAAGCTCATCCTATTGATCAGATCATAGGTGACTCCAGTAGAGGAGTTCAGACCAGAAGAGCCTCCAGTAATCAATGCTTATACGTTAGTTTTCTATCTTTGATGGAACCAAAGAAGATTGACGAGGCTATGGAAGATCCAAGCTGGGTGACTGCTATGCAAGAAGAGCTTCACCAGTTTGAAAGGAACAAGGTCTGGTATCTGGTTCCTTTCCCAGTTGGAAAGAAAGAACCAATTGGAACAAGATGGGTCTTCAGAAACAAAGTAGATGAAGATGGCCACGTAATCAGAAACAAGGCCAGACTGGTAGCACAAGGCTACTGCCAGTCAGATGTCGACTTTGATGAATCATTTGCTCCAGTGGCTAGACTTGAAGCGATCAGAATATTCTTAGCATTCGCTGCTTATCATCAGTTCAAGGTCTACCAGATGGATGTAAAGAGTGCTTTCTTGAATGGAAAGCTTGAAGAAGAAGTTTATGTCAGACAACCACCAGGTTTCGTTGATGAAAAGCATCCACATTGGGTATATCGTCTGGACAAAGCGCTTTATGGCCTCAGACAAGCCCCACGTGCCTGGTATGACACTCTGACTAAACATTTGTTGAAAAATGGTTTCAAACGAGGTGCAATTGACAATACCTTATTTATTCTTCATGAAAAAGGTAATTTGTTAATGGTACAAATTTATGTTGATGATATTATTTTTGGGTCTACTGATGAAAACATGTGCAAGAAATTTTCGAAAATAATGTCAACTGAATATGAGATGAGTTTAATGGGTGAATTAACATATTTTCTTGGACTCCAGATTAAACAAAACAAAGATGGCATCTTTATTAATCAGGAAAAATATGTTAGAGATCTTTTAAAGAAATTTGATATGAACTCTTCACCATCTAAACCAACTCCAATTTCTGCACCACTGACACTGGACTCCGATCTAGATGGAAAACCAGTGAACACCACTGTCTATAGAGGCATGGTTGGTTCACTGATGTATTTAACTGCCAGTAGACCAGATATTATGTTTTCAACATGTTTATGTGCCAGATATCAGTCTAATCCAAAGGAATCTCATATGCTTGCTGTAAAGCGCATACTGAAGTACCTTAAAGGTGTCCCCAGTCTAGGTCTTTGGTATCCCAAAGGCTCAGGCATGGATCTAATGGGTTATTCAGATTCAGATCATGCAGGTTGTAAGATAGATAGGAAATCCACAACTGGTGGATGTCATTTCCTAGGTGGCAAACTGGTCAGCTGGACCAGTAAGAAGCAAACTTCAGTTTCATTGTCCACTGCTGAAGCTGAATACGTGTCTGCAGCCAGTTGTTGTGCTCAGATACTCTGGATGAAGAACTAGTTGCTTGATTATGGTATTAAATATTCAAAGACCCCAATCTTTTGTGATAATACCAGTGCCATTGCTATCTCAAACAATCCAGTCATGCACTCCAGAACGAAGCACATTGATCTCAGGTATCACTTCATTCGTGATCATATTATGAAAAACAACATTGAACTCCATTTTATTCCACTTACAAACAACTCGCTGACATTTTTACCAAACCTCTGGATGTCAAAACTTTTGAATATCTTGTTGGTGAGTTGGGAATGTTAAACCCTTAAATCTGGTAACTGCTCAGATATTGAACGCCTTTGTGTACTATCTTTGCATTATTAGATTTCTGGAACATTCCAGGGAAAGACTTGAAAGATATTTTTTCTTAAAAAAAATGTTTTAAGTTCAAAGGGAATTTATTAATTTATTTTCTCACTGGACAAACTCTTCAGAAAATATTACTGGTGCTTTGTAAATGTGTCCCTCTCACTGATAACTGGACAGATTGAAGTGCGTGTTTGAGGTGACTTATGTCTCCTTGTAAATGTGTCCCTCTCATTTGTCTGAATTAGTTGACGTGCAAGTTTGAGGTTACCAGTCTTTCAAAAATGGTTTTCACTGGTACTTTACTGGAGTGTCCCTCCAGTGTACCATCAGCACATGTTCACTGGACTAATCCACCAGTGATACTGGAGTGTCCAGTCAACCTCCGGATGCACTGAAATATGTCATAATATTTTCTAAATACTTGGTCATTGTGTGTGCCACGTAAGCAAATCTTTTTGGAGATATTTTAATCCTACGTGGCATGTAAATTTTTCAACGTAATGATGGTATTTTTACCTTGGGAAATCAAAAAGAGCAACTTGTTAATGTTTGTGGGCTGTAAACTGTCACACATTTATGTGTGATGTGATGTAATTAATGCGGATCTCAGAACCTCGATCAAAATTATATTTGATAATTTCAAATAAACCGTTTGAGTTCCACATTCTTTCTCCTATATATACCCACTTTCAATTTCATTTGCATTTACTTCGAACATATTTACTCCCAAATCTTTCAAATTCCTTCATTTCTTCATTCATTTTCCAATCATCATCATCTCTCTTATTTACTCCATTTACATTCAATTCCTTCATCAATTCTTCATCATAACCTATATATATTCAATTTCATCTTCATTTATTCTGTATAAAATGGCACCTAGACAGTCAAAATCGCTCAAAAATCTCCTTGCCGCTGAATATGCCCCTTCTGATAATGTTGAAAGGGCACCTCATATTAATCTTGAGGCAAATGCCATTAGAATCAACATGAATAACTGGATGGCAAGACTCTCTCTTTCCAGTGTTCATGATGCCCAATCGATTATTGGGAGATTAAACTCATTCTTTCTCTCTTGCCCATTATATGGTACGTTAACATTAAATCCAGGAAGGATGTACCACGAGTACCTGTGTGAATTCTGGTACACTGCAACATTTGATGATGAAACTTCATCTATCAATTATACTCTCAAGGGAGGTACCAGATCCCTTGGTTTCACTGCAAGTCTGCTAAGGTCTGTTCTACAGTTAAACTATCATGAACAGAATGAGTTGCCTATTGAGCTTCCCACTGGTATCAATACAAGGGAAGTATGCAGGCTGATGGGGCACACGGATATCTTGGATGAGCATGGCCAGCTATCCAGGAAAGGGACTATCTACATGAGCAAGCTGTCAGACTCATGGAGATATTTCTTCACTCATATTGTTGAATGTCTGGGAGGCAGTTCTGGAGGGTTAGACCAGATCAATCAAACCCATCTCCAGATTGCCTACTATTTATGGTTTGGGCTTAGAGTGGACTTCGCCCAAATTCTTTTTGATGACCTGGTAGAGCGTCTCAGAGTGAAGGGAAGAAAACCTTTTGTTCCATATATTCGTTTCTTTCACTGCTGTTTAAAAATGGTCTTGGAGACCAGTATGATTTTGATACTACTCACTTTTCTGTGAGTGAGTATATGAGAGATTTGGTCAATCTCAGATCTCCACTGGACGAGGTAGATATTCCTCAGTCCATGCTTTCCTTCCAAAGGGAAGAAGCTGAAATGGCTCCAGATAGAGGTCAAGCTATTGAAAGAGCCTCTGGAGACCAAGATGTACAGATCATTGAAGCTGTACAACCAATTAGACAAGTGGCTCCTGAAGGTCAAGTACAAGAAGTTGTTGAACCTTCCAGACGACCTAGAACTAACAGGCATCTGATGAGAGCAGGACTTCAGGTGAATCCTGAAAGACATCCTGGGGATGTTATGAATTTGGATGGGTCTCCAATTTTTGAAGAGAACGTACAAGAGGTTGTTGGGCAGGTAACTGATGAACAAATTGAAAATGTTGCCCAAGTTGTTGAGCAGGTTGTTGAGGAAGTTGAGCAAGAGGCTCAAATAGACTTAAATGTAGGGGCTGGTGAACAAGTGAATGTAGAGACTGGTGAACAGTCTGGTGAACAGACAGTTGGGATGGCTCCAGAATGGGATGACGTAGATTCCCCAATGTCTGAAGGTTTTGATGCAAACTTGAATTTTCTGGGTGAAGATGTCCAAGAAGAAGAAAGTCTACCAGAAATGCCACCACCACCACCACCACACCACCACCACAATCAAACATACCACCACCACCACCACCTTCAATTCCAGAACACACTCAATACTTCACTCCAGCAACCACTCAACCTTCACAATCTCAACCTCCACCTCGTGCGCCGGAGTCACCAGTTGCAACATCTGAAGCTGCAACTGAAGAGGACTGGGCACAAGTTCCTCTAATGACCAGATTACCTTGAACTCTTGAACCTCCCAGTGGTCTCTCCACTTCATCTTCTGCCGAGGTCCAAGGCCTTTTAAGTAAGGTGGCGGACCTGGAGAGATCACTCCAGACTTCATCTCAGGTTATTTCAGACTTCAAATCTTTATTATCAAATAACCTTGCTTCTGAGATGAATGTCTTTGCTGGGAATGAGAAGCTGGTTTATGAGAAGCTTGATGAACTGGTACTGGCCACAAACAACAACACTGAAAGTTTCAAAGTGGCAGTCCAGGGTCTAGAGACAAGGTTGGTTAATTCTGTTCAGACTGCAGTCACTGGTGAACTGGCAGGTCTGAAAGAAGATGTTCAGAACTTGGTTTTCAGGGTCAGTTCTCTGGAGACTAGACCCACACTAGACCAGGATGTAGTTGTCAGCACAATAAGTGATGCATGTACAAGGAAGTTCAGAAACAATATGCTGAAAGAAATATGTGAATAAGTTTCTGAGACTGTTCTTCGTAGCATTCATGATGGGGTGTTACCCCAAGTAGACAAGTTACTGGATGAGAAGTTGCCAAAACACTTGCCTAAAGCTGTTGCAAATGTTCAGAAGGAAGTGCAGGCACTTAAGAAAGTTGTGACTGAAACAACTCCAGTAGCAGGTACAACATTTGGTGCACTGGACAGACTTATGCTTGAAGAATTATGGAATGATCTCAAGTCAAGGACTGGTGATCATTCCAAGGGGGAAAAGTCGTCTGGTGACCAAACACTGAAGCAATTGTCACAAAGAGCATATGGCACTGAAGTCGGGCTAACTGAAGGAGCTACTGGTACTGAAGCCAGTGAGCCCCAGTTTGAGTCCTTCCCAGATATTCCATCAACTCTGAAGTTAGTTAAGGGAAAACAACAAATGGAATCTGGAGAGGAAGAGCAAACTGTTGAAGATGCTGATGATGAAACATCCAAGAAGCTTGAACAAGAATGCATCATGATTGAGATCTTCAAAAGAAATCAAAAAGATGAACTGCTGGCCCATCAAAGGGAGATGGCAACTATGGGTACTCTGGATTCTTACAATGCTGGCAGGTTAGGCATTAATATTGAAGTATATAAAAAGATGAAGGATGACCCCAGAGTTCATCAATGTTTGAGTTTATTGGATGATGTTCATGTACGCTCTTTCTACGCCGAAGAGGAACAAGTCTATGATTCTATAATTTATGGCGTGAGTGTACCAGAACTCATCAGACAAAGAAAGGATGAACTGGTAAGCCTCCAGAAAAAGATCAGAAAGAACGCTGGTGCTCTGGAGATAGAGTACAGGAAGCGACTTACTGGCTTACCAAAATTGACTGCCAGACAAATCAAAGCAATCAAAGATGCTGATGTAAGCAATTTCATTCCCCTGGACACTTCTCGAAAAATCAATCGTCAAGAACTCCAATCTGCTGTAGAGCAAAGGAGAGTGTCCAAGGAAACTGAATCATTGATCCAGCAAGCCAAGCTGAAAGAAAAATACAATGAGATGTTGAATTTCAGGGCTGATGCCAGAAGGATCACTGGTGCTGAAATCAAATTGGCTGAAGATCATGAAGGCATGTCTAAGTTTGAAGTAAAGTTGACCAGGGAGGGTAACTTTACTGATGAGAGGAAAAGTACTTCAGTCCAAGCATTTGGATGGAGTGAACTGAAAGAAATCGCTTTAACGTTCAGGGGGAAGACAAATGTGTCGACTGATGTTAAAGCATTTCTGAAAAGAATTGAAAAGGTATGGAGAATAAAGCAACAGATGGAAGTTGCAATGGGCATAAGATCACCAGAATCAATACCATCTTCTCCATCACCAAAGAGAAAGGCTACTGAAGATGCTCCAGGACAGACATCAAAAAGAAGGGCCTTACTCTTATCATTTACTTGTTGTAAATTTATTGTTTTATGAAACTTGTATACTATTTATCAGTTGATGTATGTAATAATAGTTGCAATTTTTGATTCATATAAGTAAATGATCAGATTTAGTCTAAGTTAGAACTTAAATGATGAAACTGAAAACACTCATGATCTATAAAGTGTTTTCCAGTAACTTAGATTTTTAGACTAAGTCAAACTTGTGTTTTTCAAGCATACAAAATGTATAGATTTAAGCTTGAAAACACTTGCATTATTTCTAAACAAATAGGGGGAATTTGTTAGGTCCAGATTTAGTCCAGATTTACTGGACTCGCTCCAGACTCAACTACTGGAGCCTTACTGAAGATCTGTCCAGAAACGTGTTCTACTGGACCTACTCCAGACTTGGAATCTGGATAGGATACAAAGTCATTTGATGTGACTTTATCCTTATTCCTTATCCAATACATTTAATGTTCTTGTCGGATCATTAAATGCATGCAACCATATTTGTACGGCACAAAATTCACTGGTGAATTTTGTTGCCTATAAATACAAAGTCATTTCCTTGAGAAAAATACTTTTAAGCATACATTTTGCATTTAAGTGAATTTGTCCAAATACTCTCGATCTTAAACAGGGATACTTCACAACTTTAAGTATCTCGATCCAAAAGAGTTATTTGACAAATATAGATCATTTGTAATTCATAGGTTGTTAGGATACATACTTATTTGTATTATTTTGATTCCGCACAACCTTGTATTTTATTTAACATCATAAATAAAATACACAATTGAAAAATACATAATGTTCCACTTTACTTGTTGATGCATGTTGATGTGACAACAGCAACTTAGATTTGATTATGTCTTATTCATTTATATGTAATTGATAGATTATGGACTTCTTGTTTTAGTAATGATTGATTACATGTTTTGGTGTTATTTATATGTTTATATATGATGTTTGTTATGTATATCATACAAGTACAAATATAATATATGTTAGGTTTCTTGTACATAAAGTACTTGGAAAATAACTAGGCATAGATGTTGATGGTATTTAGTACTAACGAAGATAATCTTCGTTAGGAACTAACGAAGATAATCTTCGTTTGATGGGCTGGGCTGCTAAGTTCGTAAGAACAAAGCCCAGCAGGCCCAATATCGATCGTGAACATATATAAACGATTGGAAACCCTAAATTGAGGATTCCAGTTCATATTACACACACCAAGAGCGACTAAGTTCGTTTCTAGCTTATAGAAAATGAAGATAGATCACATAAGGCCGATTATATTGATATAATTAGCAATATATACGATAACTAATCAAACTAGTTATCTCGTGAGGATTCCGCACTCACGACATAACAATAGACGATCTCGAGAGCGATCAGTAGCTATCGAGGGATTCACAAGTGGTATCAGAGCCATTCGATATCTTATCGAAGGGTTGAGATCGTTTGTTTGATTGTTGTTTTCTCAAAAATAGCCTCCCGAACACCTTTCTGTCGTTAAGTTCGTTTACCTTACGAACTTAGCGAAACGAAGTTAGCAAACGAAGTTAACTTAATTTCGTTCTAAATTTCAACTAACGAAGATAGAAAACGAAGTTATCTTCATTTTCGTTTTGAATCTTCTTCAAACGAATTTAGTCTACGAACTTAACTTATCTTCGTTCAGATCCTTAGTCTACGAACTTAGCTATATTCGTTCAGAACTTTTGTCCACAAAATTAAGCTATCTTCGTACTAACTCTGTTCTACGAATTTAATCTAATTTCGTTCGATTCTTATCTTCGTTTGAACAGTATTTTTCACTTATGGCTTCTTCATTCTCAACCAACAATGCTGTTGCCCAATATCTCAATTCTCTAGTTTATCATGATCATCTGGTAGGGCGTACTAATTCTCCACCAAAGTTAGTCTCATTAGCTGACTTTTGGGCGTGGAGAGGTCGATTTGAAGATTTCATTCAACGAGAAGACTTGAATATGTGGCTCATGATCACTGAAGGTTATGAATGGCCCACTCTTACTGTGAATGGAGTTACTTCTACATACAAGGTGGGAGAATTAACGGGCGACGAAAAGGCTAACTACGCCATTGAAGTAAAGACTCTTTCCACACTTCGTATGTGCATTCCTCAAGAGTTGGTGCACTTGTTTCCTAAACAAGAATACAAGACTTCAAAGCAATTGTTCGATGCTATTAAAGCTCATTGTGAAGGTGATCCATTATTGAAGCAAAATAGAATTAAAATGCTTAAGAAACAATTTGATTGCTTCAATGCTACAAAGAATGAACTAGTTGAGGATCTTATACTGAGATATCAACATCTTCTTGCTGAATTAGCTTATTTTGACCTTAGATACACTCCTACTGAGATAGTGGATAAATTCCTGGATGGTTTGCCGAAAGCATACAAAGAGTTTCGTCATGGATTGCAAGAAAGAGCTGATTACGCATCTCTTCAAATAGATGGAGTTATATCCACTCTAAGAAACAGAGAAATGAAGGATAAGGCAAAAGATCTTCAAGACAACTTCACACAAGATCCATCTCTCTATCATGCCACTATGAAAAATCCAACAGCTGATGTTAATGCTTTCTTTTCTGGAGTTGGTAATACCTGGTGAGACAGACAATTGTGGTCCATTAATGGATGGAGATGATTCTTCCGGATTCATGGCTACTGATGCTGGTAACAGGGTAAAAGGGCTAATGAAGGAACAAAGACTGGAAATATGAAGTTTGGAAACATTACATCTTCTTCTGCTGGTTACAAGTCCATGCCTATGAATATGAAATCAGCTGAGGGCAGGATGAATGTATTTGCTGCTATGTGTGCTGCACATGAAGCTTTTGTTGCAGGAAGAATCACAGATCCAGCACTTATTGATGAAGATTACGACCAGATAGATCCAGATGATGTTGAAGAAATGGATCTGAAATGGCAATTGGCAATGATCACCAGGAGAGTGCAAAAGTTTATGAATAGAACAGGCAGACAGCTTACTGGAGGTACTCAGGGATTTGACG
>CM067167.1:298425904-298622372 GCA_034093135.1 Erigeron breviscapus | reverse complement strand
AAACTACATATTGTCTCATCAAGATTGTTTACAAGTTATTTGTATTATTGCATTGTTCTTTACTTATTGTCTTTATATAAGTAATCTATCTAGAACTTGGTATATACTTATCTAACTGGTCGTCTCCGGTTTAGTAAGTATATTGCAAAGTAACTCCACCATCGACATAGAGGTGTCTTCAGTAGTACCATCTTACAAGTTGGGACTTACATTAGCTATTCGGGAGAAATCTTGAATAAACCTTCTATAATAGCCCGCTAAACCGAGAAAACTCTTAATCTCCGTGGGTGTCTTTGGCTGCTCCCATTTAGAGACAGCTTCAATCTTGGCGGGATCAACTTTAATACCTTCTGAAGAGATAACATGCCCGAGAAATTGAACTTCTCGAAGCCAAAACTCACACTTGAAAAACTTTGCATAGAGTTTCTTCTCCCTAAGAACTTCAAGGACAGCTTTTAAGTGCTCACGGTGCTCGGCTTCAGACTTTGAGTAAATCAGAATATCGTCAATAAAGACAATCACAAAATGATCTAAAAATGGGCGGCATACCCGATTCATTAAATCCATGAAAGCGGCTGGAGCATTTGTCAACCCAAATAGCATTACAAGAAACTCATAATGCCCATAACGTGTACGAAAAGCTGTTTTGGCCACATCTTCCTTTTTGACTTTTAATTGATGGTAGCCGGACCGCAAATCGATCTTAGAGAAGTAGGAAGCACCATGGAGCTGATCAAAGAGATCATCGATACGCGGGAGAGGATACTTGTTCTTAACCGTTCGCTTATTCAGCTCACGGTAGTCTATGCACATGCGCATAGAACCATCTTTCTTCTTGACAAAGAGAACCGGAGCTCCCCAAGGCGAGGAACTAGGTTGAATAAAACCTTTATCAAGTAGTTCTTGAAGCTGAGTCATTAGCTCTTTCATTTCAGTAGGAGCTAATCTATAAGGTGCCTTTGCAACAGGAGTAGCACCGGGTATAAGATCAACTTGAAAAGTGACCTCTCGGTCGGGAGGAATACCGGGGAGATCATCGGGAAACACATCAGTGTTAGTGCACATTTTGGTGCACAATTTGTGTCCGATGCATCTCAATTAAAGGGCTGTTACTTTACAGAGATTATCCAGACAACAGGACAAACTCGTGTAAACAGTACCACGAGTTTGGACAAACTCGTGTGAACAGTAACACGAGTTTGGCCAATCACGTGTTACTGTAGCACGTGTTTGGTCCACAAGTTTGAAGCCCAACCCATTTCTAGCCTATATATAGTGTTCTTAGGTTTCGGTTTCAAGGGGGATTTTAGTCTAGACAGATGTCATCCACGGCAGGCTGAGGTATGCGCAAACCTCAGTCCGTAAGTCCACCATATTATTCGATTATCAAGAGTCGTCTCGTTGATTGTAATCCATAATCATCGTAGATGTATTGTAAACGGATTTATTCATTGTAATCATTCGACTAATGATAAAGGAATTCTGTTTTTATCTCCTGTTCTTATTGATTTCGTGTTTGTTTCATTCAATTACCTCAATAACGATTATGTTTGGATTCCGCACTTACATAGTCGTAGGAATCTTGAATCGATCGATCACAAGGACTTTCAATTGGTATCAGAGAAGGAGAGGCTTTATGTCTCTGATTCGTGGTTTATTTTTAGGGTTTCTGAATGAAGAACATCGATCAGATCTGTTCTGTGCAGATGAGATCACACGCACTTGGACAAGTACGTGGTACTGGAAAACACGCGTTTACAAACCCTAATTTCACGTGTTTACTTATAACGCGTTTGCAAATTCCACGCTGTCACGCGTTTGTACCACGCGTTTACATTGTTGCACGTGTTTACCTTTGATCACACGCGTTTACCATAGTCTCACGCGTTTGAAGATTGGTCCACGTGTTTAGGTTTTCTTGCAGATTACACGCGTTTGGATATGTTAAACTCGAGCGTGTTTAGTTAAACACGTGTTTAGTTAATAAAACACGTGTTTGAGATTAAACACGAGTTTGGGCGAAAAGCAGATATTCAAGTGCGTGGTGCTATATGTGCGTGTTTAAAGGGTATCACACGTTTAGGTTCCTAAACTCGTGGCACTGTTCACACGAGTTTGCCGAAAAACGTATTTGAGTTGTCGAAATGGAATCGAGGTTCAAGTATGTTTCGGTGTGGAAGGATCACTGCAGATCGTCTGATACATTGAAGCATAGAAGACAGGGTTGTAGAAAAGCTAAAAAAAAAAAGTATTTTGGCGGGAAAAATAATTTTTGTCCATGGTCTTAAAATGGCATGATTCATGGAGATTTGAAGTTTGGTAGCGTTCGAAAAATTTTCGGTCCGTTTTTGTGTGATTTCGGCACGTTTTGGATGAAAATTTTCGGCAATTATCAAATTTTTCCCACAGCCTTAGAAATAAAAATTTACGTGAATACCAATGTTTCACGTAAATGTGTTTTTCCTCGGAAATTTGGAGGAAAAACGAATATACCCTGTTTGGCGAAGAGTTTTAACCGTCGTGAGCTCTAAGCTTTTTGAAGAACCTCCGGAATGGGAGATATTTAAAACCTAAGATGGGCTAGATTTCAGAATTTTGCAGAGAAAAGGGGGAGATAAAAAATTTCAGATTTCTGAGTAAAATTCTGTGCTACTTGAGAGACAAACCAAGATCTGTGTTTAGATGATGGTGTGCTTAATGTGAAATATGCTCAAGTATCAAATAGATGGCAGTTGTGGAAACTTTGTCGAAATATTAAGAGCAACGAAGTTGGTCATCTGTTGTTAAGTAATTGAAGATTGAACCTATTTATATTCCAAGAATAGAGATGATTATCAGGCAATGTTTCACGTAAATGTGTTTTTCCTCGGAAATTTGGAGGAAAAACGAATATACCCTGTTTGGCGAAGAGTTTTAACCGTCGTGAGCTCTAAGCTTTTTGAAGAACCTCCGGAATGGGAGATATTTAAAACCTAAGATGGGCTAGATTTCAGAATTTTGCAGAGAAAAGGGGGAGATAAAAAATTTCAGATTTCTGAGTAAAATTCTGTGCTACTTGAGAGACAAACCAAGATCTGTGTTTAGATGATGGTGTGCTAATGTGAAATATGCTCAAGTATCAAATAGATGGCAGTTGTGGAAACTTTGTCGAAATATTAAGAGCAACGAAGTTGGTCATCTGTTGTTAAGTAGATGATGGTGTGCTTAATGTGAAATATGCTCAAGTATCAAATAGATGGCAGTTGTGGAAACTTTGTCGAAATATTAAGAGCAACGAAGTTGGTCATCTGTTGTTAAGTAATTGAAGATTGAACCTATTTATATTCCAAGAATAGAGATGATTATCAGGCGATCATTTATTGTGATTGCGAGATTAAAGATCTTTATATTTGGTGGTGTATACAACTGAAGGGGAGATCTGATAGGAAAGACTTCGGGTGGTTGGTGGAATTGTGAAGGTACAAGTAAAAGTCAGATGCTGCTAGTTGAGACAGGATTTTTGGTACTGCAGTTTGTGATTCAAGCTACAGAGTTTCTTATTTTTGTGAGAGCTGATTGATTTGATGCTGATTGTTGGAAATTCAACTTCTCTATTATATGCCGGTTAAGCAAGTCGAGGAATGTCTCGAGCAAAGTTTCAAGCAGGAAGAAGATTGCATATGTTTAATTCGGAGATGGCTACTGTTGAGGGGGAGAACTACAATGAGATGTGTTAGGTTAGTTGGTTGTCACAGAGATACAGAGATTTTGGAGTTTGAAGATCAGAGTGTTGTGTCAGAAGATCGAGTCTCAACAAAAGAAGACCCGGTATCATTAGTTAAGGGGGAGTTTGCTTTTGCAGGTTTTCAATTGCTAATGATTATCGGTGAATGAATTGAGTGCATCGGTCAAGGGGGAGACTGTTAGTACACATTTTGGTGCACAATTTGTGTCCGATGCATCTCAATTAAAGGGCTGTTACTTTACAGAGATTATCCAGACAACAGGACAAACTCGTGAACAGTACCACGAGTTTGGACAAACTCGTGTGAACAGTAACACGAGTTTGGCCAATCACGTGTTACTGTAGCACGTGTTTGGTCCACGAGTTTGAAGCCCAACCCATTTCTAGCCTATATATAGTGTTCTTAGGTTTCGGTTTCAAGGGGGATTTTAGTCTAGACAGATGTCATCCACGGCAGGCTGAGGTATGCGCAAACCTCAGTCCGTAAGTCCACCATATTATTCGATTATCAAGAGTCGTCTCGTTGATTGTAATCCGTAATCATCGTAGATGTATTGTAAACGGATTTATTCATTGTAATCATTCGACTAATGATAAAGGAATTCTGTTTTTATCTCCTGTTCTTATTGATTTCGTGTTTGTTTCATTCAATTACCTCAATAACGATTATGTTTGGATTCCGCACTTACATAGTCGTAGGAATCTTGAATCGATCGATCACAAGGACTTTCAATCAGAAAATTCAGAAACTACTTCAACATTTGCATTGGAAGACTTCTCCTTTCGTGCATCAATAACATAGGCAAGGAAGTGGTTCTTATCATGTCGTATACACTTGAGAGCCTTCATCAAATTGATGATCTTTATGCTCCCTTTCTTCTTATCTCCATAGACAGAAATGACTTTACCATCCGGAGTAGAAAACCGAACTATCTTTTGAGAACATAATATAATAGCACCATTTTGAGACAACCAATCCATACCTATCACTATATCAAACCCAGCAAGTGTAGTAGGCAATAACTGGACCAGAAAGGAGCGACCCTCAATCTCGATAGAACAATCATCATAACCCGCACGGATGTCACTAATAGTACCGTTAGCAATTTCTACCTCTATAGAACAATCAAGGGAAGTAGTGACCCTATCAAGCTTAGGAGCAAACAAAGTGGACACAAAAGACCTATTTGCACCCGAATCAAAAAGAACAGAAGCAGGTTTTGAGTTAACAAGAAATGTACCGCTTACTACCTCATCGTTCTCCTTGGCAGCTTCAACTGTCATCTGAAAGGCTCGAGCTTTAGGCTTTTGGGCAGCCGTCTTCTTTCCATCATCTTTTCCTTGTGGGCAATCCTTGATGAAATGACCGGTTTGGTGGCACCGGTAACACTTTGGCTTGTCTTTGCATTCTGAAGCAGGATGACCCGTACCACCACAAGTATCACACCTTCGGGTCTTATCTGAACATGGACCCGAATGAGGTGCTTTACAAGTACCACACCAATTCTTCGGCTTTGCATTGTTGCTGCCCCCACCCCTTGAAGATGAACCTTTCTTGAACTTCCTATTCGATCCATTTGATCCATCATGCTTCCTTTTTGAACCTGATTGCTTATCATCATTAGCTTTTACTGCAGCCTTTTCACTCTTGAAGTCATCATCCAGCCTCTTGGACTCCTTAATCGCAGCAGACAATGTAGTATGTTGCATACAAAGGCCACGATAGCTAGTAGGGAGACCATCACAGTAAGCTTCTACTTGGTCAACATCTCTACGAACCATGTGTCCAACAAACTTGAGCTTTTCCATAAATGAGTGAGCATACTCACTTATGGCACCGGGCTTAGCGGTTAAAGCTCTGAATTCCTTCTCAATCAGCCTCAGCTCACGAGTACCCACATATTCTTCCAAAAACTTCTCCTTAAATGTACCCCAAGGCATAGCAGCTAGCACCTTGGGGGTCAAGGAAACAGTAGCAGCCCTCCACCAATTACGAGCATTCTTCTTTAACATACGGGAAGCACACAATACCTTCATATCCTCCGGGCAATAACATGAAGCAAACACAACCTCGATATCATCCAACCATTCCATGGCACCTACAACATCTTGAGTACCATCAAATGCTTTTGCTCCACACTTCTGAAAACTCTCATACTTAAAGTTATTAGCACGAGGGGCAACCACAACACGAGGCTCCACCACATTTTCAACACCATTCACATTAGCAACAACATTTTCAGGAGCAACCTGTGACCTTACCATAGATGGCTCGGTACGGTTTGAGCGGTTGGAATAGTTTCCATCAGTATGCTCATCCCGTTGCAAGCTAGCTTCCTTTTCAGCTCTCATTTGAGCCAACTCTTCTTCATTCCTCAACAAAAGAGCTCGAATAGCCCTCAATTCTTCATGCATTTCAGCTCGGGTAGGAACCTGTTCAAGAACTGGGTTTACCCGATCGATTTCTGACCTTGTGGGTTGTGCACCCGGAAGTGGCCTTCGAGGAGGCCTTTGGTTAACACCATTTCCAGCCCCATTTTGATCAGTTTGAGCATTGCTTGGAGCTGCTCTCTCACGTTGACTGTTAGTACGAGTGTTAACCATGATGTCTACAATGCAATGACGACGGTTAGCAAAGGTTAAAGTAAGAACAAATAGATTAAGGCTACATAACATTAATTTCAGCAACATATAAACACATTCATGCCTCAACCTACACTCTCACTCAGTCCCAAACCCGTCCTAAAGCATTTCCATCATAGCTAAAGCATCACTACTTAAGCCTATCATTTCTCATACGGTTTAAGTCCAAAATCCTATGGCTTAGGTCGATTTTTGGTTCACTTAAACCATTTCTCTGATACCAACATGTAACACCCGTCATTTAAAAACTTGGATTTTCGAAAAATCTTTGTCAAACGGCGTTTAAAACAAGCGGAAATGATCACTTTAAAAATCTGCCCCATCCGTAGCGGATGGTACCTTTAAAATTGGTATTACTATTAAGCATCATCAAAACAATAAAAGTAAATCCAAGTAATGGCACCAACATAAATGCCCATTATTACAAGTCTTAAACATAACACAATAGCCGAAAACATAAGGCTAAAAGGAAGTCTAAGCATTCAATGTCTTTGCTAAGCTTCTTTATTCTTTCTACCCAAGTCTCACCAAGCTAATCTCTATCTTTCTTTCTTTATCTTTCTTTCTTTATCTTTCTTTCTTTATCTTTCTTTCTTTATCTTTCTTTCTTTATCTTTCTTTCTTTATCTTTCTTTCTTTATCTTTCTTTCTTTATCTTTCTTTCTTTATCTTTCTTTCTTTATCTTTCTTTCTTTACTTTCTTTCTTTATCTTTCTTTCTTTATTTCTTTATCTTTCTTTCTTTCTTTATCTTTTAGGTTCATCATATCCTAAAATGTGCCTACACTTTCTTTCTTTATCTTTCTTTCTTTATTTCTTTGCCAAGACATAGGCTAAGTGACTTATGTCACTTACATAGGGATGTGGGGTTGTGTGTAGGCGGTCATAGACCATACATGGAGTCCTCACACCCGACATGATGGGTAAACCATAAGGTGGTCCATCGGCGTCGTTAAGGAATTGACAAAGTCATTTCCAACTGAATAAACCGTTTATGCCTTTATGCAATGGTGGTTATTTACTCTACCCGGAATACTCAAACGTAACTATGCCACGGGAGGTATCATGATTCCCAAACCACGTGACCACGTACGCACCAGCCCCGAGGAGCTAGCACGGGTTAAGCTTAACACAAGACTTTACATATTGCTCGAGACTTTAATCTTTATATTAGTTTAGGTTACACTTTCACCTAAACTAATCACATATCATCTTTTGCTTTAGGGCCCTTAACGTGCACGTGACATGGCAATCCTAATCATAAGTCTAGTGACTAGGTGTTCAAGCCATGTATACAAACATTTAGCATAATCATTTCATCTTTTCATGATCACATAACATAAACATTTCATCATTTCATAACATGTATACTTACCTCACACCTTTGTAACCTGCATAAGTATATCATACATCATCAATGGTAAGTATAATATCCCTTAGCAACCTCCCATAGTCACCCATAAACATAAAACATGCATACATATTCATTTGGGAAGTTTAACTTATAAAATCGTGTTTTGTTGTACCATCAGGTGACAAAAGATGTTATCTTACCTCGGTACAACTTACCAACCAGTTATGAGTATCTTACAGTGCTTGCTAAGTGCTTCCGACTACCTATAATGAGTATAAGATCGTTCTATAAGCTAAACGAAACTTAAGTACCAGTCTGGACCCATTTATGCGCCACATGGAATTCCTGTGCGCCGCACAAAACCATTTTCAAGAATTTGTGCGCCGCATGGGAAAGTTATGCTCCGCACAAATCAACCAAATTCGTCACAGAAACTATCCAATTTTCTGAGCAAACCATATGTGCGCCGCACAGAAGTTCTGTGCGCCGCATAATGGGCTCCCACCAGAAATCCAATTTTCAAAACTTGCTTTTATGCGCCGCACAAAAGCCTTGTGCGCCGCACAGAAGCCAGTTCGACCAAAAACCAACTTTTTAATCCTTTAATCGAATCCCATACGAACACCAATCATTAATTTGACCTAGAGACATAAAATTAACCTTTTTGACAATATTTTTCATGCCTTTAATCTTTTACAACATGAATCACTCATTCAATCACCCAAATAGCATGAAATTGATAATCGTTTAATCAAATAACTCAACCCAACCCCATGGCCTGGATTGAATACTCATCTATGACTCATAAGATCAGATTTCAAAGAGAATATTACCTATATTACCTGTAGATAACTTAGAGGATTCAAGATCTTGACAAAACTTGGACGAAACACCTAGAAACGAAGAGTTTTTGATGATGAATTGCTTTGGGAGGGAGATAGGATCGGCTGGAGGGTTTCACACACGTATGATCTGATTTTGTGACAATTAGGGATACCTAATTGCACCTAAAACCCTGGCCATCAACTCCTAATGTTACACTTAGGACCCCTCAACTTCATAACTTAACTTTCTTAGCTTAAACCTCTACCGGGAGTCTTAACATTCTAACAAGCACTTAACTACTTAACTTACTTTCATTAATCATCATATTAATCATTTCATAATAAGCACATATGCACTTATTCACATAATCCCATATAGGGCACATAAACATAACGGACCTAACGTTAACTAACGAAAAGTCAAATAGTCAAACATAAAACGTTTGGGATGTTACACTAAGTCCTCGATTCATTGGTCCTTTCAAAATTTTGGCTAGAGTTGGTAAAGTTACTTACCGTTTAGAGTTGCCCGATGAGCTTTCGGGAATCCATCCTACTTTTCACGTCTCTCATCTTAGAAAATGTCTTGCCAACGATGCTTCTTATGTGCCTTTGGAAGAAATTGAAGTTGATAACAAGTTAAATATGTGGAAGAACCCATTGCCGTAGTAGAAGAAAAACTTAGAAGGGTTCAAAACAAAACAGTGAGGACATACAAAATTTTTTGGAAGCATGGTAGGATGTCCGATTGTACTTAGGAGTCCGAGCATGATGTTCTTGTGTACTATCCGTCTTTGCATATGGCTTGGATCACGAGGTCGTGATCCGTTCCAAGTGGGGGAGAGTTGTAACACCCCAAAAATTTTAAGGTAATAAATTAACCCTTTCTATAGTTTTGATATTAAAATAAGTTTCTAGTATTTTGTTTTTAGTTTTGGGGTTAACTTAGTTGGAACTTTAGCGGATAGCGGGTAAAATACCCATTAATTTTGGATAGGGGGCGTAGCAACTCAATGGAGTGCCAGCCGTCTTTTTGTTTGATGAATCATAGTTTCATTAGCTTCATCCATTCCTTCCCTAATCATCTATTCATCTCTTTCAATCTAATTTCAATTCTCCAAACCAACCAAAAACCATCCAATCATCAACAAGAATAATAACAATCTTTTACCATTCAAGTAATTGAAAGTAAGGGTTTGGAGAGTGTATGGTGGTGGCTGAAAATTTCAAGGAAGAAAGATTTTGTGTTTCCTACCCTAGTTTCTAATTCTTTTCTTTAAGGTATTGATTCCTTAACCTAGTTTCATTCATTCTTTTGAATTAGGGTTTTTGAAAATTCAATTTGGGGGTTTTTGCTAGAATTGAGTTATGGTATGATTTTTCCCAAATTCTTGTATATTATAGTTTGTTATTGAGTTGCATGATGAATTTAATTAAGGATTTGAATGTTGACAATGAAAACTTTGATTATGAAAGAATGATGATTTTACTAGTTGAATGGAATGATGATGGAATTGATGAAATGAACTCATCAAGTGAATTTTTGAATGAAATACAACTCAATGGCAAATAAGATGGTTTGGGTTAGGAATGCTAGTGTAATGTTGAAAGGCTAGGTTGAGTAGCCAAATTGGTGAATATTGTCTTATATGCGTTTATGATTAATTGAATAGGTTGAAAGCTTGTGTGCTTTGCAGTTATATTGATTTGTTTATTGTGGCGTGAAGGAGGTGAGTATACTTGCATACCTTTGTATATTCGTCGGGTCAATTACCATACGATGGTGGATTCCGTGTGTGGTAATTGATTTGGCGTTGAGCCTAAGTAGTGGCCGTCTTTGATTACGAGCCTAAGTAGTGGCCATAGCTCATGTGGAGCATTGTTATTGTTATTATTTGATTGTGACTGTAATCATTTGCTTATATGGATCCATGTAATGTGTTGGCACAAAGGTGAATATTATAGATATGGCACGACGGTGCCATAGTCTATATGCAATAGACCTTTGTGCATTGCCCTCCTTCGTTTATATGATTGTATGCAAGCATATTCACTAAGCATTTGCTTACATTTTAGTTGTTTACCATTTTTATAGGTGGTTCCGGAAGAAGGAACTAAGCCCTTGTTGATTTGAAGTGTTGATAAGAAGTTGATCTAGGTGTTTTGGAAGGTAATTGTCCATTCGCGGAAGAATGGAACTTTTGGTTTAGATACTTAGTCATCCTACCTCATTATGCCTCATGATACTCTTGTTGTTTTGATAAACTTGGCTCTTGGTACATTTGTGATGTTTTGTCATATTTGATAATTTATATTTCTGCAAAAACTTAGTTTGGAGTCATGGTCTTTTGTAATTCAAAGTATTGAATAGTCTTGGTTAATGACAACGTGGGTAATGCGACCCGTTTGGTCGTTTTAATGTAAATTTCCATGACTAAGGTTTCGGATGTACCCATTATGTTGTAATGTGTGATTTTACTCTTTTTGGTGTTTTGGTTTGAGCATTTGAGCTTTGGAAAGAGTTTGAATCAAATTTGAGTCAAAATGAAAAAGTGCAGATGAGACCGTAAAGTTACGGCCCAGGACCATAAATTTACGGCCCTTTGTATTTTCGAGTACTTTTGATCAGGGAAGAAAAAAATCGAGGAGCGAATTACGGCTCATTTTTACGGCTAGTTATAATTTAAGCCATAATTTTACGGCTAGGTTTTTACGGTCAGTTGTAATTAAGCCGTAAATTTACGGCTCTCAGCCATAAATTTACGGCCATTTTACGGCCAGTACAAAAAAAAAAATTCTTTCTTATTTTCTTAAATCAAGTCGTGTCGTTTCAGTTTCTCTACCTTTGGGTAGAAGTCATACTGTCTACAGCTTACCTCTCATATCCTGCTCAGGAAATAGGTCTTTTTTGTTATTGATATGTACATTTAAAGACTATAACAAAAGGATTTAACAGTCCAGCACCAAAGTCATCCCATTTGAATGATCGTTCCTCGATGGTGATAATATTATTAAAGGAGCTTACCCGTACAATCGGGTCCAACAACTTGTCGAAAGATGTAAGATGACGTTAGCTACGTAAGTCGTCCTCGAACTTTATTTACTTGTTTAATTATTTATTTGTTATTAAAAAACGAACAAATAGAACAATCATATACTGTGACAACTCGTGATTAATTAACAACGGGTTAGTCCTAATCTCGATCATTATTTATAATTTCGTCTAATTTAGAGATTATGACGTGGAAATTATCTTTACTTTACATTTTGACTTTTAGGTCAAACGGTATTTAATCGTAAGCATTTTACCAAATTTGGGGTATTTAAATGGCTAAAAAGGAGCCACATAGGCCGGCCCCTTTTGTTTGTGGTGGGAATTAAACCAACAAACCTTTCCCTCCTTCTTTCTCTCTTTCTCTGTTTTCCTTTTTGATCAACACACACACACACCACACAAACACAAAATACACCACACATATTACCAACACTCTCAAAGATCAAGTTCTCTCAATCTCTTAGCATATCAAAATCTGATTTTTGGGAAAAAGAAGAAATCATTTAGCAAGTATTCAAGGCATTACCATCTTCAACCTTTTAATTCAAGAACAAATTTTGGTAAGTCTAAATCATCCTTTTTACGCCTATTTATGTTTACTTACTCTTTTCTAGTCATTTCGAGCTTTTACATGGCCTAAAACAATTTAATTTGTATTTAGGGTTTAAATAGGGTTTTGGGTTTGATTTGGTCGTTTCGAAAGATTTAATGATGTTATGGATGAAATTATGGGTTGGGTTATGTGTGTTTATGGTTAGTGATGTTTAGTTTTGCTTCAAATTGAGTTACAAACTCTTACAAGTCGTTTTGGGTTGATTCGGGTCAAGTTTGAAGGGTTTTTGGTTGGTTTTCTGCACTTAAGAACTGATCTGGGCGCAGGTGCGCCGCACCTCCCCTTTGGTGCGCCGCACCATGAACCTGGACTGGGTTCCCTGATCAGTTTGTGCGCCGCACCTCCCCTTTGGTGCGCCGCACCATGAACCTGGACTGGGTTCCCTGATCAGTTTGTGCGCCGCACCTCCCCTTTGGTGCGCCGCACCTGGCTTAGTGCGCCGCACCTCCTCATTAGTGCGCCGCACCTTTTCTCCAGTACAACAAAACATGAATTATTTTGAAAGGTCGTAACTTTTGACTTTCCATCCGAACTTAGTGATGAAAGACGAACTTGAGTCATGTATATTTTGAACATTAAATCACCTTTGGTCGAGGCATTCTAGGATTTATAGCTAGTAGTCGTACGTAGGATACTTGTCGTCGTTAAGGAATTGATCCTCATTATTGGTAATGATATCATAGGTTTTGGATAACCAGGAGAATTGACTGTGGATCTTCTCGAGTTACATTATACCTTTTAGCATTTAGATCGCTAAGGTGAGTTTATGGCGCCCTTTTCCTTTTACTTTGGGCCTGAAAAGCATGTACTGTTGTATACACTATTTATTAAATAAATGATTGTTTTTGTGTATGCCATGTGATATGGATGCTTAAATCATTTGACTTAAATTGCCATGTTGGGCTGTCGAAAATGTGTATACGTGTCATTTATTAAAATGTTGAATGAAATGACGTTGAATTGCCGTGTGATGGCTGATTAAATGGTTTCTTGTGTTTGACAAACTAAAATGTTTTCCCCTATTGATTGTATTGTCGGATCTAGATATCTCGACTGTCTTGGTTGTGGTCCGCACCCCATTGTTGAAGGGAAATCCTGTGCGAGGTTATGGTCCGCACCCCATTGTTGAAGGGAAATCCTGTGCGAGGTTATGGTCCGCACCCCATTGTTGAAGGGAAATCCTGTGCGAGGTTATGGTCCGCACCCCATTGTTGAAGGGAAATCCTGTGCGAGGCATATGCTGTCATCAGATCTAGATATACTGATTGACGTGATATAAGATGTGTCCAGATTTAGATATACTGGCTGTCTTGTTATAAAAGTGTTGTCAGATTTAGATATACTGACTGTTTGGTCTTTTATAACTATATGTCATTGTGTGGTATCAATGACGAATAAACTTTTGGTCAAACATACTGTAAACTCACCAACTATTTCGATAGTTGATCCTCTCAAATTTCATGCTTTTCAGGGAACCAACAGTAAGTATTTGGAAGCGTATATGGCATTTTGAAGCCATCTTTTGAACATTGGACGTACAATTAGCGTCAGACCTCTGAGGACTATAGCTTTATTTAGTCCTAATTGTACTTAGCTGTCCATATGTTATATTTGAAATTAGTGGGCCCATTTCCAATTGAGGATAGTTTGTATCCGTGTATTGGGGTCCACTTCCGAACGATTATACTTGTAATAACTTGTATTTGGATTAATGGATGTAATCTCTATTACCTTCTGATTAGTACGCAATTACTTGTTAACCCTGTATTTTCCGCTACAACGGGGTGTGACAAAAATTGGTATCAGAGACAAGGTTATAGTGAATACGGAGTTATTCCTCGTGAATAACTCAATCTATAGCCATGGTCGCTTCATTTAGGAAATCTAAGTCATTAAGGTTTAGGATACCTATCTCGAGAGTTATGCTATTTGTCAATAATTAGACCTAACCCGATCAACTACGTCCCGATTATGTAAAATAGTATAAGACTCGAAATAAATATCTTAAATTGTGTATATATGTGTTAGTTGAATTATATTCACAGCATGCTGTACATGTGGTGGGAAGGCTGCGGGTGACCCTATACATAAGCATTTAAGGCATGTTAGGAATAGAAACTCGACTCGTATGTGTATGCATAAGGTTTATATACGTGATAGTTTGGATTATATTGACAACATATTTAAATGTGGTGGGAAGGCTGCGGGTGACCCTATATATAAGCATTTTAAATATGTTGGTAATAGAAACCCAAACCGAATGTGTGTAATCTAGACGAAGATTTCTTTAAACCTCAATGTTGCGTACTGTCACCTTCATTTGATTCGTGCTATCTTATCCAGTAGACTTATATGGATTATTTGACTATCTTTTCAGACTAGTTATGTCGGATGGAGTAAGCTCTAATGCTGTTGTACCTCGTACACCTCCAGTTCCTGTCTTGGAAAACTCCATTCCATATGTTCCTGACTCTTATGAAGAGGAACCAATGGAGGAATCGGGCAATGAATCACGCCCTATCAACCTCGTTTCATCTTCCAGTGAATCTGGAGGCGAACATGTGTCTATCCATGTTCAATCTTCTGTAACACCGGTATCTCCATATCAGAGGAGGACTACCGAGGGAGCTCATTTGCCCTATGCTCCTAGAGACCCCTATGCTCCTGGTCCTTCTGCACCAGTTCAGGGCAACAGTGGATTTGGTCTTTCATTCTTTCAGGGAGATCCGTATGCTGCGGGTCCCTCAAGAGTGCCTGTTTACAATCCACAGGTCGTTATGCCAGTTGCATCTGCAGCTGATAGGATGGAATATTATCGCCGGCAGCTGTCGAGGATGAACAATTCCCTCATCTGCACCAGAAAGAGTATGGAAAATCAAGCTCAGGAGTTGGCTGGAGCTTATCAGCAGGCGGCTGAGGCTATGACTGTGGCTAGGGAAGGGAGAGAAGCTATTGGTAGAATGGTCTGGATACTATCAGTCGTAGTGGTCTTGGTGGTGGCATTGCTTGTTGTAGTTCTTTTCAGGATGTAATTAATAGTTGTAGTAGTAACGTATTGTAAGCCTTAGAACAATTGACAACTCATACATTTGTATTTGAGTTGTAATCTTTTTGGTGGATGTATTTCCCACGTATGTTAGATAGTAATTATTCTGACTGTGTAATGTATCATCGTGGATGTAGTTCCCACATGAATTGTATTGTGGATGTAGTTTTCCCACAAGATTTTGGAATCGTACAAGTCAGATTTTGTAAAAAGTTTCCGGTATAAATGAAATATGATAGTTCTTCGGCTTACCTACTTGTTCAAAACTACGTCACTTGCTCATTCAATTCTAGAAGTATAGTGTTCTATATTTCTTTTCTTGTTTAGTTCATGAGTTCAAGTAAGTCGATAATTTGTGACTTGTGTTTGGCATCCTCTTATATCTAAAACATCTTGAAAAGCTACACTCTTTGTTGTTCCTACGAGGAAATCTCTAAATGACATTTTTGTTCATGTCTTAGACTTATGGCTCCCAAGAAAAGAGGCAAGGTCCAGAAGAAGGCTGCTCCCAAGAGAGTTACTCGATCCACTCCTTTGAATAATGAAGCTGAACAGGAAGAACCTGTGATTCAGCAAGGACCGGAAGCTGCTCCTGTCCAGGTGAACACTGGTCCTGGACCTACCCCAAATACTGGCGGGGATAATAATATGGCAGCATTTGTAACACAACAGTTGTTGGCTGCTATGCCTACTTTAGTTGCTCAGATCACGGCAAGCTTGAATGCCAACAATAACCATCTGGCTGACAATAGCAACAATGTCGAGCCTACTGCTGAACAAGTTATTCCTCGAGTGCATCTGCACGGGACTGACTACAAGACCTTCACTTATTGTAAACCGAAAGAATTTAATGGTACCGAAGGTCCGGTAGGTCTAATCAACTGGCTGGAAAGCATTGAGGCAGTGCTCCATATCAGCCGTTGTGCCGAAGAGCACAAAGTGGAATATGCTTCCGCTCAATTTCAAAAGCACGCACTGTCATGGTGGAACGAACAGATAAGGACTCGTGGCCGAGAGCAGGCATATAGCATACCTTGGTTGAACTTTAAAAGGATGCTCACGGAAAAGTACTGTCCTCGTGAGGAAGTACAGAAAATGGAAGGTGAATTCTGGAACCATACTATGGTGGGATTGGATAACGAGAAATACACTACTCGTTTTCATGAACTGACAAGGCTAGTTCCTCGTATGGTGGATACGGAGGAGAAGTTAGTGGAAAGGTACTGCTATGGATTGTCACCTGACATCCGAAGATTGGTGGCCGCTTTTAACCCCATGACTTTACAGGCGGCAGTTAGTGCGACAAATCGGATGGTGTTAGACTTGAAAAGAACCACTGGTCCCTCTGTTGGAACTGAAGTGGTCAAGAGGAGGAATGATCAGGCCTCCGGTAGTGGATTTGGAAACGGTGGGAATGGCAAGAGGTTTAAAGCTGCCAGAAACTTTGCAGTGGTCCCACAAGATATCAAGAGGTACCCCGGCGCAGACACAAGATGTAACAGATGTGGCACTCGTCACATGGGGAATTGTCCCGCTTGCTACCGTTGTAAGAAGATAGGACATCAGGCAAAATTCTGTAGGGAAAAGGTACCAAATCAGTGCTACGAGTGTGGGAGCGAAACCCATCTGCGACCTGCATGTCCAAGACTTAATCTGAACCCGAACAACAATGCTATAGTTCCAGTAAGGAACAATGCGGGGAACAATCAAGCTAGGAATCAACGAGGACAAGGCAGAGGTCGAGTTTTTGCTTTGGATGCTGCTGATGCGCGACATGATCCCAATGTTGTGATAGGTACATTCATACTCAATGATCATTATGTTTTTATATTATTCGACTCCGGTGCTGATAAAAGTTTCATATCCTTAGAATTTAAGTCTCGTTTTGGTATAGTAGCTATCCCCATGAAAGATACTTATGTTGTCGAATATGCAAACGGTCAAAAGTATATTGCTAGAGATCATTTAGTAGATTGCAGTTTGGTATTAGCCGGTAAGACTTTTAAAATTGACCTAATCCCCATAGAATTAAGTAGTTTTGATGTGATTATTGGTATGGACTGGTTGTCAAAGGTTAGAGCTAATATAAGTTGTTATGAGAAGATTGTTAGAATACCTCTACAGAATAACGAAACCCTAGAAGTGCAAGGAGACAAGGCAGGAAAGAAATTAATCTTAGTATCGGCAATAAAGGCCAATAAATATTTACAAAAAGAACACCCTGCCTTCTTAGCATTTGTAGTAGAAAGAAACCAGAGGTTAAAGAAATGCAAGATATTCCTGTAGTTAGAGATTTTCCGGAGGTGTTTCCTGAAGATTTGACGGGACTTCCACCTCACAGACCAGTAGAGTTTGGAATAGATTTGATTCCTGGAGCTGCACCCGTGGCCAAGGCACCCTATCGTCTTGCGCCATCAGAAATGCAAGAATTGTCCGAACAACTTCAAGAGTTGTTAGCTAAAGGACTAATTCGTCCAAGTTCATCACCTTGGGGAGCTCCAATCCTATTTGTGAAGAAGAAAGACGGCTCTATGCGGATGTGTATTGATTATAGAGAATTGAACAAGTTGACTGTCAAGAACAGGTACCCTTTGCCTCGTATTGACGACTTATTTGACCAACTGGAAGGTGCATCGCACTTTTCCAAGATCGATCTCAGGTCTGGGTATCATCAACTCAGAGTCAGAGAAACAGACATTCCTAAAACAGCTTTCAGAACTCGTTATGGGCATTATGAGTTTTTGGTCATGCCATTTGGCTTAACCAATGCACCTGCTGTGTTTATGGACCTAATGAATCGAGTATGTCGACCGTATCTTGACAAGTTTGTCATTGTATTTATTGACGACATACTGATATACTCAAGAAATAAAGACGAACATGAAGGTCATCTGAGAACAATTCTGCAACTGCTCAAGGATCAGAAGTTGTACGCGAAATTCTCAAAATGTGAATTCTGGATTAAGGAAGTACACTTCTTAGGTCATGTAGTGAACAGGGATGGGATCCACGTAGATCCATCTAAGATTGAAGCAATAAAGAAGTGGGAAGCCCCTAAGACTCCGACAGAAATCCGTCAATTTCTTGGGCTGGCTGGATATTACCGGAGATTTATTGAGAACTTCTCAAAAGTTGCTCAACCGTTGACGTTGTTAACTCAAAAGGCCAAGGAATTTATTTGGCAGGATGCCCAGGAAGAAGCATTTCAAACGTTGAAAGACAAGCTCTGTAATGCTCCTATTTTAGCATTACCAAATGGAGTTGAAAATTTCGTGGTATACTGTGACGCATCACATCAAGGCATGGGATGTGTGCTTATGCAGGAAGGTAAGGTCATTGCTTACGCCTCTAGACAGCTCAAGATCCACGAAAAGAATTACACAACCCACGATCTTGAACTCGGAGCGGTTGTTTTTGCTTTAAAGATTTGGAGGCACTATTTGTATGGTACAAAGTGTACGGTATTCACAGATCACAAAAGCCTTCAGCATATCTTCGATCAGAAAATGCTGAATATGCGACAAAGAAGATGGGTAGAATTACTCAGTGACTACGACTGTGAACTCAAATATCATCCCGGTAAAGCAAATGTTGTTGCTGACGCGCTGAGTAGAAAGGATAGAATTTCACTATCTGTCATAACAAGAGCAAGTTCTTATCTTGGCTCATCATTAAGGGATAGAGTGTTGGATGATCAGAATGAGGCCTTACAACCAGGGCGTATTGAGAAGGAAGCATTGTGGGATGCTGAACGGTTATTTGAATTGGATGGCGATGGGATCAGACATGTCAAGGGCAGAGTGTGGATTCCTAAGTATAATGGACTTAGAGAACTCTTGATGAACGAGAGTCATCGATCTAAGTATTCAATCCATCCTGGTGCTGACAAAATGTACCATGGATTAAAGGATTTTTACTGGTGGCCTGGTATGAAAAGAGATATCGCCACGTATGTTTCGAAGTGTTTAAATTGTTCAATGGTTAAGGCAGAGCACCAGAAGCCTTCTGGACTGCTCCAACAACCCCAAATTCCTGACTGGAAATGGGAACAGATTACTATGGACTTCATTACGAAGTTGCCTCGAACCTTGAAGGGTTATGATACTATTTGGGTCATTGTTGACCGATTGACGAAGTCTGCACACTTCATTCCCATACGGGAGAATTGGAAAATAAAGAAATTGTCTCAATTATATATTGAGAAGATCGTGTCACTTCATGGCGTTCCTGTGTCTATTATCTCGGATCGTGATGGTCGTTTTACTTCACAATCTTGGAGATATTTTCAAGACGCCTTAGGCACTCAGTTGAATTTGAGTACGGCTTACCATCCACAGACGGACGGGCAAAGTGAGCGTACCATTCAGACGTTAGAAGACATGCTTCGGGCATGTGTTATCGATTTCAAAGGTAGTTGGGATACCTTTTTGCCGTTAGCTGAGTTTTCATACAATAACAGCTATCACACAAGCATTAAATGTGCGCCTTTTGAGGCTTTGTACGGACGAAAATGTAGATCGCCTGTTTGTTGGCTTGATGCTGGTGAGCGTCGTTTGTACAAGTATGGGTTGGTTCAGAAGACTACTGACCAGATTGTTGAAATTAGGGCACGGCTGAAGGCGGCTCAGGATCGCCAGAAGAGCTATGCAGATCGTAGAAGGAAACCCCTTGAGTTTCAAGTGGGTGATAAAGTTATGTTGAAAGTGTCACCTTGGAAGGGCACTGCACGCTTTGGCGTGAGAGGAAAACTTAGTCCTCGTTATATCGGACCATTTGAAATAGTTCAAAGGATTGGTTCCGTGGCTTATAAGCTCAATTTACCCCAAGAGCTAGAACATGTTCATCCCACATTTCATATATCAAATCTTAAGAAATGTTTGACTGATGAAACATTGGTTGTACCTGTGGAAGAGTTGCAAGTAAATGATTCTCTTCAATTTGTAGAGGAGCCTGTTGAAATTATAGACCAACAGCTCAAACAGCTTAGACGAAGTCGTATCAAGTTGGTCAAAGTTCGTTGGAACTCAAAACACGGGCCAGACTCGACTTGGGAACGTGAGGATTATATGAGGAATAAGTATCCCCATCTTTTTACTAAGCAAGACTTGATTTCGGGACGAAATCCTTAGAAGTCGGGGATGCTGTGACAACTCGTGATTAATTAACAACGGGTTAGTCCTAATCTCGATCATTATTTATAATTTCGTCTAATTTAGAGATTATGACGTGGAAATTATTAGTTAATTGAACATTTGATATGGTTCAATTAGACGTATCATTATGACGTAGGCTATTAGCTATTTAGACGAATGCCGAGTCTTAAAATGACGTTAAATAAAGATTTAAATGATATAATTGAACACAGTAATTAGACTGTCTAAACTTAAGATTACTAAAAGTTTAGTTTATTAAATTTTATTGTCTTGTCTTAAACTAAAATGAGACGAGGGAAAATATCTTTACTTTACATTTTGACTTTTAGGTCAAACGGTATTTAATCGTAAGCATTTTACCAAATTTGGGGTATTTAAATGGCTAAAAAGGAGCCACATAGGCCGGCCCCTTTTGTTTGTGGTGGGAATTAAACCAACAAACCTTTCCCTCCTTCTTTCTCTCTTTCTCTGTTTTCCTTTTTGATCAACACACACACACACCACACAAACACAAAATACACCACACATATTACCAACACTCTCAAAGATCAAGTTCTCTCAATCTCTTAGCATATCAAAATCTGATTTTTGGGAAAAAAGAAGAAATCATTTAGCAAGTATTCAAGGCATTACCATCTTCAACCTTTTAATTCAAGAACAAATTTTGGTAAGTCTAAATCATCCTTTTTACGCCTATTTATGTTTACTTACTCTTTTCTAGTCATTTCGAGCTTTTACATGGCCTAAAACAATTTAATTTGTATTTAGGGTTTAAATAGGGTTTTGGGTTTGATTTGGTCGTTTCGAAAGATTTAATGATGTTATGGATGAAATTATGGGTTGGGTTATGTGTGTTTATGGTTAGTGATGTTTAGTTTTGCTTCAAATTGAGTTACAAACTCTTACAAGTCGTTTTGGGTTGATTCGGGTCAAGTTTGAAGGGTTTTTGGTTGGTTTTCTGCACTTAAGAACTGATCTGGGCGCAGGTGCGCCGCACCTCCCCTTTGGTGCGCCGCACCATGAACCTGGACTGGGTTCCCTGATCAGTTTGTGCGCCGCACCTCCCCTTTGGTGCGCCGCACCATGAACCTGGACTGGGTTCCCTGATCAGTTTGTGCGCCGCACCTCCCCTTTGGTGCGCCGCACCTGGCTTAGTGCGCCGCACCTCCTCATTAGTGCGCCGCACCTTTTCTCCAGTACAACAAAACATGAATTATTTTGAAAGGTCGTAACTTTTGACTTTCCATCCTAACTTAGTGATGAAAGACGAACTTGAGTCATGTATATTTTGAACATTAAATCACCTTTGGTCGAGGCATTCTAGGATTTATAGCTAGTAGTCGTACGTAGGATACTTGTCGTCGTTAAGGAATTGATCCTCATTATTGGTAATGATATCATAGGTTTTGGATAACCAGGAGAATTGACTGTGGATCTTCTCGAGCTACATTATACCTTTTAGCATTTAGATCGCTAAGGTGAGTTTATGGCGCCCTTTTCCTTTTACTTTGGGCCTGAAAAGCATGTACTGTTGTATACACTATTTATTAAATAAATGATTGTTTTTGTGTATGCCATGTGATATGGATGCTTAAATCATTTGACTTAAATTTGCCATGTTGGGCTGTCGAAAATGTGTATACGTGTCATTTATTAAAATGTTGAATGAAATGACGTTGAATTGCCGTGTGATGGCTGATTAAATGGTTTCTTGTGTTTGACAAACTAAAATGTTTTCCCCTATTGATTGTATTGTCGGATCTAGATATCTCGACTGTCTTGGTTGTGGTCCGCACCCCATTGTTGAAGGGAAATCCTGTGCGAGGTTATGGTCCGCACCCCATTGTTGAAGGGAAATCCTGTGCGAGGTTATGGTCCGCACCCCATTGTTGAAGGGAAATCCTGTGCGAGGTTATGGTCCGCACCCCATTGTTGAAGGGAAATCCTGTGCGAGGTTATGGTCCGCACCCCATTGTTGAAGGGAAATCCTGTGCGAGGTTATGGTCCGCACCCCATTGTTGAAGGGAAATCCTGTGCGAGGTTATGGTCCGCACCCCATTGTTGAAGGGAAATCCTGTGCGAGGTTATGGTCCGCACCCCATTGTTGAAGGGAAATCCTGTGCGAGGTTATGGTCCGCACCCCATTGTTGAAGGGAAATCCTGTGCGAGGTTATGGTCCGCACCCCATTGTTGAAGGGAAATCCTGTGCGAGGTTATGGTCCGCACCCCATTGTTGAAGGGAAATCCTGTGCGAGGTTATGGTCCGCACCCCATTGTTGAAGGGAAATCCTGTGCGAGGTTATGGTCCGCACCCCATTGTTGAAGGGAAATCCTGTGCGAGGTTATGGTCCGCACCCCATTGTTGAAGGGAAATCCTGTGCGAGGTTATGGTCCGCACCCCATTGTTGAAGGGAAATCCTGTGCGAGGTTATGGTCCGCACCCCATTGTTGAAGGGAAATCCTGTGCGAGGTTATGGTCCGCACCCCATTGTTGAAGGGAAATCCTGTGCGAGGTTATGGTCCGCACCCCATTGTTGAAGGGAAATCCTGTGCGAGGTTATGGTCCGCACCCCATTGTTGAAGGGAAATCCTGTGCGAGGTTATGGTCCGCACCCCATTGTTGAAGGGAAATCCTGTGCGAGGTTATGGTCCGCACCCCATTGTTGAAGGGAAATCCTGTGCGAGGTTATGGTCCGCACCCCATTGTTGAAGGGAAATCCTGTGCGAGGTTATGGTCCGCACCCCATTGTTGAAGGGAAATCCTGTGCGAGGTTATGGTCCGCACCCCATTGTTGAAGGGAAATCCTGTGCGAGGTTATGGTCCGCACCCCATTGTTGAAGGGAAATCCTGTGCGAGGTTATGGTCCGCACCCCATTGTTGAAGGGAAATCCTGTGCGAGGTTATGGTCCGCACCCCATTGTTGAAGGGAAATCCTGTGCGAGGTTATGGTCCGCACCCCATTGTTGAAGGGAAATCCTGTGCGAGGTTATGGTCCGCACCCCATTGTTGAAGGGAAATCCTGTGCGAGGTTATGGTCCGCACCCCATTGTTGAAGGGAAATCCTGTGCGAGGTTATGGTCCGCACCCCATTGTTGAAGGGAAATCCTGTGCGAGGTTATGGTCCGCACCCCATTGTTGAAGGGAAATCCTGTGCGAGGTTATGGTCCGCACCCCATTGTTGAAGGGAAATCCTGTGCGAGGTTATGGTCCGCACCCCATTGTTGAAGGGAAATCCTGTGCGAGGTTATGGTCCGCACCCCATTGTTGAAGGGAAATCCTGTGCGAGGTTATGGTCCGCACCCCATTGTTGAAGGGAAATCCTGTGCGAGGTTATGGTCCGCACCCCATTGTTGAAGGGAAATCCTGTGCGAGGTTATGGTCCGCACCCCATTGTTGAAGGGAAATCCTGTGCGAGGTTATGGTCCGCACCCCATTGTTGAAGGGAAATCCTGTGCGAGGTTATGGTCCGCACCCCATTGTTGAAGGGAAATCCTGTGCGAGGTTATGGTCCGCACCCCATTGTTGAAGGGAAATCCTGTGCGAGGTTATGGTCCGCACCCCATTGTTGAAGGGAAATCCTGTGCGAGGTTATGGTCCGCACCCCATTGTTGAAGGGAAATCCTGTGCGAGGTTATGGTCCGCACCCCATTGTTGAAGGGAAATCCTGTGCGAGGTTATGGTCCGCACCCCATTGTTGAAGGGAAATCCTGTGCGAGGTTATGGTCCGCACCCCATTGTTGAAGGGAAATCCTGTGCGAGGTTATGGTCCGCACCCCATTGTTGAAGGGAAATCCTGTGCGAGGTTATGGTCCGCACCCCATTGTTGAAGGGAAATCCTGTGCGAGGTTATGGTCCGCACCCCATTGTTGAAGGGAAATCCTGTGCGAGGTTATGGTCCGCACCCCATTGTTGAAGGGAAATCCTGTGCGAGGTTATGGTCCGCACCCCATTGTTGAAGGGAAATCCTGTGCGAGGTTATGGTCCGCACCCCATTGTTGAAGGGAAATCCTGTGCGAGGTTATGGTCCGCACCCCATTGTTGAAGGGAAATCCTGTGCGAGGTTATGGTCCGCACCCCATTGTTGAAGGGAAATCCTGTGCGAGGTTATGGTCCGCACCCCATTGTTGAAGGGAAATCCTGTGCGAGGTTATGGTCCGCACCCCATTGTTGAAGGGAAATCCTGTGCGAGGTTATGGTCCGCACCCCATTGTTGAAGGGAAATCCTGTGCGAGGTTATGGTCCGCACCCCATTGTTGAAGGGAAATCCTGTGCGAGGTTATGGTCCGCACCCCATTGTTGAAGGGAAATCCTGTGCGAGGTTATGGTCCGCACCCCATTGTTGAAGGGAAATCCTGTGCGAGGTTATGGTCCGCACCCCATTGTTGAAGGGAAATCCTGTGCGAGGTTATGGTCCGCACCCCATTGTTGAAGGGAAATCCTGTGCGAGGTTATGGTCCGCACCCCATTGTTGAAGGGAAATCCTGTGCGAGGTTATGGTCCGCACCCCATTGTTGAAGGGAAATCCTGTGCGAGGTTATGGTCCGCACCCCATTTCCAATTGAGGATAGTTTGTATCCGTGTATTGGGGTCCACTTCCGAACGATTATACTTGTAATAACTTGTATTTGGATTAATGGATGTAATCTCTATTACCTTCTGATTAGTACGCAATTACTTGTTAACCCTGTATTTCCGCTACAACGGGGTGTGACATATACTCCTTACAAAGTGACCTGTTAGCAAAAAGTTATCGCTTAACTGGCGAATCCAATTGTACGGAACTTATAGGCGCCCACATTCGTTAAAAACCAAAAAAAAAAATCACCCATAAACATAACAATAAATTATTGGTAAAATCGACTTTCCTTAAATATCGAACCTTAATCTTTGAGAGAGAGAGAGAGTCAGAGAGACATCTTTTACAGTATTAATAATCTATTAATTTCCATACCAATTGAGCTAATCTCAACTAACATAATCTTTAACTTTACTTACAGTATATTTAATTTAACTTTTACTTCAGTAAAATATAATAAACGCACGCAAGAAAAGAAGAAGAGAGGAGGGGTGTCCAAAAAACCCTTGCAGATTTGAAAAGAGAAAGAGAGAGAGAGAGATGATGAAGAAGGACGAGGGGGCGATGATGATGAGATCATGGAGAACGACATTTCTGACGGTGCGAGACGAGATTCAAAACGACGCACCACCCACCAACACCATCATTCATCTTCTCCACACTCTCCTCTTCTCTCATTCCGACTCCCTCCTTTCCGCCGCCCCCTTTCTCCCTCCCCATGAGGTTCTTTTTCACCTATTTCTTCTTCTCATTATTCTTATTTATTTATTTATCAAACGTTTGCTTTTGTTAAATTTATTTCTATTAAAAAATATATATCTAGGTCACTTCTGATGCGATGTTTTTGGTGGAATTGGGTCGGACTATTTTAAGCTCAAATTCGGATGATCAACTTGTTATTGTTGATGCACTGCTCCATTTATCCAACTTGGTAAACTCTCTTACTTACATTCGCCTTTTCAATATTCCATATTTTGCCAAAGTATTTTTTTTTTTTTTGATGACTTTAGCCCCCCACTTTTATATATATATATATAAGTATGCACTCTTAAGCAAAATATATATTATTTTTTTGTTGCTAATCTTCTTCTAGTATGGGACTGAACATTGAATATTCGGTATGGGAAGAAATGTAGAATTCAGTTTGAGTAGTCGGTGATAGACAGTGTGGTGTTTACCTACTAATGCCTTGGGCTCCCCTTTATTTGTTTTCTAGTGGTCAATAGGTTTAACTAACTTGCTTATTATCCACCAATCTATTTATTGACGTGATCTAGGTAATTAATTTTAGACCACCGGCAAGCTAACCTTATGAAGAAAAGGCTAAGTTTTTTGTTTAGAGGGTGTTTGGTTCTGCGTTTTTAAGTTAATGCTTGGGAATCGAAGTATTAGAACAGAGAATCGGCTGTTTTTGAAACTTTGAGTTGTAAGACTTGCAAAATCTAAGTTATACCAAATATCGCGAGATAGAATGCACATACAGATATTCCTCAATTAGAGAAGTCAATGATAGATAATTGCGTGTTCTGCTATAGCAATGAGTTCCCCTTGTTTGTTTGACTCTATCAGTGGTAGCAGTTAACATTTTTACTAAGCCACCAAGACAAGTCGTGATAAGATCTGTATAAGGTTAAAACACAGCATTTAATGGTTCACTGCAAGCACGCTAAGGACCACAATTGCTCTTAAGATCCTTATCCAATCTTTTTTTTCGTACATAGTTGATCATAATTATGCCTGCGATGGTTTTTTTTTCAGATCCAGAACTTGAGTCGTTCAATTTCTTTGAAAATGACATCTTCGACGTGGAGTCTTGTACTTCAGACCTTTGGAGGAATGGTGGAACTGTTTCTTGGCAGAGCTCCAATGAAGGGAGATCCTTCAGGAAGTATTGCTGTCATTGAGGCCACAAAACAGTGTTTAGAGACTGTTAGGTTTGTTCTTTAATACTATCTCTATAAAGCATGGACTGTGTTGATGTAGTTACATTTTCTTAAATATTATAGCTTATTTCGTAATCCTACTATTTAAAACTTTTAAATCTTTTGTCTAGGTCACTTGTTGATGTTAATCAGAGAACGATTATGTTGTCAGACAATGCGCAACTGCTAGATTTTCTTCTCAGAACGATTTCCTTGTCTCAAAATTTTAATCAGGGTTACCCTTCTGAATCACGGAATATGATCCTTGAAAAAAATAATTTATGGGAAATTCAGACAACTGCTTTTACCATGATTAGTGAAGTTTTCTCAAGAGTTGGGAGTTCTGTACCAGCCGACCACTGGCAATCAACTATTGATGTGCGCATTTTCTTTTGCAGAGTTGACTAAACTATACTTCTCTTTTCGTTTTTGGTTATAATATAGTATTCTACTGTAACAGGCTCTCAGAAATATTATGGATGTGTTGGCAAGTAAGGGTCCCCTAGTGGAAAGCAATGTAATGGATAGGTAGTTGTCTTTTTCCCCCTTTCCCCGGATAGTTAATTATGTTAATATATATACTGAATTTGTTCGCTAAGTGATTGTTATATACGTTTTGTAGATTTTATACCTCACTTCTGCATTGCCTGCACTTGGTTCTTACAAATGCAAAAGGGCCCCTTCAAGACCATGTAATTTTGATTTTAAATTTTAGTTTTATGGCTTTTATTTGTTCTTCTCTATTATGATTTACAAGTTTATGGATCCTTAGGTTGCTGGCTTTGTAGCTGCACTTAGGATGTTCTTTGGCTACGGGCTTAATAGTAAGTCACCGACTGTCTCACCCATAGGCGTCTACAAGAAGGATGTTAGGATTACAGATGTTCAATCTCAGTCATCTGGATCCAATAGTGGTCCCTATCGGCCGCCTCATGTGCGTAAAAAGAACCATTCAAAAGATCAAAACCCCATGAGCGTATCGGACAAAGATTATATGTCATCCGATTCTGATTTGAGTGATAGTGATGGTTCAGTCAATAGTATCAGCAATTTCAGGAGCTCTAAGGTTAGAGTAGCTGCTATAGTTTGCATACAGGTATGCTACTGTCCATATCTTTCTAAAAAACTCACAGTACCATAGGGATTTGTATTAAGTGATATATATTTTTTGGTTTTGTGAGGAAGGATCTTTGCCGATCTGATCCAAAGTCATTTACTGCCCAATGGACAATACTTTTGCCATCTAGTGATGTGCTGCAATCAAGGTAACAGACTATACCGTCCATGTTGTTTTTCTATCTCTTAATTTTGGTTTATGTGTTACCCAATTGTAATTCATTTGGCATGCTACATGACAGGAGGTATGAAGCAAACCTTATGACGTGTTTGCTCTTTGATCCATATCTTAAGGTATCAAGTCTTTACACATTATTACCTGAATAATTTTCTGTTATAATTCATAGTAGTGGTGATACTTGGATATAATTTGTTATCTGCAGGCACGCGTTGCATCGGCATCTACTTTGGCAACCATGCTGGAGGGGCCTGCATCTGTTTTTCTGCAGGTGGCAGAATACAAGGAATCTACTAAGTTGGGATCATTCACTGCACTTTCCAGTTCGCTTGGTCAGATTTTAATGCAGCTTCACGCTGGTATCTGGAGCTTTTTCTCTTTATGGTTTAAAATTTTATATTCAAACATGTGCCTACATATGTTTTGACTGGTTTTTGATGATGTTTTATCTCTTCCAGGTATCCTGTATTTAATAAAAAATGAAAAAAATAGTGGGTTCCTCATCTCCCTGTTCAAGATTTTCACCCTTTTAATCTCATGTACACCGTAAGAATTTTTTCATCATTATCTTAAGGTTGCTGCAGGGTTTCTGTAGCTTTTTATTACTGTTTATTTTGCATATGGTTTTTAGAGATAATGATTATTGTATTACGTCATTTATAAACAGATACTCAAGAATGCCTGATGAGTTACTGGCTACAGTAATTTTAAATATTCATGGGAGGATTGTTGAGGGTTTTGATAGCCATCATGATCAAACTGGGCTGCTGGTTAGTCTATACTATATTATAAAGCAAATAGGGTTTTAAGTTTCAACTTTCAACAATGTACACCTACTAATGCATAATGTACAATACATCTATATACCCCAAAATACCTTAGAAGAAATCTCAACCACTCATTTTTCTCTCTCTCCTCAAATCTCAACCACTCATTTTTCTCTCTCCTCCATAAATTATTTTATTCCTCTAATTCATTCAAAATCTTTTATCTCAAAAACCGTACATCGATAAATTATAAAAATTATATGGGTGTTCTTAAAATTTCATACTCTTTCATTAGAGATGTCATTCGATATACTTTCGACGAATTTTTAAATCCGAGGGCGGAGTCTGTACGGCTAAGGCATTTGGCTATCACACTCTATGACCTATCACCTCTATGACCTATCACACTCTATGACCTATCACACTCTATGACCTATCACCTCCACCATCTACCTTTCTCTCGTTTTTCCGATATCACACATTTTGCTTCTCAATTTTGTGAATGGCGTTTGGCAATAAAAGATAGTCATTGTCCCTAGTGTGTCAACATTCAACATTGCTTTATCGCATAATTTAACCACTTAATGAACATGGTTGCAAACAAAATTTTTGCAGGCTGCATCTCTAGTTTGCTTGACTGATGCAATATCTGTCTCACCCTCTTCACATAAGGTGAATGAAATGTTGGTGGCCGAACTATCTACAGGTTAACTTATTTTGTTCATGCATTTCTCTTTAGAGTCATGATAGATATTAATTTCTGTCCTAATGTTTATCTTTTTGTTTGTTTATCCTTTCCTTTCCAGGTCTTAATCATGATAATCCATATTCTGGTTTTCTTTCTACTTTGTTTTATTACTCTAAACCATGTACAAGCCCGGCAGTTATCCCTGAGGCTCTCCAGGTGATGTTGAATTTTAAAATATCGTTATCCTTGTTATTGTAATTAATCCGAATCACATAATTGTTGGGTTACTTAATACTTTATGCATATACGAGTTTTTATCAGAAATCAGCATTTCTTAATGAAACATAGCGTTTATTAAAGTTATTATTATCGTGCTACAGGTTCTCAAAGCTGTGGCACACAATTACCCAAATATAATGGTTCTCTGCTGGAAACAAGTCTCGTCTGTAATTTCTGAAATTTTGGATCCCCCTCTCTCTGGAAGCTCCTCAAGGGCAGGAAGAGTTGATTCTGGACACACTGTTGGGACATGTGGAGAGAAAATTATAACCAGTGCCATTAAGGCAAGACTTAGACCTTGGTTTTCAACTTTAATGTAATTCTATACATAAAACTAGTCTTCAAAAGATTCTGATATTAGCAATTTAATATTATCTGTGTGACAGCTGCTGGATGAATGTCTTCGTGCTATTTCTGGATTTAAAGGAACGGAAGATCTTGCTGACGATAAACTACTTATCAGTCCTTTTACATATGATTACGTCAAAGTAAAAACGATATCATCCGCTCCATCATATGGACTAGAGAGTCAACCAGTAGGCAGTGATGATCATCAAGCTTCTACGTCTGGCAGCCAGCAGTGGTGTAAAGCTATTGAAAACCAGTTATCATCAACACTTTTACATAGTTCAGCCATGGTTGGTTATAGAAGCTGTCATTTTCAGCTTTAATTTCTAATAAGTCATATGTTCATAGATATCCTTGCGTATATGTGGTGCTAATTATATTTTCTCTTTTTTAGGTGAGGGCTGCATCAGTTACTTGTTTTGCTGGAATAACATCCAGTGTTTTCTTTTCCCTTCCAGAAGAAAAACAGCATCAAATTATAACTTATTCTGTAAGAGTCTAATGAAGCTCTCCTGCTAAACTATCCTATATTACTGTTTTTATTATTAGCATATTAAATATTAGTGATATCTGTTGAAAAAATATATAGATCAATGCTGCCCTTGATGATGAGGTCCCATCAGTAAGGTCTGCCGCTTGTCGTGCTATTGGCGTCATCGCATGTTTCCCACAAGCATTAGAAAGGTACTTTGACTTTCCTGCTCTAGCGATAGTTTTCTTTTTACAGAAAAATTCAAGTCGTATATCTGAAATTTAGAACTTGGGACACATTATTGTCTGAATGGTATAGTGTGGAGATCCTTCGCAAGTTTATCAATGCAGCTGAGGTCAATAGCCATCATTCTTTAGTCCCGGTAATCATTTTTTTTTCCTTATATATTTGACAAATTTATATATGATGCATTTCTATATTGCCAGCTAAACATCTATGTAATTGCTTACTTTCAGGTTCGCATTGCAGCCTCCTGGGCTTTAGCCAACTTATGTGATTCTCTCCGCCACTCTATTGACAGATTTACCTTAGCAAGGTCTTCTGTAGGTGAGTACCCTGTCAACTATTCTATCTGTATGTTTTGTTCTTTATTCTCAACCTTACTCATCATGTGATAGATTTGATGGATTGCTCTAAAATGGTTTCACTGCTAATTGATTGTTCTCTGAGGCTTACAAGGGACGGTGATAAGGTGAATAACATGAAAACTCTGTCCTTTTTCTTGAAAGGAAAACAAAACACTTGGTTTTATTTATTTTTCATTCGTATCTTGGTTTGTAGATTAAAGCAAATGCCGTAAGAGCCCTTGGCAATCTATCAAGATTTGTCCCATGTTCAAGCCAAGATGTTAGTGGCATTTCTGCAACTTCATCTCTGCAACTAACATGGGAAGATCCATCTTGGTTGGAAAGAATGGTTCAGGCTTTTCTTTCTTGTGTTACAACTGGAAATGTGAAGGTATTCTGTATTCCTCAACCTAAAAGTCTAAAACTTCCAACTTATAAATGATTCCTTTATATCATATCTTTATTTTTTCTTTTTTGCAATTCAACTATTGTAGTTTTTTTTTCTTTCTGATGTGTGGGTATTTCTAAAAATCAGGTACGGTGGAATGTTTGCCACGCATTGAGCAACTTATTTCTTAACGAGACATTAAAACTGCAAGATACTGATTGGTAAGGAGTGAACTTTTTCTGTTGTCAAGTTATTGGAAATTGAAGGAAAAAAAGAGCCCTACTTTGAATTTTTGTTTTGATGAACACAAGTAGCTTATGTGTAACTTCCATAACCATACCTGGTTGTATCCAAATTAATCATTTTACTTGTGGAAATCCTAAAAATGAAGTCTTGTTTGTCAAGTTACAAGACTATTATGAATCTTGGCGCTGCACACAAGTTATTGTGTAATATGATTATCAAAAACATTTTACGCATTTGATATAGTTAATCCAATGGACTAGTTATTCTCTGTTTCCAATTTGGCTCCTTCAGTTTTTAATACTATTTTGCTACTGCTCCATGATTTTCAAATTTCCAGATTAACTATCTTGTGGAGTTGTGGAAATCCTTAAATGGAAGTCCTATTTGACAACTTATAAGACTTTTACGAATCTTGGCATTTTAAGCATTTGATTTAGTTGATTCAACTGATAGAGCCCACTGATTAATTGTTCTTTCTGTTTTTTGTAGGGCTCCTTCAGTTTTCAGTATTCTTTTACTACTGCTACGTGATTCTTCTAATTTCAAGATTAGAATACAAGCTGCAGCTGCATTGGCTGCCCCGTCTACAACTTTGGGTGAGTCATTTGAGAAATGAAATTAAGAAGCAAAAAGAATGAGAAGTTTGAATTATTAAGAGAAACGACAAAGAGTAATCATGGAGCTAGAGGGCCAAACATGAAATTCTCAAAATAAAAGAGCAATATAAAAATATAAAAACGACCCTAATTACATAACCATGCTTGTAATTTGTATATCTCATCTCATTCATAAGGCTTCATCCCTTGGTTTCATCTTACTTCCGTTCTGTATGCAGATTATGGGAAGTCATTCTCGGATGTTGTACAAGGGGTTGAGCACACATTAGAGAATCTCGGTTCCGACCAGATGTTTGCTCCTTCGAGTTTCAAATATAGGGTTGCACTTGAGAAGCAGGTTGTTATGTTGGTTACTCTTTTTTTTTTATCCTGGAATACATATTGCCATATGATCAAGTTTTTCGGCTAAGTTTATAGTTAGTTTTTGATTCGCTTTACTGCAGCTAACATCAACTATGTTACACGTTCTCGGGCTTGCTTCTGGAACTCATCATCACATTGTACATGATTTCCTCGTCAAGGTATTCTCTTATATACGTCAATTTCAGAGTTTATTTATGTTTACGGACTTGCTGAAATGAAGTTTAAATCACACTGTATTTATCACATGCAATTGGGTTATAAGGCTCATTATTTAGTTTTTTCCTTTGTAGAAAGCATCCTTCCTTGAGGAATGGCTTAGGTCGTTATGTTCATCTGTCATTAATCAATTTGAAGCTGAAAATGATTCTACGTGGAACCAAAAGAAAGAGGTAACTAATAGAGCGATAAAGTCACTTGTTAAGGTATATGAAGACAAGAATAATCACACCATGGCCGCAAGGTTTGACAAACTGTTGATAGTTTGAATGTATCGGTGTTCATAGATCGGGTTTTGTTGTAAATTGTAAGTCCTTGTATGGTTCTTATAAACAAATCTGTGTTCATTCAAGGGACAAGTACATTATAGTATATCAAACATAGTCTCCTTTTGCTACTATATATATCAAACTCTGCAAAATATGTATAAAACTTTTAAATTTTGCCAAAGTTTAAATTTGACTGTTTATAACCTAATATGATTGTCACATTAACAAAAAAAAATATCTGATACATACAATAGATGTTTTGAGAGTTGGATATATACCATAGCAAAACAAAACTAGCTCAATACATATTTCTTCACCTGTTCTTTTATATAAACCATAGATTTATAAAATTATTAAGAGAAAAGTCTAATGATGAGCATACTTGCTAAAAACAACTTACACCAAATACGATATAAAATATTTATACATCACATCTTTAAACAGACAAATACACAATATACGTCCATGAGCGTTATTGTGGTACACTATGAAAGGTAAACAACATTACACACTTTTGCCTGGAGTAAGGTATACTTTCAGGCAATTGCACACCAGTTTTACGGGGCATCATATCACATCCCGTTTATTAGCAACACACAACAAACCAAACTTAGCTAGCAGTATTATGTATCTTGTACATATCCTGGCTGCCAACAACATAGCAACATTTAACGACGGAAGCTTCTCACTGGTTGTTCTCCTTCAACTCCTTGAAGTTTGACCAATGTGTAGACTCCTGCTCCTGCAAGGGCCCCGAGTGTGGGTGCCAGTAGGTATATCCAAATCACTGTGTAGTTCCCTGCTGCAACTGCTGGACCTAATGTACGGACCGGATTCATTGAAGCACCACTTGATGGCCTGCATGTTAACCAAGAATGTTATGTATACATCGACCGAATCAAATGTAAAAATAGTTTCATCGTTATACTTACCCAGCAACAAGTATGTTGAGCATAACAGTAGCTCCAACCGCTATACCAGCCAGTTCTCCCACCTAAACACACAATACACGTAAATGTTTGAAAAGAATTATAATAAACTAGAAATAAACAAAATAGGTGTAGCTTATACTTACAGCACGAGTATCAGTGGCAACGGCTGTGACAACAAAGAGGAGATTAAAGGTAATAAGGAACTCAAGAGCAAAAGCTTGGCCGGTGCTAACTGAAGGAACTGTGACACCTCCGGACATAAAGGGATGGAAGACACCTTTGAGAGCAAAAGAAGCACAGATCGAGGCTGATACTTGTGCTAAGATGTAGGCAGGGACCTGTGCCCATGGAAAATGACGCAGTGCCGCGAATGCAATGGTTAGGGACGGGTTCAAATGGGCTCCTGAGATATGACCCGTTGACAGTATTATAATCATCACCGCCAGCCCTGCACATGCTGCATTCCCTAATAGTGTCTCTGATCCTGCATATTTTTGGTTCACTATTGGTCCAGCTGTTGCTGCGAATATCAATATAAATGTTCCCACAAATTCTGCTCCCAACTGCACATTTAGGAATCTTGTTTACTTGACCATACATGAATCCTTGGTACTAAATGATTTATTATAATTAAAATTAGATCTTTATGACCTATTGATCAAAAGTTTATGCATTCAAGTGTTGCCTCAGACCATAAGGTCAACATTACATGGTTGGTGCATTCAAGTATCACTTTAGACCATAAGGTCTAAACATTACATGGTTGGGGTTTCCAAGTACTAAGGACATGTTTGGTTCACAGGTAATTCTAATATAATCAATAAATACTTATAAAATTACAATAATAGCTTAACAAATATTATTTTTAGTTTTTTATATTGTAATAATAATATAAATTGCATAACGGTAATGGTGCATTGTACCGATATAAATTATAGTAATAAGATATAATATACTTACCGTAATACCATTATACGACGCAAGGTACCTTATAATACAATACATTATGCTACAATATCATTTGGTAGTTTAAAATACTACTAGTATAACATACGATATGATACTATATGGTACGACACAATACATACAAGTATTATACTCGTATTTAGAATACTAAATGATACAAACTTGCTATGTAATTATAAGCATTCCATCCAACTTGCTAAGGAATATTGTAAGAAATATTGAGATCGTTCAAATGATAGAACTTGAAAGATTTCAATTCTTTCTATTGCGAACTAAACAGTTTGGAATCGGAATTCCATTTTATCAACCTAGTAGATATTGAATGAAGTTTAGATATAAATTCCATCAGAATACATGGAATTCCGCAAACCAAACGTACCTTACGCATTTGCCGCAATAAGGAAATACCTCAACTAAATTGGATGTAAATTTTGGTATTAGTTTTGTTCTCGAATCAAATCAACTTTTTGGTGTTAGCTTTATGAGGGAACATATTTGCATTCATTTTATATCGTTGGAGGTGGATGATATATCAAATCTTTGATGGTCATCACGAGTTCGTTACATATCAATATATTATGGTAAAATGGAAAAGCATATATTATAGAGAATTGATATTTAAGATCCGCTTAGTGCGGGACCCTTTCGTTGTGCGATTAGCACACATCATACGCGTCTGAGGTAAAATTCACTTGTCAAAAAAAATATATTATATTTTTAATAAATTTACCACACTGTACAAATAAACAGACTGTACAAGTAAATAATGCATATATGTGTAGTAGATTTATTAAATTATGTGGTACTAAAATCATCACCTTATATTATATATAGTCAAATAGTTTGTGTCAATTGAGAAACCATGTTGTGCATCATGTTGCAAGTTGGTGAAATGGAACAATCATAGCTAGATACAACCAAAATATATATCAAATCAACATACAAGTCTAAAACAGTACTATGTTTCTTGATTAGAAATACTAGACAAGAACGTAATAATTGACATTGATTGATTGAAAATGACAATAGATGAATAATGGGAGGGGTTACGTTACGTACCTTCCGGGTGAGAGAGATATCTGGTGAAGGGAAATCAGTGAAGCAGGAGTGAGATGCACCTACACCCCATGATGACGGTGCATTAATAGGCAAACACTTGCAACGAGGCATCGACTTCCGGTCATATGACATGGAGTCCACTCTCAGTGAAGTGAACAAGGGAGCTCCGGGGGTCCCTGGTGTCGCCGGTGCTGACACCGGCGGCGTTGACCCTTCCCCGTTTTCCATTTCCAACAAACGTCACTATTTAGCTAGACGCCTAGACTATTCTTTTTTTTTTCTTTTTTTTTTTTGGAGATAGGATCAAATGATTTAATGAGAAATACCTTACATAATTTGCAGATTTTTATAAAGATATTTCTACACAATCAGCTGAATTCGATCCAGATTGATACTAGATCTCTCTTTCTTTTCTTTCTTTTTTTTTTGATTTTTTTATGTTTTTTTTTTTTTTGTCGAAAAACAAGAAGAAATGAATGGATGGATGGGCTAAAGTTACATACTGGGTAGATTTTTGTAAATGTTGAATTAAGGAACAGAAAGTTTGTAGAGAGCCAGGCTAAACAACTGAACTAGACGAATTGAATAAAACAGTTTTTGATCATATATATTATATAAAAAAATATTTTTTTTTTTTGTTTTTTTGGATGGCAATGAAGAAAATCTTGAAGAAACAAAGTTACATGCTTACAAAGATTTTATAAAAATATGATCAAGGAATGAGAATAGAAAGAAGCAAGTGATCCAGGACTGGAAAACTGAAGGGTGTTTATATAGTGAAAATGATTCTGAAAAAGGAAAGATTTAAAAAGCACAAAAAGCTGGAAAATGAAACCTGCTACAACTCTATTAAGATTTAGAAGCAAATGTGGGAGGTGTTAGAATGGAGTGAATGTGTATGTATATATATATATATATATATGTTTGGATGTATATACAGTAGTTAAAAGAAAAAATAAATGAAAGGAAATAGAATAAAAAAGTCAACTCATTGAGGTAGGGGCAGGGCAGGCAAAGGCAATCAACTTCAGGAGCCTATTAAATTCAACCTTAAGTAACGATAGCATACATCACAGGCAATTCAACTGTTCCACAGCACTCTCTTTTTTCATCCTTTTTTTTAGTTAATTACATTTTTGGTCCCTATCGTTTGTATGTTTTGGCAGGTTCAGGACCTTTTCAGGTTTCATTGCATTTTTGGTCCCTATTTCGGAAACCTTTTGCAAATTTGGTACAAATTAACGGTGGTTGTTAAGTGAAGCCGTTAAGTGCTGTTAGAATTAAAAATGTTGTTTACTTGTAAACTTTTATAAGTGTAAGGGGTATTTGTGTTAATAGTGTTGCTCAAAAAGTTTGCCGTGTTGTCACTGAGATATACACGTGATTGTTTTGTAAAAATTTATAAAAATTTACGAGCTCTATAAATGAAAGTTTTGTAATTTAGCTCGCTAAATGTAAGAAACAATGGCGTCCGGAATGTTCAACAATTCACCGAAAAATTCAAAACGCGCTGGAAAAATGAAGTTCACGATTTCTCCTTCTTTCTTCGAGTAAAAACTCGAAAATGATACCAACCAATTCAGAATTCCACCGCGCACAAACCCTGACCAAGATGAACTTCAGAAAGCGTAATTTGCCGGAAAACTTAAATTTGCGATTTCTCCTTTGCTTTTACGAATTAAAACACGAAACCTGTACCAAAATGCTCATATTTGCATTCCGCACAAACCCTAGCCTATTATATTGTCAAAAAACTTTGCCGGGAAATTCGCCGAAAAAGTATCTGTCAACGAATCTCGATGAATCGGAAAACTTAAAATATGAATATGACCGGAATCGGATCGCGAACAAAACATGATGTTTTTCAGATCAATTTGACAAATCGCGAAAACGAAATCGAAGAGGGAAGTTTGCAAAAAAAAAAAAATTTAAATAAAAGAAATGGATATAAAAGCAATAAAAGGAATAAATTGTGTTAATAGGACAAACTTTTTGACTAACACTATTGACACAAATACCTCTTACACTTTTAGAAATTTACAATTAAACACCATTTTTAATTCTAACAGCACTTAACGGCTTCATTTAACAACCACCGTTAATTTGTACCAAATTTGCAAAAGGTTTCAAAAATAGGGACCAAAAATGCAATGAAACCTGAAAAGGTCCTGAACCTGCCAAAACTTACAAACCACAGGGACCAAATATGCAATTAACTTTTTTTTATATAAATAAATGCTCCGTAGTTTGTTTGACAACTATATGAATTATTAATAGTTTCGACTCAATTATTAATCAAAACAAACATGATATATTTTTTTTATCCTGTTCTATTTTGGATGGTATCTAAACACATTGGACTTTTTTGAACAAATCCTTTAAGAGCACCTATAACATTAGTGTTTTTATTCGATATTTCAGCCCCAACACGTCAAATGTTGCCGTTACGGCTTCTGGTGTTGGGCCGACTTTTTGGCGCAACGAGCTTGAGAGGCGTGTTTGGCGTTGAAGATAGCCTGATTTAAATATATAATTTACGGTATAGATATACGGAGTATATATATCAATAGCATAATCCGACAACAAAACAATGTCAACCATTATAATGGACTACACAACAACTAAATATTACAATCGGAATTCTTGATCAAGAAATAAATCTATTAAAGTGACAAAGTCAAACCCTATGAGGTGCTAAACGAGAAAAAAAAACAAGTATCAATATTAGGGTCATCAATATTAACACTGCCAACATACTAAAATCCCACGACTACGTCCGTCCCCTGCCATCACCGTCTTTTCATCGTCATTGTTGTCGAAACATAATCATGAATCTCTACTGAACAACGTTAAAGGCTACAATCATGGACAAAACAGAGAAAAGACCAATGATGAATTACAACCCGAATTTATCGAAATAGATGGACCAACTGAAAACACAAACTAATCCTCACATAAATTTGTAAAGTAATTGGGAATATTGATGTTGAATTATATATCAAATTTATGCTTAAACATGATTTACTTATTATTGTGTTTAGATATTGTGCAGGAATTATGAAGTTTATATCTCAAAGGACTTATTCTGCACACATTGGAAAGAAGGAAGTTTAGAGACAGAAGTGTCAAAGTAGAAAGATGAGGGTGCAGTTGGTAAATATGTGTCGATATAAAAAGAAGACGATGAAGCAGATTAGGGTTAACAACCCTATTATTTTCACACACATATTCTGTATTCTCTCTCGATCGATATATATAATTCTGTATATATATTGTATATCACTTTGATATACAATATAATTTTCTGTTACTAATCATCATCTGGATGATTAGATTCTGTTCATTTAATCTTCGATTTGGTTGTAATATTTTTTAATAATAAAATTGAAATAATAATAATCATTCTGGTAATATTTTGGTTGATCGTTGATAATCTTTCATGGTATCAGAGCCATCGACGGTGATTGTTGGTCATTGATTCGATTTATTTTCAGATCCGATTAGATCTAGGGCGTATTTCATCTGAAACCCTAGATTCTAATTTTTGGGGTTTTTTGTTCGATTAAGTTAGGGTTTCGTCTGGAAACCTTGTTCTATATTCTTCCGCTGCTATCGTGTTTGTTTTGCCTAATTTTCTCCTTGACTAAGTGAATCAAGGAAAATTAGGGTTTCTAGTTTTTTGATTTCAGATCCTGATTACTTCTCTTGACTAAGTGAATCAAGAGAAGAATTAGGGTTCCTCTTCCTTCGGCTTAATAGCATTGTATTGTATTCTTCTCCTTTTTTAAATTCTATTATTTGTTTGTTTCTGCTTATATTTTCTTCTCAAACTAAATTTCTATATATATATATAAATTTTTTTATCTTCAATCTCATAAAAACATTATTATGTTATCGGCAGATGGCGTTATGGAAAACTCAAATGGAGGACTACACTTCAGATTGGCTTAGGGTGGTTCCTATCTCTGGGTTAGGCCAGACTATGAATGCGAGGACCTACCGATGTGTATTATGTTATCGGCTTGGCATTCCCCTATTCTCTGTTCAGATGCTGTGCTCAGCTTGTTCGAAGGTCTTTGTGGGGGATATTTATGGGGACCATGATGTATCTTGTGCTGGTATGATTGGTATTAAACATCGACATAATGTAGTTCGCGACACCCTTATTGACATCTGCACTCGATCGGGGATTTCAGTCCGCAAAGAAGTTGATATCGGACTTAGTGGAGACAGAGACAATCGCTTACGTCCTGCCGACGTTTTGTTATACTCGTGGGACAGGGGGCTTGATGTATGTGTTGATCTCACAGGGTCATCTCCCTTGACGCAAACTGGTATGATTGATTTTGTGCCTGGTCGTGTGGTCTCTGAAGCCGCACAACGTAAACGCGTCAAGTATGAGGCTAAGTGTGCTACCATTGGATATGGGTTTCTCCCCTTCTCTTTCTCTTCCTTTGGGGAACTTGAGAAGGATTCAGTGGCCCTATTGAAAAGGATTCGAAAGTTCTCCGTGACTCAAGACATTGGGGCGCGTGCTTCTACTCATATTTTTCATAGGATCGGTTTTGCTATAGCTAGAGGAGTGGGGGCTCAGATAGTATCGCGGCTCCCCTCTAATTTCTTGTAAGTTCTATGAAATTTTTAATGAAAGTGATGTTTATAATAATAATAATAATAATAAAAAAAAAATAAAAAATAATAATAATAATAATAATAATAATGATGATGATGATGATGATGATGATGATAATGACAATAACAATAACAATAACAATAATAATGAAGATTCTCATTCTGAACATTCTGATTTTTTTAATGAACCTGAAACTAAAATAAGTAAACTGGATTTTAGTGATCCTTTGTATCTGCATGCTAGTGACACATTAAGCACTCCTTTAATTGGTTTAAATTGCTTGGTACTGATAACTATAAAGTTTGGTCTTGTGCTATGGAGTTGGCTTTGCAAACTAAAAACAAAATTGGATTTATAACTGGTACTTGTGTAAAATCTGTTGACAATCTAGTTCTTGCAAATCAATGGGATAGATGTAATGTTGTGGTACTTAACTGGATATTAGGTTGTGTGTCTCAAGAGTTATATGTAGGTCAAATTTTCTCTAAAAATGCATGTACTGTGTGGCAAGAACTGAAAGATACTTATGATAAAATTGATGGTTCTGTAATTTTTAATCTTCATCATAAAATCAATTCCTTGACTCAAAGTGGTACTTCTTTGTCTGAATATTATCATAAACTTACTTCTTTATGGAAACAATATGATGCTATGGTTACTTTGCCTGCTTGTACTTGTACTTGTACTGCTTCTGCTGAAGTTAAGAGTCATAATGATCTTATAAGATTGATGCAGTTTTTAATGGGTTTGGATGATGTTTATATGTCTGTTAGATCAAATTTGTTGACTAGAGAGCCTTTACCTTCTGTAAAAACTGCATATGCTATTATTTCTAGGGAGGAGTCACACAGAGGGGGGATAAATGACAAACCATCTGCTAATGCTTTTGTTGCTAAATCAAACTTTAATAAAAATAAAACTTTTGGTCAAAATTTTGATGCTAAAAAGACTTTTGATAACAATTTTCAATCCAGAAGAACTTTTGATAACAATCAAAGAGTTTATAGACCTCCAAATCCTAATTTTCATTGTACTCATTGTAACAAACATGGACATACTATGGATAGATGTTTTCAACTTGGTAATAAAAGACCTACTGGAACTTTTAACAACATATTTAATAGTAACAATTCTCATGCTTCTTCTGTTCCTTCCTCTCATGTGACTGCTAATGATTCATCTGGTTCTACTACTTCTTCTTTGTCTCAAGATCAAATTAATCAGCTGTTGAGTTTACTTGAAACAAAATCTCAACCTTCTACCTCTGGTCTGCAAGTTAATATGGCAGGTAGTTTTGGTCTGAAGTCTTCTTGGTTTAACTTTAATTCTTATGTGTTAAAATCTATTATTCAGTGGATTATTGATTCAGGAGCAAATCAACATATGACCTGTTCTGAAAAACATCTTTCAAATGTTGTTGATATTTCTGATTTAAATTTAAGAATAGGACATCCTAATGGTACAAGTGCTTTGGTTACAAAGATTGGTAATATGCATCTTAAAAATGGTCTTATACTGTTTGATGTGCTTGTTGTTCCTGATTATTGTGTTAATTTGATGTATGTACATAAGATTGCTAGAGACAATAAAGTCTTGTAGGTTTTGATGAAAACAAGTGTTATCTACAGGATTTAATTCAAAAGAGGTTGTTGGGGACTGGTAGTGAGCAGGGTGGTCTTTATGTGTATGATGATAATCCTATGTGTTCTAATGTGGTATGCAATTCTGCTATTCTTCCTTTTGAATGAAAATTGTTATGGCATATGAGATTAGGGCATCCTGCAGACCAAGCTTTATCTGTCTTTAATAAGAAGTTTAACTTAACTTCTGAACATATTGGTCTTTGTGATATTTGTCACAAAGCAAAACAAACTAGAAACCCATTTCCTCTTAGTGAACACAAGTCAGAACTGACAGTCCACAATTTGCACACTTATATTTGTTTTATCTAGACAAGAAAGTTAAGAACAGAAAGTAAAGAACATGAACAAGAATAAGTTCAAATGCAAATATCTAAGCAAGTATAATCATATGTTTCATTGATTAAACGATGAATACATGGTCGATATTACAACTTGTCTTACAAGAATACAAATGAACTAAATAATTGCTAAGTCTAGACACACTATAAACTTAAGCAATTACAAGAGAGAAAATAAAGTGACACACACTTTATGGTGAAAAACACAAAGTGTAAAAGATGCGGCTGTGTTGCTTTATATAGGGGAGGAATTACGGCAACACATCCTTACAATGATAGTGATAGAATGGTGGTTGTCGACTTCTCATAGGCTCGTTGTACTTTGATCCAGGAGCCTTTGTCTTCTTTACCAAAACGGGTATGAAAGAGAGAAACCCTTGTTTTGGTCCCAACTGTACCTTTGCCATATACGGTAGTATTCAGTTGGAAGAACCACCATGTGACTTCTTGTCTTCTTATGGTTTGAAAACTTCCCGCCTTGACACACAACTTGGGAAGTAAGCCACCCGCTGACAAGAGTCATTGACTCGCTGATCACTTGCTGGCGACTCATGCCAGCGACCAAGTCTGGTCAGCGAATCCTTGACTCAACAATCTCCCCCTATTCGCTGAGAAGACTTGCTGAGTAGACTAGACTTGATAAGAATAAGGAATGATGAAAAGATGTCTTATATATATCATCTTTAAATATTACAAGCTGACATATTCAGCATTTACATTTTAAGACATCTATAAGTTGGTAGCTTCAAATTCCCAAGCTTCCTCTTGCTTGGCCATTCTGATCGCTGGGTCATCCCTTCTATGAGGCTTTATCAATTCTTCATCCAACTTGCTGATGAACCATCTGTTGTTGGATGTTTCAGCACACCTTCTTCTTATGCTTAAGATGAACCCAGTGGTAGCTTTTTCAAGTTCATCCAAGCGAAAGAACAGTTGATTGTTCTGGAAGTTTGTGAAGAAGATGCCAGCAGGACTTTCTATCACTCTCCCTTCCTCAAATAAGCTTCTGGGAGGAAGTCTGGTGTTCAGCAAGGCATCACCAGTGATAGGAGGAAGATTCATTGTCAAGGTTTGGTGTTCTGCCTTCCTTTTTCTTTGAACCCTTCTTCCTGCTGACGAGGAGACAGCTGCTGGAGTACCAAACACTTGCCTCAGCATGGGCAAGTCAGCTTTAAACTTTGTTTCATACTCCCTGGCTTTTTCGAAATAATCCTTGAGCATTTTTAGAAGTTGCTCATAGCTGGCAGCCTTTTTGTCCTTCACCAGCATGTAAACTTCAACCCATTCAGAGGCACCCAAGGAGGTTGGCTTGACACCTTCCAGTTTGATGGGACTGTCAGCACCTTGTCTTAAGATTTTCAAGTTTGTCTTAAGACCCATTTCAGCACGAAAGGCTTCAGCAGCAATAATCTTTTGGGGCCTCTTACTATCATTCATAAGTTTCCACCACTTAGCCTTTTCTTCCTCAAACTTGGCTCTCTTCTCGCTGACTTGCTTCTCAACTTCTTTATGCTTTTGCCTGTATAGAGCTTCAGCGCCACCAGCTATCAGCAGCATCCTTTGCTCACCATCTAGCTGATCTTTTTCAATGATAGGTAGCTGCTTGATATACTCAAGATTTTTTCTTTCATTTTCTTGATTCGCCTTGATCCTATCCAACTCCTTGATAGCTTCTTCTTGAGTTTTTCCATCAGCAGTGTGCCAAAATATCAATCACTTGATGTTGATGGTAGTAGACAATCGTATTAAAAGGTGTGCTGTGTATGGTGGGTTGGGAAATGGTGGGGTGCGGGCTGAAGGAATGAGGATTGTACACTAGGCAAGGGTGGGTGGGTGAAGCACGGGGAGGGTGTGTGTGGACAGGAAGGGAGTAGCAATATTCTGGGGTGAGGGGGAGTGAGGGACGGTAGATAGGAGAATACATCTGGAGTGAATCTGTACCAGACTCGGGTGTGGGCGGTTAATCAGTGGAAAGCTGTCTTCGACGATCATCAGAGAGAGGAGTGATTTCAGCATTTCCCATGAAGCGGTTGTGAAAAATAGGAAGTATTTCCTTGGATCTATCAGTGGCCATTTCAGCATCAAATCCGACCTTCCATGCTATTTCAAGTTCTTTAGGGTCAAACTCCTCCCTAACAGCAGCAGGAGGTTCATTAAATATAACAATTTGTTGCTCCCCCTCAATACCAGCTGGGGGAGCTTCATCATTTCCATCTTTCTCAATCTCCCCCTCAACACCAGCAGGGGGAATTACAACATTCGCCTCTTTTTCAGTCTCCCCCTCAACACCAGCAGGGGGAACATCATCAGCAGTATCCATTTCTAGTACCCCTTCAGCAGAGTCTTCATAGATTTGGGCAACTGCCTTGTTAACTGCTTCAGTTACCAGATCTAAAACAGCAGTATCAACTTTCTCCCCCTTGGAAGTTGTAGTGTTAATAACAACTTCCACAGTTGCTGGCTGTTTAGGTTGTTGGTTCACAAGTTGCGCCAACAATTTCTTAATTTCATCAACCTCCTTCTCCAGCTTAACTTGCCGCTGGCGATCCTCCTCAGTGAAAGAAACTTTAGGAATAGGAAGATCAGCCACTTGTTTTTCTAAGGCATGAATTGCCTTAGTGTTATTTTCTACTTGAGTGGTCAGAAGAGGAATGAGACCACTTAGCTTCTTGACACCAGCAGCAGCAGACTTGCTAGTAGACGCTGCCTTCTTTGCTGAGTAGCTGGTGGAGTTGGCACATTTCAGTAGCGACAAGCCACTAGATCGAAGGATCTGCTGATCATGCTTGATAACTTTGGTGGATTCATTGATTTTGTGTTGATCAGCAGCCATGGAGATAAATTTTTCTTTAAGCATCTCTACTTCTGAGCAGTTTTCAATTTGCTTATTGTACCAGCTGGTTAAAGTAGAGATTAGTCTTTCAGACTCATTTTCCTTCACTTCTACAGCAATTTCTGCATACTTGGTGAGATCATTCAATTGATGCTCCACCCTTTCCAACCTATCAGCAGAGTAGGTGGAGTAAGAAATGCCCAAATCTTTAGCAGTTTGAGGTTCGATTTCAGAGGGAATTGAGGATGAGCAGCCAGGAACACTTGAGAAGGAAGAAGGCATGCCAAGAGACAGCATGGTGTTCACTGGTCGCATTGGAGGAGTTTTGGGTCTTGCTGTATGAGTAACTGCTTCAGCAGTTTCTTCAATATTTTCATCAGTCACTGCTGTATTTTCACCAGCAGCAGCATCAACATTTTCATCAACCTCCATGTCACTTGCTTCTTCTTCATCAGCATGATTGTAAGAATCAAGCTGAAAATCGTCAGCAACAAAATCATCTAAGTCAAAATCACTTTCATCATCAATTTCTTCATCAGCAACTACCGTTTGTTCACTTTCAACATCAATAATACCAACATCCTGTTCAGCCAATTCAGTTACATTTTCACCCCCAGTAACTTGCACTTCAGGATTATTAGCAGTAGTTGCGTCCCTTTCAGCAGTAGAGAAGCTGATTGGGTTGGGGGATTGAAGAGCTTCTGCATCAGTTTGTTGTTGTTCTATGTTTTCAATAGCAGCAGGGGTTTCTTCCTCATCAATGAGAGAAAGTTGAGAGGATTCCAACCCCTTAATCATCATACCTTTTGCTGTTTTCTTCTTTCTTTTTGGAGCATCGGCAGCGGATGAGGATGGAGCAGCAGATTTGGTGAGCTTGGTTCTTACCTTCTTTGGTGCTTTTGTACTAGTGTCAGTGATCATGAAGGAGGATGGTGCAGTCTCACTGCCACCAACTTTTTTATACATAGAGGGATAAGCAGAGAATAGAACTTCTTTCATTTGAGGAGTGAGAGAGGCAAACTTGCTATCAAAAAGATTACTATCACAGGCTGGCTGTTTATAGACAGAGGGACCAATTCTTGGTGCTTTGCAGATAGTGGCACCAAATTGATTGTACTTTTCTTTCAACTCTTGTTTGAATATTAGGGAGAAAAATCTTGTGAATGGAACTGTGTAGGAACGATTGCTTGCTTGGACTTTAGCCTTCATGTCTTCAAAAATGACTGAGGCAAAATCAATAAACCTCCCAGTGGCTAATGCATGTATAATTTGCATATTTGCTGCTGTGGCTTGGTCATGAGATCCAGAATTGCCTCCCAAGCATTGAATAACATGAGAAAAAAGTAATCTCCATATACCAGGGAGATTTTTCTTGGTGGGGTTGCTGGGAACAACTTCTGGTTTTTCCAAGTTCGCACCATACCTAATGGTTGGCAACCACTCCTTCCATTGTTCAACTGTTGCCGGAGTTACAAAAGGTTTTTCTTTTGTTTGGTCAGATAGACCAAGAGCAGTTCGAAGAATTTTGGGTGTTATTGATATGCGTACCTGCTTCTTTTTAATGGTGCCAGAAATAGCACCTATGCTTACGTGATAATCACACGTCCACCAAAATTCTCTAAGAAGATAGACATACATATCTTCTGGGTCAGCATAAATAGCACTGCTTGCAGGACATGCCTTTATAAAGTCCAACATTTGTTGATATCCAGTGATACCAGATGGAACTTCAATGGACCCCAAATAATTATTAGGTTTGATTGAGATTGTATGGGCTTGAAATTTGGCTTTGGAAGAGGGAGCAATTTTTTCAGGGTCAAAAGTTTTCGAATGCATGTAGAGGGGAACATTTTTAAGAGCCTTTTGAGTAGCCAGATCATCAGGCAACTCAACATAAGCTGGAGATTTAGGTTGATTTTTCGATGGTTGTTGTTCCGATGAAGAAGCCATTTTAGTTTGAGATTTAGAAATGGAAGAGGAAGATGAACAGTGAGAGGAGATAGAAGGGATTTTAAGAAGTTTGAGAGATTTGGAGAGTAAGAAAAAGAAGGAGAATTATGAGAGTAAAAAAAATGGTGAAAGAAAGATTTGAATATATATATATAGCATGGATATGGGCCCCATAACTATAATAGTGAACTCACCAATACTCTCTTTCATACGTAATGTATACATATACATATACGTATTTGAGTAACGTATAAAAGTGGATTGATGTGACAACTTGTACCCTTATTTCAAAAGTACTCGAGTTTTACGGCGGATACAGTGTACAAGTTGTCCGTATGGGAGAAAATCGAGGTAACCGTTTGATATTCTTATTAAAATATTATTATAAATGGTTAGCAGATAAGCTCAAGTGAAAGAGAACTTGAGATCTAAGTATATCCGCTGACAAAGTTAGAAAATCTGGTTACCTTTTTTTTTTTTTTTTTTTTTTAAGAAAGCAAAATTCAACCAGCGACTTTTCAACTAACGTTGGTCGCTGATGAATAAGAAATACAATTTTTAGCAAATTGTCAGCTATAAACGGATTTGATATGTCTTTACCAGTAGCCGTTTGCTGCTGGACTAGATAGAGACTTTTAGCTCTCTATTACTTTTATTTGCTTTTTCCCAAAGCAACAGGGATCAACGGTTTTGATAAGTCTTTACCAGCAGCCGTTTGCTGCTGGACTAGATAGAGACTTTTAGCTCTCTATTACTTTTATTTGCTTTTTCCCAAAGCAACAGGGATCAACGGTTTTGATAAGTCTTTACCAGCAGCCGTTTGCTGCTGGACTAGATAGAGACTTTTAGCTCTCTATTGCTTTTTATGTTCAGCAAGTAAGATACTCTTGAGCTCGCTGAAGGATATTTTTGACAATAAGGTCACTTTTCAACATATAAGAGAGATGTATGTTGAAGCATCAGCAGACATGACAAGTCATGTTGCTGATTCACCATTCAGCATTCCCAACTTACTGGCCAGATACTTGAATCTGGATTCATCTAAGGGTTTTGTGAAAATGTCAGCAAGTTGGTCATCAGTGGGGATGAAGTAGATTTCAACATCTCCTTTCATGACATGGTCACGAATGAAATGGTACCTGATGTCTATGTGTTTGGTCTTAGAATGCTGAACAGGATTATGTGTGATTGCAATAGCACTTGTATTGTCACACATAATGGGAATTTTAGAGAATTCTAAGTCATAGTCAGCGAGTTGGTTTTTCATCCATAGGACTTGTGCACAACAACTCGCTGCTGATACATATTCTGCTTCAGCAGTGTAGATGGATACTGTATGCTGTTTCTTACTAGACCAACTAGTCAGCTTCCCCCCCAACAGTTGACATCCACCACTGGTACTTTTCCTATCTAACATGCACCCATCATAGTCAGAGTCAGAATATGCAACTAGGTCAAAATTGGAGTCTTTGGGATACCAGAGACCCAATGTTGAAGTACCTTTTAGGTACTTGAAAATTCGCTTAACAGCGAGAAGATGTGATTCTCTAGGTGAGGCTTGATATCTTGCACATAAGCAAGTAGCAAACATGATATCAGGACGACTCGCTGTGAGATACATCAGCGAGCCAATCATTCCCCGATAGAGTGTGGGATTCACATGCTTGCCATCAGGATCAGCATGAAGATTATTTGGAGGAGACATGGGAGTGGCCTTAGTAGTGACATTGGACATGTCAAATTTGGCCAGCATGTCTCGAATGTACTTTTCTGATTAAGGAAAATCCCATTTGGTAGTTGACGAATTTGAAGACCAAGAAAGAAGGTCAGCTCACCCATCATGCTCATCTCAAAATGAGAGGACATCAGTGAGCTGAACTTGGTACAAAGTTTCTTGCTGGAGGATCCAAAGATGATGTCATCTACATATATCTGAACATATAGGACATCAGCACCCTTTCTATAGATGAAGAGGGTGCTGTCAATGGATCCTCGCTGAAACTTATTAGAAAGAAGAAATTCAGAGAGAGTGTCATACCAAGCTCTGGGAGCTTGTTTAAGACCATAGAGTGCCTTATAGAGGCGATAGACATGGTGTGGCTTGGCTGGATCTTCAAAACCAGGTGGCTGCTCAACATAAACTTCCTCATCGAGTTTTCCATTTAGGAAAGCACTCTTTACATCCATTTGATATACTGTGAAGTTTCTGTAAGCAGCATGTGCCAAGAATAAGCGAATTGCTTCTAATCGGGCCACTGGTGCAAAGGTTTCATTGTAATCAACACCTTCTTCTTGAAGGTATCCTTGTGCAACCAGCCTAGCCTTGTTACGAGTGACAACACCATCTTCGTCCATTTTATTCCTATAAACCCATTTAGTTCCAATGGGTTCTTTTCCAGGAGGTAGAGGAACCAAAAACCAGACATTCTGTCTTTTGAATTGGGTGAGTTCCTCTTGTATGGCAGCAACCCATGAGGGATCAACCATTGCTTCTCCTATATTTTTGGGAGTGATCATAGATAAGAAGTTTACATACAGACATGTATTTCTTGTCGCTGATCGAGTAATAATCCCCTGCTGAGGATCACCGATGACTTGGTGAGCTGGATGACTAGATGTCCACTTAAGTGCAGGAGCACTTGAGACACCAAGTTGAGTGGCAGCGGAAATTGGAGCGATGGGATCAGCAGGAGCATTATAAATAGAGAGGTCAATGGTAAGAATGGGTTCAGGAGAATGATCAGCAGAGCCATTCGACTGATTTGAGTTATCATTGATGGTAAAGTCTTCAGCAGACTCCATTTCTTCAGCATTTGCTGAAGCATCATGAAACTCCTCATCAGTAGAGTCATCAGTATGCAAGTCATCAGCCAGTGATCTAGGTTTGGCTGATGCTGCATGGATTGATCTTAAGATAGGCTCAATTGGCTCAATCGAGTAGATATGAGCAGCAACTTGCTCTAGTTCAACATCAGCTGAACTATCCTTTGTGATATGCTGAATAGTATTAGGCAGCGAGCAAGAAGCATCAACAAATAAGTCAGCTTCCTCAGTGAGAGGGTCAGCTAGCTCACTAAAAATGACCTCAGATGAAGAAGATTGAATGTCCTTTAGTGCTGATGAACTTTCATCAAAAGTAACATGAATGGATTCATCAACCTTCTGAAGGCGAGTATTGAATACTCTGAATGCCTTGCTGATGGACGAATACCCAAGAAAGTATCCATCATCAGCTTTAGGATCAAATTTTCCTAGGTGATCCTTGTTGTTTAAGATGAAGACAGGACATCCAAATACATGGAAGTATTTGATTTGATGTTTCTTACCTTTCAACACCTCATACGCTGTCTTGTCATGTCTTTTAACTATTAGACATCTATTTTGAGTATGACAAGCATTGTTGACAGCTTCAGCCCAGAATTTACTAGGCAAAGAAGACTCACTGAGCATGGTGCGTGCTGCTTCGATGAGAGTTCTATTTCTCCTTTCAGCGACACCATTTTGCTCAGGAGTTCTGGTGGAAGAGAAATTTTGTGAGATCCCTTGATCAGCACAAAAAGCTTCAAGAGTGTGGTTTCTGAACTCAGTACCATGATCGCTCCTAAGTTCTTTCACCCTTATGCTGTTGAGATTTTCCATTTTCTTGATGAAATTAATAATCTCTTCAGCAGCATCACTCTTGGAATGAAGAAAGATAGTCCAAGTGTATCGTGAGTATTCATCCACGAATACTAAAGTGTATCTGCTACCCTTTAGACTTTGGACATTCACTGGACCAAAAAGGTCCATGTGAAGAAGATGAAAGCAGCCAGAGATAGAATTGGCCTGCTTGGTTTTAAAAGTTGCTCTGTGGCTTTTACCTTTTTCACAAGCACCACAGAGTCTATCCTTTTCAAATGAAAGATGAGGGAGGCCACGAACAAGGTTCTTTTTGGCCAGAGAGTTGATGGTTTTGAAATTCACATGCGACATACGCTTGTGCCATAACCAGTTTAGTTCAGCAGCCGACTTGGCAAAGAAACAAGTCTCACTATCAGTCTTGATAGGAGTGAAGTCAACTAGATATACATCTCGTTTTCTTGGTGCAACCAAAACTACTTCCTTGTTTACATTTACCACAGTGCCTTGATGTTTATCAAGAATCACTTTGTAGTCAGCATTACAAAGTTGACTTATGCTGATGAGATTATGTTTTAATCCATTTACATAAGCGACCTTAGAGAACTTAATGAGTCCATTGGAGAGAAGACCATAACCTTCAGTTTGTCCATTGGAGTTGTCACCAAACACTACAGTAGGGCCAGCAGCCTCTACGTAGTTATCCAGCAGGGTCTTTGAGCCAGTCATGTGTTTTGAACAGCCACTGTCCAAGTACCACACACCTTTTCCCAGCGAGCCCTGCATGGATTTAACAGAAGGATTTAGATGGGTTCACTATTGAATTCACTGACGAACATGTCAGCAGGATTAAAGATGGGAGACTCAGAGGATTCTTCTCTACTGACAGCGTCATCAGTAGAGAGAGGAAGAGGAGCACTAGGGTCAGTATTCTCATCACTTGGAGAGTTATCAACAAGTTGATGAGCAGGAAGCATGTCACGATCAATCACATAGGTGTGATATTGATCAGCAGAGGTGACAGTGGCTCCAGTATCTAGAACAGTCAAGTTGCTGACTTGATTGTTGTTCCATACTCAACCAGAATGCTACCGTGACCATTAGTAATGATCTCTTGAGAGAGAGGAAAGGAGATTCGCTGAGCTGCAATGAATTCAGCAATGTTCTCTTCAGTGAGATCGGTTGACTCTCCTACACTATTCATGTGATCAGCAGAAGCAGAGCTGTCGCTGACCAAAGTGGAGGAGGAAGCAGCCGCTGAAGAAGAAGGATTAGGTTGAATGTCAACTTCAGGAGCATCCCTGGAGTTGTCACAATCAGAAGCAACATGTTAGAAATCCAAAAATGGTGTTAAAATGTAATTATTTTAACAATGGAAGGAGTATTAGTGAAAGTTAGTCAAGTGTATAAATACTCCTTTCCATACCAAAAATTGTAAGCTTTTCCCCCATTTCCTTAATTAATCACAATAATTCAACCTCAATTCTCTCTGATCTTCATCTTCAACCTCCAAAACACACACTACACCTTTTCACACACTAACTCCATTTTTGCACAAATCAAGCTCAAATTTATGTTTAACAATTGGTATCAGAGAAAAATCAGTTAATCTCAAGCAAAAGCTTAGTTGACCAAGATCAAATGGAAACCTGTCTCCAAACCAAAGTCAACTGAGTCAAAGACAATCAAATACTCACTTTGGCAACTCTATGAACTTGCACCAAAACCAATTACCGTGCAAGAAGTGAATGTCTTTTCATCTCCACTGCGTCCACAAAAACTCAACTTTTCAACAACCTCGAGTTTTCACCCACCATGGACTGCAGATTCTATTCGTCGAATCGATGACACGTACATTTGGAATGTCAAGACAAAAACCGTTGGGCCTACACAAAAATGGGTCCCAAAGGTTGTTCATAAGTGATTCGATGAATGGCTTATACACATGTCAGTGTATAACCCGGGCTAAAGATGTTGTTTATTGGACTACTACTTCATAATGGTTGATTCCCCAGTTTCGACTTCAAAGAGACATGATGAACATGTTGCCACACATTCATCATGAGGGGAAGAAAGAGGATAATGAAGTCAAACAAGTCAAACAAGTGTGTGTGCTTTCTTGAATTTTGATGGGGAGAAAGAAGAATTCATCAGTTGAGGGGAAGAAAGATAAATTGTTGACTAAAGTGATCCCCAAATTTTTCTTTGAAGATAGTTATCGCCAACGTGGTGGGTACGCCGCGGGTACACCCTATACATAAGCGTTGGTGGTTTATCAAGATGGATATTTGATCGAGGGGAAGTTTGTGATGAAAAAGATGTTTGTCCAAATGCTTCAAGAGAAAGATTCATTAATTAAGTGGAAGTGTGACAAAGTTAAGATTGTCAAGAAGATGCTTTCATGTTCAAATCTAAAGAGCCAATATCAAGTTTCCGCAATGCTCATACTCTGAGAAGTTCAAGACTTAAAGATACATCTTTAAGGTAAGTGTGAAGATTAAAGACGTAAAGCCAAGTTGATGGAAGATCTTGAAGACAATGAGAAAGCTTCGAAGACTTCATCAACAAATTCGTATTTATAGATGATATCGTGCATGAATTACATTTCAACACCAAGGGGAAGAATGTTAGAAATCCAAAAATGGTGTTAAAATGTAATTATTTTAACAATGGAAGGAGTATTAGTGAAAGTTAGTCAAGTGTATAAATACTCCTTTCCATACCAAAAATTGTAAGCTTTTCCCCCATTTCATTAATTAATCACAATAATTCAACCTCAATTCTCTCTGATCTTCATCTTCAACCTCCAAAACACACACTACACCTTTTCACACACTAACTCCATTTTTGCACAAATCAAGCTCAATTTATAAGCAACATGACCTCTGCTGCCACATATGTAGCATTTTTTAACAGAGGTGCTGCCTTTTTGATTTTGAAGGAAGAATTCCTTCAGTTGAGAGGAAAGATCATTAACTTGCTGAGCCAGCTCGTTAATTTTAGGGTCAACGGAGGAAGATGCCTTTTTATTTTGCTTAGACTTTTGCTTATGCTTAAGTGTAAGCTGAGGCATCTTAGGAGCAGGACCCAAAATGGATTTTCCTTTTGGATCCTCAGTTTGAGAGGTAGAGGGGATTTTTGATCCCTTGACTACACTCCATGCTAGATTAACAGCAGGGTGAGAAGAAGAAGAAGGACCCTGCTGAGATGGATGCACTCTTTTGGGAGTGATCGATCTAGGTTGCTGATTAGGTGTTACAGACCTCATTTTCCTATGAGGTAAGTATTGCCTATTAGGGGTAGTAGATCTCACTTGCTGATGAGGCAAGTGTCCTCTTTGAGGAGTGATAGGTCTTACTTGCTGATGATGCAAGTGTCCTCTTTGAGGAGTGATAGGTCTTACTTGCTGATGGGGCAAGTATCCTCTTTGAGGAGTAACAGACCTATTTTGGGTATTAGATATTCTCATTTTTTGAGGAGTTTTATGCCTCAAAATAGGAGTAGGCATCGATTGTGGTACATGCTGGTGGACTTGTCTATCAGCAGGTCGGACCTTAGATGGTCCAACTTGCTGAAATCTAGCGTCACCAAACCTGACGCGTCTCTGCATGACACGATCATCCTGCACAGTTTTGCAGTCAGCAAGGGTAGGAGCTTGCTGAGAAGATGAAGAAGAAGAGGGTTGAGCAACTGGTTGAGGTTGCTGACTGATATGATTAGCTCGCTGAGGCGTGCTATAGTCATAGGGAACAACAACCTTACTTCTTCTGAAGGGTTCAGAAGGTCTGATGGTGAGTTGCTGAGGAGCGATGGGTTTAAAACCGTCAGTACCAATATCCTCTTCAAAGGATTCCCCAGAAGAGTATTGAACTCTTCCTTCGTTTGGCATCATGCCAATAATGGGAAGATGAGGATAGGGGTTGCTGGTGCTTGCTGAGGAGCCAGCACCATTTTCCTCAGCAGGATTAGATGGGTCGCTGGTAGTAGAAGTGGTAGTACCAGCTTCCATTTCATTGTGGTAATTGTTAAGACCCCTAACAAAATACCATTTCTTCATCTCTTCAGGAGAGATGACAGCAGATGGAGGAATAGAAATTTCAGGCTTCACCTCATCATTGAACAAGTCAGAAAGAGAGGCAGCGGCATTAAAGTCACCGCCTATTACTGCCTGAACTTGGGCAAGGACTTGTTCGTTTAAACACTGGTGGTGAAACCTGGAAGCTTTTGACTAGGAGGTCACAATCTTCTTAAGGTTGGCAACTTCAAGCTTGAGTCTTTCATTCTCAAGTTGAACCTTTTGTGCCAACAACTCATGAGATTGAAGTTCAACGTGAACATTTCTCAACTCATTGAGTTTTTTAGATTTTTCACTCAACTCTGAACAGACAGAGTCGAGTTTGGATTGGATATCAGCTCGTATGGATTCAACGAACTGGATATCACAGAGAAGAGATTCGAAGATTTTAGGTTTATCTTCGTCAGAGGCATAAAAGTGAGCACATACCTTTTTAATGGTGACGTTTACCCACTGACTGGAAGAGACTTGGTCTTTAGTCAGAGCATCACCATCAGCGAGTGCCATAAGACACATGGCATCGACGTATTCTTCACTGTCTGAATCATCTGATTCAGCCCAGTCGTGCTCTTCAGCTACCAGCCCTTTAGCTGGAGTTTTTGCATCTTCCATTTCAGTAACCTTGGCTTTTAGCTGATAGTATTTGTTCCTGTACTCATCAGCAGGTTTGGAAGGATTAGTTTTAGGAGCAGCAGGAGTTGGTAAAGCAACTCTGCACTCCTTTTGGTAGTGTCCCTTTCTACCACATCTCCAGCACTCCTTTTGAGTTTTGTCAACAGGAGGCTTGTATGGAGCAACCGACTTACGGTTGTTCCATTTACGGGAGTACCTCTTACCAGCGACTAAAGCAAAATCCATAAAGTCGCTGAACATCTCTTATTTCTCATCAGCGTCGAGGTCATTAACAAGATACTGAATAGGAGGTGGGAGATGAGAAGAGCTGGCACCACTATTAAAATTAATGGGCTCAGCAGAGACAAGGGCAAGGGGGTCAGTAGCGGTGTAAGCAGAAGAGGTTGAAGAAGAGGAAGAGGAGGGACCAGCATGATGTTGTGCGTCAGCAGCGACTCTTAAAGTTTGAGCAAGAGCTCTCTCTTCAAATTGAAGAATGCCAAAGAGAGACTCAAGATCAAGCCCATTAAGACGCTCTGTGGTCCTAAGGATTTGTCTTAGACCTTGCCACTTGATAGGTAAACTATCAAGAAATTTGTGGCATACCTCAAAGTCATCATGGGAGATACCAACAGTGGTCATGTCGTTCAGCAACCCTTTGAATCGGGTATAAGTGCCGTTAAGACCTTCGTTGGGGAGAGAGAAGAATTTTTCATAGGCTCTTTTGAGGTCTATCTTTTTAGTGGCTATGGTAGCAGCAGAGCCTTCATACATGCTACAGAGCCTATCCCACACTTCTTTAGAAGAGGGATATCTGATGACAACTTTCATGATATCAGAAGGAAGAGTGCTGATTATCATGTTCTTAAGTCTTGCATCAAGATTTACAAGTCTCCTCTCATCGTCAGTCCATTGAACCTCTGGTTTGACGATGTCAATCACAATCTCAGGAGCATCAACAGTTGCTCCTGGTGTTCTTTGCACCAGAGTGGGAATATATGGACCAACGGTCAGAATTGACATAAGGTAGGGTTCCACACCCACAATGTGAAGTAACATCCTTTCCTTCCAAGACCCAAAGTCATCAGGCTCGAATCTTGGAGGGACAGATACGTAACCGAAGTCACGTGTGTTAACTAGGGTGGGAACAGCAGTCATGTTCTTGTTTTAAGAAGAGATTAAGAAAGAGATTTAAGAAAATAAGTATGCAAACGGATCTTTGTTTCAATAATTTAGAAACGTAGGCTCTGATACCACTTGACAGTCCACAATTTGCACACTTATATTTGTTTTATCTAGACAAGAAAGTTAAGAACAGAAAGTAAAGAACATGAACAAGAATAAGTTCAAATGCAAATATCTAAGCAAGTATAATCATATGTTTCATTGATTAAACGATGAATACATGGTCGATATTACAACTTGTCTTACAAGAATACAAATGAACTAAATAATTGCTAAGTCTAGACACACTATAAACTTAAGCAATTACAAGAGAGAAAATAAAGTGACACACACTTTTTGGTGAAAAACACAAAGTGTAAAAGATGCGGCTGTGTTGCTTTATATAGGGGAGGAATTACGGCAACACATCCTTACAATGATAGTGATAGAATGGTGGTTGTCGACTTCTCATAGGCTCGTTGTACTTTGATCCAGGAGCCTTTGTCTTCTTTACCAAAACGGGTATGAAAGAGAGAAACCCTTGTTTTGGTCCCAACTGTACCTTTGCCATATACGGTAGTATTCAGTTGAAAGAACCACCATGTGACTTCTTGTCTTCTTATGGTTTGAAAACTTCCCGCCTTGACACACAACTTGGGAAGTAAGCCGCCCGCTGACAAGAGTCATTGACTCGCTGATCACTTGCTGGCGACTCACGCCAGTGACCAAGTCTGGTCAGCGAATCCTTGACTCAACAAGAACACTTTGGTGATTTAGTTCATATGGATGTTTGGGGACCTTATAAGGTTTCAAGTAAAGAAGGATTTAAGTATTTTTTGACTGTTGTGGATGACTACACCAGAGCTGTTTGGACTTATCTTATGAAAACTAAAACTGAAGTATATGATTACATATTTCATTTTACTCAACTTGTTAAAACTCAGTTTAGTTTTAAAATCAAAGTAATAAGAAGTGACAATGGAAGTGAGTTTGTTAATAATAAAACTAAGACTTTGTTCACTAATGAGGGAATCATACATCAGACTTCTATAGCTTATACCCCTCAACAAAATGGCATTGCTGAAAGGAAACATAGACACCTTCTTAATGTTGCTAGGTCTCTTATGTTTCAGGGGGGAATTCCTTTATACCTGTGGAGTGAATGCATTTTAACTGCTACTTATCTTATTAATAGAACTCCTTCCTCTGTGTTACATGGCTTGACTCCTTATGAAAAATTGTTTGGGTTTGAACCTTCTTTGAAACATTTAAAGGTTTTTGGGTGTTTAGGGTTTGCAACTGTTTTAAATAATGATGATAAATTCAGTTCTAGAGCTGAAAAATGTGTGTTTATTGGTTATTCAAATATTAAAAAAGGTTATAAACTTTATAGTCTTGAAAGAAAGACATTTCCTTTTTCAAGAGATGTCAAGTTTTATGAAAATATTTTTCCATTTAAAATGACTTCTGAAAGTAATAATAAAAATGTTTCTTCTTTAAATCAATTAATTTTTTTTAACTTGTTTGATAACGAGGATAATGCCATGTATCAAAGTCCCAATAATGAAGAGGAAGACAAGAATCATTCTTCTACAAGTGAGGGTAACCCTCTTGTACAAGCTGGCAGTCCAACAGTTTCTACCACAGATTCTACATCTAGTGGCAGTCCAAATGTGACTACCAGAAGTACAAGAGAGGATGCAACCTTGTTAAGAAATATGAATGATAATATTAACTCTGAGGGCACTTCTGATAATATTACTGATGGTTTAAGAAGGTCAAGTAGACATATTACTCTTTCAAAAAGACTTGTTGATTATGAATTGGAAGGAAAAGTTAAATATCCTCTTAATAAGGTTGTTAATTATGCTCATCTTAAACCAGATTTATTCTGTTTTGCTACAAGTTTAAACAAAAGTGTTGAACCTAAAACATTCTTTGAAGCTATTAAAGATCAAAATTGGGTAAATGCAATGAATGAAGAGATGGAAGCTTTAAATAGAAATAATACTTGGACATTAACTAATTTACCCCATAAAAGAGAGCCAATAGGATGTAAGTGGATATTTAAGATTAAGTACAAAGCAAATGGAGAAATAGAAAGGTACAAGGCAAGATTAGTTGCCAAAGGATTTAATCAAAGAGCTGGTTTGGATTTTGATGAGACATTTTCACCTGTTGTGAAAATGGTTACTGTTAGATGCTTATTAACTGTTGCTGTGAATAAAAATTGGCCTTTATATCAATTAGATGTTAATAATTCTTTCCTTTATGGTGATCTTTGTGAAGATGTGTGTATGGAAATTCCACAAGGTTATTCCAATGGTAATGATTCTTTGGTTTGTAAATTAAATAAGTCTTTATATGGTCTTAAGCAAGCACCTAGACAATGGAATTCAAAACTGTCTAGTGCTTTGATTGAATGTGGTTTTAGTCAAAGTAAATCTGATTATTCTTTGTTTACTAGAAAGAATGGTAATAATTTTTTTCACTTTTGGTTTATGTTGATGATATAGTTCTTACTGGAAATTGTGTTAAAGAAATTGAACAAGTAAAGTTGTTTTTAAATTCTAAGTTTAAGATCAAGGATCTTGGCAAGTTGAAATATTTTTTAGGCATTGAGGTTTTGGAAAATGATAATGGTTTATGTCTTTCTCAAAGAAAGTATTGTTTGGAATTATTGAATGATTTTGGTATGCTTTGTTGTAAACCTATGCATACTCCTCTTGAAATGAATAAAACAGTGAAACCTTTCACTGAAAATGGGAAAATGCTTGATAATATTACTGTCTATCAAAAGTTGATAGGCAAACTGATCTATTTGACTTTAACTAGGCCTGACATTAGTTATTCTGTACAATGTCTTTCTCAATTTATGCATGCACCTTCACAAGAACATTTTGATCTTGGTTTGAGAATTCTTAGATACTTAAAGAAATCTCCAAGTAAAGGATTACATATCAAGAAAGGTAATGAATGTCTTCTTACTGGTTTTGTTGATTCAGATTGGGCAAGGTGTGTAACTTCTAGAAAATCTATAACTGGTTTTTCAGTGTATCTTGGAAATACTTTGATTTCATGGAAAAGTAAAAAACAATCCACTGTTGCCAAGTCTTCAGCAGAAGCTGAATATAGGGCATTGGCAGCAGTGACATGTGAGATTATTTGGCTTAAAAACTTGTTGGTTGATCTTGATATTGTTTGTTCTATTCCTGTAGATGTTCACTTTGATAGTAAGGCAGCTATACAAATAGCTGCAAACCCAGTGTTTCATGAAAAAACCAAACATTTTGAAATAGATTTACATTTTGTAAGGGAAAAAATTTCTGCAGGAATATTAAACACTGTTAAGATTCAGTCTGAATTAAATGTGGCTGATATCTTTACAAAAAGTTTAAGCATAAATCAACACAATTTTTGTGTGAAAAACTGGGATTATTAGATATGTTTAAGAATAAATTTGAGGGGGGATGTTGAATTATATATCAAATTTATGCTTAAACATGATTTACTTATTATTGTGTTTAGATATTGTGCAGGAATTATGAAGTTTATATCTCAGGACTTATTCTGCACACATTAGAAAGAAGGAAGTTTAGAGACAGAAGTGTCAAAGTAGAAAGATGAGGGTGCAGTTGGTAAATATGTGTCGATATAAAAAGAAGACGATGAAGCAGATTAGGGTTAACAACCCTATTATTTTCACACACATATTCTGTATTCTCTCTCGATCGATATATATAATTCTGTATATATATTGTATATCACTTTGATATACAATATAATTTTCTGTTACTAATCATCATCTGGATGATTAGATTCTGTTCATTTAATCTTCGATTTGGTTGTAATATTTTTTAATAATAAAATTGAAATAATAATAATCATTCTGGTAATATTTTGGTTGATCGTTGATAATCTTTCAATTGACAAGAGTAATGATATCTCCTTCTCATTTATCTTTTTAAAATTCCTCTTAAAAACAAAATGATGACAATTTAAGAGATGAAATCGGAAGAAAAAAAAAACTTAGAAATCCAAATGTCATTTTTATATGGTTCAATATGTAGCAATTGATATCAATGGGTTCACACTTATTGAAACAAACAAGAACATAATGCATTATGGCATATAATTTTTTTTTAAAACTTTGCTGAACTATGAATTTTTGCACTGTCTTTCCATCCCCCCCCCCCCCCCCCCCCCCCCCCCCCCTTCTCCATCATCANTCATCCCAATTATTTAATCAATAAAATACTAAGCACGTCTTTATAATCATTTGTCATATTTCTTTTGTAGATTATATAAAAGTCCCCACCTATGTCACATTATGTAGGTACTTTTGTCTTCTCCCTCTCTGTAGTTACTAAGTTTATTACTTATTAAGACAAAGTTTTAAGAAGATAAATCAATTACTGTACATTACTTAAAATAATATTATATCAACTCCGTCCTAATGCAGGTTCAACTTGCAACCTACCTAACCATTGCCGGAACTACTTATAAAGGAGGGATAACCGAGGTTATAGATCCGTTAAATTTTTGTAGTATAACTTATCTGAAAAAAGATGTATTTTTATTAGTGCTACGGGTCAAATAAATATGGGATACCGGTCAATGTAACTAATTTTAAACTTTTAAAAGATTTTCTTAAAAATATAACTTATAAAGATGTATTTGCGCAAAAACTTTGTAGGATAATTTATCTAAAAGATGTTACGGTCACATTCGATCCTGGTTTCGTCACTGTAGCTAACCCATCCAATGATCCAAACCTATATATCATGCTACATCTAACGCAACTAAAGAGATTATTTTATATGGAGAAATTTGAGACTTTGAGTTCTTGAGTTTAAATCGGAGTGTAAGCAAAAAAAAAGTTTCCCGGCCTTGAAACATGGGTTTTTTTGGAAATAACCAGGGGAATTGGACTTTGATATATGCATAGACAAGGCCGTCAAGGCCAAATTTTCCATTAAACAAAAGGCATGCACGGATTTGAATCCGATACCAATCGAAACGAAGAGCCCGAGCATAGTTACTTTGAATAGTGGCTTGAGAGGATTTTGTTTGTTGGTTTTTGTCTTGCCAATTAAGCATCTTCTTCTGGCAACATTATTAGCTACAACACCTGCCCCAACTTTTATTATACATCCCACATCTTTCTATATATTAGCTAAAAACCCCCCAAACACCCACGTCACAAAATCCGTCCGATATGATTAATGTTCTTGGTTATGAATTTCCCTTTTACCAAGCCTTCGATCAATCAAGTAAATATATTAGTCATTAAAAATTCTAATAATTCATCTGATATCATATATATGAGGTTATTTTAATCTTTTCACTTATTTATTAGAAAGAAAGAAAGAGTAAAAGTAAATAAATAATATAGAGAGGAAGTGCATCATCACTACAATAACATGAATAATATATTATTATAAGCTTGTGGTGGCGACTGGTGATATCTTAAAGTATTGCTACATTATTGTTCAACACCTTCTCCATTGAGTATAATACGGAAAAAGGTGCTTATTTAATCATTGACTATAACCTCTATTGAATTATTATAAAAGTAAATTCAAAAATGATACCTTTGGAAACAAAGACAAATAAAAAAGTGCAAGAAACATATATATATATATATATATACTATACTATAATACAACTAGTTGTTCACATGCAAATTTTATCATTGGCGCATTCTTAGTTCTCAAAAACTATTATTTTTTTATATATATTATATTAGACGACATTGTAGATATTTAGTTAAGTGAAATTAGTTAATAAGGTCTAAAATATTACCACAAAATATAACAAGACACTTGTATTTTGCATTGGATCTAGTGCGCATAAATACATACTTAATGATGGTTTTGCTAATTATAACTAATAGTGTATTGCGTAGCTTTACGACCAAATTTGGTATCTTGATTGGATCCAAGCAACCCATCCATGCTACTATATGCTAGTCATGTGCAATCATATCGATCACTGCTTTTAAGAATGATAATATTCCATGCACCCCACTAATTAATCTGTGTTTACAACACAATTTAACATGTAACGAGTCACTAAGCATCACACAGAAACTTCCAAGAAAATCAAATATAAATTCATAGTTAATTAGTACGGACTAAGTGTGTTACACATATAGCTTAGGCCATCGGTAATTCATTTGACTCCCCTTTTCTAATTCCTTCGTGTGATATTGACACTTCTTTATTAATAGTTGATCAACGTAATTAAGACTAATGAGTCTAGCATAAATCTGAGGACTATATATAGAATTCTATACACTGATTTTATGTTAATATTCCTAAAAAACTTTATTTAAGGCAAGAGAAAGAAGACTAAAAAACAGATAGAGATAGGACTCTATTTATAGTTTCGGTTAAAAACATAAAAAAAAAAAAAAATGTATTGTATGAGTTAAAATATATTCTGTACTCTTTTTTGTGTTTCATTTTTTTTTTGCTACTATCTAAATATTTTTATATAACTAAAATAGATTGTAACAATCTTTTTAATTAAACGTCAGATGTTCTTAAGCAAATTATCTAATAAGAATGTTTTATATATCTACTAATCTTAATACCAATATATGATGCATAGTTTGAGTCAATATACTCTACAATAAAACATTAACTAAAATTTAACTTCATTCATGTTGCTTTTTGACTTGTTAATTAGTGTCTGCAAAACACTGACTTAGTTTATTTTATAAAATTTTTGCATACATTAATATAGGAAAAGGTACACGTGAGAACTATTTGAATTGGAAGAATCATGATAACTTTTAAATTAGAACTTGTTCATATATGAATGGATGTTGAACAAATTAGTTTACATATGAACAGATCAAGTTATAGTTAGTATTATCTATGTATTTTTATATAGTTTAAAAAATTAATTATGTATTTTTTTAATTTTATAAAAGTGGTGTTCTACGTGTTACATTGTCCTTTACGACCATAATGCACAAAAAAATTAAATGGTAATAGACGTTGAAGTGGTGTATAAGGCCGGTGCCAACGGCAAACGACGAGGCTAGTCCTCAAGCTCGTCGATGGGGAAACCATTGGCAGCGAGCTCGTCGACGGGTTGGTCCTAGCCTGCCATCCATGCAATGAAGGGGGAGGACGGGAGATTTGGAGCGTGTGTGGGGTCCGAGAGGAGATAAAAACAAAAAAAAACGTTTTTCTTTTTTAAATTTGAAAAGCAACGGTTGTTTTTTTTTTGTTTTTTTATTTTTTTACTTCTTTATTTAAACAACCCTTTCACTAAGTTTTTGGCAAAACCGATTCCAACGGGTCTGTCGAGGAAAGACTTAAAGGCTCACATGTCATATCGAAAATTCTTGCAGGAAAAGTGGGGGAGCAAGTTTTATGCCGATGCCGAAGACGACGAAGAGGCCGACGAGGACGAGGACGACGAGTAGTTTTATGTAGTTTTAATAATGTAGTTTAATTTTATCTAGTTTTAATTTAGTTGTAATGTTTTAATTATGTGGTTTGTTTGTAATGTTTTTTTTTATTAATGTAATGTGTTTATTTTAATAAAATTAAGTTTGTGTTTTTTATTTTGATATATTAAATTATAAATAAAAGTTGAGGAAGAGGTGGGATTGGTAGTGAGTGAGGAAGAGGTGATTTAGGAGAGAGAAAAGTTGATGTGACAGTGAGGAATAGGGAGGAAGGCGTCCTCCATAGCATAAGCCTAATTGGTTATACATTCCCCTACCATACACATGCTCTCATGTACCCAGATAACCAAATGTAGAATCTATCAGCCCATTTCTAGTGGCGTTATCAATTTGTCCAAACATAACTGATACTTTAAAAATATGTCAATAAATTGTTCTATTTGAATTAACATATCGAAGTCAATTTATTTCCAACCTAACATACTAAAACTCAATTTACTCATGACACATTATCATCCATATTAATTAAAAAACATTACTTATATGTCTAGAAAATTAGTCTCCATTTTATGTGTCCTCTTTCCAATTTTAGAGTTGCCTTTGGTCATCTAGAGCCCAACACTAAAGCCCACATAGGTTTAACAACTATATGGTACCTATGCACACAAATTTTCTGATTTTCTTTGTATCATAGCCTCATAGTGTCGCTCTGTTGTACATTTTCTTTTCTTTTTAAGGGTGTTGCGCCGTGTTGGTAGGTATAGGACTTCATGAAGGGAACACTTTTTTAAATTTCTAGCTAGGCCTTTATGGATCGAGGGTAGATATTTCTATCAATTTTCTTTTAGCCCTTTAAATTTCTGAAAGTAACTCTTATCCCATTAGAAGTGTCCTACTTTGAATATTCAAAGTCTTTATTTTTAAATTTTGACCTTAAATATATTTTTTTGTGTTATATAAAACTTGATAAAAATTATACCATTAAAATACACATCAAAAACAACAACAACAACAACAAGAACAACAACAACAACAACAACAACAACAACAACAACAACAACAACAACAACAACAACAACAACAACAACAACAACAACAACAACAACAACAACAACAACAACAACAACAACAACAACAACAACAACAACAACAACAACAACAACAACAACAACAACAACAACAACAACAACAACAACAACAACAACAACAACAACAACAACAACAACAACAACAACAACAACAACAACAACAACAACAACAACAACAACAACAACAACAACAACAACAACAACAACAACAACAACAACAACAACAACAACAACAACAACAACAACAACAACAACAACAACAACAACAACAACAACAACAACAACAACAACAACAACAACAACAACAACAACAACAACAACAACAACAACAACAACAACAACAACAACAACAACAACAACAACAACAACAACAACAACAACAACAACAACAACAACAACAACAACAACAACAACAACAACAACAACAACAACAACAACAACAACAACAACAACAACAACAACAACAACAACAACAACAACAACAACAACAACAACAACAACAACAACAACAACAACAACAACAACAACAACAACAACAACAACAACAACAACAACAACAACAACAACAACAACAACAACAACAACAACAACAACAACAACAACAACAACAACAACAACAACAACAACAACAACAACAACAACAACAACAACAACAACAACAACAACAACAACAACAACAACAACAACAACAACAACAACAACAACAACAACAACAACAACAACAACAACAACAACAACAACAACAACAACAACAACAACAACAACAACAACAACAACAACAACAACAACAACAACAACAACAACAACAACAACAACAACAACAACAACAACAACAACAACAACAACAACAACAACAACAACAACAACAACAACAACAACAACAACAACAACAACAACAACAACAACAACAACAACAACAACAACAACAACAACAACAACAACAACAACAACAACAACAACAACAACAACAACAACAACAACAACAACAACAACAACAACAACAACAACAACAACAACAACAACAACAACAACAACAACAACAACAACAACAACAACAACAACAACAACAACAACAACAACAACAACAACAACAACAACAACAACAACAACAACAACAACAACAACAACAACAACAACAACAACAACAACAACAACAACAACAACAACAACAACAACAACAACAACAACAACAACAACAACAACAACAACAACAACAACAACAACAACAACAACAACAACAACAACAACAACAACAACAACAACAACAACAACAACAACAACAACAACAACAACAACAACAACAACAACAACAACAACAACAACAACAACAACAACAACAACAACAACAACAACAACAACAACAACAACAACAACAACAACAACAACAACAACAACAACAACAACAACAACAACAACAACAACAACAACAACAACAACAACAACAACAACAACAACAACAACAACAACAACAACAACAACAACAACAACAACAACAACAACAACAACAACAACAACAACAACAACAACAACAACAACAACAACAACAACAACAACAACAACAACAACAACAACAACAACAACAACAACAACAACAACAACAACAACAACAACAACAACAACAACAACAACAACAACAACAACAACAACAACAACAACAACAACAACAACAACAACAACAACAACAACAACAACAACAACAACAACAACAACAACAACAACAACAACAACAACAACAACAACAACAACAACAACAACAACAACAACAACAACAACAACAACAACAACAACAACAACAACAACAACAACAACAACAACAACAACAACAACAACAACAACAACAACAACAACAACAACAACAACAACACCAAATAGAAGCCCTGCTGTGTCACTATATTATGTGTGAATGCAAAACGAATGCCTGCAGCAACAGCAGCAAAATAAAATGAATTTCGACAATTGTGATGATGATTAGGACATACTTGTAACAAACTTAAAATACAACAGGATGAAAATTCACATTCATACCGGACATAAAGGCAAAAAGGAAAATAAACGATGCTCTTAAATTAAGTGCATAGCCTATTTCTTTTGTGTATGATGCTTGCATATGATAGTAGGTCTGCGCAAGAAAACCATAAATCTCACCAAGTTGTCAATTATGTGTTTACAGATCGATTAACAATACATGTTGATAGAAGTTTAGTGCTATATAACACCAGATGAAATCAAATTATAATCAAAAGCACCGGTAATTGCCATTCAAAATTTAAATAAAAAGCACCGGTAATTGTGGATGAAATCCACTTGGGCTATGAATGTATGAAACTTTAAGATTACTCACTTATACGTACATAATTCTCCTTTATCTCTGCAGGGTTGTGGTGACGAAACTTATATTTTAAAAGTTGAAAGAGTGAAATATACCAAAGGTTATCGGTTTATTGACCTTTCTGATTTTCCATGTATAAGAACTTGGTTGCTATAGGATTTTATCTTTCTGTTAGAAAGGGCATTGGTTCTGATATACCTGATTCATTAGCTCAATGGTGAAAAACAAATTAAAATCCTTAAGCCATAAAACAAAGGTTTCATATATCACAACTTTGAACAAACAGACATGACTACAAGTCCATAGATTCTGTAAAAACAATGAACGACCGAACATGTAAAGAAAACGCTATAAGGTTACACACTTGCATTCACTGAGAGCAGGGTAGGCTTTAAGTCAATCGCACACCACTTCCATGGGACATTCTATTTCAATTACAACCCATTTTATTAGTATAATTATTATTATTGGCAGCTATAATGCATCTTATTTACCCTTCTTCCCAATATCTGCCCTGAAACAAACTAACGACGGAAGCTTCGGACTTCACGTGGTTGTTCTCCCTCGCCTTCTTGAAGTTTGACCAATGTGTAGACTCCCGCTCCAACAAGTGCTCCAAGTGTAGGCGCCAATAAGTATAACCATAATACCGTGTAATTCCCTGTCGCCACTGCTGGACCCAGTGTACGCACTGGATTCATTGACGCCCCACTTGATGGCCTGCCATGCCCATCAACCAATAGTATAACATGATTATCAGTTCATCAACAAGAATGTAAAAAATGGGTATCCAGTATTAAAACTTACCCAGCAACAAGAATGTTGAGCATAACGGTAGCTCCAACTGCTATACCTGCCAATTCTCCAACCTGAATATACACATCTATCAATGCTAATGCAACATTTCAAAATAAGAAAAAAAACAGATCAAAAGAAAGCATAGGTTAGACTTACAGCACGAGTATCAGTAGCGACAGCTGTGACAACAAACAGGAGATTAAAGGTGATGATGAACTCGAGGGCAAAAGCTTGACCTGTGCTAACAGAAGGAACTGTGACACCTCCGGACATAAAGGGATGGAAGACACCTTTGAGAGCAAAAGAAGCACAGATTGAGGCTGATACTTGTGCTAAGATGTAGGCAGGAACATGTGCCCATGGGAAATGACGCAGTGCCGCGAATGCAATGGTTAGGGACGGGTTCAAATGGGCTCCTGAGATATGACCCGTTGACAGAATAATTATCATCACCGCCAGCCCTGCACATGCTGCATTCCCTATTAGTGTCTCTGATCCAGAGTATTTTTGGTTCACTATCGGTCCTGCTGTTGCTGCAAATATCAATATAAATGTTCCCACGAATTCTGCTCCCAACTGCATTTTAATTCCCCAATACCACAATCATAATTCAGCTCGGCTATTGGTTTAACACCACACCTAATAGCCAATACAATACAGATATAAGAGTAAATATATAGAATTAGGAGTACCTTTCTGGTGAGAGAGATGTCAGGAGTAGCAAAATCAGTGAAGCATGTATGATGTGCACCGAATGATGGTGCAGCAACGGGCAGACATTTGCAACGTGGCATTGACTTGCGATCATAGGACAAGGAGTCTACTCGTAGAGATGTGAACAATGGACCTCCTGGTGTTCCAGGAGTTGCTGGTGCTGACACCGGTGGTGTTGGCCCATCCCCACTTTCCATTTTCATAAACTTCGATTCTGGACTTAAATGTTTTTTTTTTTTGGTTTTTTCAGATACGATTCAAAGCCGAATGGGAAACACCTTACATAATTTGTAGATTTTTATAAATGTATTGTTACACAATCGTCTTAACTGAAGCCAGAACGATACAAACTTTCTTTATTAATTGGTGCTTCTTTTTTTATGGGGAAAAAATAGATGGGTAGTCTGAAGTTACATACTTGGTAGATTTTTATAAATGTTGAACTAAGGAAGAGAAAGTTTGAAAAGAGCCAGGTTAAACAAGTGAGCTAACTGAATGAAAGATAAAGTTGCAAACTTATAAATAAACATGTAATGTAATTCAAATACTTTCTTGGTAGGAAGATACAATGGTTTTTGTAGAAGTATGTATATGATCAAGGAAAAGATATAAGCAAGTGACCAGGGTGAACATGAATGATGTATATATAGTGTTAAAGATGGTGTTTAAATAAGGGCTTTTCGTCTGTAAAGGTACTGAAGTTGTACTTTTTTACTTTAGGAGGTACCAATCTTTAATTTCGTATATCATGGGTTATATAGTGACAAACACCGTCTATTACGGGTTCTAAAAATACCACTGGTGGTTTTCGCCAACGTTTAGTGGTTTTGGCCACTTAGGATTGCCGTGGTCTTCCTCCACATTTATACAGAGTTTTTTTTTTTAGATTAAAAATAAATATGGCACTGCATCTTCCACTCTTTTCCTTTTTGAGATTTTAAAACATTTTTTTTTTCAATCACAACAAACAACGTTACACAAGTTGTTATTAGAGATAAATTAAGCTTTCTTTAGCCGTCACTTTCAATTAAGTTTGAACCAATAGATTCAGTTTCATTAATGGAAGTCAACAACACAATTATTATTTCTATATCATCGGGATCTGATTTTTCCGGCCACATGTCCGGTAACAAATCTAGCCAGCTCTTTCAGATTTGCTCCTTTCTTTACAAAAATAAGATCCACAGCCATCACCATCATTGTCGAAATACAGTCCGACTTGACCCCCACAAAAACGACCGCCATAATTCCTCCACGCTCCGCCACATGCCGCCGAGCACTACGTCGTGATTCTTTCTGTTTCCGGCCAAAACAATCTTTTCCCTATATCGTCTCTTGACCAAAACCCTATATCCACCACCGTTGAAACCTTAGACCGCCGCCACCGGAACTCTGGATCTGCTCACTCACCAACGTTTACATATACAATATCTTTATATCTATATACTGCTGAAACATTAGACCGAAAGTGTATATGTTTTTGAGATGGATGATTTTGGGTTTCATGGTAGTTGTCTTCCCTTGATATGTCATATAATGGTTAGATTTATAATGTGTGATGATGATGGTTAAGGCATCATGGAGGTGGTTTTGTATGTGTTTTGTCTATGTCAGCAAGCCATGTTGGATATGTTGACTGAAGGTTGAGTTGTTGACCGGTAAACGTGCAACACATATTCAACAATCAATCTTCCACATCCAGAATTCAACATCTCAAATTCATTCATCCAATTCAATTCAACAAATTCCCCACCTTAGATACATTAAATTCCAATATTGACTATTACATATAATCTGATTTTGTGTTTACCCTTTTATAAATATCATTGAAAACAATAATAATAATTAATAAATCTGGAAAAAAACAAAACCTATATCTATCTACAAAAAATAGATCCGGCCAAACGGCCATCGGATCTTTCTTTCGAACCCCATGCGTACATCTATCAATATATATATACAACATATATATCGAAAAGTAATTGAATCCATGTATCTATCAGCTGAAAAACTAAGCAACCCCACACAAAAAAAGAAGTGTGATACGCCGGCTAATTGGCCAGATAGATTGCGGCGGTAGTTGGCCGGAAAACCAATGTGGCTGTGACGGTGGTTTACGATGGGGGAATGGATGCTTGAGATGGAATGGAGATAAATAAACAAGAACTTGAGTTGGGATGATTTAATAACTAGTTGATGTATCATATTGTAGATCTTAAGCATCAATCACGACAACAACTCCATCACCTCCAGATTCCGGTTATGGAGGCGACAACAACATATAATGGTTAGATTTATAAGAGATATATAATGTGTTTATATATAAACCGATTATGTGCAGTGTAGTCAACAACTACAGTATAGTCAACACACACAAAACAAGGACTGTCATTTTTTTAAAACCACATAGTGGTTTTGTCCCCCACAATAGGTGGTGTTATACAATATATAACCCACGATATACGAAATTAAAGATTGGTACCTCCTAAAGTAAAAATGGACAACTTCAGTACCTTTAGAAACGAAAAGCCCTTTAAATAATCATAAATAAAGATGAAACCCTTTGATAGATATATTGGTGGGAATTGAGTTGTATTATGCATGTAGGTCATGTATATATATATTATATGTATAAAGGATGAGGTTTTCTTTTTTTCAGGTTATCCGGGGATGGCAAGTCCTGTTAACTTGGATGTACAATAGATATTCCCTTGACCATTTCCGACTATTTGCTTGGCCATCCCGAAGTTGTCTACCTAGCGAGGTTTCAAACTCGGGATCTCTTGTAAGGATAAAAGACATCTGACCACTATGCCACCTTGGTGGTGATTTATATGTAATCTATACTATAACTAAAAGAGGAGGTTGGGGGTACACTTGGCACCCCTAATCCCTCTTCTTAGGCCTAATTCTCCTTCCTAATTAATCTAGCTCTATCTTTTTTCTAGATTTTTTTTTCTTGTTAAATAGATAACTATATTTAAATTATCATAAATCTTTTCCTATCAAAACAAATCTTTTTAAATTTTAAAGATATATACTATTCTTAAAACTCTCACAAGAAGTTATTATATATACAACCTAAATCATTTATTAATTTTGCTTGCTATTTACATCTTTCTTTTTTAAATTTAGAATATGACATATATTTTTATTTTTTTGTTAGATGAAAAGAAGACAACGTTGGTTCATGTTGAAGATTTAAACCCAACACATGTTAATCATCATCTAACACATGTTATCATTTTGATTCCCTTTAATATACAATATATATTTTGAGACTACATGTCCATCGGACGGGCTGAAGACTAGTATACTAACACGTATAACATGTGTACATTATAAGAAAGGAAAAGGGAGGGGAACCAGAAGGTCAACTCTTGGGCAATCATCAAAACAGCCCATCAATTTCAATTATGCTGATCAGTGATCACCAGGCAGGTTACCTTAGACAATGTCACACCTGATGATGCTTTGTGGCAATTATTATCAGTTTTTTTTTTTTTTATCTGTGTATCAAACAACTTCAATAATGGTCTAAATTTTTCCATTACATTTTTTTTTTCATAGAGAGGCAATTTAGAACTTTAGACATTACATAGCTCTCATGCATTTTTTAAAAGTTATAACTGGAACTTAAATAATATGTATGATTTCGCTAGTTTTATGAATTATATTGAAACAGGCCGATAGTATAGCATAAAATTAAAGCCAAGCAAGCGAAACTGAAGCTAATCAAAATAAAATCATGTGGCACATCAGTCTCCGACTTCAAAGCACCACTATCTTTATGTGGTCGTTGCAGCCAAAGAAGGAAAACCATTAAACAATTCTCATTCCAAATGCATGACCAATATTAACAAGTATTAATAGACTAAAAGATATATAAACAGAGGAATGACCTAATGGCATCAATGTTATAGCAGATGATGACTGATCAGTGGGAAAAAAGCACAAATAAACCAGTAATGAGAACCGCAGATAAGACACCAACGGTGTAAGTTCCAATTAAGTGTCACGTCTTAAAAGGGAAATATTCCTAACATAGACTGAACGAGTGAAACAACCACCAAACATCTGGTAAAGAACTCTCCACCACGAAAAATAATCATTTTAAGAAATACTTAAAAATAACACACCAATCTAAAGGCTAAAGGTATAGGTAACCCTTTCTTTTGAAAGAAGACCAACAAGAAGAGAAAAACAAACAAAGGACTTATAGCCTAGCGCTATAGGGGGTTCAGTCATGCAGTGGACAAATGTGTAAAGTCTAATGTGTGGTGTTGATATTTGTCATTAAAAATACTCCAAACCTTTGGCATCCCAAAGACGAATGTTTTGACTGGCGACGTACTCCATCAGCCAAATATTATAATACTACTTGACTATACATTCAAATACGTACAGATACTTGTATGTTTGTAAGCCATAAAATAATTATACGTATCTAACTTAGCTAAAAACTATATGTATGTATGTAAGGCCTTTAAGGCCTCAGCCAACCCAAGACACCATCCTTCCTCTTCCTGCCACATTAGCTTTTCTCTCTCCTAAATCACCTCTTTCTCACTCACTACCAACCCTACCTCTTCCTCAACTTTTATTTATTCTTATTTTATATTTAACAAAATTATATAATTACCAAATAAACCTAAACTTTCATTATTATATTCGGTTTGTGGGGCCCGTTTTACTGAAAATAATTCGAATTAAAAAAAAAACAATTTAAAATTTTGAAAATAACGGCTAGTAGGCATTTTCCCCCCTATTTATACTCAACTTAACGCATCAATTTCAAAACACAACAACTTCTTTCAACTCATTTTTATCTTCCTCAAACCTTTCAATTTCAAAATGGCGACACGAAGGTGGTCTGAATCTGAAGATCTTTTGTTATCCAGGTGTTGGATACAAGGATGTGAAATGGTTAACCCAAGCCAAAAAACTTGGACCGACATATCTGAAAGCTTCAACATGAACACGACTGAAGGTCCACGGACCAAATCTCAACTACTAGGTCACTTCAACAAAATTCGCAATGAATGTAAGCAGTTTGAAGCAATCTATACGAGGCTGAAGGCACAGAGGAGGACCTTATCTGATGAGTTGCTCTATGCAACGGCGCATCAGGAGTACCGCGAGAATTATGGGAGTGGCTTCTGAAAGTCCCAAGTTTACAACGATTAAGTAATTAAACAACTAATGTAAATTACACTAAGAACATAAGACAAGAAAGTAAAAATGTTTAATCATAAGTGACATAGATTAAACAGTGAATACATGGTCGGTTTACAAAGAAATAAAAGAGAAAATATTGTTAAGTTTTTGACACACTAAAACTTAACAATTATACAAAGAGAGAAAAACACACTAAGTGTAAATATGGCACAAACCAACATTAGTGCGGCTAGGTCAAGTGATGCCTTATATAGGAGAGAAAAGACATCACATGACAACCCAATAGGTGTTGACACATGAAGGTTGTCAACTATCTATTGGTGGATAAATCAGATCTGCAGAGGTCTCTTTTCTTCATCTTGTTTCTTTCCCAAAACGGCATCAAAGAGAAATACCTTAGTACCAAAATGGTACAAGGTCACATGGCTCCATCCTGATCTATCAACACGTGTCCTTGGGGACCAGTCTTCTTATCTTCATCTTCCCGCCCATATTTGACTTACAAAACATGGCGGTGAGTCATTGAACTTATCCTTTAACTCGAAGATACTAGATGGTCGCTGAAGACTCGCTGACGAAGTCACTCGCTGAGTCTCTCAGCGAATCCATGACTCAACAATCTCCCCCTATTCGCTGAGGAGACTTAGCTGAGTAGAAGTCGCTTGAACTTTTAAGAGTAACAGGTAGAATGGGGGAATGCTGATATTATTTATATGACGAACAACTTTACAATAATCAGCATTACATGAATTATATAAGACTACTTAATCCCATTGTGACTCTTGCTTGACCTCGATGAAAGCTTTATCTTTTTGTCTTTCAGGCTTCAGCAACTCTTGATCAATCATCTTTATAAACTCGGGATCATTGGAAGTCTGAGCACAATACTTCCTTATTTTTAGAAGGAAGGTAGAGGGAGCAATTCCAATTTCGTTGGTCCTGAAGAAGAGCTCATGACCATGGACATTGCAGAAGCAAAAACCTCCTAGCTTCTCATCATAGGTACCTTCCATAAAAAGAGTTCTGGAAGGCATCTTCAAATTTAGCAGCGGCTCCTCATCTATACCAGTCTTGGGAACCATTCTGAGTACAGTGGGGAGACGAGAAACTTGGGATCCAGACGCTGATCTCTTTGATCCAACTCTGGGTTGCTGAGGTGGAGGAGGGAAGGGATGTCTTGCAGCGCTGATGAGCATCATATCAATGATAGGATGATTAGGGAAGACAGTTTTAGCAAAGCTAGCTGATGAGCTAGTTTTAGCTTGAGACGAAGAAGAGGAAGTGCTGGGTGAGGGTGACTCTTCATTCAGTTCAGAATGGTAGTCATTTATGCCTTTAATGAAGTAATATTTCAGCATTTCCTCAGGAGATGCCACAACACTTGGAGGAGTCCTTTCTTCAGAAGCAGGACCGTCGCTGAACATATTAGTAATGACAGCGGCAGTTTCATAATCACCACCAATGATGGCTTTCATTTGAGCGGGCACCTGCTTACTGAAGATTTGGTCGTGAAGCCTGGAGGCTTTAGACCAAGAGGTGACAATCTTTTCAAGGTCAGCGACCTGATTTTTTAGCTTCTCATTGGATACTGAAATAGTTTGGTTAAGAAGCTTTTGAGACTCAAGCTCAACATGGACATTTTTTAGGTCCTTGAGCTTGTCAGCTTTATCACTCAACTCAGCACTAACTGAGTTAAGTTTAGACTGAAGGTCAGCACGAATTGACTCGACGTATTGAATGTCACAAGTAAGAGATTCAAGAATTTTAGGTTTGTCTTCTTCAGAGGCAGAGGAAAAAGTGCATACCTTCTTGATTGTGACATTCACCCACTGACTGGAGCACACTTGATCCTTTGTCAGCGCCTGATCATCAGCGAGTGCCATGAAGCAGATGGCATCTACGAAGTCCTCGCTGTCAGAAACGTCAGATTCAGCCCAGTCGTGTTCTTCAGCAACAAGACCTTTGGCTGGAGCTTTGGCTTCTTCCACATCGGCCATCTTAGCACGAAGCTCATAGTACTTCTTTTTGTATTCATCAGCAGGCTTGACAGAAGAAGAAGGCCTCGCTGACAAAGAAGAGGGCTTCGCTACCTGCAAAGAGGGAATAGAAACTTTGCATTCCTTTTGATAATGGCCTTTACGACCACATCTCCAACATTCTTCCTGCGACTTGTCTACCACTGGCTTTCGTGAAACATTCGACCTACGACTGTTCCATTTTTTAGAATATCTTTTGCCAGCGATGAGAGCAAATTGCATGAAATCCGAGAACATCTCTTGTCTCTCCTCGAAATCGAGGTCATTGACAAGATCTTGGATATGAGATGGGGTAGAGTTGCTGTTGTCAACATGGATAGTGCTGACTTCAGCAGAGACCAGTGCAAGAGGGTCATGAGAATAAGAAGTGCTAGATAAAGAAGAAGAAGATGAAACAGATGAACCAGCATGCCTCTTAGACTCAGCCTCAGCTCTCAAGTTTTGAGCGAGGGCTCTCTCTTCAAATTGAAGAGTGCCATAGAGTGACTCTAAGTCATGCTGCTTCAGCTGCTTAGTAGTCCTAAGAATTTGCCTTAAGCCTTGCCATTTGATAGGCAAGACGTCAATGAACTTGTGGCATATTTCGAGCGTATCATGCTCTATGCCAGCATTTGTCATATCATTTAAAAGGCATTTAAAGCGATTATAAGTGCCATCCAGACTCTCATTAGGGAGAGAAAAGAATCCTTCATAGGCACGTTTTAAATCAATCTTTTTGGTAGCAAGAACATCTTCCGTACCATCAAATCTGGTACAAAGATTATCCCACACCTTTTTGGCAGAAGAAAGTTTGATGACAGATTTCATTATGTCATCAGGAAGGGTGTTGATAATAAGGTTTCTTAACCGAGCATCCAGATTGACAAGCCTACGCTCATCATCTGTCCATTGTACTTCCGGTTTAATAATCTCAGTAACAACTTCAGGAGCATCAGTAGTAGCTCCTGGTGTCCTGGAAACCAGAATCGGTACATATGGCCCTCTGGTCAGAATAGTCATTAAGTAAGGTTCAACTCCTACTATGTGCAGGAGCATCCTCTCTTTCCAAGATCCGAAATCATGAGTTTCGAATCTTGGTGGGATAGAGACATACCCAAAGTCTCTGGTATTAACCAGAGTAGGAACCGAAGCCATGTAAAAAAAAAATAAAAAAAAAGAAAGAAAAGAAAAGAAAAAAAAAAAAAAAAAAAAAAAAAAAAAAAAAAAAAAAAAAAAAAAAAAAAAAAAAAAAAAAAAAAAAAAAAAAAAAAAAAAAAAAAAAAAAAAAAAAAAAAAAAAAAAAAAAAAAAAAAAAAAAAAAAAAAAAAAAAAAAAAAAAAAAAAAAAAAAAAAAAAAAAAAAAAAAAAAAAAAAAAAAAAAAAAAAAAAAAAAAAAAAAAAAAAAAAAAAAAAAAAAAAAAAAAAAAAAAAAAAAAAAAAAAAAAAAAAAAAAAAAAAAAAAAAAAAAAAAAAAAAAAAAAAAAAAAAAAAAAAAAAAAAAAAAAAAAAAAAAAAAAAAAAAAAAAAAAAAAAAAAAAAAAAAAAAAAAAAAAAAAAAAAAAAAAAAAAAAAAAAAAAAAAAAAAAAAAAAAAAAAAAAAAAAAAAAAAAAAAAAAAAAAAAAAAAAAAAAAAAAAAAAAAAAAAAAAAAAAAAAAAAAAAAAAAAAAAAAAAAAAAAAAAAAAAAAAAAAAAAAAAAAAAAAAAAAAAAAAAAAAAAAAAAAAAAAAAAAAAAAAAAAAAAAAAAAAAAAAAAAAAAAAAAAAAAAAAAAAAAAAAAAAAAAAAAAAAAAAAAAAAAAAAAAAAAAAAAAAAAAAAAAAAAAAAAAAAAAAAAAAAAAAAAAAAAAAAAAAAAAAAAAAAAAAAAAAAAAAAAAAAAAAAAAAAAAAAAAAAAAAAAAAAAAAAAAAAAAAAAAAAAAAAAAAAAAAAAAAAAAAAAAAAAAAAAAAAAAAAAAAAAAAAAAAAAAAAAAAAAAAAAAAAAAAAAAAAAAAAAAAAAAAAAAAAAAAAAAAAAAAAAAAAAAAAAAAAAAAAAAAAAAAAAAAAAAAAAAAAAAAAAAAAAAAAAAAAAAAAAAAAAAAAAAAAAAAAAAAAAAAAAAAAAAAAAAAAAAAAAAAAAAAAAAAAAAAAAAAAAAAAAAAAAAAAAAAAAAAAAAAAAAAAAAAAAAAAAAAAAAAAAAAAAAAAAAAAAAAAAAAAAAAAAAAAAAAAAAAAAAAAAAAAAAAAAAAAAAAAAAAAAAAAAAAAAAAAAAAAAAAAAAAAAAAAAAAAAAAAAAAAAAAAAAAAAAAAAAAAAAAAAAAAAAAAAAAAAAAAAAAAAAAAAAAAAAAAAAAAAAAAAAAAAAAAAAAAAAAAAAAAAAAAAAAAAAAAAAAAAAAAAAAAAAAAAAAAAAAAAAAAAAAAAAAAAAAAAAAAAAAAAAAAAAAAAAAAAAAAAAAAAAAAAAAAAAAAAAAAAAAAAAAAAAAAAAAAAAAAAAAAAAAAAAAAAAAAAAAAAAAAAAAAAAAAAAAAAAAAAAAAAAAAAAAAAAAAAAAAAAAAAAAAAAAAAAAAAAAAAAAAAAAAAAAAAAAAAAAAAAAAAAAAAAAAAAAAAAAAAAAAAAAAAAAAAAAAAAAAAAAAAAAAAAAAAAAAAAAAAAAAAAAAAAAAAAAAAAAAAAAAAAAAAAAAAAAAAAAAAAAAAAAAAAAAAAAAAAAAAAAAAAAAAAAAAAAAAAAAAAAAAAAAAAAAAAAAAAAAAAAAAAAAAAAAAAAAAAAAAAAAAAAAAAAAAAAAAAAAAAAAAAAAAAAAAAAAAAAAAAAAAAAAAAAAAAAAAAAAAAAAAAAAAAAAAAAAATGAAAGAGAAACTCCCATATTTGACTTACAAAACATGGCGGTGAGTCATTGAACTTATCCTTTAACTCGAAGATACTAGATGGTCGCTGAAGACTCGCTGACGAAGTCACTCGCTGAGTCTCTCAGCGAATCCATGACTCAACAGCTTCCGATACGAGCAGTGCTTCAGGGAGTTTATCACGGTTGCCTACTTTTAATTAAGTCTGTTTTCGTATTTTAATAAAGTCTATTTTCGTATTTTAATTAAGTATGTTTAAGTATTTTAATAAGTCTGTTTTCGTATTTTAATAAGTCTGTTTTCGTATTTTAATTAAGTCTGTTTTCGTATTTTAATTAAGTCTGTTTTCGTATTTTAATTAAGTCTGTTTTCGTATTTTAATTAAGTCTGTTTTCGTATTTTAATTAAGTCTGTTTTCGTATTTTAATTAAGTCTGTTTTCGTATTTTAATTAAGTCTGTTTTCGTATTTTAATTAAGTCTGTTTTCGTATTTTAATTAAGTCTGTTTTCGTATTTTAATTAAGTCTGTTTTCGTATTTTAATTAAGTGTGTTTTCGTATTTTAATTAAGTCTGTTTTCGTATTTTAATAAGTCTGTTTTCGTATTTTAATTAAGTCTGTTTTCGTATTTTAATAAAGTCTGTTTTCGTATTTTAATTAAGTCTGTTTTAGTATTTTAATTAAGTGTGTTTTCGTATTTTAATTAAGTCTGTTTTCGTATTTTAATTAAGTATGTTTTCGTATTTTAATTAAGTCTGTTTTCGTATTTTAATTAAGTATGTTTTAGTATTTTAATTAAGTGTGTTTTAGTATTTTAATTAAGTGTGTTTTCGTATTTTAATAAAGTCTGTTTTCGTATTTTAATTAAAGTCTGTTTTCGTATTTTAATTAAGTCTGTTTTCGTATTTTAATTAAGTCTGTTTTCGTATTTTAATTAAGTCTGTTTTCGTATTTTAATTAAGTCTGTTTTCGTATTTTAATTAAGTTGTTTTCGTATTTTAATTAAGTCTGTTTTCGTATTTTAATTAAGTCTGTTTTCGTATTTTAATTAAGTCTGTTTTCGTATTTTAATTAAGTTTGTTTTCGTATTTTAATTAAGTTTGTTTTAGTATTTTAATTAAGTGTGTTTTAGTATTTTAATTAAGTGTGTTTTCGTATTTTAATTAAGTCTGTTTTCGTATTTTAATAAGTCTGTTTTCGTATTTTAATTAAGTCTGTTTTCGTATTTTAATAAGTCTGTTTTCGTATTTTAATTAAGTCTGTTTTCGTATTTTAATAAGTCTGTTTTCGTATTTTAATTAAGTCTGTTTTCGTATTTTAATTAAGTCTGTTTTCGTATTTTAATTAAGTCTGTTTTCGTATTTTAATTAAGTCTGTTTTCGTATTTTAATTAAGTGTGTTTTCGTATTTTAATTAAGTCTGTTTTCGTATTTTAATTAAGTCTGTTTTCGTATTTTAATTAAAGTCTGTTTTCGTATTTTAATTAAGTCTGTTTTCGTATTTTAATTAAGTCTGTTTTCGTATTTTAATTAAGTCTGTTTTCGTATTTTAATTAAGTCTGTTTTCGTATTTTAATTAAGTCTGTTTTCGTATTTTAATTAAGTGTGTTTTCGTATTTTAATTAAGTCTGTTTTCGTATTTTAATTAAGTCTGTTTTCGTATTTTAATTAAGTCTGTTTTCGTATTTTAATTAAGTCTGTTTTCGTATTTTAATTAAGTCTGTTTTCGTATTTTAATTAAGTCTGTTTTCGTATTTTAATTAAGTCTGTTTTCGTATTTTAATAAAGTCTGTTTTCGTATTTTAATTAAGTCTGTTTTCGTATTTTAATTAAGTCTGTTTTCGTATTTTAATAAGTCTGTTTTCGTATTTTAATTAAGTCTGTTTTCGTATTTTAATTAAGTCTGTTTTCGTATTTTAATTAAGTCTGTTTTCGTATTTTAATTAAGTCTGTTTTAGTATTTTAATTAAGTCTGTTTTCGTATTTTAATTAAGTCTGTTTTCGTATTTTAATAAAGTCTGTTTTCGTATTTTAATTAAGTCTGTTTTCGTATTTTAATTAAGTCTGTTTTCGTATTTTAATTAAGTCTGTTTTCGTATTTTAATTAAGTCTGTTTTCGTATTTTAATTAAGTCTGTTTTCGTATTTTAATTAAGTCTGTTTTCGTATTTTAATTAAGTCTGTTTTCGTATTTTAATTAAGTCTGTTTTCGTATTTTAATTAAGTCTGTTTTAGTATTTTAATTAAGTCTGTTTTAGTATTTTAATAAGTCTGCTTTCATTAGGATAACGATCGAGAGTCTGCCTTGCTCGAACAGTAACATATCGCGATCATAACTGATATAACTAGTGTTAGGTGGCTAACTGTCATTAGTTGAAATATGGATATATGTAACTAAGAAAATTGGTATACTCATCAAGAACTGTATTGGCGTATTGCAACCAACCATAGACGATGCGTGATATGTCATTTTTTCCTAAAGTGAAAATGTATCATCACTACAAGAGCACAATGAAAAAAGTTGTGGTGATTTAATAAAGGACTGCTACATTATTGCATATCACCTTCTGTAATTGTTGACTTAGCAATCAACCTAGACACATGTAATTACTATATGGTAATGGATGAAAAACTAGAACAATATAATGTAACATCGTATGTTATGTTATTCAATTAGTTTATATCACGATAATTGGTCAACGAAATAACATATATCAAGGTTTCCATCTAAGAAAGATGCATAAGACAACAAATTCTTGTTTGCAATTGATCTAGTCATATTGATGATATGATTCTATTACACCACATAACTTCAGAATCAAATTTGGTATCACCACCAGGCTCCACCACTCAGGGGAAATGATTGCTCTTAAGAATGATGAAATGCACCACTAATGCAAAAGTCATTAGCACCAATGCATCATACAGAAACTTCTAGAATTGTTAAACATAACTCATTAGCATGATACATGACACACAATACAGGAAATTCTGAGTTCACATGTATTCTCTTACCACCTTTGGTGCTCACTTACTCATTCATTTTAAGGTCTCTGTCCTCCCTCTTTTGATCTTGTTCGTTCTTTAATTTAAGCACGCCAAAAGACTAATAACTAATAAGAGTATAAAATTACAGCAAACAGTCTTGGATAAAAGGAAGCAAGTATGGCTTACACTAGTTTGGGCTTTGGACAGTCATAAAAATACAGGATCATAGCTTCATAGAGCTTCAGACTGTATGATGCTATACGTACAAGCAAGCATAGAAAGTTGGGTAAGACTGCTAAATATAAGATGTGTATTTGTGAGTTTATTGTGATTGCATATATTAAGTCCTCAAAGTCACAGCCATGCTAATACTTAGATTCTTTTTGAAGTGCTCTATTGTTGGAAGATTTAAGAAGATGTTCACACGCATGTATTATATCAGGATGTAACAACCCTCCTACACAGATAGAGAGCAAGGAGACATGCGCTACTAAGAACTTACAACATGGTTTCAAATTAATAAACAGGATTCCAAGATATCTCATCCCTTGGGGGCCTTAGGTGATACACGTAGTATCATAACAGTAGCCCCCATCCATCTCCTAAGGTATTTTAGGTTAAGTGCTTGAGTTAAAGAGCTCATAACTGTCTTGCATGGATAGAGATGTAGAGTTAAAAGTTTGAGCTCATTGTGAGTCTTTGGTTCAAACCTACCAATGGATCAAAGGAAAAACTTCTATATATCTTTTAAGAGGAGGGGTATAGCAATAACCAGATTAGGGCATGTAAAAAATGATGGCACTTAATGTAACATGTGCCCATATAACAAACCAATTGACATTACCATCATGGAGACATGGAGTATATTATACCATCTAATAGTACCATCCATTTATACCACAAACTAAGTTGCGCCAGTGACTGTCATCCTACACTTCTAAGAAACAAAGCAAAGTCCTATACTATTGTGTTTCTGTTCCATAATCTGTATCATCCATATAGTTGCTTGATATTATTATGTTTCATGATCCCTTTTGTGCCCATTGCTGCCTGATTGACTAGTTAGAGCCCAAAATCGTGCGTGGCTTTTCAAAAAGGTTTCTCCACTAACAAGAGAGCTAAACGATCATTTCACGACATAAAACTCTAGTCTTGTTTCAGTACAAATCCTTACAAATGATCTTCAAAAGTACATATCCTATGCTATAATTCTAACTCAAGGGGGAATAAACATTTTATAATAAGTAATAACAAGCAGGAAGTCAGGAACAGATCAGAAAACAAACTACATTAAGGGAAAACTTGCTATACAAAACAAACAGCATTGCCGACTTACAACAGATTGCGAACTGGATCAAAAACATTTTACATCAGATCTTATCTTGTAGATAAGCTGAATAAGTCAATGCTGTTATACTGATTGAAACGCCTAATAGAAAGCCTGCAGGAATTAATTTTCGTGTGGCAGCAAGACGAATGCCTGCAATAACAGTAGCGAAAGAAAACAAAGTTGGTGAGTTTATGTACAAGGATCAAGCTGTAAAGATAACCATGTCAGAAATTTGTGAACAGCTTTAAGGAAAATTCTACATTTACAATGACTTCTTTACAAAATGATGTGCCACGTACTACAAAAAGAGACAATGATGAAGTTAACTTAGTTGTGTCACAAAATTTTGTAAACTTTTTTTTTTTTTTTTGTAAGTGTAACTTGTGTAACATATCTCAGTTTAAAATAGCAGAAGATAGACATACTCCACATTCATACCAAATATACAGACAAAAAGCAGAGAAGCTCCAAAGGCAAGTGCATCGCCTAATTCCTTGGTTTCAGGTGATTGCATAAGATAATAGGCCTGCCGAAGAAGACAACAATTCAATTCCCATTGATCATTTCTGATAATTACACACAGATATTATTTTATTTTATAAAGTAAATAAAATATTCAATATTCAATCTCCTGTAAACTTCAAAAGATTATAGGAAATTAAATAAGTACAAAGTTCTCCAATGTAACGAAACTCTGTATTCCAACTTAACCTTGTCTCATTTTGCTATTGTATCATTGTATGTATTAAACTCCAAAACTTCTATTCATCTATTGTATGTATCAAACGTTCAAACTTTAGACCCACTGCTTTTGTATCCGTTTGGTTACCTTTTAATTAGGTAACACGTAGACGCTTCGTCTCAAAAAAGATGTTCACTTGACAAAAACACAAAACTTTAGAAGATATCTAGTCATTGCATTATGTAGTATAAAGATGACAATATTACCCTAGCTTAATGTAGTTTTCGGAAAAAAGTTGTATCAAGGGTAAGTGGTAAAGTTTAAATACTACTTCTATAGTCGGTAGCCTTGGGGTCTACTGCCCTCCACTGCAAAAGTTTTGAAGGGCCATTATAGAGGACTTTTGCTAAAAAAAGGCCGTGAGTTCAAATCCATTCCCAATTCCGCCAGGTGTTCAATTCCGAGGGCTGGTCATTGAGGAAGGGTCAGTTGGGATCAAAGGACCACAAGGTCGACTGATCTTAACCATTTTGCCATAACATAGAAATATTACTTTTGGAGCAGACCAAAATAAAAAGGTGAACACTTGAGAGTTGAGACAAAGAGGTATTCTTAAACCATATAAAACAACGAGTCCTCGAAACAGGTGCCTTATTTTTAATCACACTACATATTGTAAGAGGCCATGTATATACAAATAGAAAAAAGTGGAAGTTTAATACATATAAATAGAGTAGCAACAAAAAAAACTAAGTTTAATTCATTTCCAAGCACTTGTTGTCATGTAAGTATATCATTAGCTTGACATGATATTAGTCCCATAAGAATGAAGTATTAAGATTAAAAAAAAAAACTTACAACAGACATAAGAGTAGCCCCTGTTAGTCCCCCCAAAAGTGAACCTTTGCTTCCTGATTTGTTGTCTTCTCGTATGATATAATGACATATGTAAACCAATATATTAAATAAAGACAATCTTAAGGGATAGAATAATAATAATAATTAAATATAGGGTAATTAGTAGTAGAGGACATGACCAATGATAGGTTGTCTATAGGACTAGGGTTTAGGCTTACTTTAGGGGTTTTGTAAGTTTCGTGGAGGACTAGGAGTTTAGTTTTCTTAGGCGGCGCTAGTTCCTACTTCGTAGGTTGAGCAGGAATCTTTTACTCTCTTGGAATTTCTTAGTCATTTTCCTTTTTGTTTATATGTTTTGTTTGTCTTTCGGTGTTAAGGTTTTTTGCTAGGTTGCATGTTTGCCACCCTCCCCTACTCTCAAGGTGGTCGGCCCCAACAGACCCAGGTATGTCTTGCTAAGCATTTTCGTTGTCAGTCAGGTATGGTACTTCTAAACCCTTTACTCTTCCCGACTTTTACCGCTTTTGTGGCCGGAGGTCCTTTTGGAAGCAGTCTCTCTACCTTTGGGTAGAGGCAAGACTGTCTACAGTTTCACCTCCCCCATACCCCGCACAGGGATTGGGTACTGTTGTTGTTGTTGTTGTAGTGAGCAATAATAACAAAAAGAATTAAGAAAACGTACAGGCAAACAAACCACCGCCAAGAAGAAGAAGGGCGTAACCAGCAGAAGCTACAGGGGCGTAATCTTGTAGTTGGGATTTACAGACATGGCTTCTTCTACCAAATGATGTTGAATTTGTTGGAAACTTGCTCAATAACTTGTGTTTGCTTCCGACAAAATTCGATTGAATTGAGGATGTCGGTGAAAGGGTTACAGTATTTTTGATTGTTAAAACATTGGGGAAACGAGTAGAGGTGAATACGGGCAATGGGTGTGTGTAAATCATGGATCCCATTTCTTTCTTTCTGCCTTTCTTTCTGGTTTGATGTCGTTCTTTACCCAATCAGTATCAGTAGGTCGGTCACAGTGTTTAGATAGAATAGACCATGTGATTACTCATCGCCGCACCAACTTCTATGGATCTAGATCCGATATATCCAAATAATTTTAGAAGAAAATCGCGATAATAACCAAATTTTGTTGCGATTGTATCAAAATAGCCAAGTTTTTTTGAATTATCACAAAATAGCCATATAAATCGCATAAAGATCTTAAAATCGTTACGAGATTTTGCAAAATCGCTACGAGATTCTATAAATCGCTACGAGATTTTGCAAAATCGCAATATGTTGACTTTGACTTTTTTTTTGTTGCAAAATCGCAATGGACTGCTACACTTCAGAAGTATATCAACAGACTTATGCCGAGATTGTCTATCCCATACCACATCCTTCTGAATGGGAGATACCAGATGACTTACAAACAGTTCTGCCACCAGTCATGGACAAAAGGCTACCTGGCCGACCCAAAAACCGTGATCGTATACCGTCTATGGGTGAAAGAGGAAGACAACAACATGCAGTCGTTGTAAAGAACTTGGTCACACAAGGCTGAATTGTGGTGCACCCATGCCATCACAAACATCTTTTCCTCCATCGAGAGAGTATGGAATTTCATCAAAATCGACTTCACACTCATCTCCTTTCGGGACTGTTAACTTAGGGGATTATTAACATGTTTCCAGTATGTTTCTTATGTATTTGAAGCTTTGTATTCATGGATTATGTAATAAATTAGTATGTTTAAAAAAAAATTGCGATTTTGCAACAACAAAAAAAAGTCAAAGTCAACATATTGCGATTTTGCAAAATCTCGTAGCGATTTATAGAATCTCGTAGCGATTTTGAAGATCTCGTAGCGATTTTTCAAAATCTTGTAGCGATTTTAAGGTTCTTTATGCGATTTTGTCCAGTTATTGCGATTTATATGGCTATTTTGTGATAATTCGAAAAAACTTGAATATTTTGGTACAATCGCAATGAAATTTGGCTATTGTCGCGATTTTCTCTTTATTTTATCTAACTCGAAATAACAAATTGTAATCTTTTAAATAAATTTTTTTTAAAAAAATGGTGTTTTTTTTTAGGTATGACCTTCAAATAATAACAATAACAACTAACAACCCTCATGATGTCTAACGGTGAGGTACTAACTCGACCGGAGTTGATCGGTAATTTAAATCAGATTTTGTTGCCATTAGTCGAGCATCAATGTTAAAAGAAAAACCATACTATGATCCTCTTACAATTGAGATTGCTAGCGTAATAATTTAAACTTGTTAAGATTCAATCTTTCACTACATAGTGATCGATGTCGTTGGACCGATCAAAAATAAAACTAAATACCAATAATTAGTACGGGTAAATAGAGTATCGTATCCTCAGGGAATCAATAGAAAGTGTTAAACAATTTGAAAGGTTAATTAAACTAGGCATAAATGTAAAACCGATTGTTTGATTGTTGAGCAAATGAAGCTACCTCAACTGGCAGATGCATCCCTGGTTTTTCCCACAGGTCTTGGGTTCGACTCTTAAGAGTGACAAGTCTGTGGGTTTTTTCCTCTGAATCACCTGTAACGGCTTATGGTCTACATCTCGTAGTCTAGAGTACGTGTAGGGCTTCACCATTATACGGTGAGGTGTTCCCTGATATCGAATACCGACTAACTGTTCAAAAAACAAACTACAATTTGATGATTTAATTAACAAACTTAAACAATAATAGTAAAGGGGACCATTCTCATGCTTCTAATTATGTTTTCAAGTGTATAACCTAACTTATATTCGTTGGAAATCACATAGACATGATTCGTTATAAAGTTTGGATTGAATGAATGTTAAGAATTAATCAATTAGGTTGTGATGATTCACGATAATGAAAACCGGGGAATTGACACAACTAAATTATCTATTCATTAACTAGATTACAAGTTCATAAGAGATTCTTCCAATAATCATTGATTAACAAGAATTTGAAATCAAAATATAGATGAAATTCATTCAAAGTCATAAACAAGTAATCATTTATTCAAACCAAACAACATTAGATGCAAAACACTAACTAAGAATTAAACATCTAATCCAACTTGAATATAAGAAAGGTTGAATACAATTGTCTTACATATTTTTTCACATGAGAATGATCAAAAGGAAATTAGCCTATTTGTCTTCATCATTGAATCTTCAATTCGGATTGTCATCTCCATGAATTTGTGATTTGATGATGAAATTGGGGTGTCGAGAAGGTTGAGAACTGCTCCAGGTGTGTGTAAAGTATGAATGGTAACTTCCCAAGTCGTCCTTGAATCAAATATAAACTGAAAATTAAATAATCCCAAAAAAATCGGAAACATGTGCAGTCGACCACCGTCCCAGACGGTGGTCCTGGGCGTCTTGGACGGTCTGCCAAAAATCTCCAGTTTTCTTTAAGCTTATAAGGCGTCCCACACGCTGAGCAGAAATGGCCCACCGTGATCGTTGTCGTTGGACCAATCAAAAATATAAACTAAATACCACTAATTAGCAAGGGTAAGTCGAGTATCGTTTCTACAGGGAATCATGGGAAAGTGTTAAACAATTTACAAAGTTAAGTAAACTAGACATAAACTTAAAATTGATTGATTGATTGATTTGATTAACAACTAAAATTGATTATGAACTTAACAAAATAATTCAATTAAATAAAAGGGACCATTCTCATGTTTCAAATTATGTTTTCAAAAGTATAACCTAACTTATGTTCATTGGAAACCACATAGACATGATTCGTTATAAAGTTTGGATTGAATGAATGTTAAGAATTAATCAATTAGGTTGTGATGATTCACGATAACGAAAACCGGGGAATTGACACAACTAAATTATCTATTCATTAACTAGATTACAAGTTCATAAAAGATTCTTCCAATAATAATTGATTAACAAGAATTTGAAATCAAAAGATAGATGGAATTCATTCAAAGTCATAAACAAGTAATCATTCATTCAAACCAAACAACATTAGATGCAAAACACTAACTAAGAATTAAACATCTAATCCAACTTGAATATAAGAAAGGTTGAATACAATTGTCTTACATATTTTTTCACATGAGAATGATCAAAAGGAAATTAGCCTATTTGTCTTCATCATTGAATCTTCAATTCGGATTGTCATCTCCATGAATTTGTGATTTGATGATGAAATTGGGGTGTCGAGAAGGTTGAGAACTGCTCCAGGTGTGTGTAAAGTATGAATGGTAACTTCCCAAGTCGTCCTTGAATCAAATATAAACTGAAAATTAAATAATCCCAAAAAAATCGGAAACATGTGCAGTCGACCACCGTCCCAGACGGTGGTCCTGGGCGTCTTGGACGGTCTGCCAAAAATCTCCAGTTTTCTTTAAGCTTATAAGGCGTCCCACACGCTGAGCAGAAATGGCCCACCGTGATCGTTGTCGTTGGACCAATCAAAAATATAAACTAAATACCACTAATTAGCAAGGGTAAGTCGAGTATCGTTTCTACAGGGAATCATGGGAAAGTGTTAAACAATTTACAAAGTTAAGTAAACTAGACATAAACTTAAAATTGATTGATTGATTGATTGATTTGATTAACAACTAAAATTGATTATGAACTTAACAAAATAATTCAATTAAATAAAAGGGACCATTCTCATGTTTCAAATTATGTTTTCAAAAGTATAACCTAACTTATGTTCATTGGAAACCACATAGACATGATTCGTTATAAAGTTTGGATTGAATGAATGTTAAGAATTAATCAATTAGGTTGTGATGATTCACGATAACGAAAACCGGGGAATTGACACAACTAAATTATCTATTCATTAACTAGATTACAAATTCATAAGAGATTCTTCCAATAATAATTGATTAACAAGAATTTGAAATCAAAAGATAGATGGAATTCATTCAAAGTCATAAACAAGTAATCATTCATTCAAACCAAACAACATTAGATGCAAAACACAATTAAGAATTAAACATCTAATCCAACTTGAACATAAGAAAGGTTGAATACAATTGTCTTACATAATTGTTCACATGAGAATGATCAAAAGGAAATTAGCCTAGTATCTTCATCATTGATTCTTCAATTAAGGCTTGAATCTCCATGGAAATGTGAATTGATGGTGATATTGGGATATTGAGAGGATGAAAAACTGCTCCAGGTGTGTGAAAAATATGAAGGATAACTTCCAAGTTCGTGTTTGAAAGTAATATAAACTGAAAAATAATTAAATCCATAAAATTCGGATTTTTGCACAGGTGCCACCGTCCCGCACTGTGGTTCTGGGCGTCCTGCACTGTGCCCCAGAAATGGCAATTTTCCAGATTTTTGCTTTAACCTTTCTTGACTCGTTCCTTCATCCAATTAGCTCCATTTTGCTATTTATGACCTCAAATCACTCAACAAACATAAAACCGCCCTAATTGTCTATTAACAAACACCAAAACATGTCAATTTTATATCTTAAAGTTAGACGATTTAGGCGTTTATCACACCGTCCTAGACGGTGGGTCTTGGCGTCTGACACGGTGCAGCAGAAAACAGAAATTCCAGTTTTGCTTTCCTTTGATCTTTTTGACTCGTTTCTTGATTCAAATGGCTCCAATTCATCACCTATGACCTGAAACACTTAACAAACATAAATGCGCCCTAATCGTCTATTAACCTTCACATAATGTGTCATTTTTACTATATTAAGGTTATACAATTTAGGCATTTATCACATTCCCCAACTTAACTCTTTTTCGTTTTCTGTTTTCTGCTGCACCGTGTCAGACGCCAAGACCCACCGTCTAGGACGGTGTGATAAACGCCTAAATCGTCTAACTTTAAGATATAAAATTGACATGTTTTGGTGTTTGTTAATAGACAATTAGGGCGGTTTTATGTTTGTTGAGTGATTTGAGGTCATAAATAGCAAAATGGAGCTAATTGGATGAAGGAACGAGTCAAGAAAGGTTAAAGCAAAAATCTAGAAAATTGCCATTTCTGGGGCACAGTGCAGGACGCCCAGAACCACAGTGCGGGACGGTGGCACCTGTGCAAAAATCCGAATTTTATGGATTTAATTATTTTTCAGTTTATATTACTTTCAAAACACGAACTTGGAAGTTATCCTTCATATTTTTCACACACCTGGAGCAGTTTTTCATCCTCTCAATATCCCAATATCACCATCAATTCACATTTCCATGGAGATTCAAGCCTTAATTGAAGAATCAATTATGAAGATACTAGGCTAATTTCCTTTTGATCATTCTCATGTGAACAATTATGTAAGACAATTGTATTCAACCTTTCTTATGTTCAAGTTGGATTAGATGTTTAATTCTTAATTGTGTTTTGCATCTAATGTTGTTTGGTTTGAATGAATGATTACTTGTTTATAACTTTGAATGAATTCCATCTATCTTTTGATTTCAAATTCTTGTTAATCAATTATTATTGGAAGAATCTCTTATGAATTTGTAATCTAGTTAATGAATAGATAATTTAGTTGTGTCAATTCCCCGGTTTTCGTTATCGTGAATCATCACAACCTAATTGATTAATTCTTAACATTCATTCAATCCAAGCGTATAACGAATCATGTCTATGTGGTTTCCAATGAACATAAGTTAGGTTATACTTTTGAAAACATAATTTGAAACATGAGAATGGTCCCTTTTATTTAATTGAATTATTTTGTTAAGTTCATAATCAATTTTAGTTGTTAATCAAATCAATCAATCAATCAATTTTAAGTTTATGTCTAGTTTACTTAACTTTGTAAGTTGTTTAACACTTTTCCATGATTCCCTGTGGAAACGATACTCGACTTACCCTTGCTAATTAGTGGTATTTAGTTTATATTTTTGATTGGTCCAACGACAACGATCAAATTTTGGCGCCGCTGCCGGGGAATCGGTGTGCAAAGTGTTAAAGTTTGTTTTAAATTAGTTTAGTTAAAAATTTTCAGAAAATTCAAAAAAGAATTAGTTTAGTTTTAGTTAGTAGTTGTTTATTTCCTTTTGAATTCTTGTAGTTCAGTGTTACACGAGGTGTGTTGTTTGTGTAGATTACAGGTTGTGTATGTATACGAGGTATTCAAAGAAGAAGTCACCTTTGTTGTTTGATCCGGAAATTGAGAAAACAGCTAGGAGAAACCGAGTACTTCATCGTGCAACCATGAGCGACCCCGGTAACTCACAAAGAAACATTCCACCAACCGGTATCCAACTAGAACCTAACCTTGAACAAAATGCACAACTTCTAAACCAACATCAACCACAACATCCACCCCGATCAATAAGGAACACCAACCTATTTTGGAGATGCATCACGAGGTGCAGAGGAGTCGGTATATGATAGGGTTGATAATTGGGATGATGGGAGATTTGATGATCATGCGGATGGGTATGATTGGAATGATGGGGAAGATTATGTGCAACCGCAAAACTATCAATACAACCAATATAACCAACCTCAATACATCCACCAAGGACCAAGAGTTCCTCATGGTCCACCACCACGCCACTACCGTCGTGGAGTTCCACCCAATCACCAACCACACAACCGTGCCATGCCAAACATGAACTATCAACCTCCACCACAAGGAGTTGATAGTCATTTCCGACCCGCCATAGCCATGAATGCTTCACCTATAGTACCACCGGTGTTAAGGGGTAGAGCTTTTGAGGTTAGGTCGCAATGTTTGAGCATTTTACCGAGTTTCTATGGGAAGGCATCGGAAGATCCTTATTTGCACATATCGGAGTTTGAGGCTATTTGTGGTACCATTGGAGGTCAAGGATTCTCACCGGATGAAGTTAAACTAGTCTTGTTTCAGTTCACTTTGAAGGATAAAGCAAAGCAATGGTTCTTGGCATTGCCATCGGGTAGTATTTTCACATGGGCTGAAATGCAACAACAATTTTTAGATGAGTATTACACCATGCAAAAGACTAGTGATGCAAGGACTTCCATTAGAACTTTTCAGCAACAATCGGGTGAAACATTTTATGAATCATTCAAGAGGTTTAATGAGTTGTTGAGAACATGTCCACACCATGGGATTGCCAAATGGGAGTTGATCACGGCTTTTTATGATGGTTTGCTACCGGAAGAGAAAAGAGATGTGAATTCGATTAGCAATGGGACTTTCTTGACTAATCCTGAAGATGTTGATTGGGAATTCTTGGAGAAAATGAGTGTGAATTCGAAAAGGCAAGCTCAATCGAATAGGAGAGCAAGGCATCCAATAGCTTCTACTTTATCAACAAGTGATCAAGCCACCAAAGATCGACTTGAAGCATTGGAACGAAAGTTTGCTAAGTTGGGAGAAAGCTGAAAATCGGGGTGTTGCTCAAGTTTCTCAAGAATACCCGATTTGTGAGAGTTGTGATGAACTTGGACATACGGCTTTGCAATGTCCATTGGTCCCGGAACATGTTGAAGAAGTGAATCAAGTGTATGGGGAAAAGAGGCAATTTGACATGAACTCCAACACTTATCACCCGGGAATGAGAAACCACCCAAATCTTCGCTATGGGAATTCTTCAAATCAACTTAACCCGAACTTTCAAGGAAACAACCAAACCGGTGGAGCACCATCTCAACCATTCCAAGGCCGAATTTACAACCAAGGGAATTACCAAGGTGGCCAAAATCAGGGAGGATTCAATAGAGGCTACCCAAGGAACTATCAACAAGGTAATAATCAAGGTGGGCCTTCGGGAGGTAATGATGTGTCAACCCGGGAAATCATGGAGTACTTGAAAGAAATGGATAGGAAGAATGAGATTCGGGATAAAACGGTTGAGAGTTTACAAAATCAAGTTGGTCAATTGGCGGAGGATGTATCGGAATTGAGGAAGAATCCGGGCAAGCTACCAAGTGATACGAAGATCAATCCACAACATCAAAGTGGCGGCTCCAAGAATGTCAAAAATGTGGAAATCAACAATGTAAGTCTTCTTCGTAGTGGTAAAGTTTATGATAATAAAGTTGTGCCTCCATCATCACTTATTGATGGTGTGGTGGAGGATGTTGATGAGAATGAAGATAGTGAGCATGAACCGGAACTTATTCTACCTAAATTAACTAAAAAGGTGTCTTTTAAAGAGGTAGAAAACAATAGGTCTAGTGGTAAATTTTCTGAAAAACAAGGAAAGGATATGGAGGGTAATACCATTCCTTTTCCTTTGGCTTTGATTGATCCAAAACTTAGGCCAACACTTAAGAAAAGAGGTCCCCATGAGGAAGAAATGTGGGAAATTTTTAAACAAGTGAAAATTAATATACCTCTTATTGACATAATCAAGCAAGTTCCGGCTTATGCTAAGTATCTTAAGGAGTTGTGTACCCAAAAACGGCATCATAAGCTTCCAAAGAAAATTGTTTTAAATGAGGAAGTTAGTGCCGTTGTGATGGGTATACTCCCACCTAAACTCCAAGATCCGGGAGCGCCTTTAATTACAATTCAAGTTGGTGATTTTAAAATGAATAAGGCACTTTTGGATATGGGGGCGGGTGTGAGTATCCTACCTGGTAGTTTGTATGATCAATATGACTTTGGACCCTTGGAAAAAGTCGACACCACCTTGGTGATGGCTGATTTGTCCCTAAAACTTCCTAGAGGAATTGTCCAAGATGTGATTGTTAAAGTAGAGGACTTTTATTACCCCGTAGACTTTTTGGTACTTGATTTTGCATCAAGTGGTAATGTTAGGCAACCCAATCATCATGGGTAGACCCTTTTTGGCCACCGCTAATGCATTAATTGATTGTAGAAGGGGTACGGTTGAAATGACTTTTGGCAACCGTAAATTGAGATTAAATGTTTTTGCTAGTGTTCCTAACCCCGTAGTTAGTGACGAATGCTTTATGGCGGACGTCATTGATGAGTGTATTCCTCATGAAAATGAGGAAGACACATGGGAGAATTGTGCTTTGGTTGACAGGTTAATCTTGGAGCATAGTGAAACATTGAAGAAGGAAGAAAAGGATTGGGAGATTATGGCAATTCAAGAAGGTAGACCACCATGGACTCATTTAGTGGAAAGTTTACCGGACCATATTGACACCCATCTCAAGCCATCAATCGAGAGTCCACCACAAGTTGAGTTGAAAGAGCTCCCATCTCATTTGAAGTATGCATTTTTGGGAGATGAAAAGACTTTGCCGGTGATCATTGCATCAAATTTGGAAGAAATGCAAGAAAGCGCATTACTAAAGGTGCTCAAGGAGTATAAGGCGGCCATTGGATGGACAATTGCCGATTTAAAAGGCATTAGTCCGTCAATTGTGATGCATAAGATAATCACCGATTCTGAAGCAAAACCTTCACGTGATGCTCAAAGGAGATTGAATCCACACATGCGTGAAGTGGTGAAGAAAGAGGTGCTTAAGTGGTTGGATGCTGGAATTATTTACCAATTTCGGATAGCACATGGGTAAGTCTAACACAAACAGTACCTAAGAAAGCTGGAATTCAAGTGGTGAAAGGAGATAGTGGTGAACAAATTGCTACTCGACCCATCACCGGGTGGAGGGTATGCATTGACTACCGAAAGTTGAACACCGCTACTTCCAAGGATCATTTCCCATTGCCATTCATTGATCAAATCATCGAAAAGCTGACAGGTCAGAAGTTTTATTGTTTTCTAGATGGTTATTCGGGCTATAATCAGATTGTTATTCATCCCGATGACCAACATAAGACCACATTTACATGCCCATATGGGAATTTTGCCTTTAGGCGAATGCTATTCGGGTTATGTAATGCTCCCGCCACCTTCCAAAGGTGCATGATGAGTATCTTTTCGGATATGGTCGGTGATTCCCTAGAAATCTTTATGGATGATTTTTCAATTTTTGGCCAAACCTTTGATAATTGTCTTAATGAGCTAACTAAAGTCTTGAAAAGATGTGTTGAGACAAATTTGGTTTTAAGTTGGGAAAAGAGCCACTTTATGGTTCAAGAGGGGACGGTTTTGGGTCATGTAATTTCAAGTAAAGGCATGGAAGTTGACCGAGCCAAAATCAAAGTCATTTCTACTTTACCCCCTCCAACCAATGTTAAGGGTGTCCGTTCTTTTCTTGGACATGCCGGATTTTATAGAAGGTTCATAAAAGGATTTAGTGTCATTACCAAACCATTGTGTAATTTGTTGTTGAAAGATGTGCCATTTGTGTTTGATAATGAGTGTCTAAAAGCTTTTGAAACCTTGAAAGAAAAGTTGGTTGAAGCCCCCATTTTGCAATCACCTAATTGGTCCATGCCTTTTGAAATTATGTGTGATGCAAGTGACTTTGCCATTGGGGCTGTTTTGGGACAACGGGTGGACAAGAAACCCGTTGTGATTTATTATGCAAGCAAGACTTTATCGGATGCCCAACTGAATTATACAACCACCGAAAAAGAATTGCTTGCGGTTGTTTATGCTCTTGACAAGTTTCGTTCTTATATTTGTGGTAGCAAAGTGATAGTGTACACAGATCATAGCGCGGTTAAGCATTTGATGGAGAAAAAGGATGCAAAACCAAGGCTAATTCGATGGGTGTTGCTATAACAAGAGTTTGACTTGGAAATCCGAGACAAGAAAGGAAGTGAGAACGTGGTGGCGGACCACTTGTCAAGAATTCAAGCTATGGATGATGGTTCAACCAAGGAGATTAATGAGACGTTTCCGGATGAACATTTACTAACCTCAAGTTTGCCACAATACATGCATCACACTCTCACAATTTGCACTCCCCTTGGTTCATATTTTGAGTGAATTAGCAAAAGATGTGCTAATATATATATATGAAGCTCTCAACCCATTATTGCAACACTAAAAGTCATAGGCTAGTACACAAATCGAACCAAGACCTCATAACACCAAACTATCACTTCGGCATTCATACATGATTGGTGGAAATAATGGAATGAAACACGGTAATGATTCTCATTTGGGCAATTTACTAGAATGATTTTGGGAACATTTCACTTTGGTTCTTTTTGATCAACTTACATGGATAATTGAATTGATTTTCACTTATGACCATATACTTTGACTTTCTTAACCGGATATTGCAATTTTGACTTTGACTTTGTTCTTTCTTTCGATTCATCATCATAAACAACACAACTTTGAACAATTACACGAATTTCATGACGAGGTGAGGTGGAATATGGAGTGAATTGTATGATTGTTTTATCATTTTAAGCACATAATCCGGGTTAGAGGTCTCGGCACGGTAAATGCACTAGTTCTAACCTAATGTACAATAATCGGCTCACACACTATAATCATCATGAGAAATCATGCTACGCTAACAATCTAAATAAATCGTCGACGAGGCGTTTTCTCTCATGAAATTAAAGGGTATACATGCATTGGACTCACAAGTGGCATATTACCCTTAGTTGTACATTTCTATATTTTTACTTGCTAGCAACTCTATCAAGATGCTCATAAGTCAACCATGTCATGCAACCTAGCCTACACTACCTAGCCCCACTTACATGTACAAATCCAATCACAAGAGAATCTCGCCTTACAAGCATGTATAGCCAATATAACTCAAATATTTTGCCCCTAAGGGTCAATTCCATATTACAAGAAAGTAAATTAACATCTAAACTAAGTACATAAAGGAAATTAACAAGAAATTGAAATCTACCTACGAAAGTAAAAATGCAAAAACACAAAAACAAACACATAAACACATAGTCACACAAGAAGTACAGAAAAATAAAAAGGAGGTACCAATCACTATCGTGGCCCCTGAGGTCCAAAGATCGACTCCATCAAGCCATTGTATAGAGTACGAGCCTTAAATGGATCAGAAGCTGGTGGTGGAGCATTCGAGTTATCCTCAACTCGACCGGCACATGAATGCCTAGGGAACCACTCAGAATCGTGGCTCTGAGGATAATATGGATGAGCTGTGGTTACATAAGACTGCATGTAATCATACGGAGGAGGAATCTCTACATACTCAAGACCTGCAATATGATCCTGATGATGACGTACTCTATCTGAATACTCAAACTGCCTCCTCACATCCTGCTCATGAGCATACGCCATAGCTAACTCATAACTCCTTCGCTGCTCACCCTGTCTAGCAGTCATGTCCCACATATTCCGCTCATAAGATGTCCACTGTTGATACTCACTAGGCCGCTCAAACCCAACACTCGGCCCACTACCTCCTATTCCAGCACCTAATAAACCACCATCCATCCTTGGTGGCTCTCTCTCCTCATTACCCCCTTGAGCACCACTAGACTCACCATGCTCACCCACACCCACAAGCTCCAACTGAGCCATCACATCTTCCAAAGTAAACCCCTCTTTAGGAGCTATCAAACGCCCCTTTGACTTCAAATCCCTAAGAATTCTACACACCCAATCTCTATTCATTTCCTTGCAACAACCGCTTCATACTCACAACAACCTGATTAACCTTAACCGTGGGTGTTTCACTTGTAGCAGCCTTTTGATTCAAGATGAGGCGAGAAATAAGCCTCGGGTAGGGAAGGATCAGCTTCAACCTTTTGTTACGAGTCTCCCAAACATTTGTCATGATTATTTGCCTAAGTGACAAAGCCAACCTCTCTGTTACCAAAGCATATAACACTACCACTTCTTGGAATCTTACTGCAGCCTTATCACTACTCCTTGGACACACATTCTAATTAAGAAAATTCATTATCATCCGAGGTAGTGGTTTCAAGTGAGCACGATCTAACTTAAGGTTTAAGTTTAGAGCATCTATAGGATAGGTAAAAAGTTCGGCTACCATATCCAACCAATTCGTACCCTTATCCACCCCATTCAAAGTGTCCTCAGACAAGTAATCAAACGCCCTTCCCGAACTAGCACCTATATCAAACTTGGTTATTCTATCTAAGGTAACAAAAGACATTGTCACATTTTTACCATTCACCGTACCAACTAGTCTAGTGGTCTCTGGAGGGTTATTACCGGGATGTCTCTCTAACGTACCCATCCATTCAACAATCCCTTCTAAATTAACTTCAACATCATCATTATTATTCCATGTTAAAGCATTTTTCCAACCCATTTTTTCAAAAGCTTCAACAAACCCGAAACCTCTAAATTCTTGCCAACTAGTTTTCCTTTCTCCCAACAATTGTTTTTTCATAATTTCCGCCTCCCCCATTTTATCTCTAAACAATGTTAATTGCCATTTACGAGGTAAAGTATGTAAGGGAGTACCATGTTTCCATTCGGGTCTCTCGTCTTCTTCTTCAACCTCCAGATCATCTTGTTGAGGTGATCTTTCTTCTTCATCATCTTCCCGAATGACTCGTAGTCTCTTCTTCTTTCTTGGTTGAGATGAAGAGGTTTCACCCATCTTGCTCAATGTCTTCATCAACTTTCCTGCGTTCTTCTTGACCTTATCCATATCACAAAACTAACCAAAAAGTAATAAACTTTAGTAAAAGTTAGTAATTAAAAGCAAAAACAAGCAAAAATTTAATTAAACCCGTTTTTTGACTAACTTAAATCTCGAAAACTAGTTTGAAATTAAGCAAACAAAGATAGGGGTTTTGTAGCTCTCGAAAAGTTATGCACTTTAGACTCAAGAATTGCTTGATTTGATAAAGAATTGAAGGAGTAATGATGATTTGAAGGTTAGGCTTTTGAAAGAAAATAAATGGGGAAGAAAAGAATTTATGAGAGAGAGAGATCGACTGAGATAAAATTTTTGTGGGTGTGGGTGAAATTAAAAGTGAATCCGGTTTTTGTGGATGTAAATTAAAAATGTAACACCCGACGTTTAAAAATATGGGTTTTCAAAAATCCTTCACCTAACGGTGTTAAATTGCGGAAGTAAAGACCGTAAAAGTCAAAACCGATAAAAACATTTCGGTTTCTGCATTTAGTTGGTGTTACATGCCATATCAAACAATAGTTCAAATGAAAACCCAACGGTTGCCCAACATTAAACAACCGTTCACACATTATTACATATATTCGACATCAAAATGAAATGTAATCAAAAGTCTCCATAATAAGCAACTAGGGGTAGCTAAGGAATCTGCATGCTTTCTACCCACGCTCTCACGTCCTGCACCTACAAGTCCTTCAAGCTAAACCTGAGGGAACAACCACATTAAAGAAACAAGTGTTAGCTATAGAATAGCTAAGTAAGACCACACTTAATTTAAAAGCATTTGTCCAATTAAAACATTTCTTCGTTAATAGACAAACTCATTAGGCACAACACACAACACACATAACCTAAACATAATCACACATTACCTTCATTTCGTTTGGGCCCTTAAACGTGCAAGTGACATGGCAACCTACCAAGTCTAGTGTGCTAGGTGTACAGCCATGTAGTATGCATATGTCACACATTAACTCCATTTCTACATTTCACACATAATAGTTTAGGCAACACACATAACCTAAACATAATCACACATTACCTTCATTTCGTTTGGGCCCTTAAACGTGCAAGTGACATGGCAACCTACCAAGTCTAGTGTGCTAGGTGTACAAGCCATGTAGTATGCATATGTCACACATTAACTCCATTTCTACATTTCACACATAATAGTTTAGGCAACACACATAACCTAAACATAATCACACATTACCTTCATTTCGTTTGGGCCCTTAAACGTGCAAGTGACATGGCAACCTACCAAGTCTAGTGTGCTAGGTGTACAAGCCATGTAGTATGCATATGTCACACATTAACTCCATTTCTACATTTCACACATAATAGTTTAGGCAACACACATAACCTAAACATAATCACACATTACCTTCATTTCGTTTGGGCCCTTAAACGTGCAAGTGACATGGCAACCTACCAAGTCTAGTGTGCTAGGTGTACAAGCCATGTAGTATGCATATGTCACACATTAACTCCATTTCTACATTTCACACATAATAGTTTAGGCAACACACATAACCTAAACATAATCACACATTACCTTCATTTCGTTTGGGCCCTTAAACGTGCAAGTGACATGGCAACCTACCAAGTCTAGTGTGCTAGGTGTACAAGCCATGTAGTATGCATATGTCACACATTAACTCCATTTCTACATTTCACACATAATAAGATACTTCGTAATTCTACATAAACTACATATCAATACACTACATTAAACAATACTTCATTTTACTACATTAGGGTCTGCATTTCAGGTCTCATGGTCAACTACATATCCCATAGTACCTCCCGTGTAACCCGAGATACCCACATATATCATAAGTTACCGTTAAGGAAGTTATAAGTATGAAACTTTTGCTTGTTGAACCCTCAGCGTGACAAAAGTAGTGTATCTTACCTTGATATAGCTTAACAACAAGCTACAAGCACAATACAACGATGACTAGGTGTCTCCAATAACCTAGAACAAGTATAAGATCGAAATATAAGCTAAACGACACCTTTTGTGAAATCTGGGCATGTGGTGCGCCGCACCTTCCATGTGGTGCGTCGCATATCGGGGTCCACCAAAAACCTAAACTGAATGTGGTGCGCCGCACCTTCCATGTGGTGCGTCGCACCAATCCTCCAGGGAATTCAGATCAACACTAGGTGCGCCGCACCAGCCCTTGGTGCGTCGCATATCGGGGTCCACCAAAAACCTAAACTGGCTGTGGTGCGCCGCACCAGCCCTTGGTGCGTCGCATATCGGGGTCCACCAAAAACCTAAACTGGCTGTGGTGCGCCGCACCACTCCTTGGTGCGTCGCATATCGGGGTCCACCAAAAACCTAAACTGGCTGTGGTGCGCCGCACCCCTTGGTGCGTCGCATATGGGGTCCACCAAAACCAAACGGCTGTGGTGCGTCGCATATCGGGGTCCACCAAAAACCTAAACTGGCTGTGGTGCGCCGCACCTTCCATGTGGTGCGTCGCACCAATCCTCCAGGGAATTCAGATCAACACTAGGTGCGCCGCACCAGCCCTTGGTGCGTCGCATATCGGGGTCCACCAAAAACCTAAACTGGCTGTGGTGCGCCGCACCACTCCTTTGGTGCGCCGCACCTGGGGTGCAGACCAGCAAACCAAATTTTTACACTTTGATCAAACGAATTCCATACGAACCCATACCCCAAATCCAACCTGGGACTTAAAATTAATCCTTTTAATTGCACTTTCATCACCTTTAACCATCCTATTAATCCTTTAATCCTTTACATCATGAATCAATCATTCAATCACCCGAATAACATGAAATCGGTGAACGTTTAATCAAATAACCCAACCCAAACCCTTATGGCCTGGATTAAGACTAATATAAGACTCACACAATCATATTTCAAAAGAGGAATACTAATATTACCTGTATTAGGTGACAAAGATCCAAGATCTAAGCAATACACGATCGATTTGGCTCCAAAACGAATAGATCTAGAGAGAAACAAGAGAGGGAAGGAAGGGGATCGGCTAGGGCTTGTTTAGGAGGAAGAAAATCTGCATAATGGCTCTCTAATGACAACCTTAAGCCTCTAAACCCGTTTTTGACTTTGCACACATGTCAAAACTAGCCCCTAAGCTTCCTAATCCTTCATTAAATGTCACTACATAGACATTAATCTTCATATTACACACATTTATACTACATTAACATTTAGGCTTACAAGCCTCACACATAACACACATTAACTACATATAAGCATTAAATCTAAAATAGACTTAACGACACACACAATATTGACTTAACGGCATTAGTCAACTAGTAAAGAAAAGTTTGGGATGTTACAATTACCTCCTCCTTAAGAGGATTCCGTCCCCGGAATCTCATCAGTAAGGAACAACTCGGGATACTTTTCCTTCATTAAATGTCACTACATAGACATTAATCTTCATATTACACACATTTATACTACATTAACATTTAGGCTTACAAGCCTCACACATAACACACATTAACTACATATAAGCATTAAATCTAAAATAGACTTAACGACACACACAATATTGACTTAACGGCATTAGTCAACTAGTAAAGAAAAGTTTGGGATGTTACAATTACCTCCTCCTTAAGAGGATTCCGTCCCCGGAATCTCATCAGTAAGGAACAACTCGGGATACTTTTCCTTCATTAAATGTCACTACATAGACATTAATCTTCATATTACACACATTTATACTACATTAACATTTAGGCTTACAAGCCTCACACATAACACACATTAACTACATATAAGCATTAAATCTAAAATAGACTTAACGACACACACAATATTGACTTAACGGCATTAGTCAACTAGTAAAGAAAAGTTTGGGATGTTACAATTACCTCCTCCTTAAGAGGATTCCGTCCCCGGAATCTCATCAGTAAGGAACAACTCGGGATACTTTTCCTTCATTAAATGTCACTACATAGACATTAATCTTCATATTACACACATTTATACTACATTAACATTTAGGCTTACAAGCCTCACACATAACACACATTAACTACATATAAGCATTAAATCTAAAATAGACTTAACGACACACACAATATTGACTTAACGGCATTAGTCAACTAGTAAAGAAAAGTTTGGGATGTTACAATTACCTCCTCCTTAAGAGGATTCCGTCCCCGGAATCTCATCAGTAAGGAACAACTCGGATACTTTTCCTTCATTAAATGTCACTACATAGACATTAATCTTCATATTACACACATTTATACTACATTAACATTTAGGCTTACAAGCCTCACACATAACACACATTAACTACATATAAGCATTAAATCTAAAATAGACTTAACGACACACACAATATTGACTTAACGGCATTAGTCAACTAGTAAAGAAAAGTTTGGGATGTTACAATTACCTCCTCCTTAAGAGGATTCCGTCCCCGGAATCTCATCAGTAAGGAACAACTCGGGATACTTTTCCTTCATTACTGCTTCAGTTTCCCACGTTAAGCTTTCTCCATGATTATGCTTCCACTTTATCAACACAAGGTCAATCACTTTTCGGCGTAACTTCTTTTGCTTTCTTCCAAGTATCGCTACCGGTTCGTCTACTATTTTCTTCATTGGGTCAATACTCACGTCTTTAATAGGAATCACACTTGACTCCTCAGCTAAACATTTCCTCAAGTAGGATACATGGAAGGTGTTGTGAATTCCATCCAATTCTGGAGGTAATTCCAACTGATATGCCACATCTTTAATGCGCTTCACAACTTTAAAAGGTCCAATGAAACGTGGACTCAACTTTCCCTTCTTTCCAAATTTATTCTCTCACTTTGCCCATCGGTTTGAGGATGATAGGCGGTACTCAAATTTATTCTACTACCCAACTCCCGTTGAAGACCCTTCCAAAAGTTTGACACAAACCTCGAGTCTCGATCCGAAACAATAGATAAAGAAACTCCATGTTTCGCAACTACTTCATCAATGTACATCTTTGCCATCTTCGTTAAAGGCACATCTTGTCGGGTAGCTAGAAAATGAGCACTCTTCGTCAATCTATCCACAATCACCCATATCATATCATTCCCTTTCGACGTTTTAGGTAGCTTCGTTACAAAGTCCATGGTAATATGATCCCATTTCCACTCGGGAATGTCTAATTGATGCAACAAACCATACGGCTTTTGATGGTCCGTTTTCACACGTGCACACGTCAAACACTTTGCTACAAAATGAGCTACTTCCCCTTTAATATCCGGCCACCAATAAATCGACTTCAAATCTGCATACATTTTGGTGACACCGGGATGAACCGAATATCTACTTCTATGGGCTTCCTCAAGGATCAATTCTCGGTTACCACCAAGCAATGGCACCCAAATTCGACCCTTGTATGTTTTGAACCCACGGCTATTAGTCTCCATCACAAGACGTTTCTTCTTTCCAATGCTTTCATTGTCAATGTTATCCTTCATCAATGCCCTCACTTGTGCTTCTTTAATTCGATCAAGTAGCCCCGACTTGGCTTGAACTTGCATGCTCATCAACTTACAAGAAGAACTTTGCACCTTCCTACTTAGTGCATCCGCCACTACATTGGCTTTACCCGGATGGTATTTGATTTCACAATCATAATCCTTAAGTAATTCCATCCACCTCCTTTGTCTCACGTTCATTTCCTTTTGATTAAAGACATACTGTAAACTTTTATGATCGGTAAACAAAGTGCATTTTGTACCATAGAGGTAATGTCTCCACAATTTCAATGCAAAAACAACTGCGGCCAATTCAAGATCATGGGTAGGGTAATTCTTCTCATGTGGTTTCAACTGGCGGGAAGCATAGGCGATCACCTTGTCCCTCTGCATCAGTACACAACCCAAACCCGTGATAGATGCATCACTATACACAACCAAATCATCGGTACCTTCAGGCAAGGCAAGTATAGGAGCCTCACACAACTTCTTCTTCAACGTTTGAAATGCATTCTCCTGCTTATCGGCCCACTCAAACTTTACTCCTTTCTTCGTTAGTTCAGTCATAGGCTTGGCTATTCGGGAGAAATCCTGAATGAACCTTCTATAATATCCAGCCAAACCAAGAAAACTTTTAATCTCAGTAGGAGTCTTTGGCTGCTCCCACTTTGAAACAGCTTCAATCTTTGAAGGATCTACTTTAATACCTTCCGATGAAATAACATGACCAAGAACTCATAATGGCCATATCTAGTCCGGAAAGCTGTCTTTGCTACATCCTCCTTCTTAACCTTCAATTGATGATAACCGGACCGTAAATCTATCTTTGAAAAATATGAAGCACCATGTAGTTGATCAAAGAGATCATCAATTCGCGGGAGAGGATATTTATTCTTAACCGTTCGCTTATTCAACTCGCGGTAGTCTATGCACATGCGCATGGATCCATCCTTCTTTTTAACAAAGAGAACCGGAGCTCCCCAAGGCGAGGAACTAGGTTGAATGAAACCTTTGTCAAGTAACTCCTGAAGTTGGGACATTAACTCTTTCATTTCTGTAGGAGCTAATCGGTAAGGTGCTTTAGCAACAGGTGTAGCACCGGGAATAAGATCTATCTGAAAAGTAACTTCACGGTCAGGAGGGATACCGGGAAGATCTTCGGGAAACACATCGGGAAAATCGGATACTACATCAACACTAGCAATAGAAGGCTTCTCCTTTCTCACATCAATAACATAGGCCAAGAAATGACTCTTATTCTTCCTTATACATTTAATAGTCTTCATCATACTAATGATCTTTATCCCCCTCTCTTCTTATCTCCATAAACCGTTACCACATTACCATCGGATGTAGGAAACCGAATAATCTTTTGGGAACACAAAATATTAGCTTCATTTCTAGACAACCAATCCATACCAATCACTACATCAAAACCGGCTAAAGTAGTAGGCAATAACTGGACCGGAAACAAACGACCTTCAATCTCAATGTCACAATCATCATAACCCACACGTATATCACTAACCGTACCATTAGCAATTTCCACCTCTATCGAGCAATCTAAAGGGGTAGTGACTCTTCCTAGTTTAGGAGCAAATAAAGTAGACACAAACGACCTATTTGCACCCGAATCAAATAAAACAGAAGCAGGTTTTGAATTAACAAGGAAAGTACCACTTACCACCTCGTCGTTGTTCTTAGCATCATCAACAGTCATCTGCAAGGCTCTCACTTTTGTTACTGAAGTGGCTGCTTTCTTCCCGTCATTCTTCATTTGTGGGCAATCGGCAATAAGATGACCCGTTTCCTGACACTTGTAACAACGAGTCTTGTCCCTACATTCCGTTGCAAGATGTCTCGACTTCCCGCACTTATGACACCTTCTTGTCTTGTCAGAACATTGACCTTCATGAACATTCTTGCAAAAAGCACACCAAGACCCATTCTTCTTTTTATCTTTGTCACCACTTGAGCTAGAATTCCCACGAAACTTCTTATTATTGTTATTAGATGACCAATTTGACCCTCTTTTGAACCCTGCTTTCTTGTCATCAACCTTCACCACAACTTTCTCACTTTTGAAGTCATCATCCAACCTCTTTGACTCCTTAATAGCCGCCGATAAAGTCACATGTTGTCTACATAATCCACGATAACTAACGGGGAGACCATCACAATAAGCCTCAATTTGGTCCTCCTGCCTTCGAACCAAGTGTCCAACAAACTTCAACTTCTCCATAAACGAGTGTGCATAATCAGAAATTGCACCGGGTTTAGCAACCAACGATCTAAACTCCTTTTCAATCAACCTTAATTCACGCGTTCCCACATACTCCTCTAAAAACTTCTCCTTAAATGTTCCCCAAGGCATAACTGCAAGTACCTCAGGAGCCATAGACACTGTAGTAGCCCTCCACCAATTACGGGCATTCTTCTTCAACATCCTACTAGCACACAAAACCTTCATATCATCCGGACAATAGCAAGATGCAAAAACTACCTCAATGTCCTCGATCCACTCCATAGCACCCACTGCATTTTGGGTACCATCAAACTCCTTGGCACCACATTTCTGAAAACTTTCATATTTGAAGTTATTAACACGAGGTACATTAACAACTCCAAGTCCTCCACCATTAACTTCATTAACACCCACGGCTGCCATGGATGGTTCAGCACTTTGGGAGGGATTAGAGTAATTCCCTTCCGAACGCTCACCCCCTTGTTCACTCCCAATCCTTTCTGCATTTCTTTCAGCCCTCAATTGAGCTAATTCCTCTTCATTTCTCATTAAGAGAGCTCGGATAGCTCTCAATTCTTCATGTAATTGAGCTTGATTGGGAACCTGCTCTATTACCGGGTTTGCTCTATCTACTTCAGAGGCGGTTGGTGGATCACCAAGACAGCGATTTTGTACACGGGGTAGCCTTTGTTCTACTTCATTTCCAGCCCCGTTTCCGTTAGGAGGAACACCACCACCATTTCCTCCTGCTCTCTGGTTACTAGCTCTAGTGTTTGCCATTAACTCTACAAAGCAACGACGACGGTTAGCAAGAGTTAAAGAGTGACTACATATGTTAAGGCTCTACTACATATAACTACATTATCACACACAATAAACAAGCCTTAAATCACACTCTCACTCACTCCCCAACCCGTCTTAGAGCATTCCACTTCATTAGCTAGGCATCCTACTTAAGCCTAACCTACTTCTCGTCGGTCTAAGTCCAAAATCCTATGGCATAAGTCGAATTTTGGTTCACTTAAACCAATGCTTTGATACCAACTTGTAACACCCGACGTTTAAAAATATGGGTTTTCAAAAATCCTTCACCTAACGGTGTTAAATTGCGGAAGTAAAGACCGTAAAAGTCAAAACCGATAAAAACATTTCGGTTTCTGCATTTAGTTGGTGTTACATGCCATATCAAACAATAGTTCAAATGAAAACCCAATGGTTGCCCAACATTAAACAACCGTTCACACATTATTACATATATTCGACATCAAAATGAAATGTAATCAAAAGTCTCCATAATAAGCAACTAGGGGTAGCTAAGGAATCTGCATGCTTTCTACCCACGCTCTCACGTCCTGCACCTACAAGTCCTTCAAGCTAAACCTGAGGGAACAACCACATTAAAGAAACAAGTGTTAGCTATAAGAATAGCTAAGTAAGACCACACTTAATTTAAAAGCATTTGTCCAATTAAAACATTTCTTCGTTAATAGACAAACTCATTAGGCACAACACACAACACACATAACTGCATAACAACTTCATATCAATTAGGATAATCATCCTAAATGTGCCTATCCTGCATTAGTTCACACATTGTCACACATATCTTCGTTTACTGCATATAAGTGTGCCCTGCATCACACCCAACTGGACGATCAACCAAAGGCTAATCATCGTATGTCGTTAAGGAATGGCAAGCCAATCCAAGAGTAATCCGTATGTGGAGGTTGGTCAAACCCCTCGTATTACTCGCCCTGCATTATAAAGACCATGTTGCAAGGAGCCACCCAAGCAACAACTACGTCAACGTACTCGTCCGGCTAAGACTTGTACGGGTTAAGCTTAACACTTTCCCTGCATTATATTTACGAGCTCGATTTCACACATAATAGTTTAGGCAACACACATAACCTAAACATAATCACACATTACCTTCATTTCGTTTGGGCCCTTAAACGTGCAAGTGACATGGCAACCTACCAAGTCTAGTGTGCTAGGTGTACAAGCCATGTAGTATGCATATGTCACACATTAACTCCATTTCTACATTTCACACATAATAAGATACTTCGTAATTCTACATAAACTACATATCAATACACTACATTAAACAATACTTCATTTTACTACATTAGGGTCTGCATTTCAGGTCTCATGGTCAACTACATATCCCATAGTACCTCCCGTGTAACCCGAGATACCCACATATATCATAAGTTACCGTTAAGGAAGTTATAAGTATGAAACCTTTGCTTGTTGAACCCTCAGCGTGACAAAAGTAGTGTATCTTACCTTGATACAGCTTAACAACAAGCTACAAGCACAATACAACGATGACTAGGTGTCTCCAATAACCTAGAACAAGTATAAGATCGAAATATAAGCTAAACGACACCTTTTGTGAAATCTGGGCATGTGGTGCGCCGCACCTTCCATGTGGTGCGTCGCACCAATCCTCCAGGGAATTCAGATCAACACTAGGTGCGCCGCACCAGCCCTTGGTGCGTCGCATATCGGGGTCCACCAAAAACCTAAACTGGCTGTGGTGCGCCGCACCACTCCTTTGGTGCGCCGCACCTGGGGTGCAGACCAGCAAACCAAATTTTTACACTTTGATCAAACGAATTCCATACGAACCCATACCCCAAATCCAACCTGGGACTTAAAATTAATCCTTTTAATTGCACTTTCATCACCTTTAACCATCCTATTAATCCTTTAATCCTTTACATCATGAATCAATCATTCAATCACCCGAATAACATGAAATCGGTGAACGTTTAATCAAATAACCAACCCAACCCAAACCCTTATGGCCTGGATTAAGACTAATATAAGACTCACACAATCATATTTCAAAAGAGGAATACTAATATTACCTGTATTAGGTGACAAAGATCCAAGATCTAAGCAATACACGATCGATTTGGCTCCAAAACGAATAGATCTAGAGAGAAACAAGAGAGGGAAGGAAGGGGATCGGCTAGGGCTTGTTTAGGAGGAAGAAAATCTGCATAATGGCTCTCTAATGACAACCCTAAGCCTCTAAACCCGTTTTTGACTTTGCACACATGTCAAAAGTAGCCCCTAAGCTTCCTAATCCTTCATTAAATGTCACTACATAGACATTAATCTTCATATTACACACATTTATACTACATTAACATTTAGGCTTACAAGCCTCACACATAACACACATTAACTACATATAAGCATTAAATCTAAAATAGACTTAACGACACACACAATATTGACTTAACGGCATTAGTCAACTAGTAAAGAAAAGTTTGAGATGTTACAAATTGATTTTTAAAATTTTAAAATTTTTTTTAACTACAGCCACAAGCAAACTTTTAACAAGACTTGCAATGATCTTAAATAAAGACTCCCTTCCCCAACTTAATGGTACATTGTCCCCAATGTACACCATAAACTAGAGATAAGTTAATCGGCTCGACTAATTGCAAAACATTCTCATTTTCACCCAAACCTCCTTCCCCAACTTAATGGTACATTGTCCCCAATGTACACCATAAACTAGAGATAAGTTAATCGGCTCGACTAATTGCAAAAGCATTCTCATTTTCACCCAAACCCCTTCCCCAACTTAATGGTACATTGTCCCCAATGTACACCATAAACTAGAGATAAGTTAATCGGCTCGACTAATTGCAAAAACATTCTCATTTTCACCCAAACCCCTTCCCCAACTTAATGGTACATTGTCCCCAATGTACACCATAAACTAGAGATAAGTTAATCGGCTCGACTAATTGCAAAAGCATTCTCATTTTCACCCAAACCATCCTTCCCCAACTTAATGGTACATTGTCCCCAATGTACACCATAAACTAGAGATAAGTTAATCGGCTCGACTAATTGCAAAAGATTCTCATTTTCACCCAAACCCCTTCCCCAACTTAATGGTACATTGTCCCCAATGTACACCATAAACTAGAGATAAGTTAATCGGCTCGACTAATTGCAAAAGCATTCTCATTTTCACCCAAACCATCCTTCCCCAACTTAATTCTCAAACATAGGTGCTGAGAATTATCCAACTTGTGTGATTATGCAACAAAATACTAAAACAACTGAACAAAAGTGCAACAAAATAAACATACCGAACATGAAGCTAGAAAACACAATAACTGACGGGTTGCCTCCCGTGTAGCGCTAAGTTTATTGTCCTCAGCCCGACATTACCTCAAATGATTCAAGCAACCTCATAAGATGGTGGACTTGAGATGAAGTTCACCATTTCCTTTGTAGCTCCATTTATGTCGGTTGCATCCAAGTAAGGCTTCAACTGGTGCCCGTTGACCATTTGCTTCACACCATCCTTTGGATCTTCAATCTCAATCTCCCCAAAGTTCCCAACTCTTGTAATGACATATGGACCCATCCATTTACTTTTGAGCTTCCCGGGAAAAAACTTAAGTCTTGAGTTGTAAAGCCAAACTTTTTGGCCAACTTCGAACACTTTCTTCTTCAATTTTGCATCATGAACCGCTTTCATCTTGTCCTTGTATGTAGATGCGCATTCATATGCCTCATTCCTCAACTCTTCCAATTCACATAGTTGCAATTTCCTTTCTTTACCTGCATTCTCAAAATCCATATTAACGGCCTTAACGGCCCACAATGCCCTATGTGCTAACTCAATTGGAAGATGACAACCCTTCCCATAAACCAACCGGTAAGGAGTAGTGCCAATAGGTGTCTTAAAGGCGGTACGGTAAGCCCACAAAGCATCATTCAATTTTGTTGACCAATCTTTTCTGTCGGGTCTTACTGTCTTTTGCAAAATTTCTTTAATTTGCCTATTAGACACTTCTACTTGCCCACTTGTTTGTGGGTGGTAAGGAGTGGCAATTCGGTGGTTTATGCCATACCGTTTGAGAAGTTTTCCAAACTAAAATTTTTTGAAATGAGACCCCCCATCACTTATGATCACACGAGGGATTCCAAATCTAGAGAAAATGTTGCTTTGAACAAACTTGCAAACAACGGTATGGTCATTGGTCCTTGTGGCAATGGCCTCTACCCATTTGGAAACATAATCTACGGCCACTAAAATGTAGTAATTACCAAAATAGTTAGGAAAAGGACCCATAAAGTCAATACCCCAAACATCAAAAATATTAACAACTAAAATGGGTTGCATGGGCATCTCATTCCTCTTAGTAATACTACCTAGTTGTTGACACCTAACACATTTCTTAACAAATTCAGCGGCATCCTTAAAAATAGTAGGCCAAAACAAACCACACATTAAAACCTTATAACCTGTCTTTTGACCGCTGAAATGACCTCCACATGCAAATGAGCGTGCATGAGTCAACACCTCTTGAATCTCCTCATCTGGAACACATCTCCTCACCAATTGATCCGGGCCAACTTTGAACAAATCCGGCTCATCCCAAATATATTGCTTGGCTTGTGCAAGGAATTGTTGCTTCTTTCTTTTAGCCCAATGCTCTGGTATCTTACCTGCGGACAGAAAATTCACAATGTTTGCATACCAAGGGACAACAGAAACGGTTAGTAAATGTTCATCCGGAAAAGTCTCATTTATCTCCTTGGTTGATTCGCTCTCCATAACTTGAATTCTTGACAAATGGTCAGCCACCACGTTCTCACATCCTTTCTTATCTCGGATCTCCAAGTTAAATTCTTGTAGTAACAAGACCCATCTAATTAGCCTCGGTTTTGCATCCTTCTTCTCCATCAAATGCTTAACCGCGCTATGATCTGTGTATACAATCACTTTGCTACCACAAATATAAGAACGAAATTTGTCAAGAGCATAAACAACCGCAAGCAATTCTTTTTTGGTTGTTGTATAATTCAGTTGAGCATCCGATAAAGTCTTGCTTGCATAATAAATCACAACGGGTTTCTTGTCCACCTGTTGTCCCAAAACAGCCCCAATGGCAAAGTCACTTGCATCACACATAATTTCAAAAGGCATGGACCAATTAGGTGATTACAAAATGGGGGCTTCAACCAACTTTTCTTTCAAGGTTTCAAAAGCTTTTAGACACTCATTATCAAACACAAATGGCACATCTTTCAACAACAAATTACACAATGGTTTGGTAATGACACTAAATCCTTTTATGAACCTTCTATAAAATCCGGCATGTCCAAGAAAAGAACGGACACCCTTAACATTGGTTGGAGGGGGTAAAGTAGAAATGACTTTGATTTTGGCCCGGTCAACTTCCATGCCTTTACTTGAAATTACATGACCCAAAACCGTCCCCTCTTGAACCATGAAGTGGCTCTTTTCCCAACTTAAGACCAAATTTGTTTCAACACATCTTTTCAAAACTTTGGTTAGCTCATTAAGACAATTATCAAAAGTTTGACCAAAAATTGAAAAATCATTGATGTGACTAAATTTATACATATTCCTCACATCTTATTTAGACTTTTTATACTTATGTTATATCATTTATATGAACTTTTCGTACTTAAATGAATGATTTTATGATTTTAGGTTCATTTGGTGTGTTATGAGGGAAAGCACTCAAAAATGATGAGATAAAAGCCAAGAAGCCATGAAGTTGAACTCGACTAGGAGCAAGCCGTGAATGAGCCCTCAATTCAATGTCAGTATACTCCAAATTAATTGGGGCCTTATGAATTATTAGATTGACAGAGAGGTGGTGCACGTGGAATGTGAGCAAAAAAAGGACAAAAGAGTTATAAACTCTTAGTAGTGAAATTTATTTAAAGTGGGACAAAAATAAAGAAAGGTGGTCTCGTGGGCTAATACCGAAAGGAAGAAAGCAAGGAAATTAAGCCCAAAAATAAGATATAGTCAGTTGGAGCAAAAGCCCAACTTGGACCAAAACCTACGTGGGCATCAAGTCAAGCGAAGATATATTCTTGGGAGATTCTGGACGTGAGAGGAGTGGGCAGTAGGTTGGAGCCGCAAAAGGCTTTTTGCCTTTGGAGTTCGTGGAGAGAGGTGTAGTCACAAAATTAATTATTTGGGGTTTTATCTTTTGTCTATCGAATCAAGCAGCAGCAATCTTCGTTCGACATAGACAACAACCGCAACAATTTGGTCGATCTCTTTTCTCTTTTATTATTCTTATTAGTTACTTAATTGTAAGACTTTATTATCATATAATTGTCATTATGGATTTCTGTTTGTTTGGCGGTTGTTAGTTTTATATGTCTTGTCATGAGTAACTAGTTTTTTTACTTCTACTTGGGTAGTGAACATGTCATAAGATTGTTTGATGTTATTTGCAATTGTTGAACATGATTTCTATGTTTAATCGAAGATCCACATTTATTTGAGTTTATAAATTGTTTTTATCTTTTATATAGATTAATTGATAATTGTTATTAGAAGTTCGAGAGAAATCTATGTGATTGTCAATTGGTTTATGAAATGATTAATCGGTCTATAATTAATCAAAAGTCGTTGGAGTTCGAGAGAAATCTATGTGATTGTCAATTGGTTTATGAAATGATTAATCGGTCTATAATTAATCAAAAGTCGCTGGAGTTCGAGAGAAACTAGCGATAGAGATTTAAACAGTTACATTCATTTTGAGTGTGTAAACGTCTATGATAGAGAGATCTAATTAGGCGAATAAAGCAGTTCGAGAGAAAGCTTTTCAAGATTAAATCATAAAATCAACTTAAGTTCTTAATGCTTAATTGTTTAGAGTAGAAATTATTCACGAGAGTGATAACTATACTTTTTGCAATTAAAGATTTGAGTATAACGAGAGTTCATCTTGATTACCTTTTAAGTCGTTCAACATTTCAAGTGATATTAGGACTTTCTGATTGATATGTAAGCTGATCCAAGTAGGTGTGCCTTTTTATATTCTTGTTTAAACCTAAACTCTTTTCAGATTAATTCTTCGGAATTACTAACTCGATTTTCAATCTTCTAACTAACTTTCAAAACAAAGTGACATTGGGTCATTAAACCAACCCCCATCTTTTAGAATTACATTAAACTCACATTTTTCCTGAATAAATAGTCCCTATGTTCGATCCTGGACTTGCCTTTTAGCTATACTATATATGAACGGGTACACTGCCCGCAAATGTGTAGTAGTCAGTAAATAGGTAGTTCTTGTTTATAAATTTAAGACTCGAATTTGCACATCAATCATCCATGAAAATCTCTAAAGAGTCACCGACCATATCTGAGAAGATACTCATCATGCACCTTTGTGAGGTGGCTGGAGCATTACATAACCCGAATGGCATTCGCCTAAAGGCAAAAGTTCCATAGGGACATGTAAATGTGGTCTTGTGTTGGTCATCGAGATGAATAGCAATTTGGTTGTATCCTGAGTAACCATCTAAAAAGCAATAAAACTTTTGACCTGCAAGTTTCTCGATGATTTGGTCAATGAATGGAAGCGGGAAATGATCCTTTGAAGTAGCGGTGTTCAACTTTCGATAATCAATGCATACCCGCCACCCGGTGATGGGTCAGGTTGCAATTTGATCACCACTTTCTCCTTTTACCACTTGAATTCCAGCTTTCTTAGGCACCGTTTGTGTTGGACTAACCCATGTACTATCCGAAATTGGGTAAATGATTCCGGCATCCAACCATTTCAGCACCTCTTTCTTCACAACTTCACGTATATGTGGATTCAATCTTCTTTGAGCATCACGTGAAGGTTTTGCTTCAGCATCGGTGATTATTTTGTGCATCACAATTGATGGACTAATTCCTTTCAAATCGGAAATTGTCCATCCAATAGCCGCTTTGTATTCCTTGAGCACTTTTAGTAATGCCCTTTCTTGAACTTCTTCCAAGTTTGATGCAATAATCACCGGCAAAGTTTGCTCATCTCCCAAGAATGCATACTTCAAATGTGATAGGAGCTCTTTCAATTTCACTTGTGGTGGACTCTCGATTGATGGCTTGAGATGGGTGTCAATATGATCCGGTAGACTTTCCACTAAATGAGTCCATGGTGGTCTACCTTCTTGAATGGCCATGATTTCCCATTCTTTCTCTTTAGCCTTCAATGCTTCACTATGCTCCCAGATCAACCTGTCAACCAAAGCACAAGTCTCCCGTGTGTCTTCCTCATTTTCATGAGGAATACACTCGTCAATGACATCTGCCATAAAGCATTCGTCACTAACTATGGGGTTAGGTGTTATGGGTGAAATTTCAAGTACCAATATCTTGAGAGTCCAAGATCTTGACGTATCAGGATCTTGACATAGACAAATATTCTGATAACTTATTAATATTTTGCTAACGTTATGTTTCAATTGTTATTATCATTTCCACATGAGTTAAGCATGCAGATTCCAGAATATTCGATATGAAGTCAAGATAAATATCTCTAACGGTGCAAAAAGGAACTCACACATGAGATTAATCATCAACACGCAAAGAAGATCCAGTCTCCCAACATAATCGGACTTCAAGTTGATTTCAGCATGAGAAGAATAGCTTCAACGTTCATTTGACTGAGCAAGATACTCTCCAACGTTCAATTACTGAAGACCTGGAAGATCCCTATAAACTCGCATAGTTAGTTAGATCCTAGGTCTATATAAACGAATAAGGCTGATCGATCTAGGACATCTTTTTACTTACTCGCTACACACTTGTATTCACACACACTGCTCTCGATATTCTCATCTCTATTCTCACACTTAGCAATATCGATCAACCGAATTCTACCATTGTAATCATTTTTAACAACCATTAATAAGAGAACAAAGGCAGGGACGATTGCTTCCTCCCGGGGTTTTTATGCCGGCGATCCATAAAGGATTAAGGGCTTTTCCTCGATAACAAATCTCGGTGTTCTTGTTCCTTACCTTTACTTTATTTCGTTAATTATTAGATCTTAATCGTAGTTAACATTACTTACTGTTCATTGCATTATTTCGATTCATCATAGTTCTTTATTTACGTTTATCTTAGTTATTTTAATCCTTGTTAAGTCGACATCTTTCTTAAGTAAATCTTTATTTCCATACGCATCTTTGAAACTCAACATATTTTACAAGCCCTTAACCTCACGAACAAAAGTTTGGTTACATAATTAATCTAAGTCTTCAAGGTAGATTATCTTGGGTAATTTTTGACCAAAACAATTTGGCGCCCACCGTGGGGCAAAAGGTGCTTTTAATCGATTAAAGAATTTTCAATTTTTTATCAAAGAAAACCAATTTTCTGAAATTAATTCCGAAAATGTCGACTCAACCAACTAACTCTTCACAAACTGCTCCTGCTGTTTCTTCTTCTATGATGGGTCATTCTGCAGGAAATAATTCGTATCGAAGGAACAGAAATAACACGACACGAATCCCGAATCAAAACAGAGATAAAGGACATGCTGATCAGGCCAATGACTTCAATGCTGCTGGAGACGTTCCGGCGGGAAACCCGTCTCAATTGAACACTGGATCTGGCCGAGCGGAACGATCGAGCTTTTATAATTCTGAGGGCTATCCAGACCAATTTAATATTGGATCTAGAGATGCTGCTCGAAATATTAATTCTGATGAAATACCTGACCTATTTACTATTTTGCAGAATATCAATGATACGATCAAAACAAATCAGGAATTTAATCAGGCTCAATTTAAGATCTTGGAGTCCAGAATTTCAAAGAATGGACCATCATTCACTCCAAGAGATCTATTTTCAACTCCAGGAGCATCTGCAGCCCCTGGATCTGCACCACAAAGCACGTCATTCCCAACTGCGACTCCGAATTTTGGGAGCAATATTTCGCAAAATACTCAGGTTGCTGGGACATCCGCGACCATGGGTGCAGGATTACATAATTCTAATAATTTTACTAGTTCATTTGGTTTTACTAATCCATCGCAAGGTCAAGGACCAAACGAATATATCGCAAGGGAGTTTCAGAGGCTTAAAGATATGATCTCTAGTGTTCCTGGATTTTGCAATCCAATTCCAGAGGTCAACCCTGAATCATATCTTATCAATAGGTATGGTGACAGGATCGCAAACGTAGAGATCCCAAAGAAGTTTCAAGTTCCAAACATGAAGCCATACGATGGAACTACAGATCCTCAAGAGCATATAGCATTATATCTGGAGAAGATGGAGACTGTGCCCATTCCCTCCAACCTAAAGGAAGCTTGCTTATGTAGAAGCTTTGGATCTACACTTTCTGGATCAGCCTTAAAATGTGAAAGAGCCAAAACTCATTTTAGGAAAATAAGAATTTTTTTTTTTTTTTACAGATTATCCCCACTGCGGCGCAGTGGGGCTAAACCTGCCCACTGCGGCGCAGTGGGTACCTGCTGCCCAGATTTTCCAAAACTCCATCTTGACACTTAAAATCAACTTGTAACTTCCTAGCTCAAAACCAAACTTCATAATACCACATTTCTAAGTTCAAATAAGTTTTAGACTCGGAAATAAGCATGACAAAAGTATCCTTTGACCAAACATTCATTTTACAACCAAACGGGTCATTTTACCCAAGTTGACACATTACAAAAGACAACATTCAAAATTGGAAATTTCGGCATGACCCATTCGTAAAATCATCATCCAAACCTGTTACGGATTATGAGTTTCTCCAAAACACATTTGAACAAAATCAATACATTACAACTACAAAACGACCCATTTAAAATACCCAAAACTTGAGTCTAACACTAGACATCATAATAATTTTCCAAAAAGACATAACAAGAGTACAAAGAGCCGATAGTTCAAAGGGGTCGCTATGGGTCCTATTACCAATTCCATTATCCGCATTTAGCTAAAGCAATCAATATCCAAAAAGCATCTTTAACTTCAATCTTTACATTGCTTCTGTCTTCCGCATCCGGGACAACCTATAAAAAGGTAAACAACTAAAAGAATAAGCCAAAGCTTAGTGAATACCATTGCATACGCTTATACACACGAAGGAGGGCAAAGTACAAGGACTTTTACATGTAACCTATGACACCGTCATGCCACATTTACATGCTCACCTTGCACACTAAACAACATATATGGATCCATATAAGCTAACCAATGAGACTATCGGGATTCTTAGGCCCCGGAGGTTCTTAGGCCTCTTCTCAAAACAACTATCGGGATTCTTAGGCCCCGGAGGTTCTTAGGCCTCAACAATACTATGCCCCAAATGGGCCTAACGCCGAATCAATTACCACACATGGATAAACTAACTTCAACATGGTGGTCTTTCCACACATGGATAAACAACTTCAACATGATGTGGTCAATTGACCCAACGTATATATAATCGTATGCAAGAGTACTCACCTCCTTCGCGACAACCAAATCCATGATGACCATCTAACAATCATATTGCTTTTCACCTAGCAATAATTCACAATTCACACATATAAGGTCAATTACTTCAAACACAAGGCTAACAAGCCATACTTTACTACCTTTACTAGCATTTCAATGCCCAACCCAACTTTTACAATCTTATAATAATCTTGGGTTGGTTCACATAACATGTACTTCTTATATCATTTTCAATGATTCCAGTGGCCAAGTTTACATGACACATATACCTACCTTTTATCTTTAGTGACCAATATGTGAATTGTCCTTCAAAGGTGACTTCTGGTCGTTTTAAAAACCAAAGCTGCTGCTGTTAAACAGCTTTGACCTTACTGACTTCAAATGACCATAACTTGAGTTCTACACAATATTTTGACCTCATTCCAGTGGCCACTTCTTCTTAACAAATTTTAGCACATTTTATCTTCAGTGACCAACACAAGATTTGACTCATATACGTGAGTTTTACTCGTTTTAAAAACTGACACAGAATCATTTTTGCTGAAAGATCAGCATGACGCTACTGAATTCAAAAATTCATAACTGGAGTTCTACTTCGTATTTTCAACCCATTCCAGTGGCAAAATTTGTTTAACACAATAATCTACATTTTCTTTTTAGGACTCAACAAGTGAAAACTCTGACATGTTGCAAATACAGGGACAGAATCTGTCCAGTTTTGTTCTTACTACCATTCATCAAAATCTATCATGCAACCCAATTAAACCCTAAATTTGATTAAATTACAAGAACCCTAACTTATGTTATGGCAATTAACTCATATATATAAAAACCCCCAAATTAAGTGAATGCATGAACCCTAATTCTTGAACAAAAATTAAAATCAAATTAGGTTAAAAGAAATTTTTACCTTAAGAGATGAAGGAATAAAATCAAGGATTCAAATTACAATTTCTTCTCTTTTTCCTTCATGATTTTCGACCTCCACCACCACCACACTCAAATCTCCACTTTTAGTTTCTTAGGTGATTGAAGATTATTACTATTATTATTAATCTTTGAAGAATTCTTGAGTTGTTAAGAGAATTAGAATTTGATTGCAATAGAAAGAGATGAAGCAAGAAGAAGATGAAAGCTTGGATGATACTAGAGAAATGGTGACTCACAAAACAAAAGAGTGGCTGGAACTCCATGAAGATGCCACGACCCATATCAAAAATTAAGGGTATTTTACCCGCTATCCGCTATAGGTCCAACTAAATTAACCCTATTTTCAGAAATAAAATACTAGGAAACTATTTTAATGTCAAAACTATAATAAAGGTTTATTTTCATTGGCTTAAAAATTTCGGGATGTTACAACTCTCCCCCACTTGTAACGGCTCACGACCTCGTGATCCAAGCCACATCTAGCAACGACTCTCTAATATACATTAACTCATCGTCATCCTTCCATGCTTCCCTAGCGCTCTGCACTACAATAGTCTTGATTTATCTTCTTCCTGAACGTTACTTCACACAATCCAAGATTCTGCGTCACTTTCCTATTTCAATTCATTTAAAGTTCAACTTCCTTTAAAATACACATGGAACCTTATTTACATAATACTTCTTATATCGAAGAATACGAAAGATACAACGAATTCCCGAGAGTGAGGACAATCTCCAAGCAATTAGGAACCTTGCTGTCTCAAGCATATATTCTGAATTGATCTCGATAGGTTTCTCTCTTTTATCTACATAAGATTCTTGCTGATCATGACCCGCTTTGAGTTGTCATCTTATTGCGAAAATTTTCTTAGTCGGTGTCATGTCCATATTTCATGCAATTCAGCTCCAGGTACTCGACTGTTCTTCAAAGACATAACAAGAGTACAAAGAGCCGATAGTTCAAAGGGGTCGCTATGGGTCCTATTACCAATTCCATTATCCGCATTTAGCTAAAGCAATCAATATCCAAAAAGCATCTTTAACTTCAATCTTTACATTGCTTAACTGTCTTCCGCATCCGGGACAACCTATAAAAAGGTAAACAACTAAAAGAATAAGCCAAAGCTTAGTGAATACCATTGCATACGCTTATACACACGAAGGAGGGCAAAGTACAAGGACTTTTACATGTAACCTATGACACCGTCATGCCACATTTACATGCTCACCTTGCACACTAAACAACATATATGGATCCATATAAGCTAACCAATGAGACTATCGGGATTCTTAGGCCCCGGAGGTTCTTAGGCCTCTTCTCAAAACAACTATTGGGATTCTTAGGCCCCGGAGGTTCTTAGGCCTCAACAATACTATGCCCCAAATGGGCCTGACGCCGAATCAATTACCACACATGGATAAACTAACTTCAACATGGTGGTCTTTCCACACATGGATAAACAACTTCAACATGATGTGGTCAATTGACCCAACGTATATATAATCGTATGCAAGAGTACTCACTCCTTCGCGACAACCAAATCCATGATGACCATCTAACAATCATATTGCTTTTCACCTAGCAATAATTCACAATTCACACATATAAGGTCAATTACTTCAAACACAAGGCTAACAAGCCATACTTTACTACCTTTACTAGCATTTCAATGCCCAACCCAACTTTTACAATCTTATAATAATCTTGGGTTGGTTCACATAACATGTACTTCTTATATCATTTTCAATGATTCCAGTGGCCAAGTTTACATGACACATATACCTACCTTTTATCTTTAGTGACCAATATGTGAATTGTCCTTCAAAGGTGACTTCTGGTCGTTTTAAAAACCAAAACTGCTGCTGTTAAACAGCTTTGACCTTACTGACTTCAAATGACCATAACTTGAGTTCTACACAATATTTTGACCTCATTCCAGTGGACACTTCTTCTTAACACATTTTAGCACATTTTATCTTCAGTGACCAACACAAGATTTGACTCATATACGTGAGTTTTACTCGTTTTAAAAACTGACACAGAATCATTTTTGCTGAAAGATCAGCATGACGCTACTGAATTCAAAAATTCATAACTGGAGTTCTACTTCGTATTTTCAACCCATTCCAGTGGAAAAATTTGCTTAACACAATAACCTACATTTTCTTTTTAGGACTCAACAAGTGAAAACTCTGACATGGGGGTGTTTTACACGTTGCAAATACAGGGACAGAATCTGTCCAGTTTTGTTCTTACTACCATTCATCAAAATCTATCATGCAACCCAATTAAACCCTAAATTTGATTAAATTACAAGAACCCTAACTTATGTTATGGCAATTAACTCATATATATAAAAACCCCCAAATTAAGTGAATGCATGAACCCTAATTCTTTAACAAAAATTAAAATCAAATTAGGTTAAAAGAAATTATTACCTTAAGAGATGAAGGAATAAAATCAAGGATTCAAATTACAATTTCTTCTCTTTTTCCTTCATGATTTTCGACCTCCACCACCACCACACTCAAATCTCCACTTTTAGTTTCTTAGGTGATTGAAGATTATTACTATTATTATTAATCTTTGAAGAATTCTTGAGTTGTTAAGAGAATTAGAATTTGATTGCAATAGAAAGAGATGAAGCAAGAAGAAGAAGAAAGCTTGGATGATACTAGAGAAATGGTGACTCACAAAACAAAAGAGTGGCTGGCACTCCATGAAGATGCCACGACCCATATCAAAATTAAGGGTATTTTACCCGCTATCCGCTATAGGTCCAACTAAATTAACCCTATTTTCAGAAATAAAATACTAGGAAACTATTTTAATGTCAAAACTATAATAAAGGTTTATTTTCATTGGCTTAAAAATTTCGGGATGTTACAAAATGGCTGCAGAGTTTGCCTCCTTTATCTATTAACTCTTTTGCAGATTTAACTAATTTATTTGTATAGTCAATTTTCTTGTAGTAGAACTTTCGAAAAATTGACTGATGATCTTTATAAAGTTACTCAAAAACCTCATGAATCACTTAGAGATTTTATGACTAGGTTTACAAAAGAATCTCTTAATATTCCTAAATTAGATATGTTAACCGCTATTCAAGCTTTGCAGAGAGGCCTCCAAAAAGGACCTAAATTCCAAGAAGATCTTATTATGACGCCATGCAAGAATCTGGACGAGGCAAAAGCAAGGGCTGCAAGATTATCAGGCTTGAAGAAAACGAGCTAACATCTTCCAAGTTAGAAGCTTTAGCATATGATCGTCCAAATCGGAAAGCGGAGACTCCCGTATTCAGGCCAAGAAACAAACCTTATACAAGACATGTTGATAATCATGTAAATGCAGTCGAAGAAGATGATGAGGTTGAATATCTTGCTCTCTCAACATACTGCTTTTCAGTAGGAACACCTGGCATTATAATGGTGCTTAGAGATCTTGGAGATAAAGTAAGGTGGCCACAGAAGAAAAATGATTCTTATTTCAAGAAGAAGGATCCTAGCCAATGGTGCGCATATCACGAAGACTTCGGTCATCTGACTGAAGATTACAAGATGTTAAGAAGAGAGATCTCTACTCTTCTGGCTAAAGGGTATCTTACAGAGCTCCTTGGAAGGAAGAAGGCTAAGGATGTTGAAGGCATGGACTTCTCAAAACCTAAGCCAACTCAAAAAGCAGATTCTCCACCACCAGATGCAAGAGTAATTAATACAATATCTGGAGGGTCGGAAGTATGTGGGACAACATATTCAACGGCTAAGAGATTTGCTAAGCAAAGCAAAACGAATAAAGAAGAAAAAAGCGTGAAGAAAGCATCAATTTCAGATTCAGATTTTGTCTCCTTTGAAGAAGATGACTTTGACGACATCCTGGAACCTCATCATGATGGTTTGGTTGTTACTTTATTTATTGCTAACCATTATGTTCGCAGGATCTTAATAGATAAGGAAGCTCAGTGAATATAATCAAGCTGGAAACTTTGAAGAGGATGGACATCTCTGAGGAAGATATCGCTGGCAAGGTGACACCTTTGATTGGATTTAGTGGCGAGACCAAATATACTGTTGGCGAAATTAAGCTGCCAGTGTATATTGGAGGAATTAATTCCATGCAGAAATTTTGCGTCGTCGATTCTCTCCCAGGCTGCAATATTATCCTGGGCAGGCCTTGGATTCACGAAATGAAGGCAGTACCATCAACCTATCACCAATGTGTTAAGCTACCGACACCTTAGGGAGTGGTCACTGTTAAAGGTTATGAACAAGAGGCTAGAGAATGCTATACATCCACAATAAAGTCAGCAGCAAAGTCGACTTCACAATAGCAATTACAGAAGAGGATCTTCGATGTTATTGAGCCAGAGGAGCAGGATGTTAAGGAAATTATTCTGGTTCTTGAAGATCCTAACATTAAAGTACTGGTAGGGGCAAAGATTTCAAAAGAATTAGAAGTCAAATTCACTGACTTTCTAAAAACTAGAATGAAGACTTTTGCTTGGAAGCAAGAAGATATGACTGGAATCTCAAAAGATGTAATTACACACAAGCTTGGAATTGATAAAAGTTTCAAGCCGGTACAACAAAAAAGAAGGAAATTTGCTCCAGAAAGAAACGCTATTATTCAGGAAGACGTAGAAAGATTATTAAAAGCGAAAATGATAAGGGAAGTAAAATTCCCTGAATGGCTAGCTAACGTGGTGGTCGTGCAAAAGAAAAATGGAAAATGGAGAGTTTGTGTGGATTTCACATATCTCAATAAAGCTTGCCCGAAAGATCCATTTCCACTGCCACATATTGATGCCATGGTCGATGCAACTGCTGGACATGAGATGCTCACATTTATGGATGCTTCTTCTGGATTTCAACAAATCCATATGGAACCTGAAGATCAAGAAGCTACCACCTTCATGACCCCAACAGGTATTTATTGTTATATTGCTATGCCTTTTGGTCTTAAAAATGCAGGTGCAACATATCAAAGGCTAGTCAACATGATGTTTAAAGACCAACTGGGGGGATACGATGGAAGTCTATATAGACGACATGGTGGTCAAGTTAAAGAAAGCTGAAGATCACTTAAAAGATCTTGAAGTGGCATTTAATATCCTGGACAAGTACAATATGAAGCTAAATCCTGCGAAATGCAATTTTGGAGTAGGCGCTGAAAAATTCCTGGGATATATGGTTACAAAAAGAGGAATTGAAGCAAGTTCGGAACAAATCAAAGCCATCTTGAACCTGAAATCCCCATCGAATGCTAAAGATATTCAAAGGTTAACCGGAAGGTTAGCAACTTTGAACAGGTTCATATCAAGATCTTCTGACAGATGTAAAGAATTTTACGACATCTTAAAGACGTATTATAGGGTTTCCCATTAGGTGATTGGACTTAAGAGGACTAATGAGGCACGAATTAAACACCAGAGGGACTAAATGTGAAAATATGCTCCTTATATAAATGGAGAGTAATTAACCTAATTTCAGGTTAATCACACACATAATCACAGCCTCCCTAAACACCCCAATTCGTCCTTAATCCTCTATTGAATTCATAAATTCAGAATTCATCATTCCATCCTTATTCAATCATCTTATTTTGGGAACCCGAATCAATGGCATCAATGTTTAATGCCCTCACAGGTTCCTCAGGATCAACCGGTACGTGTTTATTACGAATTGAATCATGTTATATTCCAACATGTGGTATCAGAGCCGTTACGAAGTTAACCCTTGATTTGATTCGTTTTCGTACCCTAAATCGCGAACTGAAGAATGCAGAAACTTAAGTTCGTACGCTTCTTACGAACTTAAAATTCGTTTGAACTCTAAATTCGTTTGAACTCTAAATTCGTTTGAACTCTAAATTCGTAAGGAATTACTAAGTTCGTAAGGCTTATTTGTGTACGAAACTTCTGCTCATCTTCGCACTTACTTCCTCACGAACTTTATCTTCGTAAGCTATTTTCGTAAGCTATTTTCGTAAGCTATCTTCGTAAGCTATCTTCGTAAGCTATCTTCGTAAGTTACTTACGAAGATAGTTAACTACTTACGAAGATTTACTTTTAAGATAATTAACTTCTTACGAAGATAATTAACTTCTTACGAAGATAATCACTACTTACGAAGATAATCACTACTTACGAAGTTAATCCTTATTACGAACTTAACTATCTTCGTACCATGCTTATTTTTCATGGATTACTGATTAACTTAGTTGATTATCAAGTTCGTGCTTATGTTTTACCTTAAAGTTTAAATGAAAAAATGACCCTTATTTTCGGAAAATAATTTTTTCTGAGGCGTTTTTACCACAGCACTTTAAGGGAAATAAAAAATTTGACCCCAGCCAGGGGCTCTGCCCCTTGGACCCCGCCAGGGGCTGCCGCCCCTTGGACCCCGCTTCCAGGGGCGCTGCCCCCGGACCCCGTAATGTGTGGGGGCTTCGCACTAATGTACATGGTTTCATCATTTGCGCCCAAAGGTCAAATGTGATTCTCATGTTGCGCTCTTTTCTCTTTTGCATAATTAACACTTAGCATATTAATTCTGCCCAAAGGTGATTTAATATGTTTTGTGTAGCAAAGAGATTCTTTTCATGCCTAAAATACACGATTCTTAATTTTGTGCCCAAAGGTCAAAAGATAAGCGTTGTGTTGCATGACCCTAATGCTCATGTGTACTTAGATATTAGTTACTTCTGCCCAAAGGTGATGTAACATCTAAGTAGAGCCTTACTTTAGCTTATTGTTTTGGTGTTTACAATAGGCTTACTTATCACTAGCTTCATTAGTATAATGGTCTTAGTCTCATTACCTTTTGAAATCTAATTATGTTGCTATAAGGAACATTATTATTAGCCCTTAGTTAATTTAAGGCATTACTTTAGTTCCCTTACTTTAATAGACATTACTTAGTTTGCCTTATATAGCTAATCATGTCACTTTAATTTCATTACTATTAAGCCTACTTATTTTAGGCATTACTATTATAATCTTCTATTGCTTGTATCATAAATTAATATCCTCCTTATTTCCACTATAGTACCTAACTTAGGCATTGAGCCACTTACTGATGCAAACTTTGCTTTATGAAAGGATTAATTACCTCTAATTCTGTAGATGATAGACCTTGACTATGTCATTCACCATAATGAACCCACTGCTTTACTGCTAACTCTTCCGCAGCTCAGAAAGCGAATTTTTTAATAAAGTGGGATAGGGCGAATCACTTGTCAATAATGATGGTCAGAAACTTCATCAATCATAGTTTCCGAGGGAATGTATAAGGCGTTTGCAAGTAGCTTAAATACAAAGGAAATAGCAGTGCTTGTGAACACATAATGTAAATGACTGACATGACTCATAAGCTTAAGAGTCCAAAAAAATGGAAGTCTATGACAATTTTCTTTTGCATTTTAATGACCTCATTGCTTGCTCATTTCGACTCCTTCAAAATTAATTTTAGCGCTGTGAAGGATAAATGGTTGATGAGTGAACTAATAGCAATGTGTGTGCAAGAAAATGGTCGCCTTAAGTTGGGCCAACCTTAAGTTGTTCATCTTAGTACCACTGCTAATTCCATAAGAGGAAAGATAAAAACAGTAATAAAAACTGCAAATAAAGTTCAAAGGCTAATCATGGTGCTACTACCTCTAGCATTAAGTCCTTGACAAGCAATCCTAACTGCAAATTATGATTGCCCTAAAATCAAGGAGTAGCTAGCTAAGAAAGGTAACTTAATTTTTGTAATATTTGATTCTTTTATGTTTGATGTACTTATCAATACATGTGTGAGTGATTCTAGTTTTATACAAGGATTCCATGCAATCTAGAAACTATCAAATGACCAGAGAAAGCCTAGAGTTGGAATGGTTGATCTCTTATATGTCGAAACCATGGAGACTTATGATTTACATATAAACAATGGAAAGTGTATTAGACTAGTAGATACCTTATGTGTATCGAGAATTTCTCGAAACCTTGTATCTGTTTTTTTTAGTCTAAGACCTTGAAGGTTATGTAATAATTCATGGTTATGACGAGATTGCCATTACTCATAATAATGCATTACGTGGTCCTAGTTTCTTGAATGGAATGTTGTATAAGTTAGAACTAGATCATAATTTCTCACAGTCTTTGTTGTCTCCTGATATTGATGACATAACTAAAACAAAGACAAAATCACCTAAATAATTAGAGAATTCCTCCATAATGTGGCATAAATATCTTAGCCACATATCACGAGTTCGCGTGATACGACTCATAAAGGATGAAATATTACATTCTCTTGACTTTAGTGATTTTTGAAACATGTATTTACTGCCTCTAAGGTGAGATGGCTAAAGGGAATAAGAAAGGAGATACTAAAAGTTCCAACTTGTTGGAAATAATTCACTCTGACGTTAAGTGGCCCCTATCCCGCATTCATTTCAGGACATGCATCATTTATTACATTCATTAACGATTATTCACGTTATATGCACCTAAATCTGATCTGAACCCTTAGAGACTTTTATTGATCTTAAACCTTTGGTTTAAAAAAAAAACTTGATCGTAAAAAATAAAAGTTGTGAGATCAGATAAAGAAGGTAAGTATTATGGTAGACATACTGATATTGGTGAAGCTCATGGTCTTTTTCCATAATTTTTTAAAGGAACAAGACATAAGTAACCAATACACCATGTCAGGTTCTCCTCAACAAAATGTTATGTTGCTAAAAGGAGAAATAGAACCTTAATGACATGGTGAAGAGTATGCCTTTTCAACACTAACTTACCAACTTTCCTTTGGACTAAGGCCTTAAAACAGCTTTTCATATACTCAATAAAAGTTCCATTAGAATCTGTCCTAAGAGTCCTGGACAGAAAGGAATCTGAGTCTAAAATATATGAAAGTATGAGGCTGTCATGCCGAAGCATAAGTCTGTAACCCTAACTTATCGGTTATTAGTTTTACTGTCTTTTCTAAACTACTAGCATTATTGACACGCATCATGCCACGTTTCTCAAAGACTAAAAGATCAGTGGGAGCACGACAAATCATAACTTAAGATTTGCTATAAGTACAAGAAGCGGGGGGAACCACTCGTCGGTTATTATTACTCCTCCGATAACTCTCTTGTACTCAACGCTGCTCCTAAAATCACTGATCCACCTTCTCCAAATCAGAATCCTAATCCTCCTAATTATGATACTACTAATGATAAAGCATCTTATTAAATAATGCTAAAGCAAAGCATCTTACTATTAATGCTATTAATGCTAAAGCATCTTCCTTACTCAACCTGAAAATCAACTCAGGAGATCATCTAGGTCACGCAAGGCCATAACTTTTAATGATTTCATAACTTATTTAACTGAAGTTGAGGACATTGGAAAGCTTACTGATCCTACCTCTTATTAAGAAGCCATTATTAGCGATCAGGCCACATAGTGGAATGAAGCTGTAATTTGAAAGCTCAATTCCATATAGCATAATGACGTTTGGGACTTGGTTGAATTTCTTGAAGAATCCAAACCTATAAGTTGTAAATGGATCTTCAAAACCAAATTAGACCCGAAAGGAAACGTCAAACGCTATAAGGCCATAACTAGTTGCGAAAGGGTTTTACTCAAAAGGAAGGAATCGATTATCAAGAGACTTTATCTCCTGTCTCATAAAGATTCCTTAAGGATTATCATGACATTAGTAGCTCATTATGATTTAGAGTTACATCAGATGGATGTCAAAACCACTTTCCTGAATGGAAACTTGCAATAAGACGTATACATGTGAACCTATAATTCCAGAAGGTAAATGGCACATGGTCTGCAAGTTGAATAAGTCCATATACGGGTTGAAGCAAGCATCACTTAAAATGGTACCTTAAGTTAATAAAGTCATAAAAGGACAAGACTTCCTAAAAGAATCAAGTGGATCTTTGCACCTATCTCAAGATCAGTGGGAGTAAATTTACAATCCTTGTTTTGCACATGGATGATATTCTTGCAAGTAACAACTTGGATATGTTGCATGAGTCGAAGCGTTTACTTTTTCGCAGAATGTCGACATAAAAGATCTCCGTGATGCCTCTTATGTTATAGGTATCGAAATACAGCGAGATAGGCGTAATGATGTTCTGGTTCTTTCTCAAAAGACTTATATTGAACACATCTTAGAACGCCATAACATGCAGCACTACACACCCACTATAACTCTAGTAGTAAAAGGAGACGTATGTGATTGTTTCCAAAGTCCAATCATTGAGATAAAATAGGAGCAAATGAGGATGATACTTTACTTATAAGTAGTTGGGAGCATTATGTACGCTCAGGTCTGTACTCATCTAGATATCGCTTATATCGCCGGTATGCTTGGGAGTTACTTATCTAATCCCGAATTAGCACACTGGAAAGCGGCTAAAAGGTTTTACGATATCTGCTAAGGACCAAAGACTACACATTAACTTATAGAAGAGGTGACAACTTAGAAGTAGTAGGATGTTTTAATTCCAATAAGAAATCTACTTCTGAATGTATATATTTATGGTTAGTTGGCAAACCTATTTTTGACGGAGTCATAAGTAGAAACTGACTGCAACGTCTACCATGATGTCTGAACGTTTATAATTTCATGTCATGGGATGTTGTTAAAGAACTTAGTCAGTGGACTCGAAAATCGTCAACTTTATTTATAGACCATTGAAGCTTTACTGTGATAACTCAGCTACCGTAACTTGCTTGAACAGTAACAGTTCAACTGGCGCTGAGATGTATCTTGATACAAAGTTTCTGTTTGTATGTAAACAGATTGAGGAAAATGTTCTTTGTATTGAGTACATAAGTACACATAAGATGCTACTGGATCCAATGACCGAAGGTCTCCTCCTAAAAATCTTCGTAGGATACGTATCGAAGATGAGGCTTACTAAAGGACCTATTATGATAGCATGTTGTACTTGTTGGTCATTATTATTATTATGTTAATGAAAATTTTCCTCCTTATTCAGATTTTGTTTGTCTATTAGTTACACTTCGAGCTCATAACAGTGTAAAGACATTATGCAACAAAATTTGTCTTAGTCAATTGATCATTGCTTATTAGTTTTAAATTTGAGTCATAGTTTGACTAGTGGGGGTCCTGAGTTGATGTTCTTCTCTACGACTGTACTTATTGGCTATGATTTCGGTTTAAAACAAAAATGAGTATTATCCCGGCAGGACTTATTAAATGCTCATAGATAAATGATCGCTCGGTCAAGTGGGAGAATGTTGGAACCACGTTAGTGTGACCGTCACTGATCATCTATCCTTCCTGATATGATAATTGACGATAACTGAAATCCCTATGTCTAGTAAATATTCGATGGACGTATTTACTCTTAAAGACGTATTATAGGGTTTCCCATTAGGTGATTGGACTTAAGAGGACTAATGAGGCACGAATTAAACACCAGAGGGACTAAATGTGAAAATATGCTCCTTATATAAATGGAGAGTAATTAACCTAATTTCAGGTTAATCACACACATAATCACAGCCTCCCTAAACACCCCAATTCGTCCTTAATCCTCTATTGAATTCATAAATTCAGAATTCATCATTCCATCCTTATTCAATCATCTTATTTTGGGAACCCGAATCAATGGCATCAATGTTTAATGCCCTCACAGGTTCCTCAGGATCAACCGGTACGTGTTTATTACGAATTGAATCATGTTATATTCCAACAAAACATTGATGTCAGACTCCACGCCTCGCTATTACTTTCTCGACATAAAGGATGGCTACAATTCCTGATTGGTGAGCATTCGAATCTGGTAGGGTTTCATGGAGCAAATTCGCTTTGATTCGTTAAAGAGAAGATTCTGAGTTCTATCATGATGTCTAATAAGATTGCATAACTATTTAGAAAATATTCCGTGTGATTCGAATTCTCGATTGTTTAGGTTCTTTTTGCAAAATCTTCACTTGAGTTACCTCGGGGTAACACCAAACTTCATCGACGTAATCTTTGGAAAGAGTTAATCAACTCTTAAAACAGTTGTTCGAAAAGAAAAGAAAACACTTAAGACTCATATGATCAAAATCAAGTGGTAAGTTTGACATTTTAATTGTAAAAACACCAAAAATTTTAGAGTGAACAACTCCGGTGGACTTTAAACCGCGAATGAAACGATTCTTCTTGAGTTCTTTTAGTATTTCGTTCAACTTCTCCTTCTTTTCTCCTAGTTCACTTCACATTCTTTCTAATTAATTCGGTCAACGGCGAGGCAATCTTCAAAAAGCCGAAAGTAACGCGACATTTATCACCTGTCAACTACGAAACTTCTAATCTATATTGATCTTGTAGGCTGTCTCCACTTCATCACCGCACTAATCCAAGCCGAATCAACCTCAATCCCTCTTTTGGGTAATCCCACGATAGAGATAATTTCACTTCTCTTAATCTGCTCATCCGACGATTTGACAGGGAAGTCTCCCTTTTTATAATATCTCCTTTACTTCGCGTGAACTTAGTAGCCGTGTTGACTTTTAAAATATACATTGTCAATGAAAACATTTACGATAACGGAAACAATTGAGGTTCGTAAGACTCATGAAAATTTGCAAAATCATGGATAAAATCGAAGAGCATAACTACAAATTCAAACTTCTCAAAACAAGTATAGATAGCATTTCCGGAAGCATCTTCATCGCTCGTCTTGAGTTGATGATTAAAAGGAATGAAAATTCATCTTAAAATAATAAGAAGATCGAGTAGAACATGATTCTTGTCGACGGGTACTCTTCTTCGATTGTTACTTTATTGAGCTCACGAATAGATAAACACACGCGCATAATGTCATCTTTGCCTTTATAAAAAGGATAATCATTCCTCTCGGGAACGATTAGATCGATTAAAATTCACGAAAAGACATTAAGAAAAATCACAACAACAGGAGTATTCTTCGTAGACCGTGGTTTCCATTCAGCGTCGCTGATTCAAATATGAAAGACCCGACTACCATACAACGATTATCAAAACGCACGAGTAAAAGTACCAACATAAATCGACCGTTTCCTTTCTTCCGCCAAAGGCAATTATATTCTATCAAATAAGGATATTCAACTAGGTCGCCTTCTCCTCCCACGAATTTCGGCATCGTTCACACTTAAGCAATCCATTCTCAAACATTGCACTACACACTTGCGAAGGAAAAGAAAAACAATTTGGCTCGAAGGATTTCCGATTAGGTTTCTAACTCTTATAACTACCATACTTATCAATTACGAATTCATTGTTACCATATTATCTTCATGTTCTTACTATGCCAATTTCATCTTATCTTTTATCATCAGGCATCAAGTGGTCATATACTCATTCAAGATAAGCATGTCAATCAAAATCAAAACACATTCGGCATACTCCGTATGGTCTTTTAACATACACTTAAATAATCATCGTTATATTAGAATTTCTAATCTCTATGACTTTATACCAATATGTAACATGCATTCATTACATTATTCGGTGCGTCTTCTAGCGTAACAAACTTTGTCTCTTTAGTTCAGACGTTTAGTACGTCTCTGCAGTGTACGAGCATGGACGTCACTGGTTCGAGGTACAATTGGCTTCGGATTAGTGAGTAATACCGCAGCCGTAATGATGTCCGTAGCAATTGCCGGAGGGCATACGTCATCAATCTGATCTCTCGACCTCGATAGTGATGGGTTTTTCAGACTAAGATCTGCATGTTCCTGTATTGACAAAATCACTAATTACTATAAGAAACAAACTCAACAAAAGTTCCATCAATAACAAAATCGATTAAGAATAAAAAACACATATGAAATAACAATCAACAATCAAAATATACATATGATAAAATACATAAAATCACTAGCACTGATCAAAATCATATACTATAAGAGGACCCTAATTCGATCAATTAAAATTTCGATATAAAATTATTAACTATCAAAATCATATCATTTACAATACGATAACCCTATGTCGATCAATTAATATCTAGATATAATCATAATAATTAACAAGTAAAAATCAGATACAACTACATAACCCTAATTGATAATCAAAAACATTGACAATTTCAATTAAAATTTCGATATATTAATAAACGGATATTATTAATTAATCAAAATCATATCATCTATTCTAGGATAAGCATAATTCAATGAACTAAAATTTAAATATAATAATAAATTTGAATAAATATAGAACATTTAAGAGTGTAACAAAAGCGTACCTCGAGTTTGAAAAGAGTAGATTGATTTTTGAATGTAGATTTGGGGATTTATTTTTAGGGAAAACAAAGTCGGTTTATAAATCCAATGACCATGTGCCACGTCTATCGACGATACCAACACGCCAAAGTTTAAACTTTAGAATATCATTTCAAAGTCAAAGTCATTGTCAAAGTAGGTTTCTCAAAGTGATTTGTTAATGAGGGGTATTTAGATGACTACGAATATATGATTAGTTTAGGAATATGGTAGACTGGTAGTCGGTAGATAAGTGAGAGGGTACTTAGAGGGTTTTAGGGATTTAGGGGTATAAATTTTGCGAGCAAGCGACTAAAGCTATTTTGTTTGATAGGTTGATTAATATTCATTATTTTTTTGGTATTATCGAGCCTCGGGACTTTTTAGTTAATTCCTTTATATGTATATATATGTCTGGTTGATATCATTCTTATTTGCTTCTATGCTTCAATGACTGGCTGAGAGGTGGTAAAGGGAGTTCTTGACATGTCACTTGTGATTGTTGCTCTCATCCCACTTCATTGGTTTTTATGTAGTAGGTTATGTTTATTATGTTTTTATGTTGATGTATGTTATGTTATATGTTTGTTATTCTTCTCTACTCATAATGTAGCCAGGTGATACTCCGCCGACAGTATGTTTACTAAATCTTTCACACTCTCCTGCTATTCTCTCGTTTGGCCCAAGGTCCTTATGGAAACAGTTTCTCTATCCCTGGGTAGAGGTAAGACTGTTTACATCTCACCTCTCATACCCACTTGCAGGGATTGAGTTTTGTTGTTGTTGTTGCCTTCGTTTTCGGGTCAAGAATATTCTAGAGCAACTATTTTATGATTGAAAACGATAAACTTATATATATGCTTCTAATAATCTTTATAATGTCATAACTACATGCGAAAGAAATTTTTTTTTTTCCAGTTAAATCTTTTGATGTTATCAAAATTTTTGTTTATATTGTTTAAAGGACTAATAAGATTTAATAAAATTTATCATTTTTCATTTCGTGATACCCACACGTTCAATATATTCAACCAACTTCCTTTTTAGATATTTCTTTTCCGACCTTAAGGTTTTCTATCTCAATTGCTTGTTAGTTATTCACATATTTATAAATCGTTACCGTATATTGTTTGTGTATTCACACGAATAAAAACGAGTATAATCATATGACATCATTAATCCTTTAATTAAATAGTATACTTACTTATTATAATAATCATCTGTTTAGGGTATATCAGGATCATTGAGTTTGAACATTTCTCATTTTAGAGTGCTTTGGACGTAAGATTTGGAAACGACCCAAAGTCTTGATGACCCCAAGTTTATTGACGAAGGATTCTTACATGGAGATTATGTCGTTATTGCTTCTAATGCAACAAGGCAAGTGGGTATTGTTGGTGATGTCAATCTATCTATTGTTTTAGCAGCTATTGATGGAACTTACATATAATGTCTCTTCATAAGATTTACAACGTGTGAGGGACTTTCAAGTGGGTGATTATTCCAGGTTGAATCAATCATGTACTTGGTAATGTAACAGTCGTGTTCGATGATGTTTTGTTTGCAAATTTATGAAAGTCGACCCGCTGCAGCTCACACTGTATATAAGAAATCTAGATGGGTATCATGGTTATGGAAAGCTTTACAATGGGAAGGAATCGTAACGAAGTGGGTTGAACATTCGTTTATTAGATTGTTTATGTGGGATATGGGCCTATATCTTCAATAACTCCGTTTGAGGAATAGATGCCGAAAAACCTAAGGTTATTGTTTTGCACATGCAAATTGGCACCTTTAGGTGATTGGTGTCTTCTTCCATCACCTAAACCAAGCTCTACAGTTTGTACAAAAAGTTTCGAGTCTTCATTTTCTATATTATGTAACAAAGCTTGTGATTTTGGTCAGACTTGCAACATTAACCTTTTTAAGCAAATCATCACTCTTAGGAGATTTTTTGTTTTTAAGCAAAACGACAAAATTTTATTACGTTGATATATCTCCAAAGTCAACTCCCTCTAAGTCAATCCCCTCTACGATGATCTTTTGTGATATCATGCTTTGGAACGAAATACGAAATCGATTACTCTATTGCCTTAAATAAAAGGGACGTGCTATAGAAACCCCTATAGTAAACCCTATAGAATTTTTTTTAGTCAATTTTTTTTTCATTTATATTTCCAATGTGCTATTTAAACAAATTTTATATCAAACATTAACATTAAATACATCATATTAATTATGCTCAAACATTGCATTTAATACATTAAATTAAAAGTAGTTACATATCTTTATATATTTATTAAGAAAAATAATCCAATTATATAAATTTTATGTTTATTATTATTATTTTAAGTCATGTGAATGTTAAGAACAAAGCTTCCCTTTTAAGAGTCTGTCGGTGTGAAATATATATATATAGTTGATTAAATTTTTTGAAAAAACTAATTGGGTTAATAAAAAATGACCTTCTATAAGTACTCTCATATACTAAGATGGGTTAGTTTGTAAGTTTTAATTTTTTATTTCGCCTATACAACGTTTAGATTTATATGATCAACTTTGTTTGCATGAAAGAGTTTTTGTCAATATAAGTGATTCAATATTTTAATTTCATTGTATTTGGTATTGTTTGAAATATTTCTTTTGATTTATGTTATTTTTGAACTTTTATGACAAAAAAATTTATTAATAATATCACTAACACAACTATATATAAAGATAAAAAAATTGTACATAAGCTATTAAAAAAAAGTTTATTAAGAGATATATATATTGTGTTAATGAAATAAAGTTAAAAATAAATTATTTTTATGTAATGGTTAAAAAAAAGAAAAAGATAATAAATGAGGTTTTATTTAATGAGATATTTAATGATTAGGGAGAAAAAAAAGATATTTAATGAGATAGTTAGTTAAACTAATGATTATATAGGTGTCTACTAGATTTTAGACCCGTGTCCAACACTGAACACGAGGTTTACGATATTATCAATATTAGATTTTCATACATTTAAGTTATAAAAACTTATAATTTTGAAGATATACGGTTCTAAGTGTTATATTTTGCAAGTTGTAGTACAATAATCATAGACATGTCACTTTCATTATTAGCCGAGATATATTGATGAAATTGTTTGCCGTGTCATTCCACAAGGCACATGCTATAATAATTTCTCTATTATAGAATATTTTGAAACCAGTTGTACTCATAATGTGATATTATTATGAAAGATAATAAAGATTTAAAATATAAACATACTTGTGATCCTGTACTTGACATTCAAGTATATGTATTTGATCATGATGCGACCCATAACACGCATATGTTTATTTTCAATCACATGTCCTATGATAATTAGATAATAATTAGGATTGTTTTTATATTTTTTTTATAACAATTAGGACTCTTGATTTGAGTGACAACTGTAATTTTAATCATTAATACGCAAAAGTTATAACTAAGAAAGGAGAAAATTATGTACCTTTTTTATTGAGAGATAAAATGAATCTTGAATGGAGTTCATATTGATTTGGATTTAGTATTCAAGTAACTCTCTGTTGTAAATCGTGTTTTGTTATGTGATCGTCCCATGTTCTGTGATTCCCATTTTTTTTAGGATAATGATGTTGTATATCGTCATATGTTATTATGTTTGGGATATGTATCTAGAGTTCAAATTATGTTTATATTAAATATTAAACTAAATATTAATATTTAATTTATAAAAATCTAATCTAATATTTGTTAATAAGTCATTAGGTTTTGAAATAATTTTTTGTAGACAATATTTCATATGTTGAAATTTTTTTAATTAATTAAATGATTGTAAATTTTTAAAAATTCTCTCAAGTTGATGACCAAAAAATAAATATAAATTCCACTGTTTGAACTTGTGAACTCTATAAATCTTCCATCTAGAAAAGCTTTAAAACCATACCGAAAATGGGAGCAAACATCAACTAAATCATCTTCAATCTCAAATCTAAGCGGGGATGGCCATTACAACCTTTCAACGTATAAATGGATCAATATGAAATAAGATCAAAAGGTTTAGGTGGTCAAATTAATAGAAATTTAGGTTTAGGTGGTCAAGTTAATAGAAATTTGTCTTGTTGAAAGTTGATAATGAGGTTCGCTTTATAATATAATATAGATTAAAAATATTAATTATATAATTGCTTACATATGTTCATATGATTATATAATTATTTATAAATGTTCATATGACTATCTATGTTCATTTGATCATCAACCATCTCATGAAACTTTTACATACAAAATATTTGCATACATATGTTTGACTTGCGTAAATATGCTCATAGGATTATTCATGCACGTGATATAATCCATGTCTTCAAATAATTGTATCCGGATTATGATCCATGTCTACACATAATTGTTAAATCCAAAAATGTACCTAAATAACTCAAAAAATAATCATCATGTAAAAAATTAAGATATTGATTTAAAAAGTTTCTCAATATTATCAATTGCACGTGAGGTCAATATTTGCATACAATTCTTGCAAGTTGCAACTTGGTCAAACTTTATTTCTATTTCTTTAGGGGACTAGGAGTGGGGAAGGTTGAATTTATCAACCCTCCCAAATTTCACCAATAACAATCTTACAACTCATTTTAACCTTTCAACCCTCTCAACCAACCCTCCCAACCATTAATAAACATCAAAAGATACAAATCACAATATTAACAAGTTATTTTAGGTTAACCATTGTATAAAAAAAGAAAATGATATTCGTACCATAAATGTTAATAAATCTATCACACATAACAACTTTTTAAACACACTGTACAAGTTACTGAAACATGTATGTGGTAGATGTATCAATATCTATGGTACGAATATCACTTTCCATAAAAAAATGGTTCAACCATATTGACTAGTCAACATGGATTTTTTACATATAAAACTAATATTAACATTGTTATAATATAACAAAATTACACTAACATCTATTTAAAGATAATACCAAATAACTATAATGAAAAGATATAGGTCATAAACAACATTAATAAACATCAAAAGATACAAATCACAATATTAACAAGTCAACGAAATCGATATTTAATTTAAACATTTATATAATATAAAAATGACAAGGTAATTAAAAACTTAATATATATTACAGTTTCAAAAAGTTGTTGTTATAATAATATGGAATTCAAAAAAAATACTCAAAAACCGTTTTTAATCAGCCGGTTCAACCGTCCGCTTTGAAAAAAAACGGCTCTAGTAAAATTGTTTGACTCGTTGAGTACACCGGTTTATTAAACCGAGATTAAACCGGATGCTTAATTTAATTGTACGTGTTATTGAAAACATGCACCATGTAAAATATAAAGAAAAATGTTAAATGAAACCCCCTTAGGACTTTACTTAACGTGGATAAAAAAGTTGTATGTTTCCATATCAAAAGCTTACCCATAATTTTATTGTAAGTGTACAATTATTTAATTCACATTAACGAAAGCTTTAAGACTTCGTTTAGCAAAATCCAAATGTAAAAATGAACAACCTCTATCGGGAAAAAGTCAAAATGTAGCATCCAAAATAAGTTACAATATATGAGTTAGAAAATTAAAGAAATTACGAGTAGCTTTAGTTAAAATATTAATATTAAATCATATATGGAAATAATCTAGTGCTACATACACTCACATGTATATGGGAAACTGTTTGAGTAATCAATCGATTAAATTATTCATTCGGTGACAAAGGTATAGCTTCATGGCTTTGTTATGCTGTTTTAGATATTTTTGGTTATAGATTTTTATTATATTATTTTTAAGGATAAGGATGTATAGCTAGGTTTTGTTTTTTAGAGTAACTTCAAAAATCATTTTAAGTGTTCGTATTGGATATTCCTAACTTTAAAAATCTTCTCGATCGCTAGCATTTTATGTAATGGTAAATATTTTTTTGAACGACAGAAAGACATTTTATTAAAAATCACCTAGCAAGACGCTAGATGATAAGAGGTACATAATTCTAACTATAAGAGTAATTACACCAACTCGAAGACAAATAACAAAAGCAAATTATCCTTTCCTAGTCGCTAGCGAAAGGACACGCATACCAACTCTCCCAAGTAGGTCGGTATTTTCTGTCACGACTATTAATCCATAAGAACGAAGTCGATACGATGGAGTTAAAGATCGTCATGCCACTTTCGCGGTCATCATTGTGAATCACATTATTTCTAGCTTTCCATATGTGCCACCACCAAATGCACAAAATAGCTTCAATTCGTTTACGAATTCTTATAGGCTTGCCGAGATTATTACACCATTTCAAAACGTCCTCAGGGGGTAATCTAGGGATGTCATAATTCATCCAAGAAGCCAACAATTGTCTAGTGTCCTCTGTAGTATTACATTGATGAAAAATGTGGATATTAAACTCCTCCCCCTGATCACACATTTGACAATTCATGGAGGTAACATCGACTCCTTTTGTAAACAAATTAATGGAAGTGGGCAAACAGTCCAGTCGCATTCTCCAAATAAAGAGGTTCACCTTTTTTGGAAGTAAATTGTTCCACTTGGTCTTCATATTATCACGAATAGGCAAGCGGATATGATCAAGAAATCTGCGGAGTACAGCTACGGAAAAAACTTTATTTCCATTTAAATTCCAAACCCAAGAATCCGTCTTATCATTATCGAAGCCCGTAGGAAGTCTAGAGACGAGTTCGTCCAGTGATTCTTTTTCTCTAACATACCTAAGCTCTCTTCGCCAATTCCAATTCCAATCCTCATTCTCTCTACGACTACTGATAGTACAATCTCTGTCCACCTCAAGCGCAAACAACCTGGGAAACGACGAAGCGAGGGTAGAGTTCCCACACCAGGTATCTTTCCAAAACTTAGTATGCATATGATACAGAGAATTTGGGATTTTAGAGAAGAGGAATTTATCAAATCAAATATATGAGTATTATCATTGATATTCAAGTATTTATACACTGTTGACTAAGCTTTGACCCCGTTAACCGCCACTAAAATATTAACAAGAACACCCCTGACTTATTAGTATCTTATAAATCAACCCAAACTAAAATATAAAACTATTAATATGTAACAAATGCCCCCCCTTTAAAGATTTTTGCCCTCAAAAATCAAAATTGGGGAAACGACACTGCAAATCTTCCAAATATTCCCATGAAGCATCCTCCAGTGAGAGCCCATTCCAGTGAACTAAAACCTGCATTGCTGACTTAGAACCTCTCTTCACCATTCTCCTATCCACCACAGCGCTGGGAGTCAAAATGAATCTTGGACCAGTAGGCAATGGTGCAGTGTGAACTGATGGGCCATGAGCTCTTTTAAGCAGAGACACATGGAATGTGTGATGGATTTGAGTTGCTTCTGGGAGATCAAGCTTATAAGCAACTGAACCAATTTTCTGCAGCACTAAGTAAGGACCAAAATATTTTGCAGAGAGCTTCCTGTTATGGTGAGCCTTCAAAGATTGTTGTGCAAATGGATGTAATTTGACATACACCCAATCCCCTGGTGTAACTCTCTATCAGTCCTGTGTTGATCTGCTGCTTGCTTCATCCTGTTTCTTGCTACAGCCAAGTGTTGCTTGAGCTTCTGAATCATGCCTTCTCTCTGTCTATGGATATCTTCCACTGATGCTAAAGCAGTATCACCAGGAATGAATGGAATATGTGTAGGTGGTTTAACTCCAAACAAAGCTTCATAAGGAGACATCTTAATGGTAGAATGCCAGGAAGAATTGTACCACCATTGAGCTAAGGGAATCCATTTGACCCAATCATTTGGAGTGTCAATGCACATTGCTCTCAAATATGCCTCCAACCACCTATTCAAGACTTGAGTTTGGACATCTGACTGAGGGTGATAAGCAGAAGACATTGATAGTTGTATACCCTTCAGCCTCATAAACTCTTTCCAGAAATTACTTACAAAAATTGGATCCTTATCTGAAACAATAATATTAGGAGCACCATGGATCTTAAACACATTATCCATGAAAGCCTTGGCCACTGTAGTAGCTGAATATGGATGACTCAAAAGAATGAAATGGCCAAATTTAGTTAGTCTGTCCACCACCACAAAAATTGTGTCTTTTCCTTGGATTTTTGGCAACCCAGAGACAAAATCCATAGAAATGTCAGTAAATATGGATTGAGGAACTGGTAGTGGCTGCAATAATCCAGGATATGCCACCAATTCATATTTTGATCTCTGACAAACACCACATTCTTTAATAAACTTCTTAACATCCTTAGCATAACCCTTCCAATAGAACAAATCACAAATTCTAGCCAAGGTAGGCACCACCCCTGAATGCCCCCCACTGCAGAAGCATGAAATAAAGAAATAATGTCATTCCTTAATTCAAGTACTCTACCAATCACCAATTTTCCTTTTCTTTTTAGCAACTGACCATCCCAAGACCTATTTTTAACAACTCCACCCTGTTGTAAAATTGCCAATACCTTCTTAATTTCAATATCCTGCTACCAATAGTCCTTAATTCTATCCAATAATAAAGGATCCACTGTACTTATACCCATCTGCAATAAAGAGAGACCCTGTACCCTGGATAATCCATCAGCCACTACATTGTCAACCCCCTTTTTATATGCAATTTCAAAGTCATACCTCATCAATTGTGATAACCATTTCTGTTGCAGTGGTGTCACAATTGTCTGCTCAGTGAGATATTTTAAACTATGGTGATCAGTTTGAATGATGAAATGATTATTCATCAAATAATGATGCCATTGTTTAACTGCCATAATAATTGCTAATAACTCTTTCTCATACACAGACCATGCTTGCTGTTTGGCTGATAATGCCTTGCTAATGAAAGCAATGTGATGCCTGTCTTGCATCAATACAACACCCAATCCTATTCCAGAAGCATCAGTCTCTATCACAAAGACTTTTGTGAAATCTGGTAAGCTCAAAACTGGAGGGTTACTCAATGCTGACTTAAGTTGAGCAAAAGCTGCTTCAGCTTCACCATTCCAAGAGAAATTGTTCTTTTTGAGTAATTCTGTTAATGGTTTGGCCAGCACCCCAAAGTTTCTTATAAATCTTCTGTAGTAGCCTGCTAGACCTAAAAACCCCCTCAACTGTTTCACATTAGTTGGTGCAGGCCACTCTAAAATAGCTCTTATTTTATTTGGATCAATTGCTACCCCTCTTTATCAATAACATGACCCAGATACTCAACTTTCTCCCCTGCAAATGCACATTTAGACTTTTTTGCCCTTAAATCATTATCCCTCATTATTGATAAAACCATCTCCAAATCCTCCATATGCTGGGACCATGACTGACTATAGACCAAGATGTCATCAAAAAACACTAAAGTGCTTTTCCTAAGTAAGGGCCTAAACACATTATTCATTAAGGACTGGAAAGTTGCTGGTGCATTTGTGAGCCCAAATGGCATCACTAAGAACTCAAAATGGTCAGCGTGTGTTTTGAATGCAGTTTTGTAAACATCAGGCTCATACATTCTTATCTGGTGATACCTTGACCTCAAATCAAGCTTAGAAAATATGGTAACACCCTGTAATTCATCTAAAAGTTCCTCAATCAATGGAATAGGATAAACATCCTTAATTGTGGCTGCATTCAATTGCCTATAATCAATGCACATCCTCCATGTGCCATCCTTCTTCTTTACTAACACCACTGGGGCAGCAAATGGACTGCTACTATGTCTAATTACCCCAGTATCAAGCAATTCCTGTGTCAAACTTTCTATCACATCCTTCTGTGCTTTAGGATACCTATATGGTCTGAGATTTAGGTTGACCTTATCATCTTTCAAAACAATTTTGTGGTCACAACTCCTATTTGGTTGTAATCCTCTTGGCACTTGGAAAACATCATCAAACTTAGCTAATAGTATATCTAATTCCTTATCAGTCTGACAGTCCCTAAGCAATGGTTGACACATTGCATTTTCTCCATTGGTTTCTGCTAATGCTAACAACTCAGCTTGCACTACCCCTGTATGACTGAGCATATTATGTAATTTCTCCATTGAACATAAGCTAACCCCATGTTTACACACCCCCTTCAACTCAAACTGTTTGTCTCCCAAGATGAATTTCATGGTTAAGTTCTTAAAGTTCCACACTATGTCATTAAGAGTGGCTAACCATTGAACACCTAAAACTATGTCATAGTTCTTTAATTCCAACAACAACATATCTGCAGTGAACCAATCCCCCTGCATCATCCAATTAAAAGCCCTACACATGTCTACACTGGCCATATCATTTCCATTAGCCACAGTGACCTTAACATGTGGAATATGAGCAATATCACACCTAATTTTCTCAGATAATGCCTTATTCATGAAATTATGTGTGGATCCACTATCTACAAGGATGTGCAAACTTCTAGTGCCTATGGTACCTACAACTTGCATTGTAGAGTAAGAAGGAATTCCTAGAATTGCATTTAAAGATATATGAGGTTCTCCTTGTATCATCACTGCCTGCTCATGATCAGCTACCACAATCTCTCTACATGCATTATTTTCCTCCACAAAAGCTACCTCATCCATACCTTCTTCTACTTCTATCAAGAAAAACTGTTTTTTTTCCTTTACACACTTTAATATGACCAGGCACAAATTTTTCATTACAATAAAAGCATTCTCCCTTACTTCTTTTCTCTTCTAACAACCTATTAGTCATTTTAGCAGGAACTAAGGCATTAGATGGTGCAGAATTCGCTGGAGTGGCTAATAGAGGTGGTTTTGAGGCATTATTCAGTTGAGACACTGTCCTACCTCCTCCTCCTTTATACCCATAACCACTACTCACTCCAGCAGGCCTTCCTAATGATTTATTACTCTCATTTTGCATTTTTGCCAACACATAAGTATCTCTAAGTGTTTTAGGTTTAAACATTCTAATTGGACACTTAATTTCAGGTTTCAATCCTTCAACAAAACAACTAATTGTATGCTCTTCAGGAAGACTAACCTTAGTGAGTAATGAATCAAATTCATCACAATAAACCTCTAGGTCTCCTGTTTGAGTGAGAGCCTTTAGTGCAGCCATTGGATCCTCCATTTGAGTAGTTGAGAACCTAGCAGTTATGGATCTGGCATAATCAGTCCACAGCATATCCTCCATAGCTTTATTTCCAGATTTCATAAACCCTAGGTGCCACGATAATGCTCTTCCATCCATATGTACAGCAACATATCTCACTTTGCTAGATTCTAAGGTTTCATCAATGGTGAAGAAGTGATCGCATTTGTAGAGCCAAGCATCGACATCATCGCCATTGAATCTCGGAAATTCAAGTCTAGTCAGCTTATTAGAGCTGAATCGGTCACCAGCACCGTCGTTACGCGCCGCCACCTGCCGTTGATTCTTCAATAGTTCAACTTCTTTTGTTAGTTCTTCAATTGTAGCTCTCATTAATAATGATGAATCAATATGAGAAGCCAGATCTTTCTGAGTTTGTGATAATTCCTTTAGTAACCGCTCAGAATCCTGATTACGAGTTTCAGGTGCCATTGATTTTAATAAGAAGAGAATCAATAGGTGTCGCCGGAAACCTAATCGGAATAATGATCGGAAAACCTAATCGGAATATGTTTGTTGAGAAACGGTTATCGGAAGCGCTCCAATCGGAGGCTCTGATACCAATTGATACAGAGAATAGTTGGAGAACCTAATCGGAATAATGATCGGAAAACCTAATCGGAATAATGTTTGGAGAAACCTAATCGGAATAATGTGTGGAAACCTAATCGGAATAATGTGTGGAAAACCTAATCGGAATAATGTGGAAAACCTAATCGGAATAATGTTTGGAGAAACCTAATCGGAATAATGTGTGGAAACCTAATCGGAATAATGTGTGGAAAACCTAATCGGAATAATGATGGAAAACCTAATCGGAATAATGTTTGGAGAAACCTAATCGGAATAATGTGTGGAAACCTAATCGGAATAATGTGTGGAAACCTAATCGGAATAATGTGGAAAACCTAATCGGAATAATGTTTGGAGAAACCTAATCGGAATAATGTGTGGAAACCTAATCGGAATAATGTGTGGAAAACCTAATCGGAATAATGTGGAAAACCTAATCGGAATAATGTTTGGAGAAACCTAATCGGAATAATGTGTGGAAACCTAATCGGAATAATGTGTGGAAAACCTAATCGGAATAATGTGGAAAACCTAATCGGAATAATGTTTGGAGAAACCTAATCGGAATAATGTTTGGAAACCTAATCGGAATAATGTGGAAAACCTAATCGGAATAATGTGTGGAAACCTAATCGGAATAATGTGGAAAACCTAATCGGAATAATGTTTGGAAACCTAATCGGAATAATGTGTGGAAAACCTAATCGGAATAATGTGGAAAACCTAATCGGAATAATGTTTGGAGAAACCTAATCGGAATAATGTTTGGAAACCTAATCGGAATAATGTGTGGAAAACCTAATCGGAATAATGTGGAAAACCTAATCGGAATAATGTTTGGAGAAACCTAATCGGAATAATGTTTGGAAACCTAATCGGAATAATGTGTGGAAAACCTAATCGGAATAATGTGGAAAACCTAATCGGAATAATGTTTGGAGAAACCTAATCGGAATAATGTGTGGAAACCTAATCGGAATAATGTGTGGAAAACCTAATCGGAATAATGTGGAAAACCTAATCGGAATAATGTTTGGAGAAACCTAATCGGAATAATGTGTGGAAACCTAATCGGAATAATGTGTGGAAAACCTAATCGGAATAATGTGGAAAACCTAATCGGAATAATGTTTGGAGAAACCTAATCGGAATAATGTGGAAAACCTAATCGGAATAATGTTTGGAGAAACCTAATCGGAATAATGTGGAAAACCTAATCGGAATAATGTTTGGAGAAACCTAATCGGAATAATGTTTGGAAACCTAATCGGAATAATGTGTGGAAAACCTAATCGGAATAATGTGGAAAACCTAATCGGAATAATGTTTGGAGAAACCTAATCGGAATAATGTTTGGAAACCTAATCGGAATAATGTGTGGAAAACCTAATCGGAATAATGTGGAAAACCTAATCGGAATAATGTTTGGAGAAACCTAATCGGAATAATGTTTGGAAACCTAATCGGAATAATGTGTGGAAAACCTAATCGGAATAATGTGGAAAACCTAATCGGAATAATGTTTGGAGAAACCTAATCGGAATAATGTTTGGAAACCTAATCGGAATAATGTGTGGAAAACCTAATCGGAATAATGTGGAAAACCTAATCGGAATAATGTTTGGAGAAACCTAATCGGAATAATGTTTGGAAACCTAATCGGAATAATGTGTGGAAAACCTAATCGGAATAATGTGGAAAACCTAATCGGAATAATGTTTGGAGAAACCTAATCGGAATAATGTTTGGAAACCTAATCGGAATAATGTGGAAAACCTAATCGGAATAATGTTTGGAGAAACCTAATCGGAATAATGTGTGGAAACCTAATCGGAATAATGTGGAAAACCTAATCGGAATAATGTTTGGAGAAACCTAATCGGAATAATGATGGAAAACCTAATCGGAATAATGTTTGGAGAAACCTAATCGGAATAATGTGTGGAAACCTAATCGGAATAATGTGTGGAAAACCTAATCGGAATAATGTGGAAAACCTAATCGGAATAATGTTTGGAGAAACCTAATCGGAATAATGTGTGGAAACCTAATCGGAATAATGTGTGGAAAACCTAATCGGAATAATGTGGAAAACCTAATCGGAATAATGTTTGGAGAAACCTAATCGGAATAATGTTTGGAAACCTAATCGGAATAATGTGTGGAAACCTAATCGGAATAATGTGGAAAACCTAATCGGAATAATGTTTGGAGAAACCTAATCGGAATAATGTTTGGAAACCTAATCGGAATAATGTGTGGAAAACCTAATCGGAATAATGTGGAAAACCTAATCGGAATAATGTTTGGAGAAACCTAATCGGAATAATGTTTGGAAACCTAATCGGAATAATGTGTGGAAAACCTAATCGGAATAATGTGTGGAAAACCTAATCGGAATAATGATGGAAAACTAATCGGAATATATTTTTGAAAGGTGAATTTTGCTTGAAACTTCATATCGCGATTCGACAACGTGAGGTCTAACATACGTTGACTTAACCGAGTCTGCTTTAGAGAGCTCACTCGAAGTAGAAATAACTATTTCAAATATTCGGTAGAGGAAAAATACAACAAAAAAAGTTAACTTTTGAAAAAAGTCAAAGCATAACTACTAAAAGCTATATTGCGATTTCGATATTTGATACATTGGCACATTGCCATGAATTGGAATAACAATAATGACATTGTGCAAGAAATAAGCTGGAAATAGTTAAGGATTAATAACTTTAACATAGGTTGATGTTCGATTTTGTATTTGTTTGGTTATGTAGTGAGAAAGGTATAGATTTATGGCTTTCTTATGTTGTATTAGATATTTTTGGTTATAGATTTGTATTATATTATTTTTAAGGATAAGGATGATGTATGTTTAGGTTTTGTTAAAGAGAGTCTAGCTAGGTGTTCGTATTATTGGATATATTCCTAACTTCAAAAATCTTCTCGATCGCTAGCATTTTATGTAATTGTAAGTAAAAATCGTTGAGTAAAAATCGAGTTGTCTAGCTTTTTGTATAATTCAAATCGTTGAGTAAAAATCGACTCATAAGGTTTACATGTAACTCGCAAACCTAATATAACATGGTTTTATTGGCCCAATATGTTGTGATTTACTACTAGTTTAGCCGGTTAGGCCTAGGCATGCTTTAACAGTATTATAAGTGGGCCAACATGTTGAAAATAGAAACCCCGAATGGCCCAATTTGGTAACGTTATAGGTGGCTTCAATCCAATTGTAATTTGCAAACGTGAAACAAAAGTACAAAAGTGCCTTTAATTAAGTGTACAATTTGCATACAAAGCTGTAAATTGTTGAGTTTAAACTTAAAAGAGAAAAGAAGGAACTGACTTATAGTAACAAATAAAAAAACTTTTGTCTTTTAATTTAAGCAGGATATGAGTGTTTTGATGTCTTGACTGGGACAACAAAATAATGAAAAGGGCTTTTCGTTTCTAAAGGTACTGAAGTTGTCAATTTTTACTTTAGGAGGTACCAATCTTTATTTTAGTATATTGTGGGTTATGTTTTGTAAAACATCACATATTGTGGGGGGCAAAACCACTATCTGGTTTTATTAATATGACGTGTCCTGTTTTGTGTGTGTTTGACTAACACTGTAGACATTGACTATCACTATAGCAAGTAAATGAGCGGGAGTTTTGTACAGCTGTCAGGCACTGTAGGTAGTGGGTATTACTGTAGCTTAATAAAAAAAAAATTATTTACAATTATACATATATACATACAGATTCACATACATATATTTTTACTTATATTTGTATATATCTCTCTCTGGTCCCCCTTACTTTACAACACAACAATAACGACATCGGATCTTTCAAAAACCCTAGATTAAATTACATGGTGATCATCATCTGCTTCGCATATTGCTGCTTCATCCGTTTTTAGTTGTTGGTGATTAATTGAAGGTATGATTTTTTCTTTATTTTCTGCACTTTATTAAGTAGTTTGGGTTTTGGGTTGGTAGTAAGATATGTTTTATTAGATAAATACCTTTGTATATAAACAAGATTTCAAAATAGAAACATCATCGTTATTATATTTGGGTTTCTGATAACTGTTCTGGAAAAAATTAGGGTTTCAAAATTTTTTTTTTTTTTTGGGGGGGTTATTCAGTAGGTAAGTTGCATGGGAAGCATGTCTTGAACAACGTGAGTAATATTATTTTATAATTATTTATTTTTTTTATCTTCATTTTTTGTTACAGATGAATGTGGGTACGTTTGAAGTTGATGTTCATTTTGATGGTGTTTTCTACTATGGACCTACTAGGTATGTGGATGGTCAGGTATTAGAGTTACATATGAAAAAATATGAATCGTTTGATGAATTACTTGATGTGCTAGAAAAGAACACTTTATCCATGGTGTCTGGTATATACTATGTGATTCCTGTAACTGATTTGTCAAGTGGGTTGCTTAGGATACAAGATGCATTTGATTTAGCACGTATGTATGATATTGCTTATTGCTATGGTAAGATTGATATGTATTTGAACCATTTGCAAACCCATGAGGAGGCATTAGAAGATTATTTGTGTTTCAAATCCAAGAAAGTAAACCCTGGTGAAATAGAAGATGGCAATGCCATTGGTTCCTCTAGTAAGACCCCCCCTAGTCGTCCCCCAGCTGGTTTAGAAGATGAAGCCATAGAGGATCCAGTTACTGTGGATGATGATTATGTAGAAACTAGGCCAGTAGATGCAGAAGATTTAGATGAAGATGAGGAAGTTGTAGAGGCCCCTGCTATGAAACTTGCTAGAAGGTTGTTCCATGAAAATGATAAGGGAAAGGGGAATGCAGTAGAAGAAGAGGTGGTTGAGGATTCTGAGTCAGACAGTGACTATGTATTTGAGGTTGATTGTTCTAGTGACAGTGAAAGTGATACAGCTTCTGTAGACTATCTATCAGAGGGGGAAGATGAGCTAAGGGAAATGAGACTAAGGAAGATTGAGGCCAAGAAACTGCCTAAAACTGCTAAACAGCCTACACTTGTTGGTCAGTTAGGTAACATAAGCCCTGAGTGTGACATGGTTATTGAGCATGATGAGTTCATTGCTTCTTTATTGAAGAAACTAAAGGGGAATGAGGATGAGGATCAAGAGGATCCATTTAAGATGGCTGAAAATCTGGAGAAGTGGCCAATCCATAACAGGGATACACCATGGAGACTCAAGAAACCTCAAGTGGGTGAGAGGTATGAGAATCATTATGCATTTAAAGAGTGTTTGACTTACTATGGTTTAGCCAATGGATTCTCATTATGGTATGAAAAGAGCACTCAACAGAAGGTGATTGCAAGATGTGGCCAAAGACCACCTATTGTCAAAGATCCAGTTTTAGGTAAGCAAAGAAAGCAGAACATGTATCCTGCCACAGTGAAGGGTGAAGAAATAAAATGTCCATGGAGGTGTTATGGGAAGAAAATGAAGGAAGTGAATTCTTTTCAAGTTGTGTCATTGTGGGATGACCATAACTGCACCAGGAACTTCAGATTTGGTTCACTGGTCAGTTACAAGTGGATAGGGAAACAATTTGGTAACAAAATCAGAGCATTTCCAGACATTAAGCTAGTACAGATTGCAGACATGGTCATGAAGAAGTACAAGTGCATGGTCAGTCCCAATCAGTGTAGAGCAGCCAAGACATATGCATTAAATGAGTTCCAAAGGTCAATTGAAGAGCATTATGGTATGCTCAGGGCATACCAGCAAGAGTTGATTGCCTCCAACCCAAGATCAACTGTTATTCTAAATTGTAATACAGGTCCAGATGACAAGTTATATTTTGAAAAGATGTACATATGTTTGAAGGGGTTGAAACAAGGCTGGAAGGCAGGTTGCAGAAAGGTGATTGCCCTGGATGGTTGTTTCATGAAGAGCCCAGCTACTGGTGAGTTACTGACAGCAATAGGGAGGGATGGCAACAACCATATATACCCAATTGCATGGGCCTTGGTTAATGTTGAGAACAAAGACAATTGGTCTTTGTTTTTGGAGTTACTTTCAGGAGACCTTGATATTGAATGTGGAGTGGGAATAACTATCATCTCTGATCAGCACAAGGTAATCTTGATCAACCCTTAATACTTTACATGCCAAAGTGTTCTTATTTGATAATTAATTTTTTGTTATACATTTTTCTGCACATAAATAGTTATATAATGTTACAGGGATTGATTGAAGCTGTCAAAGACATGCTGCCTTATGCTGAGCATAGGCAGTGTGCTAGACACATATATGAAGGCTTTAGAAAGAGATTTACTGGTGTCCATTTTAGGTCTATGTTTTGGGCAGCCTCAAAAGCCAGTTACCCTGCACTTTTCTAAAAGGTCATGAAAGATATTAGGGATGCAGACCCTAGAGCACACCAATATCTAATGGACAAGAACCCAAGAACTTGGTCTAGGGCTTATTTCAAACTTAATAGAGGTTGTGAAAGTGTTGAAAATGGTTTCTCTGAGTGTTTCAATTCTGTCATATTGAATGTGAGGAACAAGCCTATCATTACCATGTTTGAAGCTATAAGAGATATAATAATGGAGAGGAAATCTGTGATGAGAGCCTTATGCTCAAAGTGGAAGGGTGACATATGTCCATCTATACACAACCGATTGGAATGGGTGAAAGATCAGCAAAGGTTAGTTTTAGCTACAGATATTGATTATTGATTTTGATTATATCATACTTTGCTTATTGAAAATTAATGGCAGGTTTTGGAAACCTTTTCATGCTGGGGGTCCACATTGGGAAGTTAGACAATTATATGAATCATTTAAAGTGAACTTTGTTGAGTCGAGGATTCGCTGACCAGACTTGGTCGCTGGCGTGTGTCGTCAGTGAGTCATCAGCAAAGTCAGTGACTCTCGTCAGCGGGTGGTTTACTTCCCAATTGTGTGTCAAGGCGGGAAGTTTTCAAATCACAAGAATACAAGAAGTCACATGGTGGTTCTTCCAACTGAATATTACCTTATATGGCAAAGGTACAGTTGGGACCAAAATAAGGGTTTTCTCTTTCATACCCGTTTTGGTAAAGAAGACAAAGGCTCATGGATCCAAGTACTTCGAGCCTATGAGAAGTCGACAACCACCATTCTATCACTATCATTGTAAGGCTGTGTTGCCCTAATTCCTCTCCTATATAAAGCAACACAGCCGCATCAGTTTACACTCTGTGTTTGTCACCATTTAAGTGTGTGTCACTTTTTCTCTCTTGTAATTGCTTAAGTTTATAGTGTGTCTAGACTTAGCAATTATTTAGTTCATTTGTATTCTTGTAAGACAAGTTGTAATATCGACCATGTATTCATCGTTTAATCAATGATACATATGATTAGACTTGCTTAGATATTTGCATTTGAACTTATTCTTGTTCATGTTCTTTACTTTCTGTTCTTACATTCTTGTCTAGATTAATTATATTATAAGTGTGCAAATCTTGGACTGTCAATTGGTATCAGAGCAAACGTTTCTAAATTATTGAAACAAAGATCCGTTTGCATACTTATTTCTTTCTAAATTCTTATTTCTTTCTTAAAATACAAGAACATGACTATTGTACAACTCTTGTGAACACACGTGACTTTGGTTACGTGTCTGTTCCTCCAAGATTCGAGCCTGATGACTTTGGATCTTGGAAGGAAAGAATGCTTCTGCACATAGTTGGTGTAGAACCCTACCTTATAACCATTATGACCAAAGGTCCATACGTACCTACTCTGGTACAAAGAACACCAGGAGCAACTGCTGATGCTCCTGAGATTGTGATTGACATTGTCAAACCAGAGGTACAATGGACCGATGATGAGCGTAGACTGGTAAATCTTGATTCCAGGCTCAAAAACATGATTGTCTCCACCCTTCCTACTGACATCATGAAGCTCATCATCAAATATCCCACTTCTAAAGAAGTTTGGGATAGGTTATGTAGCATGTATGAGGGCTCTGCTGCTACTAAAAAGATAGACCTTAAAAGAGCCTATGAAAAATTCTTTTCTCTTCCTTCTGAAGGTCTCAATGGCACCTATACCCGATTTAAAGGGTTGCTTAATGACATGACAAATGTTGGTATCACCCATGACAACTTTGAGGTGTGCCACAAATTTATTGATAGTCTACCTATCAAGTGGCAAGGATTGAGACAAATCCTTAGGACCACTGAGCGACTCAATGGTCTTGACCTTGAATCTCTCTTTGGCATGCTTCAGTTTGAAGAGAGAGCTCTTGCTCAAACTCTAAGAGCTGCTGCCGACGCACAACATAGTGCTGGTCCCTCCTCTTCTACTTCTTCTTCAGCATATTCTGTTATGGATCCCCTTGCCCTTGTCTCTGCTGAGCCCATTAATCTTAATAATGGTGCCAGCTCCTCTCATCTCCCACCTCCTATTCAATCTCTTGTAAATGATCTCGACGCTGATGAGAAACAAGAGATGTTCAGCGACTTCATGGATTTTGCCCTGGTCGCTGGCAAGAGGTACTCACGAAAATGGAACAACCGTAAGTCGGTTGCTCCATATAAGCCTCCTGTTGATAAATCTCAAGAGGAGTGCTGGAGATGTGGTAGAAAAGGACACTACCAAAAGGAGTGCAGAGTTGCTCTTCCAACTCCTGCTGCTCCTAAATCTAACCCATCTAAACCTGCTGATGAGTACAGGAACAAATACTATCAGCTTAAAGCGAAGGTTGCTGAGATGGAGGAGGCAAAAATACCAGCAAAAGGGCTGGTCGCTGAAGAACATGACTGGGCTGAATCAGATGATTCAGACAGTGAAGAGTACGTTGATGCCATGTGTCTTATGGAACTCGCTGATGGTGATGCACTGACAAAAGACCAAGTCTCTTCCAGTCAGTGGGTAAATGTCACCATTAAAAAGGTACGTGCTCATTCTTCTGCCTCTGACGAAGATAAACCTAAAATCTTCGAATCTCTTCTGTGTGATATCCAGTTCGTTGAATCTATACGAGCTGATATCCAATCGAAACTTGACTCTGTCTCCTTAGAGTTAAGTGACAAATCTGAAAAACTCAATGAGCTGAGGAATGTTCATGTTGAACTCCAATCTCATGAGTTGCTGGCACAAAAAGTTCAGCTTGAGAATGAAAAACTCAAGGTTGAAGTTGCCAACCTTAAAAAGATTGTGACCTCCTGGTCAAAAGCTTCCAGGTTTCATCATCAGTGTCTAAACGAACAAGTCCCTGCCCAAGTTCAGGCAGTCATTGGCGGTAACTTTGAGGCCGCTGCCACTCTTTCTGACTTGTTCAATGACGACGTGAAACCTGAAATCTCCATTCCTCCTTCTGCTGTCATTTCTCCTGAAGAAATGAAGAAATGGTATTTCGTTAGGGGTCTAAATGATTACCATAATGAAATGGAAGCTGGTTCTACTTCTACCACCACCAGCGACCCATCTACCCCTGCTGAGGAAAATGGTGCTAGCTCCTCAGCAAGCACTAGCAATCCTTATCCTAATCTTCCCATTATTGGCATGATGCCTAATGAAGGAAGAGTTCAATACTCTTCTGAGGAATCTTTTGAGGGAGATATTGGCAGTGATGGTTTTAAACCAGTCGCTCCTCAGCAACTTACTCTTAAAGGTGCTGATCCTTTTAAGAGAAGCATAGTTGCTGTACCTTATGACTATAGCACGCCTCAGCGTGCTAGCTCAGTCAGTCAGCAACCTCAACAAGTTGCTTCTCAAACCCCTTCTTCCTCAACCTCTCATCAAGCACCTGCACATGCTGACAGTAAATCTGTTCAGCATGATCGTCTTATAAAAAGACGCGTTAGGTTCGGTGACGCTAGATATCAGCAAGTAGGACCTTCCCAGGTCAGACCTGCTGATAGACAGGTCCACCAGCAGGCACCCCAATCGGTGCCTATTCCTTCCATTTTGAGGCATAAAACTCCTCAAAAAGAAAGAATGCCTAATACTCAAAATAGGTCTATTACTCCTCAGAAAGGATACTTGCCCCATCAGCAAGTAAGACCTATCACTCCTCAAAGAGGACACTTGCCTCATCAGCAAGTGAGAGCTACTACTCCTAATAGGCAGTACCTACCTCACAGGCAAATGAGGTCAGTTACTCCTAATCATCAACCCAGACCGATCACTCCTAAAAGAGTGCATCAACCTCATCAGTAGGGTTCTTCCTCTTCTCCTCACCCTGCTGTTAAACAAGCCTGGAGTGTAGTCAAGGGATCACAAAATCCCTCTACTTCTCAGTCTGAGGATCCAAAAGGAAAGTCCATTTTGGGTCCTGCTCCTAAGATGCCCCAGCTTACACTTAAGCATAAGCAAAAGTCAAAGCAAAAGAAAAGGGCATCTTCCTCTGATCCTAAAATTAACGAGCTAGCTCAGCAAGTTAATGATCTCTCTTCTCAACTGAAGGAATTCTTCCTTCAAAATCAAAAAGGCAGCACCTCTGTTAAAAAATGCTACATATGTGGCAGCAGAGGTCATGTTGCTTCCGATTGTGACAACTCCAGGGATGCTCCTGAGGTAGTCATTCAACCCAATCCTCCTTCCTCAACGGTTGCTTCCTCCTCCACCATGGTCAGCGAAAGTTCTTCTTCTGCTGAACATATAAATATTTAGTAGAGACAACTAATCTCACTAAGGAGAACATTGCTGACTTCATTGCTGCTCAGCGAATCTCCTTTCCCCATTCTCAAGAGATCATTTCTAATGGTCATGGCAGCATTTTGGTCGAGTACGGGAAACAACAATCAAGTCAGCAACTTGACTGTTCTAGATACTTGAAACACTGTCACCACTACTGATCAATATTTCACCTATGTGGTTGATCGTGACATGCTTCCTGCTCATCAACTTGTTGATAACTCTCCAAGAGATGAGAATACTGACCCTAGTGCTCCTCTTCCTCTCTCTACTGATGACACTATCAGTAGAGAGGAATCCTCTGAAACTCAAATCTTTAATCCCGCTGACATGGCTGTCAGCGAGTTTAACAGTGAACCAGTCTAAATCCTTCTGTTATATCCATGCAGGGCTCGCTGGGAAAAGGTGTGTGGTACTTGGACAGTGGTTGTTCAAAACACATGACTGGCTCTAAGACCCTGCTAGATAACTATGTAGAGGCTGTTGGCCCTACTGTAGTGTTTGGTGATAACTCCACTGGACAAACTGAAGGATATGGTCTTCTCTCTAATGGTCTCATCAAGTTCACCAAAGTTGCTTATGTAAATGGTTTGAAACATAATCTTATCAGCATAAGCCAACTTTGTGAAGTGATTCTTGATAAACATCAAGGCACTGTTGTAAATGTAAACAAGGAAGTCGTCTTGGTCGCTCCAAGAAAACGAGATGTATATCTGGTGGACTTCACTCCTATCAAAACTGATAGTGAGACTTGTTTCTTTGCTAAGTCAGCTGCTGAACTCAATTAGTTATGGCACAAGCGTATGTCGCATGTGAATTTCAAAACCATCAACTCACTGGCCAAAAAGAACCTTGTTTGTGGTCTTCCTCATCTCTCTTTTGAAAAGGATAGACTCTGTGGTGCTTGTGAAAAAGGTAAAAGCCATAGAGCTACCTTCAAAACTAAGCAGGCCAATTCTATCTCTGGCTGCTTTCATCTTCTCCACATGGACCTTTTTGGTCCTGTAAATGTCCAAAGTCTAAAGGGTAGCAGATACACTTTAGTAATTGTGGATGAATATTCACGATATACTTGGACCATTTTTCTTCGTTCTAAGAGTGATGCTGCTGAAGAGATTATCAATTTCATCAAGAAAATGGAAAACCTCAATAGCATAAGGGTTAAAGAACTCAGAAGCGATCATGGTACTGAGTTCAGAAACCACACTCTTGAATCCTTTTGTGCTGATCAAGGGATCTCACAAAACTTTTCTTCCACCAGAACACCTGAGCAAAATGGTGTTGCTGAAAGGAGAAACAGAACTCTAATTGAGGCAGCACGTACTATGCTCAGTGAGTCTTCCTTGCCTAGTAAATTCTGGGCAGAAGCTGCCAGCACTGCCTGTCACACTCAAAACAGATGTCTTATTGTCAAAAGACATGACAAGACAGCTTATGAGGTTTTGAAAGGAAAGAAACCTCAAATTAAATACTTCCATGTCTTTGGATGTCCTGTCTTTATCTTAAATAACAAGGATCACCTAGGAAAATATCCTAAATCTGATGATGGCTACTTTCTTGGATATTCTTCCATCAGCAAGGCTTTCAGAGTATTCAATACTCGCCTTCAGAAGGTGGATGAATCCATTCATGTTACCTTTGATGAAAGTTCATCAGCTCTTAAGGACATCCAAACCACTTCATCTGAAGTCATCTTTAATGAGCTCACTGATCCTCCTTCTGAGGAAGTTGATTCATTTGTTGATGCTTCTTGCTCGCTGCCTGATAATAATCAGCATGACAAACAGGATAGTTCAGCAGATGCTGAACCAGAGCAAGTTGCTGCTCATATCTATACGATTGATCCAGTTGAGCCTATCTTAAGATCAATCCATGCAGTGATCAGCCAAACCTAGATCACTGGCTGATGACGTGCATGCTGATGACTCTACTGAGGAAGAGTTTCGTGATGCATCAGCTAATGCTGATGATATGGAGTCAGCTGATGACTCCAACATCATTGATAACTCAAATCAGTCGAATGGCTCTACTGATCTTACTCTGAACCCATTATTACCATTGATTTCTCTTCTTACAATAATCCCTCTGTTGGACCCATCTCTCAGTCTTCCGCTGACACTCGACTAGGTTCATCAAGTGTTCCGGCACTTAAATGGACTTCTAGTCATCCAGCTCACCAAGTGATTGGTGATCCTTCTAAAGGGATTGTTACTCGATCAGCGACTAGAAACACATGTCTCTATGTGAATTTATTGTCGATGATCACCCCTAAGAATATAGGAGAAGCAATGGCTGATCCTTCATGGGTAGAGGCCATGCAAGAAGAACTTACCCAGTTCAAACAACAGCATGTCTGGTTTCTTGTCCCTCTACCTGCTGACAAAGAACCCATTGGCACTAAATGGGTTTATAGGAATAAAATGGACGTAGATGGTGTTGTTACTCGTAACAAGGCTAGGCTGGTTGCACAAGGATACCTTCAGGAAGAAGGTGTTGATTATGATGAAACCTTTGCACCAGTGGCCTGATTAGAAGCAATTCACTTATTCTTGGCACATGCTGCTTACAGAAACTTCACAGTATATCAGATGGATGTTAAGAGTGCCTTCCTAAATGGAAAACTCGATGAGGAAGTTTATGTTAAGCAACCACCTGGTTTTGAAGATCCAGCCAAGCCACACCATGTCTATCGTCTTTATAAGGCTCTATATGGCCTTAAACAAGCTCCCAGAGCCTGGTATGACACACTTTCTGAATTTCTTCTCTCTAACAAGTTTCAGCGAGGATCCATTGACAGCACCCTCTTTATCTATAGAAAGGGTGCTGATGTTCTTTATGTCCAGATATATGTGGATGACATCATCTTTGGGTCCTCCAGCAAGAAACTCTGTTCTAAGTTCAGCTCACTGATGTCCTCTCATTTTGAGATGAGCATGATGGGTGAGTTGACTTTCTTTCTTGGTCTCCAAATTCGACAACTCCCAAACGGGATTTTCATCAATCAGGAGAAGTACATTCGGGACATGCTGGCTAAATTTGACTTGTCCAATGTAACCACTAAAGCCACTCCCATGTCTCCTCCTAATAATCTCAATGCTGATCCTGATGGTAAGCATGTGAATCCCACTCTCTATAGGGAAATGATTGGCTCGCTGATGTATCTCACAGCGAGTCATCCTGATATCATGTTTGCTACTTGCTTATGTGCAAGATATCAAGCCTCTCCTAGGGAGTCTCATCTTCTCGCTGTCAAGCGAATCTTCAAGTATCTAAAAGGAACCCCCACACTGGGTCTCTGGTATCCCAAAGACTCCAGTTTTGACTTAGTTGCATATTCTGACTCTGACTATGCTGGTTGCATGTTAGATAGGAAAAGCACCAGTGGTGGATGTCAACTGTTGGGGGGGGGAAGCTGACTAGTTGGTCTAGTAAGAAACAGCATACAGTGTCCATCTCCACTGCTGAAGCAGAATATGTATCGGCAGCGAGTTGTTGTGCACAAGTCCTCTGGATGAAAAACCAACTCGCTGATTATGACTTAGAATTCTCTAAGATTCCCATAATGTGTGACAATACAAGTGCAATTGCTATCACACACAATCCTGTTCAGCATTCTAAGACCAAATACATAGACATTAGGTACCATTTCATTCGTGACCATGTCATGAAAGGGGATGTTGAAATCTACTTCATTCCCACTGATGACCAACTTGCTGATATTTTCACTAAACCATTAGATGAAACCAGATTTAAATATCTGGTCAGCAAGTTGGGAATGCTGAATGGTGAATCAGTGACATGACTTGTCATGTCTGCTGATGCTTCAACTGACAACTCTCTCATAAGTTGAAAAGTGACCTTATGGTGAAAAATTTCTTTCAGCAAGTTCAAGTGTGTCTTACTTGCTAAACAAAACAACAGCAATAGAGAGCTAAAAGTCTCTATCTAGTCCAGCAGCAAACGGCTGCTGGTAAAGACTTCTCAAATCCGTTGATCCCTGTTGCTTTGGGAAAAAGCAAAAATAAAAGCAATAGAGAGCTAAAAGTCTCTATCTAGTCCAGCAGCAAACGGCTGCTGGTAAAGACTTCTCAAATCCGTTGATCCCTGTTGCTTTGGGAAAAAGCAAAACAAAAGCAATAGAGAGCTAAAAGTCTCTATCTAGTCCAGCAGCAAACGGCTGCTGGTAAAGACATCTAAAATCCGTTGATCCCTGTTGCTTTGGGAAAAAGCAAAACGAAAGCAATAGAGAGCTAAAAGTCTCTATCTAGTCCAGCAGCAAACGGCTGCTGGTAAAGACAAATTAAATCCGTTGATAGCTGACAATTTGCTAAAAAATTGTACTCTTTATTCATCAGCGACCAACATTTGCCGTGAAGTCGCTGACCGAAACTCCTTCTTTAAATGAGGTAACCAGATTTACAAAATCGTCAGTGGATACACTTCAAACTCAACTATTTTTATGTGTGAGTATATCCACCAAGTATTTTTATCAATATTTTATTGGAATCTCAAAACGGTTACCTCGATTTTCTCCCTAATGGACAACCTGTACACTGTATCCGCCGTAAAACTCGAGTACTTTTGAAATAATGGTACAAGTTGTCACATCAATCCTTTTTATACGTTACTCAAATACGTATATATATGTATATATTACGTATGAAAGAGAGTATTGGTGACGGTTCACTGTCATCGTTATGGGGTCCATATCCATGCTATATATATTCAAATCGTTTCAATTACCATCCTTTATACTCTCAAAAATTCACCTTCTTATTTTCTTATTCTCCAAATCTCTCAAACTTCTCAAAAGCCTCTCTATCTCCTCTCGCTATTCATATTCTTCTTCCAATCTCTTAATCTTATCTAAATAATGGCTTCTTCATCTTCTCAACAACAACAACCAGAAAATCAACCTAAATCTCTGATGTGCTAAATCGAGTTTAAAAATTATAAACTAGAAATACCTAAAACTCACTACTACACACTATCGGGCAGTGGACCCGATCGTATGAAATATAGTTAAAAAGTAAGTCCAGGTTCGTTCACGGGGATTGGTTTGAATCAATTGTTTAGTAAAATGGTTTGGAAAAAGGGTGTTGCTTCAAATCTCTCTTTGACTATAACTTTAAAGGACAAAATGCATAAAAGTAAAGGTAAGCCTCAATCAACAATGGTAAAGATCATCCACCTTGACTTCGCTAGACTTCAAACATGATTGCTTTCAATTAAGACCAAATTCATTAAGAGTTGACAAGATAATCGTGAAAGGATAAAATTCTCGCGTGGTACCACCAACCGCTCACAAATCACCCAAACACCTAAGTTGCTAGTTTAATTACCCAAGCCGGTACCACCAATGCCTAGACAACCTTACCAACAATTAGTTTGCTTGACTATCAAATGACCAATCGTGCCTATGTGAAAATAACGTGGTACCACCAACCGTTACAAAACACTTTGACAAAATTATTCCTTTTATTAAAATGACATTCACTATCATACCATGAACTAGTGATAATTGCTCATAGACAAGCAACTCGATAATTTTATTATTTTCTTTTTTTTTTTTTGAAATAAGGGTTTGATTTTTTATTTATACTACTCTAATTCTGCAGCAAAAAACCGTCCAAGTCCTCAGCCCCGTGCACTCACTGCGGCGCAGTGATCCCGTGCCTTCACTCACTGCGGCGCAGTGGGGGTTTGTACAAACAATGTCGTGGATTTTGGCTACGGCGCAGTGGACCACGTACATCTCCACTGCGGCGCAGTCACATGCTTGGTGTACAACCTTCATCTTTCGATCCCGACACTCGCTATCTCTTCCACTCGAAACGACTCTCGACTTCACAAATGACTTCTGGCCAATAATCATCCGAAATTGCACAAAATGAACGCGTAACCTGTTTAGAACCTGAAAACACTAACAAACACATAAACGCGCCAAATGCACACAAATTCGACTAAAATCTTTTAATAAAATGGCCAAAAACGATGTGGGCGATATGTATAAATTGGTCACATCAAATCCCCCCACACTCGAGCATTGCTTGTCCTCAAGCAAATCCAACATTAAAGCATAAAGTATTCCTTGACAATGGAGCTAAATAAACAATGACGAGTATCAAAAAGAAGCCACACCAAGAATGTCAAAGACAAGGAAGTGGGTGAAGCAGTTTTAATCTTAAATGAAAACTCGAAATGTTTGACAATACCTGAACGATCCGCAAGCCATGATAACACAACTAAGCACAAGTGAAACAACAGAACCTATCAAAATCATTCTACTCCAACAAACTTACCAGGGGTTGAATATATCTGAAGAATCACTCATAGCACGGTCGTGGTGTATGTTATTTTACCATAGGCTTGAACCGGGATCATGACTCCACCGACGTGGCGTAAGCACCAAGCACATCATCAAAATAGGCATAAAGGTAGGTTGTATAGTTAAACTAAGGTATATATAATGGATATTTACAATGAATGAATGGGAATATAGGTTAATGAAGAAAAGAAAAGTCAAAGTATATGGATATGTACAAATGGATACGGTAATGAAGGCAAGAAATGAAAGGGAACCAATCAAAAGTATAAGATATGTACTAGAAATGAACAAAATAGTCTAATCAACCCGTACCATTGATTGCCGACAAACCGCTAACCCAAAAGATATTAACTCGCTAAGACTCCTCAAAATATATCAAGAGAACCCGACACCAATGTGGTGTATCAACTCACACAACTCAACATCAACCAAATCTTCCAATAATACAATAAAACTTTAGACAATTAAAATTGAGAAGTACCCACTAGTAGCCCAGGTTTTTTTTTTTTTTTTTTTTTTTTAATTTTATATTTATTGACCACTTTTACTCTACTAGTAGGTACCCTCTTACAATGATGAACATGTCCAACACTAGAGCAATCAAAGACAAACCTCGATAACATGACCAAATGACTCATTCTCATAGACAAGAACATGCCACTAGGCAATCCACCTAAACTCCCCAAACCATCCAACAAACCAATAGCAATCAACGGCCCACCAAGATTAGACTATCGGAAAAGTGAGGTGAAGTATATATACAAGAGTGAATTTATGCAAAGGTGAAATATACAAAGAAAGGAATGAAATGTATGTATATGTGAGTGTATAAAGGTTGTATAAGGGTGAGTATAGTAAGGTATGAATGTACAAAAGAAATGTGAAAAGAAAGAAAGAAAAGTATGGTCGAACCTAAATGCCCATTCGTCATCCGATGTACTTTTATCACAATTGTGATCTCACTGCGGTTTCGTCACGCTCACCAGGCCAAGTTCTAGAATCAACACACCACCGGCACACTCATATCAAGAGAAGAACCCGGAAATGGAGTGAAAATGCCATGAAACACGCACATCTTAGTGAGGGAGAACGAAATGGCAAAGCCAAATGGAACCCTTACTCCTGGATAAATCCAAGAGCCTAAGAGAGGGACGTATCTACAAGGCAATCAAACCAAAACCGTCACCTAGCACATCTAAACAAATGAATCAATGAATCTCACATATACGGTGCTTGGGATATATTTGAGTGCACAAGTAATGATATCAATCCCGAAGGACTAGCCAAATAATCGTTCCGAACACATTTCGCCGGTTAAAAATTTTGCCAAGGAAACAGTTTGTAGTAGGGAAACAGTTTGTAGTAAAATTGCTTATTAAGATATGAATTAAGTGACCAAAAGCAATTTACCACAAGGACAAGCTCGACTCAAGTTTAAAAACCATATCAACTTCTATTGTCCCACCAAATTGAAAACACCAGTTTCAAACGTGCACGTCATAGTGAAGAGCTCGAAATGGAAAACCAAATGGAGACTCCTACCCTTGGATAAAATCCAAAAGCCTAATGAGAGGGACACATCAACAAAACCGGTAGAAATCTCAATGGCGATACAACAAAAGTGATATACCCGGTAGCTTAAACCTATTTGCCACCCCCCACACTTAAGATGGACAATGCCCTCAATGTCCATATCGGTCAAACAAAGGTAAATAGGGGTAAGCAAAATCGATAAATAAAGCACATACCGGAACGAGGACACAATCCGTTTTAAAACAAGTTAGCCGACCCCGCGTCACAAATTGCACTTCCGAAAGAGGAAGGACACTTTGGGTGGCGGGAGAAACAACATGTAACAAAACGGAAGGTGCGAGAATCGAGTACATCAAACATACCAACACAAATGCGGCGCTGAACTTACTGCCAGCATATGCATACCATCATACAATCAACACTCAATGGTTCTCCCCCACACTTGGGTTGGACTACAACTATCAATACCTGCTTCATATAGCATCAGAAAACAAAATGTAATATCAAGCACCAAAAGAAAAATAAAGTCAACCACACACAATGTTTCATCACCCCGTAGGGTGGATACCAAACAACCAAAAGAAAATTTAAAAAGTACAGAAGTAGAAAGTGTGCAAACAAGCCATCACTGAGGTGGAGGACGGGGTGGGTAATGTTGGTAACCAGGGATGTTACTATAATCAAAGAAGGATCCCACCACCTGCTCTGCAAAAGACGGGTCAGCAGCTCCCGCCGGGGTCACGTCCATACCTGCATAAGTACCTGTATAAGAACCAAATCGGACCGGCATATCCGGTCCCAATGCTCCTGGATCATGACGGGGAGGCTCCTCAACATGATGCTCGGGAGGAAAGTAAAAACCTCCACCAACGCGCTGATGAGGGATAAACATGGAGGGCGGGCGGTACTCGGGAATATCAGCTGGTGGGCTAAAATCCTGCCCTCTCAACTGCGCCTCCCACAAAGGCTGGTAACGACGCGAGTCGTAAACCACTCTCCCTAAACCAGAACCCATCATAGTCAAATCTCCCCCAACCTGCTCTCGAAAACTATCCATTCGAGAATGGAAAGACTGCTGATCCTCATACATCCTATCCATCACAGACTGAAGAGAGGTGAAATCAAAACCTGCTGGATGAGCAGAAGCGGAAGAGGAACCTCCTGCAGTAGTGGTAGCGCGACGTGTAGGATGTCGCACCGGCTCTGGCTCCTCCTCAGCAGCCGCATCCATATCAACATCCTCATCTTCCTCCACAATGGGAGGCGGTGCAGGAATCACTCCAATGTCATCAAGCAACCTTGAATTCTCCGTCTTCGTCATCTTCTTAACAATCTTAGCTCTTATCAACTCTCCCTCCTCCAAAGTCTCCTGAAATACCGGTGGTGAAAGATGGGTCTGACAGTTATCAGTATCAAAAACCCCCATCCGTCTATAGATCATCGTAATGAAATGTCCCAAAACCAACTCCGAATCGGAGTGGTTCCACATCCTGTCCAACACAACCATGGGAGCTAATGCAAACCGCCTTGGAGCCCCCTCAGAAAACAACTTAATCAACCATAAGTCTGTCAGATACACCTTCTCCCAATGAGTAGAACGCTGAACCAAGAAAGTGACAACCATACGATGGAGCATCCTAAGCTTAATACTCCGAATCTTAGACATGCTACCTGACCCACCAGTCTTCCAAACCTCGCCACCAGTAATACGAGTCCAATACTGCATTAGGGACTCGCCATCAAAAGGCTGCTTCACATATAAACCCTGCCTCAACAAACTCCTGAAATCACTATTCCTTAACTCATCCAATGTATACATCCCAGTATAATACCCAAACTGAGCTACAGAAATCTTCCTAAGCATACCTCCACAATAAAAGTGCATACACCTCTCCTCAAAAATATCCTTAATCTTATTCAACTCCTTTTTTACCTTGAAAGTTGAATAAAATTCTAAACAAAGCTCCCTATAAACAGGTTCCCTGTTATTAAACACATTATGCCACATATCGCTCACAACCAACCTATCATCAACTTGAGCCTCTATTCTAAACCACCCAATAATATCGGCCCGAATACCAAAATGTTGAGCAGCAGTGGGGTGGAGATACCTGGGTGGGCAAACCACCTCTTTGTGAATAGAAAAGAGCTCGTTAAGATAATTGTTGCGGTGAGGTTGCTTCACCCTCAAAAAATCCAGCCACGCGTGCTTCTCATTCAACTGACCCGGCCAAAACTTAAGAACAGGCGGCTCAACCTCCGTAACCGCCTTGCCTTTCTGCTGAGCGGTCCCACTGGATGTTCCCTCATCGGGTTGCTTCCTCTTGTCAGCACCAGACGCATCCTGCACTCAATGTGGCTGTCGACATGCCCACTGCGGCGCAGTGGGGCTATTTGTACCCGAATTGCCGAGATAAATGGCTGCGGCGCAGTCCATGACTCCCACCCCCACTGCGGCGCAGTGGGGTATTTTTGCACAAAATAGGCCGAAACAATCGACTGCGTCGCAGTCAGCTCATCGTGCCCCCACTGCGGCGCAGTGGGGCACTCTCCTGCACGAAATTTCGGTAATGCACAACAAACCTCAATCCGTTTCACGATCAACCTGGACCTGCACTTCTTAACAAAACAAAATCAAATCTAACTAAATGAAAAGAAGAATGAAATGCAATAAAAACAAATGAAAAACACGGGTTGCCTCCCGAGAAGCGCTAAGATTATTTACGAGTCTTTAGCTAGACTCGACCACCTTTCAAGTTTCGGCCTCAAAAATGGGGACCTCCTCAATCATCCCCTCCTCTTGCTCTTCTTCCAAGTACAACTTCAATCTATGACCATTAACAATGAAAGAGCCATTTCCATCTCTCTTGAACAGCTCGACATACCCGGACGGGTAAACATGCTTGATGACAAAGGGTCCTATCCACCTCGAAGTAAGCTTAGGTTGTTTGATTTTAAATTTTGACAAAAACAACAAAACCTTAGCTCCAACCTTAAATTCCTTCCTACGGATCCTTTTGTCATGGTAAATCTTGGTCCGTTCCTTGTAAAGCCTAGAATTCTCATATGCACCTAACCGAAGCTCATCAAGCTCATGAAGTTGCAACATCCTAAGTTCACCGGCTTCCATCATATCCAAGTTTAAATTTCTTAACGCCCAATATGCCTTATGCTCAATCTCAATAGGTAAATGACAAGTCTTGCCATAGAGCAACCGGTATGGCGTGGTGCCAATCGGCGTCTTATAAGCCGTCCTAAATGCCCACAAGGCGTCATCCAACTTCTTTGACCAAACCCTAGGGTTATCTCCTACCGTTTTCTCCAGTATTCTCTTCAAAGCCCTATTGGTGTTTTCTACTTGTCCACTAGTTTGTGGATGATAGGAAGTAGAGAAATAATGCACAACACCATATCTTTTCATGACCTTAGCTAATTGATTATTTGCAAAGTGGGTTCCTCGGTCACTAATTAAGGCTCTAGGGCAACCAAATCGGCAAAACAATTGTTTAAGGAAATCAATCACTACCCTAGCATCATTCGTGGGCAAAGCCTTGGCTTCGGCCCACTTAGACACGTAGTCAACGGCAACAAGAATGTATAGGAACTTGTTAGACGGTGGGAATGGTCCCATGAAGTCTATACCCCAAATATCGAAAACCTCACATACCTGAATGCTCTGTTGGGGCATCTCATCCCGCTTAGTGATGTTTCCTTGCCTCTGACAGATGTCACAAGTTTCCACCAAGGTTTGAGCCTCCTTGAAAATGGTGGGCCAGTAGAAACCTGCATCAAACACCTTTTTACCTGTAACTGAAGGACCGTAGTGACCTCCAGTTGGCCCATAGTGGCAAGCATCCAAAATCTCTCTAGTTTCAGCTCCAGCTATACATCTTCTCACCATCCCATCTGCACAAACACGAAATAAGTATGGGCTATCCCAAAAATAGTATTTGGCATCAGAGATGAGCTTCTTCTTCTGTTGATGCGTGAAGTCATTTGGTATCTCACCTGCAACCAAATAGTTAGCAATGTCAGCAAACCAAGGAGCATTATCAGAATTAGATATAAACATTAAACATTCATCAGGGAAGTGATCATTGATCTCCCCATCACGAAGTTCCTCCCGGTGAGGATCTTCCAAACGACTCAAGTGGTCGGCGGCCAAGTTTTCAGCCCCTTTCTTATCCTTGATCTCAATATCAAATTCTTGTAACAACAAGATCCAACGGATAAGCCTGGGTTTAGCATCTTGTTTGGAAAACAAGTACTTTAGGGCTGAATGGTCCGTAAAAACTATGGTCTTACTTAAAACAAGATATGATCTAAATTTATCAAAAGCAAAAACCACGGCAAGCAGCTCTTTCTCAGTTGTGGTGTAATTTTGCTGGGCGGGGTTCAATGTTTTGCTAGCAAAGTATATGGGCTTGAAATGCTTATCGACCCTTTGCCCAAGCACGGCTCCCACAGCAAAATCACTAGCATCACACATCAATTCAAAGGGCAATTCCCAATCCGGCCCGACCATGATAGGTGAATTGGTCAACTTTTCCTTTAGCACCTGAAAAGCACTTAAACACGCATCATCAAATACAAAAGGGACGTCCTTCTCCAACAAGTGGGTCATCGGACGAGTAATCTTAGAAAAGTCTTTAATGAAACGGCGGTAAAAACCGGCATGCCCAAGAAAACTCCTTACCCCTTTCACATTTGAAGGCGGGGGTAATTTGGCTATAACATCAATCTTAGCCCTATCGACCTCTATCCCGGCCTTAGACACTTTGTGACCTAAAACAATACCTTCGGTCACCATGAAGTGACATTTCTCCCAATTCAACACAAGTTGTGCCCTCTCGCACCTTTCCAACATCTTATCTAAGTTATGCAAGCAAGTACGAAATGAGTCCCCAAAAACCGAGAAATCATCCATGAAGACCTCCATGGAGGTTTCAAGCATGTCCTGGAATATAGCAATCATGCACCTTTGAAAGGTGCCCGGGGCATTACATAGACCAAACGGCATTCGCCGATAAGCAAAAGTGCCAAAGGGGCACGTAAAAGTGGTCTTTTCTTGATCCTTTGGATCAATGGGTATTTGAAAGTACCCGGAAAACCCATCAAGGAAACAAAAATATTCATTACCTGCTAATCTCTCCAGCATCTGATCAATAAAGGGTAAAGGAAAGTGATCCTTTCGGGTGGCATCATTTAGCTTACGGTAGTCAATACACACCCGCCAACCCGTTATAGTCCTAGTAGCCAAAAGTTCCCTATTCTCATTCTCTATAACCGTCATACCCCCCTTTTTGGGCACACAATGAACTGGGCTAACCCAAGGACTATCAGCAATAGGGAAAATAATCCCTGCATCTAACAACTTAATAACTTCTTTCTTGACCACTTCTTTCATATTAGGATTTAGCCTCCTTTGTCGCTGGACAACGGGCTTAACATCATCGATAAAATCAATCTTGTGCTGACAAAAGTTAGGACTAATACCTGGAATGTCGGTAGTCTTCCAAGCAAAAGCCCGCTTATGGGCTCGAAGCACGGTCAAAAGAAGTCCTTTCTCGTCACTCGATAAGGAGGACGAGATAACCACTGGTAGAGAAGATTCACCTGCCAAGTAAGCATATTCCAAATGGGCAGGCAATGGCTTAAGCTCCAAATCTGTAGGTGGTACATCAACAGAATTAGGTACCAATGAGCTTCCATCAGCGATAACTCTCTCAAAGCTCTCATCCACTGGAGGTGTCTCCTCCAAGCTAAGTGCCATAACCTCAGCAAACAAAGCATCATCCGAAATTTCTCCAGCTCCTAGATAAGCAATCTCCTCATCTCCCATATCGGTCTCCATCAACTCCTGAAATTCTTGGTCCAAAGCATCATCAATAGCTCCTGAATCCTGAACATCTGAAATAGCAATATTAGGCATAGTAGGAGGGTCATAAGATTTACCTGTACGAGTAGTGATAGCCTTGGCTTCCTCATTACGGGCTTGAGGTGGAGTGTACTTCTGCCCCGAATTATGTCCTTGATTCGGTCCCATGCTAAACTGAGGCTTCGGATTCTGTTGAGTATTGCTAGGTAAGGTACCATGGGGCCTAGAAAGTGCAGCCATCCTACTCTCAAGATCCTTAAAGTTCACACATTGATTCTTCATGTTTATCTCAACCTTGCCATCAATCCTATCCAACCTCTCATGCAATGCTTTCGTGTCATCCCGAATCATCTTAATACTAGTGTTAGTTTCAGCCTGATTACTTACCAATTGTTTCATCATCTCCCTTAACTCGGCATTTGGATCGGCATTAGAAGAAGAAGAAGATCCAGATCCTTGTCCTTGTTGAGTTTGATGTTGTGGCTGACTTTGAAAGTTATCCCTTTGCCATCTATTTCCTGAAAACCGAGAGTTGTTAGTAGGAAAAGAAGAGTTATAAGTAGGATTACCTGAAGTGCGGTTCTGGAAACCGGTATTGCGTTGGTAGCTCCCTTGTTGTTGATTCTGGATGTAACTCACATCTTCGGGTCCCCGATTGGGACACTCATCGGAATAATGCATGTCACCACAATGGTCACATCCATCCGCTACTACCTTTACATCCCGTTCAATGGCCCCAAACCGACTCTCTTGCATAGCAAATCCCTTTTCCATGCGCTCCGATAGCGCTCTAATCTCTCCTATCATCCCCGAATCATGACTAGCCTCAACCTTTGCAACTCTACCTTGGCTAGTGCCTTTCTTTAACCTTCTCTCATTCTTCAAAAATCTATCATCATCCATATTCGCATTGTCCTTTGCCATGGACTCCAAAATTTCAAAACCTTCATTTGGTGTGATCTTGTTGAAACCACCCCCAAAAGCATATCCTAACTCCCGCTTGGACTTCTTATCTAGGCCATCAAAGAAGAGCTCAACATATTGCTCCTTATTCATGTTATGGCCCGGACAATTCCTTAACATCTCCTTGAATCGGATCCATGCATCCACTACATCTTCATCTTCATCTTGAGCAAAAGACCTAATCAAATTTTCCAACTTCCTTTGAGTTCTAAGTGAGTAGAACTCACCAATGAAAGCTTGCTTGAGTTGGTCCCAAGTTGCTATGGAATTTTCCGGGAGATCGTTAAACCAATCAAGAGCATCACCGGTAATGGACATTGGAAATGTCTCAAGTTTTACGGCATTCATTTGATTTTGCCCGTATTGGTATAACCGTGCCAACTTTTCAAACCTTTCCAAATGTTGATATGGGTCCCATTTCCTTTTACCGTCGAATTGTTGCTCCTCAATGCTTTTAAGATGATTACCCTTAAGATTGAAATCATGACCAATGGCTGGAGGTCTTATAGGGCTACCACGGTTGGCAGGAATAGTACGAACCCTCTCGCCATACCGTATATCATTCGGGTCCCTTTCTTCATCTCCCATTGTCTCCTCTAACTTAACTTCAAGATTGAAAAATTCGTCCAAATAGAAACCCTCCTCGTCTGAATCAGGAGTGGGTCTAGCAATAGGTGAGAATGGTGTTGGTGTTGTGTAGTTAAACCTACGTCTTGTTGGTGTTCTCAAAGGACTATTAAGAGGTAAACCAGAAGACCGCAAGTTCATCAACTAGAAGTAGACCTGCAAAACACAACTAACCAAACACGTCAACTGCACCTGTGATAAGATAAGAAAGAAAAACTAAACTATTAAAGCAAGTAACTTCCTCACGCATGAGGAAGGATCAAACCACTAAATTAACAACTAAAACAGCGCACAATCCCCGGCAGCGGCGCCAAAAACTTGATGTGCTAAATCGAGTTTAAAAATTATAAACTAGAAATACCTAAAACTCACTACTACACACTATCGGGCAGTGGACCCGATCGTATGCAATATAGTTAAAAAGTAAGTCCAGGTTCGTTCACAGGGATTGGTTTGAATCAATTGTTTAGTAAAATGGTTTGGAAAAAGGGTGTTGCTTCAAATCTCTCTTTGACTATAACTTTAAAGGACAAAATGCATAAAAGTAAAGGTAAGCCTCAATCAACAATGGTAAAGATCATCCACCTTGACTTCGCTAGACTTCAAACATGATTGCTTTCAATTAAGACCAAATTCATTAAGAGTTGACAAGATAATCGTGAAAGGATAAAATTGCTCGCGTGGTACCACCAACCGCTCACAAATCACCCAAACACCTAAGTTGCTAGTTTAATTACCCAAGCCGGTACCACCAATGCCTAGACAACCTTACCAACAATTAGTTTGCTTGACTATCAAATGACCAATCGTGCCTATGTGAAAATAACGTGGTACCACCAACCGTTACAAAACACTTTGACAAAATTATTCCTTTTATTAAAATGACATTCACTATCATACCATGAACTAGTGATAATTACTCATAGACAAGCAACCGTTGAAAATCACATATGCATTCGACTAGTACCACTAACGAAGAACACACATGCCACCAATATCAAATTAATACAAATAAAGGAATTAGATCATCAAGATCTCGACACAACGATAATTGAAATCAACTTTTTGAATTAAAACATATAGCAATCACATCATTCGTCTAGTTTCATCAAGGTGGACAATTGAAAGACTAGCCACTCATGATTAAATTGAAATTACAATCAAAATCAAGGAAGAACATGATGTACCAATCGTTTGAGGAAAAGAAATTGCAAGACAATAAGGTAGATACGATCTAGATGGGTGCACGTGAATCTTCAACGAATCAGAAGATGATGAAATCTTGAATTGATCCTTGAAGTATTTCCTTTTAGTGCAGCTCCAAGAAAGAGTATTTTATATCCCCCCATGAAATAAGGGTTTGATTTTTTATTTATACTACTCTAATTCTGCAGCAAAAAACCGTCCAAGTCCTCAGCCCCGTGCACTCACTGCGGCGCAGTGATCCCGTGCCTTCACTCACTGCGGCGCAGTGGGGGTTTGTACAAACAATGTCGTGGATTTTGGCTACGGCGCAGTGGACCACGTACATCCCACTGCGGCGCAGTGGGGGTTTGTACAAACAATGCCGTGGATTTTGGCTGCGGCGCAGTGGACCACGTACATCTCCACTGCGGCGCAGTCACATGCTTGGTGTACAACCTTCATCTTTCGATCCCGACACTCGCTATCTCTTCCACTCGAAACGACTCTCGACTTCACAAATGACTTCTGGCCAATAATCATCCGAAATTGCACAAAATGAACGCGTAACCTGTTTAGAACCTGAAAACACTAACAAACACATAAACGCGCCAAATGCACACAAATTCGACTAAAATCTTTTAATAAAATGGCCAAAAACGATGTGGGCGATATGTATAAATTGGTCACATCAATCTCCAACACATGTCGAGTTGCCAGAAGGTGACTTAGCCACCATAAAGGCACTTAAACATGTCCCTCATCTCAAAAAGTAAACTTTCAAGCCCAAAGACTCACCATAAAATCCAATAATTATTTGGGTTCCCTTGAAGTTCCATCCGGCATAATTTGGTACCAACATATGCTTGACTTCATAAAAGCATGCCCAGTGTCAAGTGCCATCTATTCTGATCCCGAAGATATGTATGTCTATCTTCTCCGGGAATTCTGGTGGACATGTGATTATCACGTAAGTATTGGTGCTATTACTGGTACCGTGAAGAAGAAACAGGTACGCATTTCAATCACACCCAAAATTCTTCGCACCGCTCTTGGTCTTCCTGATCAAACAAAGGAGAGACCATTTGTGAATCCAGCAACAATAGAACAATGGAAAGCTTGGCTCCCAACCATTGGGTATGGGGCAGACTTGCCAAACAGCAACCCCCTGAAGAAGCATCTCCCTGGCGTTTGGAGATTATTGTTCGCTCATGTCATCCAGTGTTTGGGTGGCAACTCTGGATCCTTTGATCAGGCTACTGCCTTAAACATGCAAATCATCCATGCTTTGGCCACTGGAAGATTTATTGATTTTGCCTCGGTTATTTTTGAAGACATGAAGGCAAAAGTTCAAGCCATCAACCGCTCATATACTATTCCATTCACCAGGTTCTTCTCTCTCATTTTCAAACAAGAACTGAAGGAAAATATAACCAATTTGGTGCCACTGTCTGCAAACCACCAAGAATTGGTCCTTCAGTATACAAACAGCCTGCTTGTGATCCTGAATTCTTTGACAGCAAGCTTGCTGAACTCACTCCTCCGATGAAAGAGGTACTTTTCTCTTCTTATCCACACCTGTATATAAGAAAACCCTCTGGTGTGGATGCTGGCACTGTAATTATTCAAGAAATCACCAAGGCTGCAAAGAAAGCCAAACAGGCACGATCAAAGTCTTCCAAAACTTCATCTGCTCCATCCTCATCCGCTGCCGATGCTCCAAAAAGAAAGAAGAAAGCAGCAAAAGGTGTGATGATTAAGGGGTTGGAATCCTCTCAGTTGTCTCTCATTGATGAGGAGGAAACCCCTGCTGCTATTGAAAACATAGAGCAGCAACAAACTGAAACAGAAGCTCTTCAATCCCCCACCCCTATCAGCTTCTCTGTAGCTGATAACTCTGAAACACAAGTTGTTGGGGGTGTTACCTTAATTGAAAGTGCTGGGTATGAAGTTACTGAAGGTGATGGCGTTGGTGATCATACTAAAATTATTGAAGGTGCTAGTGTTAATCTTGAAACAGTTGAAACTGCTGGTGGGAGTGTAGAAAGTGTTGAAGGAGATGGTGGAAATACTGAAGCAAATGAAGGTGCTGGTGGTAGTGAAACAGTGATGGAAGATGCTGAAAGAAGCAATGTTGATCTTGGTGATGTGTCTGCTGTTGAAATAGTTGAAGATGATGGTGTTAATGATGAAAGTGATTTTGAGTTGGGTGATTTTGTTGCTGACGATTTTCAGCTTGATTCTTACAGTCATGCTGATGAGAAAGAAGCTAGTGATATGGAAGTTGAGGAAGATGATGTAGATGTGGTACACACTGATGACATGGTCTCTGAAAATGTTACAGTTGCTGAACCAGAAAATGTAGACACTGAAAGTGTATCAGTGGCTTCAATTGCAAGACCAGCAACTCCACCAGTACAACCAGTGAACACCATGCTATCTCTGGGCATGCCTTCCTCCTTCCAAGCTGTTCCTGGTTGTTCTTCTCACTTGCCAATTGAAGTCGAGTCTCTTGCAGTTAAGGATTTGGGTATTTCTTACTCCACCTACTCTGCTGATAGGTTGGAAAGGGTAGAGCATCAATTAAATGATCTCACCAAAGCTGCCAATCTTGCTATTGACTTGAAGGACAAGGAGTCTGATAGGCTGGTTTCCACATTGACCAACTGGTACAACAAACAAAATGAGAATAGCCAAGCTATTAACACGCTGAAAGATAACACATCCTCCATAGCTGATGCTCAAGATAAAATAAATGCCACAACAAAGGTTATCAAACGTGATCATCAGATCATTAAATCTGGTGCCTTGTCACTGATCAGATGCACTAATTCTACCAGCTACTCAGCAAAGAAGGCAGCCTCTACAAGCAAATCTGCTGCCACTAATGTAAAGAAGCTGAGTGATCTCATCTCCCCTTTGACTACTCAAGTCGAAAATAACACTAAGGAAATTCATGCCTTAGAAAAACAAGTGGCTGATCTTCCTATTCCTCAAGCTTCTTTCACTGAGGAGGATCGCCAGAGGCAAGTTAAGCTAGAGAAGGAGGTTGATGAAATCAAAAATCTGTTGGCCCAGCTTGTAAATCAACAATCTAAACAGCCAGCGACTGTGGAAGTTGTTATTAACAATACAACTTCCAAGGGGGAGAAAGTTGACGCTGCTGTTCTAGACTTGGTAGGTAAAGCAGTGAACAACGCCCTTGAGAAGATATATGAAGAATCTGCTGAAGAAGTTATGGAAACTGATGATGCTGCCACTAACACCTCCAAAGCTGATGAAATGGCGATTGTGGCAGTTAGTGAAGAAAAGGAAAGTGAAGTTCCCCTGCTGGTGTTGAGGGGGAGTCTAATGAAAAAGAAATTGCAAGTGTTGAAGTTCCCCCAGCTGGTGTTGAGGGGGAGCAACAGATAGTTAATGCTGATGTACCCCCTGCTGCTGTTGGTGAGGGGCACATTGAAGTCTTTGATGATATAGGGGAGGAGTTTGACCCCAAAGAACTTGAAACAACATGGAAGGCCAGATTTGCTGATGAGATGGCCACTGACAGATCCAAGGAAATGCTTCCAATTTTTCACAAACGCTTCATGGGAAATGCTGAAATTACTCCTCTCTCTGATGATCGTCGAAGACAGCTCACTGAGTCTGGATTCTTCAAGAAACCTCCCACCGCTCTTTCAGCAGAACAAGTGATCGCTACTCCATCTTCTCTTCCTGCTGCTAAACTCTCTATTCAAACCTCAGCAGGCCATCAACATCAAGTGATAGATATACTTGCCTTGACTGCTGATGGAAAAACTCAAGAAGAAGCCATCAAGGAGTTGGATAGGATCAAGGAAAATCAAGAGAATGAAAGAAAGAATCTTGAGTATATCAAGCAGCTACCTCTCCTTGAAAAAGATCAGTTGGATGGTGAGCAAAGGATGCTGCTGAAAACGGGTGGTGCTGAAGCGTTATACAGGCAGAAGCATACAGAAGTTGAGAAGCAACTCAGTGAGAAAAGAGCCAAGTTCGAGGAAGAAAAGGCTAAATGGTTGAAACATATGAAGGAAAGAAAGAGGCCTCAAAAGATTGTTGCTGCTGAAGCCTTCAAAGCTGAAATGGGCCTTAAGACAAACTTGAAAATCCTAAGACAAGGTGCTGACAAGCCAATCAAACTGGAAGGGGTCAAACCAACCACCTTGGGTGCTTCTGAGTGGGTTGAAGTTTACATGCTGGTGAAAGATAAGAAGGCTGCCAGCTATGAACAACTCCAAAATATGCTCAAGGAATATTTTGAGAAGGCCAGGGAGTACGAAACCAAGTTCAAGACTGATTTGCCTATGCTGAGGCAAGTTTTTGGTACTCCAGCAGCTATCTCTTCCTCAGCAGGAAGAAGGAATCAAAGAAAGAGGAAAGAAGAACATCGAACCATAGCTGTTGACCTTCCTCCTATCACTGGTGATGCCTTGCTGAACACCAAAATAAGGGTATTCTTTTTCATACCCGTTTTGGTAAAGAAGACAAAGGCTCATGGATCCAAGTACTTCGAGCCTATGAGAAGTCGACAACCACCATTCTATCACTATCATTGTAAGGCTGTGTTGCCCTAATTCCTCTCCTATATAAAGCAACACAGTCGCATCAGTTTACACTCTGTGTTTGTCACCATTTAAGTGTGTGTCACTTTTTCTCTCTTGTAATTGCTTAAGTTTATAGTGTGTCTAGACTTAGCAATTATTTAGTTCATTTGTATTCTTGTAAGACAAGTTGTAATATCGACCATGTATTCATCGTTTAATCAATGATACATATGATTAGACTTGATTAGATATTTGCATTTGAACTTATTCTTGTTCATGTTCTTTACTTTCTGTTCTTACATTCTTGTCTAGATTAATTATATTATAAGTGTGCAAATCCTGGACTGTCAAACTTAACAGACAGGTCATGTAGCTGTAGGATGTGGGAATTGTCAGGGATCCCATGTCCACATGGTTGTGCTGTCATATTCAAGACTGGAAGATCCCCAGAAGACTATGTGCCAGGTTGGTTTAGAAAACACAAGTACTTTGAAGTTTATAACTACCATATCATGCCAGTGGGAGGGATGAGCACATGGGCAATTAACAATATGGAAAAACCCTTGCCACCACCAGCTAAGAGGATGCCTGGCAGACCTAAGAAAAAAAGAAGAAGAGCAGCCCATGAAATGGGTAGTCAGAGGTCAAAAGCAGTTGGAGGTAACATTAACAGGATTAGCAAAGAGGGAGTGGTGATGACATGTGGAAAGTGTGGTCAGAAAGGACACAACAGGGTTAAATGTGTGAATGAGGAGTTGGAAAGGCCTCCTAAGATGCCAAACAAAGGAGGGAGACCAAGGAAAGTACCAAATGTGGGTCAGACTGAGGGCCAAACTAGTGGGGCAAGGCATACTCATGCATCCAGAGGACAAGCAAGTGTTTCACTAAATGGTCAACAAGTGGCAGAAGCAAGTGTGGAAATTGGGGTTAATTCTAGAGGGAATGCAAGGGCAACTGTTGGAGGTGAGAATGGGTATGAAGCAAGTGTCAATGTAAGTGGTGGTAACATAGATCAAGATAACCCAAGCCCAGTAGTGAGACCAACTGCAGCAGGAGGTGATGAAGAACAATTCTCCACTCCAATACAAACCCAGGAAAGCCAAACTGGAAATCAGAGTTCTCCACCTATTGTGCCAAAATCAAGATGGACCAAATGCAGAGTGTTACAAGATAAAAGCCCAATGAAAGCCACAAGTGCTGGGCCATCTAGGAAATATGCAGACAATGTGGTAATCAACTCACACATTGTTCTAACCAGGGCCAGTGCTGGTCTAGGTGTCACTAGTGTTGGGTATCAGAACTTGAAAACAAAAGGTATAGTTTATTATCATGTTCATGCAATACAAATATCAAGAATGTCCTTTAATTATTAACTCAAAGTAATTGTGTATGTAATTATAGGTCTATATAGGTTTCCAACTTGGTAGGGTGCAGGGCTATGTATTGATCTTGTGACTAATGAATCCTTTATAGGTGGAGCAGATGGTATCCCTGTGCCAATATGGCCTAAAGATGTGCCCATACCTAGTGCTAGTGAAGAACTTGCTAAGAAACAACAAACTTTGGCAGCATTGAGGAAAAAAGCAAGTGATGAGGGAAAGAAGAGGGCTGTTGAAGCAGTCAAGAGAATGATGGAGAGGGATGTACATGGTGTTGTTCAAGCCCCAACAGATTCTGCAAATGAAAGAAGATCCATTGTCATAATGAGTGCACCTCAACTGAACCCTGCAAGTGAAGGAAGGTCTGAAATTGGTCTAAAGCATGCTGCTGGTGGGTCAAATGCAAGTGCTAGTGGAACTGGTTGTGTTATCAGGAAAGCAGGAGGTGCAAACAAGCAAGTTAAAAGCCAACCATTACCAATTAAGAGGAGGGAACCAAGCCAAAGAATATTATCCAAGAAGCTGGGAAAGAAAATTGATGGTCCTGGAAGCACTTATGACTCTGCAGTCTCCATTGAGTGATGAAAGTTGCCCTGGTTATAACATGTCCAAGTTTTTTGATGACAGTGTATGTTGTGTCATGTATGAACACTTTTAGCAAACTTTAACTTATGTACCAGGTGGATTGTATGAACGTATGTATAATTCTAGTAGGTAGGTTGTAGGATTGGTATAAAACTTTGGTAATGTATGATCATAGGATCAGGCTTAATGCCAAACAAATCCAATAGGATGAGGCTGCCTGGCTAATTTTGTAATGTATGATCATAATATATCATCCTTATGACCTTAAACTGTCTTCATCATCAATTTGGTTTTATTTCTTTATCTGCACTTTTCATTCTTTTCCATATACATATTAATTTTGTAGGCAACATATACACATATACTTAATTTTCCATATAATGTGCTAGTTTATAAACCATGAAACCCAAAAGCATTCCCATTGACTTTATTTTCTTTTACAAAACATATACACCAATACAAACACATAAAAACATAATAACTAGTAGCAAAACAAACAACAATTTCTCATATATTTTCATGTTTGAGTTTTTCAGCTTCAATTCTTCCTTAAGCTTCAAGACCTCCAAAGTTTGTTCTCCATCTTCCTCAGACCTTGCAGATATGTCACTGACTGGTTTTCTCCCCATGTTTTGATGCAACTGAAATACCAAGTCTTTGTAGTAATCACTCGGCAGTTCATGATCCAAGAACTTATATACCCCACACTTGTTTCGTGAATCCTTTTGTGGACAAGAGATGAACCTTCTACCTGGGTTTTTGGCTGTCCACGATGTATGTGGGGTTAATTTGTACCCACAGTCGCAATAGCCATAGCAGGAATGATCTTTTGTTCTGATTGAAGAAGAGGAAGACATGGCCGACATGAATTTTTGGGTGGATCGTAATTAAGGAATTGGGATTTCGGGTTCCCTTTTGGAAATATGGTGGTAATTAACGTTTTAGGAATTAGGGTTTTGAGCCTTAAGGTTGTATATGAAAGGGATAAAAAGCCATGTTGGAATTTATAAACATAAAATAATTAAACATAAATTAATTAGAAAACCACTATAAGAACAAATACCGCTACACGGTTTTAGGATATGTTAAGATAGACGGTGTTTTACAAAACATAACCCACAATACTGGATGGATTAGACCTCAACCATTTAACCGGAGATTAGACCTCACCAGATACCTACTGGATGGATCATAGGTGACACGATTAGCTCTCCGGTGTTCTCATCTGTTAAATTATACAACTTAATTCTCACTTGACTTGTTTTAGTTTCAGGAAATAAGGAAATAATAAGAAGGACTAGCTGTGAAGAATGTTGATAAGGAAGGGACTTATGCTGTGAAGTAAAGAAAATAGGAGGGGATATCTGGACTTGTTGCAGCCTATATATACATCAATACCTAGTATCTAGGGATAATAACATTCCCTGAAAAGCTGCCGTTGTTACATCCTTTCAAGCCGTTATGGCTTCATCTCTTTTGTATCGATCATTCAGGGTTTTGTTCCAAAAACTTCTTTTGATTATTTAGTTGTTAGTTCCTAAATAGTTTTATGTTCTAAGTATTATTCTTATTGTATTAGAACCTTTTATCTTCTATTTTAATAAATCAAATCGTTCATTAATCCAATGTTCTTGATTGAATCTGGTACTTGGGTCTAGATTCTTGTTTTAATCTGAACATTTCTTCATGGTATCAGAGCCAGGTTCTTGATTATATTACTTATATTTATTAAAAATTAATTTTATCTATATTTATCTCGATTTGGGGATTTCTCTTTTTAGGGTTCATCCAAAAATCGATTGATTCTATATTGTTTATTATTCCGCATATTATCTACATCTATATATTTATTACCTATATCTATCTTCTTTATCTCGATTCTGTACTGCTCTTTTTAGGGTTTCTTGTACAAATATCGATTGATTCTCATATTTTCTCATTCTTTACTCCATCTTCTTTAAGATTGTGGGTAAGTCTGATTGATTATATTATATCTGCTCGAGTGTGGGTCTCCTCTTTTTTAAAGAGTTGTAGATCTGCCTTTGGAGTGGATTCATCTATCATAGCCTTGATTATTATTAATCATTGCTTGTCCCTTTATGTATTGTTTATGGAATTACTGTTGGCGACCCCACTGTAAGCATTCTCTCCTACCTCTTCTGTAGCAAATTGCTTTGTGCTTGGAGTGCTCTGAGTACAGAGAGTTTGGCCTATAGATTTGGACCCTCTTCTTGGTGTTTATTTGCTTTAATCTGCTTCTTATGTGTGTTATATGCTTAATATGTGTGTGTTGTCCTACTTTGGTTAATTAGCTGTTCTCTTATATTATATCTGTCTGTTTGTAGAAGAGAGGGTTCCAGGTAATACTTGTCTTGGATACTTGAGTATCCCTGAATCTGGTTCCTTGCCTGGCCTGCCCTTTAGGGTTATCTTTCTGTGTGTCTCTTTGTCTTTTTTTTCTCATTTGTTAAAAAGGGTGATCCTAATAATAATGCTGATCCTCTTGGTGATCTTGGAACTTTAATTAGTAAACTTGACTTTGGTGATGAACTATATCTTCATGCTAGTGACACTGTTGGGACACCTTTGATCAATTTTAAACTTAAAGGAACTGAAAATTACAAGGTTTGGGCATGTGCTATGGAACTTGCTCTTGAAACTAAGAATAAAATGGGTTTTATAACTGGTTCTTGTATAAGGTCTGAAGATAATGAGGTTTTGGGTAAACAATGGGACAGGTGTAACTCTGTTGTTCTTACATGGATTCTGGGATGTGTAACTGAAGAACTTTACTTGGGTCAAATTTTTTCTAAAAATGCTAAAACTGTTTGGGATGAGTTGAAAGAGACTTATGATAAAGTTGATGGTTCTATTACTTTTAATATTCATCACAAAATAAACTCTCTCTCACAAGGTGGAAGACCTATCTCTGAATACTATCACAACTTGAACTCTCTCTGGAAACAATTTGATGCTATTGCTAAGCTTCCTACTTGTACTTGTAATGCTGCAAAAGAAATTCAGGATCATCAAAACCTTTTAAAATTAATGCAATTCCTTATGGGTCTTGATGAAGTTTACTTACCTGTAAGAAGCAATCTTTTAACTAGAGATCCTTTGCCAAGTGTCAAAACTGCTTTTGCTATCATATCAAGGGAGGAGTCTCATAGGGGTATACCTTCTAATGGGACTGCCTCCAAACCTCAAACTAGTGCCTTCCTTTCTAAATCTTTTGAGAATGGTAAAAGAAACTTTAATAACAAAAATTTCAATAACAGACACCTTGAGCATAAAAATTTTGAACCTAAAAGAGGTCCAAACACCAATCTTAAGTGTACTGGATGTCACAGATTTGGTCACACTGTTGATAGATGTTATGAAGTTCTTGGTTATCCTTCTGGGTATGGCAGGGATAGAAGGAATGGTTCTCAATCTTTTTATAAGCCTCTGGCCAATAACAATGCCATGCTTTCTGATTCTCTCACCACTGGGTCAAATGTGGCTTCTTCTAGTGGTCCACCATCACCCACTCCCAGTCCCTCTAGTCCTATGTCTCTTACCAGTGATCAGTATGCTAGACTGATGAGTCTTTTGAACATGAGTGAAAAACATCAAAACAAAGGTGCTCATGCCAACATGGCAGGTACTTTCCTCAATTCTAATTATTTCTTTAATTCTAATCTTGATAAGTTTTTTTGTTCCAATGCCACCATTATTAAAAATATGATTGACCTTGGGTGGATTGTTGATTCTGGTGCCAACCAGCACCTTACTTGTAATGATAAAGATCTTATTAATGTTGAAGACATCTCTGGTCTTGGTCTCACTGTTGGGCATCCAAATGGAACCCAGGCCAGAATCTTAAAAATTGGTGACCTTGTTCTTACTGATAAGGTCACTTTATTTGGTGTGCTCTTTGTCCCTGAATACTGTGTTAATTTACTATCTGTGCATTGCTTGGCTAGGGATAGTAAACTGTTCATCTCATTTGATGAGAATAAATGTTATATACAGGACTTGAGGTCAAAGATAATGATTGGGAGTGGTAATGAAACTGGTGGACTTTATGTGTTTCAAAGAAAATTTAGAGGTAATAATCCTATGTGTAATAATGTGAAAATTATGTGTCATTTGTCTAGACATATATGGCATAACAGACTTGGACATCCTGCAGACCCTGTCATGGTCACCCTAAAAAACAAACTTAACTTGGATCTTCAGCAAACTTCATCTCCATGTGAAGTCTGTCATAGAGCCAAGCAGACCAGAGACCCTTTCCCTTTAAGTAAAACCAAAAGTCATGAGCTAGGTGAACTTGTTCATCTAGACTTGTGGGGACCTTACAAGGTCCCAAGTAGGGAAGGGTTTAGGTATTTTTTGACTATTGTTGATGATTACAGCAGGGGTGTTTGGGTGTTTTTGTTAAAACACAAGGATGAAACCTTTGAAAACATTGAGTATTTTCACAATCTTCTTAAAAACCAGTTTGACAAAAATGTGAAAACCTTTAGAAGTGACAATGGCACTGAGTTTGTTAACCAGAAAATGCATTCCTTTCTTAAAATTCATGGTATAACTCATCAGACTTCATGCTCTTACACCCCTCAGCAGAATGGTGTTGTTGAAAGGAAACATAGGCACTTGCTCAATGTGGCAAGAGCTCTTATGTTTCAAGGGGGATTACCTGTTTCTTTTTGGTCTGATTGCATTCTGACTGCCACCTATCTCATTAACAGGTTACCATCTTATGTCTTGTCTGGAAGATCACCCTATGAGCTAATTTTTAAGTCCCAACCTAGTCTCTCCCATTTAAGGGCCTTTGGCTGTTTATGCTTCTCAACCATATTAAATAATAATGATAAGTTTTCAAGTAGGTCTCAAAAGTGTGTTTTTATTGGGTACTCTAATGAGAAAAAAGGCTATAAACTATACTCTCTTGATAACAAAACTATTTTGTATTCAAGAGATGTTAAATTTTATGAAAATGTTTTCCCTTATAAACTACACAATGATTCCAATAGTCTTAATACTAGTGATAACTTCTCTGTTCCTTCTTTTGATTCTGTTTTTCTTGAAAGTGATAACACCAATGGCCCTAGACCCAATGATGAAGGGAGAGTTCTTCATCATACATCCCATGGTGATGGCAGTGATCCTCCTGGTGGTCACACTATGACTGCTGAGGATCCTGGGACTGCAACACCTATGGATGAAAACAACACTTCTGAGGGCAATATTACATCTCAAACTGAACCTACATACAAGCTCAAAGAGGTGATCAACCAGACAACACTGGTCTTAGAAGGTCTTCCAGAAGCCTTAGAACCCCAAGAAACCTTGATGATTTTGTCCTTACTAATAAATTCAAGACCAAAACTAAGCATCCTATATCTAACTTTGTATGCTATTCTAGACTTAATTCTGAAAATGCTTGTTTTGTGTCTAACTTAAATAAATTACATGAACCTTCTTCATACTTAGAGGCTAGCAAAGACCCACTTTGGGTTGATGCTATGAACTCTGAGATGGAAGCTTTGTATAACAATGGGACTTGGGAATTGACTGACCTTCCACCCAATAGAGAACCCATTGGGTGCAAATGGGTGTATAAAATCAAGTATAAATCCACTGGTGAAGTGGATAGATCTTTGATGAGACCTTTTCCCCTGTTGTGAAGATGGTGACCATTAGATGTCTTGTAACTGTGGCTGTTTCTAACCAATGGCCTATATATCAAATGGATATTAATAATGCCTTCTTGTATGGTGACCTTGATGAAGATGTTTACATGGTTCCACCTCCTGGATATCATTCAGGATCTGAACCAAAGGTATGTAAGTTAATTAAATCTTTGTATGGGCTAAAACAAGCCCCCAGGAAGTGGAATGAAAAACTGACAAGTGCTCTAATTGAATATGGGTTTCTTCAGAGCAAAAATGACTAGTCTCTGTTTACTAAAACTAAAGGTAACATCTTTATTTCCCTTCTTGTGTATGTTGATGATATTGTGATTATTGGCAATTGTGATAAAGAAATTGATAATTGCAAACTGTTTCTTAATGACAAGTTTTCTATAAAAGACTTGGGTAAACTGAAATATTTCTTAGGTATAGAGGTGATTGATTGTAATAATGGGATTTGTATGACCCAGTGGAAGTATTGCCTTGACCTAATTTCTGAGTTTGGCCTTTTAGGCTGCAAACCATGTCAGACTCCTGTTGATTCTAGTATTTTACTCTCCTCCAAGGATGATTCTGATAGGCCTCTTGATAATGTTAATGGCTATCAAAAACTTGTTGGGAAATTGATCTATCTCACTCTTACAAGGCCTGATATATCATATGCTGTTCATATTTTGAGTCAATTTATGCATGATCCATATGAGTCTCATTTGAAACTGGCCTTGAGAGTAATAAGATATCTCAAAGGGTCTCCAGGTAAGGGTGTTCTCTTCAAAAGAGACACCAATCTCTCCCTTAAAGCTTATGTTGACTCTGATTGGGCCAAGAAGGCTACTGCCAGGAAAAGCATCACTGGCTTCAATCTTTTCCTTGGTAGTACCCCCATTTCTTGGAAAAGCAAAAAACAGGGCACCATTTCTAGATCATCTGCTGAAGCAGAATTTAGGGCCCTTGCTGCAGTTACTTGTGAAGTCATTTGGGTGCTGAAAATCCTTAGAGACTTTGGCATTCATGACAACACCCCTGTTTCTGTTCTGTGTGATAGCAAGGCTGCAATTACCCTGTTTTTCATGAGAAAACCAAACACTTTGAACTTGACTTATTCTTTACAAGAGAAAAGGTTAACTTGGGTGTCATTAAAATCTTTAAGGTGAATTCAGAGAATAATACTGCTGATATATTCACCAAAGGACTCTCTCAACTGCAACACAAATCAAATTGTGAAAGACTTTGTCTTTTTGACCCTTTCCAGAATTAAGTTGTGGGGGGATGTTAAATTATACAACTTAATTCTCACTTGACTTGTTTTAGTTTCAGGAAATAAGGAAATAATAAGAAGGACTAGCTGTGAAGAATGTTGATAAGGAAGGGACTTATGCTGTGAAGTGAAGAAAATAGGAGGGGATATCTGGACTTGTTGCAGCCTATATATACATCAATACCTAGTATCTAGGGATAATAACATTCCCTGAAAAGCTGCCGTTGTTACATCCTTTCAAGCCGTTATGGCTTCATCTCTTTTGTATCGATCATTCAGGGTTTTGTTCCAAAAACTTCTTTTGATTATTTAGTTGTTAGTTCCTAAATAGTTTTATGTTCTAAGTATTATTCTTATTGTATTAGAACCTTTTATCTTCTATTTTAATAAATCAAATCGTTCATTAATCCAATGTTCTTGATTGAATCTGGTACTTGGGTCTAGATTCTTGTTTTAATCTGAACATTTCTTCATGGTATCAAAGCCAGGCTCTTGATTATATCATTTCTTATTTATTAAAAATTAATTTTATCTATATTTATCTCGATTTGGGGATTTCTCTTTTTAGGGTTCATCCAAAAATCGATTGATTCTATATTGTTTATTATTCCGCATATTATCTACATCTATATATTTATTACCTATATCTATCTTCTTTATCTCGATTCTGTACTGCTCTTTTTAGGGTTTCTTGTACAAATATCGATTGATTCTCATATTTTCTCATTCTTTACTCCATCTTCTTTAAGATTGTGGGTAAGTCTGATTGATTATATTATATCTGCTCGAGTGTGGGTCTCCTCTTTTTAAAGAGTTGTAGATCTGCCTTTGGAGTGGATTCATCTATCATAGCCTTGATTATTATTAATCATTGCTTGTCCCTTTATGTATTGTTTATGGAATTACTGTTGGCGACCCCACTGTAAGCATTCTCTCCTACCTCTTCTGTAGCAAATTGCTTTGTGCTTGGAGTGCTCTGAGTACAGAGAGTTTGGCCTATAGATTTGGACCCTCTTCTTGGTGTTTATTTGCTTTAATCTGCTTCTTATGTGTGTTATATGCTTAATATGTGTGTGTTGTCCTACTTTGGTTAATTAGATGTTCTCTTATATTATATCTGTCTGTTTGTAGAAGAGAGGGTTCCAGGTAATACTTGTCTTGGATACTTGAGTATCCCTGAATCTGGTTCCTTGCCTGGCCTGCCCTTTAGGGTTATCTTTCTGTGTGTCTCTTTGTCTTTTTTTTTTCTCATTTGTTAAAAAGGGTGATCCTAATAATAATGCTGATCCTCTTGGTGATCTTGGAACTTTAATTAGTAAACTTGACTTTGGTGATGAACTATATCTTCATGCTAGTGACACTGTTGGGACACCTTTGATCAATTTTAAACTTAAAGGAACTGAAAATTACAAGGTTTGGGCATGTGCTATGGAACTTGCTCTTGAAACTAAGAATAAAATGGGTTTTATAACTGGTTCTTGTATAAGGTCTGAAGATAATGAGGTTTTGGGTAAACAATGGGACAGGTGTAACTCTGTTGTTCTTACATGGATTCTGGGATGTGTAACTGAAGAACTTTACTTGGGTCAATTTTTTTCTAAAAATGCTAAAACTGTTTGGGATGAGTTGAAAGAGACTTATGATAAAGTTGATGGTTCTATTACTTTTAATATTCATCACAAAATAAACTCTCTCTCACAAGGTGGAAGACCTATCTCTGAATACTATCACAACTTGAACTCTCTCTGGAAACAATTTGATGCTATTGCTAAGCTTCCTACTTGTACTTGTAATGCTGCAAAAGAAATTCAGGATCATCAAAACCTTTTAAAATTAATGCAATTCCTTATGGGTCTTGATGAAGTTTACTTACCTGTAAGAAGCAATCTTTTAACTAGAGATCCTTTGCCAAGTGTCAAAACTGCTTTTGCTATCATATCAAGGGAGGAGTCTCATAGGGGTATACCTTCTAATGGGACTGCCTCCAAACCTCAAACTAGTGCCTTCCTTTCTAAATCTTTTGAGAATGGTAAAAGAAACTTTAATAACAAAAATTTCAATAACAGACACCTTGAGCATAAAAATTTTGAACCTAAAAGAGGTCCAAACACCAATCTTAAGTGTACTGGATGTCACAGATTTGGTCACACTGTTGATAGATGTTATGAAGTTCTTGGTTATCCTTCTGGGTATGGCAGGGATAGAAGGAATGGTTCTCAATCTTTTTATAAGCCTCTGGCCAATAACAATGCCATGCTTTCTGATTCTCTCACCACTGGGTCAAATGTGGCTTCTTCTAGTGGTCCACCATCACCCACTCCCAGTCCCTCTAGTCCTATGTCTCTTACCAGTGATCAGTATGCTAGACTGATGAGTCTTTTGAACATGAGTGAAAAACATCAAAACAAAGGTGCTCATGCCAACATGGCAGGTACTTTCCTCAATTCTAATTATTTCTTTAATTCTAATCTTGATAAGTTTTTTTGTTCCAATGCCACCATTATTAAAAATATGATTGACCTTGGGTGGATTGTTGATTCTGGTGCCAACCAGCACCTTACTTGTAATGATAAAGATCTTATTAATGTTGAAGACATCTCTGGTCTTGGTCTCACTGTTGGGCATCCAAATGGAACCCAGGCCAGAATCTTAAAAATTGGTGACCTTGTTCTTACTGATAAGGTCACTTTATTTGGTGTGCTCTTTGTCCCTGAATACTGTGTTAATTTACTATCTGTGCATTGCTTGGCTAGGGATAGTAAACTGTTCATCTCATTTGATGAGAATAAATGTTATATACAGGACTTGAGGTCAAAGATAATGATTGGGAGTGGTAATGAAACTGGTGGACTTTATGTGTTTCAAAGAAAATTTAGAGGTAATAATCCTATGTGTAATAATGTGAAAATTATGTGTCATTTGTCTAGACATATATGGCATAACAAACTTGGACATCCTGCAGACCCTGTCATGGTCACCCTAAAAAACAAACTTAACTTGGATCTTCAGCAAACTTCATCTCCATGTGAAGTCTGTCATAGAGCCAAGCAGACCAGAGACCCTTTCCCTTTAAGTAAAACCAAAAGTCATGAGCTAGGTGAACTTGTTCATCTAGACTTGTGGGGACCTTACAAGGTCCCAAGTAGAGAAGGGTTTATGTATTTTTTGACTTTTGTTGATGATTACAGCAGGGGTGTTTGGGTGTTTTTGTTAAAACACAAGAATGAAACCTTTGAAAACATTGAGTATTTTCACAATCTTCTTAAAAACCAGTTTGACAAAAATGTGAAAACCTTTAGAAGTGACAATGGCACTGAGTTTGTTAACCAGAAAATGCATTCCTTTCTTAAAATTCATGGTATAACTCATCAGACTTCATGCTCTTACACCCCTCAGCAGAATGGTGTTGTTGAAAGGAAACATAGGCACTTGCTCAATGTGGCAAGAGCTCTTATGTTTCAAGGGGGATTACCTGTTTCTTTTTGGTCTGATTGCATTCTGACTGCCACCTATCTCATTAACAGGTTACCATCTTATGTCTTGTCTGGAAGATCACCCTATGAGCTAATTTTTAAGTCCCAACCTAGTCTCTCCCATTTAAGGGCCTTTGGCTGTTTATGCTTCTCAACCATATTAAATAATAATGATAAGTTTTCAAGTAGGTCTCAAAAGTGTGTTTTTATTGGGTACTCTAATGAGAAAAAAGGCTATAAACTATACTCTCTTGATAACAAAACTATTTTGTATTCAAGAGATGTTAAATTTTATGAAAATGTTTTCCCTTATAAACTACACAATGATTCCAATAGTCTTAATACTAGTGATAACTTCTCTGTTCCTTCTTTTGATTTTGTTTTTCTTGAAAGTGATAACACCAATGGCCCTAGACCCAATGATGAAGGGAGAGTTCTTCATCATACATCCCATGGTGATGGCAGTGATCCTCCTGGTGGTCACACTATGACTGCTGAGGATCCTGGGACTGCAACACCTATGGATGAAAACAACACTTCTGAGGGCAATATTACATCTCAAACTGAACCTACTATACAAGCTCAAAGAAGTGATCAACCAGACAACACTGGTCTTAGAAGGTCTTCCAGAAGCCTTAGAACCCCAAGAAACCTTGATGATTTTGTCCTTACTAATAAAATCAAGACCAAAACTAAGCATCCTATATCTAACTTTGTATGCTATTCTAGACTTAATTCTGAAAATGCTTGTTTTGTGTCTAACTTAAATAAATTACATGAACCTTCTTCATACTTAGAGGCTAGCAAAGACCCACTTTGGGTTGATGCTATGAACTCTGAGATGGAAGCTTTGTATAACAATGGGACTTGGGAATTGACTGACCTTCCACCCAATAGAGAACCCATTGGGTGCAAATGGGTGTATAAAATCAAGTATAAATCCACTGGTGAAGTGGATAGATCGTTGATGAGACCTTTTTCCCCTTGTAGTATCCAAGATGGTGACCATTAGATGTCTTGTAACTGTGGTCTGGTTTCGTACAACACCCATAGGCCCTATATCGCAAATAGAGGGAGGAATATGGGTGCTAGCGGCGTGTTGTATGGTGACCTTGATGAAGATGTTTACATGGTTCCACCTCCTGGATATCATTCAGGATCTGAACCAAAGGTATGTAAGTTAATTAAATCTTTGTATGGGCTAAAACAAGCCCCCAGGAAGTGGAATGAAAAACTGACAAGTGCTCTAATTGAATATGGGTTTCTTCAGAGCAAAAATGACTAGTCTCTGTTTACTAAAACTAAAGGTAACATCTTTATTTCCCTTCTTGTGTATGTTGATGATATTGTGATTATTGGCAATTGTGATAAAGAAATTGATAATTGCAAACTGTTTCTTAATGACAAGTTTTCTATAAAAGACTTGGGTAAACTGAAATATTTCTTAGGTATAGAGATGATTGATTGTAATAATGGGATTTGTATGACCCAGTGGAAGTATTGCCTTGACCTAATTTCTGAGTTTGGCCTTTTAGGCTGCAAACCATGTCAGACTCCTGTTGATTCTAGTATTTTACTCTCCTCCAAGGATGATTCTGATAGGCCTCTTGATAATGTTAATGGCTATCAAAAACTTGTTGGGAAATTGATCTATCTCACTCTTACAAGTCCTGATATATCATATGCTGTTCATATTTTGAGTCAATTTATGCATGATCCATATGAGTCTCATTTGAAACTGGCCTTGAGAGTAATAAGATATCTCAAAGGGTCTCCAGGTAAGGGTGTTCTCTTCAAAAGAGACACCAATCTCTCCCTTAAAGCTTATGTTGACTCTGATTGGGCCAAGAAGGCTACTGCCAGGAAAAGCATCACTGGCTTCAATCTTTTCCTTGGTAGTACCCCCATTTCTTGGAAAAGCAAAAAACAGGGCACCATTTCTAGATCATCTGCTGAAGCAGAATTTAGGGCCCTTGCTGCAGTTACTTGTGAAGTCATTTGGGTGCTGAAAATCCTTAGAGACTTTGGCATTCATGACAACACCCCTGTTCCTGTTCTGTGTGATAGCAAGGCTGCAATTCCAACCCTGTTTTTCATGAGAAAACCAAACACTTTGAACTTGACTTATTCTTTACAAGAGAAAAGGTTAACTTGGGTGTCATTAAAATCTTTAAGGTGAATTCAGAGAATAATACTGCTGATATATTCACCAAAGGACTCTCTCAACTGCAACACAAATCAAATTGTGAAAGACTTTGTCTTTTTGACCCTTTCCAGAATTAAGTTGTGGGGGGATGTTAAATTATACAACTTAATTCTCACTTGACTTGTTTTAGTTTCAGGAAATAAGGAAATAATAAGAAGGACTAGCTGTGAAGAATGTTGATAAGGAAGGGACTTATGCTGTGAAGTAAAGAAAATAGGAGGGGATATCTGGACTTGTTGCAGCCTATATATACATCAATACCTAGTATCTAGGGATAATAACATTCCCTGAAAAGCTGCCGTTGTTACATCCTTTCAAGCCGTTATGGCTTCATCTCTTTTGTATCGATCATTCAGGGTTTTGTTCCAAAAACTTCTTTTGATTATTTAGTTGTTAGTTCCTAAATAGTTTTATGTTCTAAGTATTATTCTTATTGTATTAGAACCTTTTATCTTCTATTTTAATAAATCAAATCGTTCATTAATCCAATGTTCTTGATTGAATCTGGTACTTGGGTCTAGATTCTTGTTTTAATCTGAACATTTCTTCACCGGCTGTTCATGCCACCACCACCAGCGATCGAGGTATGACCTTATCACAACTTTACATATCTTTCGTTACTACCTAATTAATTAAGTTGACCCAATGATGATATTATTAATTAGATTAAAAAGTCCCTTTGATGATACTTAATATAAGTGCAGAAACAATATGATGTTATGATATCTTAGAGGGTTAGTTATTTGTAATTATTGGTGTCAGCTAAATGAAAATAGATACTAATAGGCTATTTATATATATATATGCTTTTTATATCATGTTTGTATAGATACATATAAGTACGTAGGCCAGAACCATTAGTCATGTTCTCGTGTTATTTAGTCATGCTTTCTATATTTCAATCATTTTAGCCTGCTAGCTTGGATTGCATATCACATTTAAATCGAAACAATATAGCTCTCTAATATGTCGATAATGTGTTTTATTTTCCCCTTCTTAATGTAGATTGTGCAAGAAGATGAAAATTAACGAAGAACCGGAGTCATGGGTGTTTGATCATCAAGAAAGCCTTTTATGTTAAATCTTAATTTTTGATCTTGGGATTTATATATATAGGCTGGGTGATAGATGGTTGTCTAATTAATACATTTTGGTATGCCTCTGATGGCTCTTAATTAGTTGTTGCTAGTATGTTTTTGTGCACTCTTTCTTTGTAGACAAAACCATCTCGCTGATATGCCGGCCAATCCTTTAATTAGACTTTGGGCAGCCTTGATTCAATATATATCATGTAACTTTTCACTCGTTTTAACTCTTGATTTTGATTGAAAGACGTGAACTTAGGATGACTTGTTTTATCATTTACTTATTTCAATTTCAAATTTGGTTGCAACAAACAATGGTGACATTGGTATATATGATATATCATTTGTTAGGATGCCTATTGCTGTTATCTAACAGTACGTACTCTTATAAGACGGAATGTTGTGCTTTATATATTAGCTAGGTTTAAGAATCCATATTAGGACATCTTTAAGCATGTATAGTATCAGGACATCCCCCAAACCATCCTATATATATATTGTGATACATATAGTAGCTAGCATGCCATTTAGTTGTACGTATTAGACCTTCTACGGGGCTATTTTTTGGTTTCGCAATATTGAAAATTGTTAGGATGCTTAAAAGCTTCGTAGAACTTCATGGAAAGACTAATTTTTTGGTTTCTCTTTGTTTGGTGTTTTATGAAGCTTATTGAGCACTATGAATAAATTCTTTGTACGTACATGCTCCTTTAAGCTGTGTCTTGAATATTGATTGATGATTGATTGTTGGTGTGTCACAAGTATATGAGTTTCTTAACGACTGCCAAATACTAACTTATACCTTATCGGAAATTAATTAAGAACAATAGATAATTGACGAAATAAATTTGCAAATTACCAATTCACAAAGGTCTATCAATAAATTATTAATTACACAAAACTACTAGCTAGACAATCTGATCCAGATTTTCTGATTATCATCAAGATTATCATAATCAAGGTATCTGCTTAACTACTGATTTGAGAGAGATGAGACTGAATGAAATGAATCTCAAAAGAGTCCAAGAGATATCTATATATTTTGATCGATCTTCATGCTCAACATTTTCAGAATGTACCCATAAATAAAGCCATAACTCATTGAGTTATTTGAACTACAACTCCAATTCTCTATCTGATCCCCAGCTAGCTGTACACGTACTTTTCCCCCCTTGATCGACCTTTTGATCTTCACTTTAACTTGTACCGAATGAGATACGTTGATCTATTAGACCAATTCCTAAACCCAGCGCATCAAGACCAACAATCAACATCGTACGTGTCACCAAGCCCCTTAATTATTTCAGCATTATTGAACTTATCCTTTTTCAGTCTTCGAATATGGTAGCTTGACTTAAACTTTGTGGAAGACATATTCATTTCAAGTATTGTTTTAATTCGGTATCAGATTAAGTATATATATATTCACTTCAAGTTTGTTTCTAAAACTTCTCGTTCGAGGTTAACAACTTTTATTAATAGTAATTGGTTAAGTTGTTCTTTATGAATTAAGTTTTGCTTCCACAACCAACTATCTTGCGAGCACTACTGTTTAATTGCTATATATCATGAAATTACATAAAGAAACATTTGGAGAAGAAGCTTGCTAATTAACCGAACTTGACAGAATTAATATTCATTAAACAAATAATGATATCTACCGCCCAACGTCGATATCACTTATCGGTACTTAGTTCCTTACAACTTCACACTGATAATCGCTATCACTTACTGCTAAATAATAGGGATCATGGTGTGACATCCGTACTTTTCTGTCTTCCGTTTTGCCCTCGTTTATGCACCAAAATTTGTAAAGGTCGTTCATTCTTATTGTCACGACGACTCGCGAATTTTGGTTATTGTATAATCTTTAAAGTCTACAGAAATGCCAACTGATCAAATGAAAATAATTACATGGTTCAATGTTTGTTGGAATCTATATAAATATATAATAATGTAAAGTTACTCAATGAACATCCCGAATTAGTGTCTTAATTTCGATCGAAGTAATTCACTGAATTAAAAACCGAAAATAAACAACACCATGTAACGTTAATCAATGAATGCTTTCGGTTAGAACATTCGCCCATCCCGCGCTCTATATTCATGTGTTTTGATGATTTCTTTTTCATGTGATTCTAACAACCTGTCTTGAAGCTGTGATTATCGTCAACGTTGAATTCCGAATGGATTTTTTGTTTTTTGTGATGCATCACAGGAATAAAGGTTATCAAATCAAAACCAGAGATTTCTTGTTTTTGTGATGCATCACAGGAATAAAGGTTATCAAATCAAAACCAGAAACAACTGCTATACGAGGAAGACACGCTGAGGAGGG
>CM067167.1:298418404-298420904 GCA_034093135.1 Erigeron breviscapus | reverse complement strand
TAGCTTCTTCTAGCTTTTTAGCCTTTCTTTCTTCGAATGTAGGTTCACCTCTGGCCTCTAAACAATAGATAAATGACAAGGTGCAAAAAATCAGCAGAGGCAACCAAGACAACAATATAAATAATGATATGTTGGAAATTTTATGTATTTTGTTATTTAATATGTTTAAATAATATAACATAAAATATACAAGTGAATAGATATGTTAAAATAAAGTTGAAAGTGTGTTTAACTAATGTGGGTTTGTCCCACATTGGTAGAAGTATAAACATTAAGTGTGTTTATAAGGAGGAGTGTTGGAGGAATAATAATTCCTTATAAGGGGCTACACCCCAAGTAGGCAAGGAGGGTGCGAAGCACCCGACGCGCCCGCGCCCGTGCCCTGGGAAACTGACGGGTTCACTTGGGTGGCCCGAAATCAGTTTTAAGGGACCTTGGTTTAACCATATCCTCAGCCTGTTTTGCCTTCTTCTTTCTGTTTTATGTTTCTGTTTCATTTATTTTCTTGTATTGATTAGTTAGTAGTTAATTTACTTGTAATTTTTCCTGTTGTAATTCGAATGTATATCAATAAAATGTTATTTTCTTGAATGGTGTTCTTACAATCTTAAAACTGATTCTGCTTCTTCACCATTCTATTAATTCGAATTACAAAACTGTTTTCTTAAAAATTTTGTTATAATTTACTTTTCTGTAAAGTTACTTCTTTAGTTTATTTTATGTTCATAAGAAGTTTTTTAGTAAAACTTTGCCTATTTCATTTCAGAAATGGCTACTGATATGAACTTCTCAACAAATGGAACTTCTGCTTCTACCACCACCAACACTGTTGGTGCTTCTGTTTCTCAATCCGTAGGACATACTGTCTCTACTAACATGGGACCTTTGGTGGGTACCCAAGCTGCCCAAATTGTGGCCAACCATGCTGAAAAACCAGAAAAATTTTCTGGTTCGCACTTTAAAAGATGGCAACCAAAGATGTTGTTTTATCTCACTACTGTGAATCTTGCGAGATTCTTGTATGAAACAGCCCCTGAAATTCCTGAAGGGTGTACTGATGTTCAAGTAGTGAGTGCTGTTGATGCTTGGAAGCATTCTGAATATCTCTGCCGAAACTATGTGTTGAATGGCCTTGTTGATTCACTATATAATGTGTATTGTAAGATAACCACAGCCAAAGAACTCTGGGAATCTTTGGATAAGAAATACAAAACCGAAGATGCCGGAACTAAGAAGTTCATTGTGGCAAGATTCCTAGAGTTCAAGATGGTTGATTCAAAAACTGTTGTGTCTCAGGTTGAAGAATTACAAATCATTATTAGTGAGATTCTATCAGAAGGAATGGTTCTTGGTGAAACATTCCAAGTTGCTTCCATAATCGAAAAGTTGCCCCCAAGTTGGTTGGATTTCAAGAATTACCTTAAGCATAAGCGAAAGCAAATGACCGTTGAAGAACTTGTTGTTCGTCTTTGAATTGAGGAAGACAATAGAGTTGCTCAAAATGGTGGTCATGTTGAAGGACTTGCTAAGGCCAACTTTGTTGAGCATGGCCAAAGTTCCAAAGGAAAAGGTAATTTCAAGGGTAAAGGGAAACGTCCTGATAAGAAGAACAAGGGAAAAAGGGTGGATTTGAGCCCTAAAAGTTATGGTGTGAAGAAGAAAGTTGCTATGTTCAAAGGGAAGTGTTATAATTGCGGTGAATCTGGTCACCGAGCTGATCAATGCAAGAATCCAAGGAAGGAAAGGGCAAACATGGTCGATGATGACATGCCTCTTGTTGCTTATGATTTCTGATCTCACTGCTAAGTTGGAAGAGGTCAATCTTACCACCGATGGGATCAAAGGATGGTGGGTTGATACGGGTGCAACCCGTCATGTGTGTCAGGATAAGACTATGTTTCATACTTTGAAAGAAGCATCCGGTGAAGATAAGTTGTATATGGGAAATGCCGCTACTTCCGAGATCAAGGGTGAAGGCGATGTGATCCTCAAGTGGACTTCGGGGAGAGAGCTCACTTTGAGCAATGTGTTGTATGTGCCCGAATTGCGCAAAAGTCTTGTGTCGGGATGGTTGCTCAACAAGAATGGGTTTCGTTTAGTGTTTGAAAGTGATAAGTTTGTGTTAACTAAACGTGGTTTGTATGTTGGTAAGGGTTATGCCCTTAATGGTATGTTTAAACTTAATGTAATTGCCATGAAGAAAATGAATGAAAATGCTTCTACTCCCGCTTACTTGATTGAGTCTTCTAATGTTTGGCATGCTCGACTTGGTCATGTGAATTTCAATTCAATGCGTCGTTTAATTAAGTTAAACTATATACCATTTTTTACCATTGAATCTAAATATAAATGTCCAACTTGTGTTGAATCAAAACAAACCACGAAATCTTTCAAATCAATTGAACGAAACACCGAGCCACTTGATTTAATCCATACCTGTAACACCCCAAGCTAGGCTCAGAATATTACTGAAAAGATATAGCGTATGCATGGAATTATC
>CM067167.1:298398647-298417404 GCA_034093135.1 Erigeron breviscapus | reverse complement strand
CCTGTCTCCCCCTGAGTCTCAACACCTTTTCCTGTGTCAGAAACTGGGCGAGAATCCCACGCAACTTTGTCTCTTATTCCAAGGAGACGTGACCACTCACTTCCGTCAGAGGACCATTAAACTCTTTGTATTGCCACCAAACTTTCGGTGTCTAGTCTTGGCTTTTAACCCAATCACACGTCAACATATAAAATTTACTACACCTCGTATCATAATAGGTCGTATCACACTTCAGGCGGCATCCAAATGAGCATGTCACAACGGTTCATAAACTTCCTCAAGTACAACTTTTGGTCATTTCGTTCTCGGATACCGAAATCTTACTTTTAGACTTATAGTTCCACGCTGGTTATTTATGAATTTTCAGAATCCACTCACATAATACCAACATCTTCATCTCTAGAAACATCACCTTTGACTGACTCATTGTAGACAAGTGCTTACCATAACCTTATAGTCATGGAATTAAACATTAAATGGAACCTTGTTCCTTTCAATTCTACGCGTCATCTTCTACTTTAACTTTTACTCACTTTGGGCGAATTTAGAATTAGGCCTCTACTTGTAGAAAATCGTAGTAACATTCCTTACACAGCATGATGTTCTTCATTATACTTAGAATAGATAATAATGTCATCACCGAACGTAATGACTGAACGGTCTAGAGAACTTTAAACTTTATCCCTTAAGTTCACGACATGGTAAGGACCATTCGTTACCATGCAGGTACTTCAAGAAACTCAATAGGGTCATAATGAGCGTATGATTAACCTAAGCAGGACTTTCATCATCAACTTCATCATATGGTAGTACAATTTGTAAATCTATCTTATAGAAAGAAATACATCCCACAATCGAAAACATTGACTTCTTCCTATAAGTGAGAACAAAATGAAAGGTGTCTTTGAATAAAAGTAACACTCGTCACACGTCAATAGAAGGTTCAACCTCACGATCGCAACGAAACCGAGAACATTAATAGAACATCTCGAAACTACGGGTGGCCTCGACTTTTGAAGTATAATCTTTGCCTTACATAAGTAGATCACATAGGCGAGAAACATGATCAATTCGGAACCGAATGCTCCTGAAAACTTCTACTTCTTGTGATTTAAGTATCCATAGTTAACTCCGTCATCCAACCTCTTAACTTTTCATAAGGGAAAACTCTTTATCTTGAGAAGCAGTCAGACATAAGATTTTGTACTCATATAGGATATCAACATCACCTTCATGTCACACGGCGAAGGCAATATGCGATAGAACTGCTAGAAAGGTTCATGTGTTAGTTCTCCATACCTTCATGCAATATAAGGAAGAATCTCCACCTGTAGATACTCGTTCCAATCGTCATCTAACATCCCGTAACGAAACCTAAACTTAAACGAGTCATAAATCCAAAACAGACCAAAATATGCACCGCATGGATGGTGCATGCGCCTCCTAACTCGAGCATTTCTGAACAGCAACTTCCATGTGTTTGCACATGCCCCGCATAAACTAAAAAACTCAGAATATGCGCCACATACCATCTATGACCAGGAAAGATAATTTCAAATAAAATCTAAGCGTCTTCCTTACACCCTGGCATAACTTTAAGACTTCGCAGCTCGAAGAAAATCTCACACCATAACATGGTGTTCAGAGAATGGAAGAGCTTCATGGTTAAAAGGTTCATCATCCATAGCGTTATCTTCTTTACTTGCTTCAGCTTCATCATTCTTTAACCCATAGATACACGTCTACTCTTCACGTGGTTAATTATGCCACCAACCAGTGATTCCATCATTCCCATCTTCACTCCATTCAGATCAGCACAGACACAGTCTCACAAACACACACATGTTGCGATACATTTACAATTACGTTGGCGACCGGAATTGTAACTGTATCCTTCCATACATGTGCCCGGTAACCCTTCTATGCCTCACCTACTTATAACCTTCAAAAATCCAGCATCAACTCCACTCATCAACTTCAAGTCCATGTCCTTTAAACTAGTAGACTTAACAACATTGACTACTAATCATTTCACTCCTCACTTATCTCAAAACATCATTTAACTTCATGTACAACATAATCCTCATAAACATTTAATAAGGCTATCACTTTCCATCGATCTTCTCACATTTCAACACACTTGAGGCATCAACATCATTATAGTTGTAACACGGTGTTTACTCTCGACACATAAAGATTCACTACATATAAATCTCTCCAACTTCATTACTTTGTACACCGGTCAACACAAGCATGGACATACAAACACGCTCGCGTCGTGATACCCTTGCAATTATGTTCCGGACCATAATTATAATTGTATCCTTTCACATGCGTGTTCGTTACCACCATTGTGTATCACCTTCTTTTCACCAATTCCATTCATCTAATCCTCCAACTTCTGTCCATCTCAACAACTTCTCACATAATATAAGGCAAAAGTTTATTAAATTCAGTTAGAGGAATAGAAGATCACCTCGAGGACCGTCTATCGTAACAATAGAATAACTTAGCGACGGAGAAGCGAGAAACGGAAGAATAAAAGGCTAAAACACATATTCACATATCAATAAACAATCATCATATAGCCTTATTCCTACACTCTCACTCATCCCAACCCGTCCTAAGGCATTTCATCTCAAAGGCTAAGCATACCTACTTAAGCCTAACCTGATCTCTATCGGTTTAAGTCCAATCCCTATGGCATACCTATAGTCATTGGTTCACTTAAACCATTTCTCTGATACCAACTTGTAACACCCTTCGTTTAAAAATACGGGTTTCCAAAAATTTTCGCCTAACGACGTTAAAATAGAGCGGAAGAAACTTTAAAAGTCCAAACCAATTAATATCTGTTTGGTTTCCTTATTCATTGGTGTTACTTATTCGTACCATCAAAACAAGTCTAAATAGAAACCCGTCGGCTGCCCAACATAAAACAACCGACTGCATAACATGCAAACTTCATAAAAGACAAACATAAACAATTGTCTATAAAAGTTCAGCATCTATGGGTAGCTAAGGTCAACAGCAAGCTATCAACCCATTCCTCGCTCTTCTTCATCAACTATCTCAGCTACGCTAAACATGAGGGAGCAACACATTTCAAAAGACAAGTGTTAGCTAACGAATTAGCTAAGTAAGATAACACTTAAGTTATAAAACATTTGTCCATTTCAAACTATATGGATTTATATACTTCATTAAGGCACAACACACATCAAACATACTACGTCATCAACATAACATATTAGGATGAACCACCCTAAATGTGCCTATCCTGCTTTACTTCATTACACACATATAACCACATAACTGCTTTCAATATTTAACTACTTTTCTACGTTTTAACTGCTTTACTACGTTTTAACTGCTTTACTACATTTTAACTGCGTCAATGTGTAACATAAGTTACACCCGACTAGATGACAACCATTCAGTTGAACATCAAACGTCGTTAAGGAATGGCAAGCCAATCCCGGAGTAATCCGTATGTACAAGACAAATGAGGGCGGGTCAGACCCCTCGTATTACTCAACTGCATCTCAATGACCATGTTGCTAGGTGCCACCCAAGCAAACTACGCCAACGCACTTAGCCGGGCTAGGGCAAGTACGGGTTAAGCTTAACACTTTCCTGCATCAAAGTTTTACGAGCTCGAAACTGCATCATTTAGTTTAGGTGACTACATTACCTAAACATTTACTACGTTAACTGCTTTTACGTTTTGGGCCCTTAAACGTGCACATGTCATGGCAACTTAACAAGTCTAGTGAACTAGATGAGCAAGCCATATAATCATGCACAAAACAACACATGCTACATATACTACATCTCAATGCATCACAAGATACTACATATCACTTCATAACATAACGCTACATTATACTTCATATCATAACATACACTACATTATACTTCATATCATAACATACACTACATTATACTTCATTTGGGACTGCATTTCAGGTCTCAATGGTCAACTACATAACCCATATCACCTCCCGTGTAACCCCGAATACCCACAAACAATTCAAGATATAAGTTGGGAAGTTATTATTTGAAACCATCTTTTGTTGAACCCTCAACGTGTCAAAGTAGTGTATCTTACCTCAAAGAAGCGCACGACAAATGATAACTACGTTACCGTGCAAAGCAAGTATTCCTGACCTCCTATAATCATTAAGCGAACATTAGACAAGCTAATACTCACATCATTAAGGTCATAACTCAGATCTAAACACCTATAAACATGACCCATGACAATGCTTTATGCATTGGAGGTTTGATTAATACATTAGGACTCATAGAATCCGACGAAACTCGAGCTTCACTCACTAATTCAACCTTTCAGGAACTTTACATCAAGATCATCTTTTAAAAGCATTACCATTAGAAAATAGACTCTCTCACGATTCCGTGGATAACTTATTTGTCAAAAACGGAGTTACGGTTCAAAAGTTATGGCCATTTGAAAATTCAGTCGCTGTTGCGCCGCAATGACTCATTGAGCCGCAACTTATCTCTCTGAAATCCAATTGCGCCGCAACTATGTAGTTGCGCCGCAACTGGCTACGAACCAGCACAACAATCATCTTTTAACCTCCAAAACTTAACCAAACTCAACCCAAACGACCCCAAACCTTATGAACAACCTTTGAACCTTAAAATCCACCATATTAAGACCATAATGATGTAATAAAATCTTTGATTAAATCCATACATGAATTGCATCATAAAACAATTGTTAATTCGACATCAATCAACCCTTTAATGACCTAGATCTGATTCCAAATGACTTAAATGATTGAAAAGATATAAAATTAATGTTAATATACCTTTCCTACCTGTAGATCACAAAGAGGATGCAAAAGACTTGATCAAACACACTCGAATCACACGTTTTGATGGATTTTCGCTTAGGAAATTGATGGGGATCATGGGGGCGGTTAGGGCTTGATACAAGGGAGAAGAAACTGATTGTGATAGTGATTAGGGTCTAATTAAACTCCTAATCCCGTTTTTAAGATTCACCCTACGTCAAAACTAGTCCCTAGGCTTCCAAACGTCACATTATTAGCCCAAAACACCTATAGGGACTACATACAACTTATTAAACACTTCAAGCACCTCAAAAGGCATATAACTACACCTTAAACACATTACTACATCAATCATTAAGGCATTCAAGCCTCACACGTATAACACATTAACCACATCTAAGCATTAAATCTACCATAGACTTAACAGACACGTTATGTTGACTTAACGACTCAAGTCAACCGTTAATTAAAAAGTTTGGGATGTTACATTTATCAATAACACTTTTGATTTTCGAGTTTGAAATAAAATAGATCAAAAGAGAAACTTCATTCATTCATAATATATTTACAGAAAACTACTCGAAAACAGTTTTTTACAACCTTAATTGATCATACCAGACCAATCTCTCCCCTCATAAACATTGTTATTCTATGATACACATCCCCTACCGATTCAGATTCCTAACATCAAAAGAAATGCCTTTTAATGAAGAATTTCATGATGCAAATCGTGACCTCATTGACTCTGATGAGGACGTAGAAGTAGTTTGGACAGATCCTCCTCCAGAAGCTGTTGCAACTGAAGAAGATCGCCAGGTGACTTGCACTGATATTGTAATTCACCAGCCTAGTCAATACACTAGATGGAATCGAGCACATCCAATTGAACAGATTGTGGGAGATCCAAATAGTGGGGTTCAGACTAGAAGAGCCACCAGTGAGCAATGCTTAAATGTCACCTTCTTATCACTAATTGAACCGAAGAAGATTGACGAGGCTATGGCAGACCCAAGCTGGGTGGAAGCTATGCAAGAAGAGCTCGTCCAGTTTGAAAGGAATAATGTATGTGAGCTTGTTCCTTGTCCACCAGGGTTAAAGAAAGAACCCATTGGTACTAGATGGGTCTACCGAAACAAGATGGATGAAGATGGCCATGTTGTAAGAAACAAGGCCAGATTAGTTGCCCAGGGTTATTGTCAAGCAGAAGACGTTGACTTTGATGAAACTTTTGCTCCAGTTGCAAGACTTGAAGCCATCAGAATATTTCTGGCTTATGCAGCCCATCTGCAGTTTAAGGTCTTCCAGATGGATGTCAAAAGTGCGTTCCTTAATGGAACATTGGAAGAAGTTGTATATGTTAAGCAGACTCCAGGCTTCATCAATGAGAAGCATCCTCACTAGGTCTATAGACTGAACAAAGCTTTGCATGGTCTTAGACAAGCCCCAAGAGCCTGGTATGATACTTTAACTAAACATCTTCTTAAAAATGGCTTTCAAAGAGGTGCAATAGATAATACCTTATTTATCTTGAAAGAAAAAGGTAATATCTTATTGGTACAAATTATGTTGATGACATTATATTTGGTTCAACTGATGATGCAATGTGTAAAAAGTTTTCTAAAATCATGTCATCTGAGTATGAGATGAATTTAATGGGAGAATTAACATTTTTCTTAGGTCTTCAGATTAAGCAAACTGAAAATGGAATTTTCATAAACCAAGCAAAATATGTCAGAGATTTGTTAAGAAAATACAAATATGATTCTATCCCATCAAAAAACACACCTATTGCAGCACCATTAAATTTGGACTCTGACCCAACTGGCAAACCAGTGAACATCACTGAATATCGTGGAATGGTTGGTTCACTGATGTATTTAACTGCCAGTCGACCAGATATAATGTTCGCAACATGTCTATGTGCCAGGTTTCAGGCTAACCCCAAAGAATCACATTTGCACGCTGTTAAGCGTATCTTTAGATACCTGAAAGGGTGTCCTAATTTTGGTCTTTGGTACCCCAAAGGCTCAGGGTTAGATCTAATGGGTTATTCAGATTCAGATCATGCAGGTTGTAAGATAGATAGAAAATCAACAACTGGTGGTTGTCATTTCCTTGGAGGAAAACTGGTGAGTTGGACCAGTAAGAAGCAGACGCCAGTCTCTATGTCCACTGCTGAGGCATAGTACATTTCTGCGGCCAGTTGCTGTGCCCATATTCTCTGGATCAAGAACCAGTTACTAGATTATGGTCAAAAGTATACAAGGACCCCAATCTTTTGTGACAACACCACTACAATTGCTATATCTCACAACCCAGTGATGTACTCTAAGACAAAGCATATTGACATCAGGTATCATTTTATTCATGATCATGTTATGAAAGGAGACATTGAAATTCATTTCATCCCCACTGACAAACAGCTCGCTGATGTTTTTACAAAACCTCTTGATGAGAAAACCTTTAAACATCTCATCAGTGAACTGGGAATGTTAAATCCTTAAAACTGGAGATTTTTTGTCATGAACGCGTCAGTGACATTGATGAAGTTCTCCAGTTGAGGAGGTCCAGATAATCTTTGCTCGCCAGGCTATCGAACGCCTTTGTGATACTATCCTGGCACTAATCGATTTCTAGATCATCATTTTAGGGGGAAAGACTCAAAATAATTTTCTGACTAAAATTTGTTTTGTTTGAAAATGGCAACTAGAGAACTCTCCAGTTGGAAACTGGCACTGGACTAATCCTCCAGTGACCAGATTCAGTCTTGTCTTAATTTTTTATAACGTTAGAGATACTTGGTCAATATTTGTGACACGTGATGGCACTCGAGTGCTTTAAACCACTTGATATCGTCATCCGACGTGTTTAAAGTCATTTTGGTATTTGACAACTATTTTTATTGGGAAAATTAAAATTAGTGGACGCGTGGGTAAGTTAAGACGTCGTAGCATTTAATGCTGACACGGTAAATTATGTTTTTATTTCAAAATTCAAACTTATTTTGTTAAAATATCTACAAAATTGATTTTGTTAATAAAATATAATTTTTGGTATTTCATTGGGATCTTGAATTCCTTATAAATACCCTTATTTACTCCGAGCACATTTACTTCCCTTTACATTCTTTTCATTTACTTCCCAATCATCTAAAAATTGCTTCATTTCTCTCTCTGCTTCATAAATCAAGAACCCTAATTCCAAAATTTCAGTTTCATTTTCCAATGGCATCTAAATCTTCCCGTTCAAGAGATGTAAATCTCTTATCTGTCCCATATGCTCCTTCACCAGATGTCAAACAGGCACCTGGTGCTCCTGGTAACACTTCGCTCATCAAATTAAATCCAAATAATCCGTTGGCGAGTTTACAAGGAACCCATGGGTCCAATACCCTTATTGGAAGAATCCAAAGATTTTTGAAGGATTCTCCAATTGGACCCTCATTCTCTCTAAACCCACGCAAGATATTTCACGACTACTTGTGTGAGTTTTGGTACACTGCTACTCTTTCTTCTGATTGTTCTTCCATCACTTTCACATTAAAAGGTGGAACAGTCCAGTGTACCCTATCAGCAGATGTGTTGAGGGATGCTTTACACCTCAACTACTGGAGAGAGGGTGAATCTCCAGTTGTCATCCCCCCAAACATTAATTTTCGCCAGGTCCTCCTTGAAATGGGACATAAGGAGTGCCTGGAGAAAGGGGTGTTGAAAACTAAAGGTGCGATGACCATGAAGGGTCTTACACCCTCATGGAGGTATTTTTTCATCCACCTTGTGGAAAGTATGGGTGGGAGTTCTGGTGGACTTGACCAGATTAACTCCGCACAAGCAGAAATGGCATACTGCTTGTGGAATGGATTGAGAGTGGATTTTGCTGATATCCTTTACAGAAGCCTGGTTCAAAAACTGAAGGGCACCAGGGGACTATGTATCCCCTTCTCCAGGTTTCTCTCTCTTTGTTTTCTACAAATTCTGGGCAGTGAAGCTTATTCAAGCACAGATTCACCTTACACTGTCCCAGATTTGTTGAGGAATCTAGACTTGTAAGTGCACGTTCTGGTGCACAATTTGTGTCCGATGCATCTCAATTAAAGGGCTGTTACTTTACAGAGATTATCCAGATAACTGGACAAACTCGTGTGAACAGTACCACGAGTTTGGACAAACTCGTGTGAACAGTACCACGAGTTTGGACAAACTCGTGTGAACAGTACCACGAGTTTGGACAAACTCGTGTGAACAGTAACACGAGTTTAACTAAACACGTGTTACTGTAGCACGCGTTTGGAAGCCCACGAGTTTGAAGCCCAGCCCATTTGTAGCCTATATATATTGTTCTTAGGTTTCGGTTTTCAGTTGATGATTTTAGTTGCAACAGATTTCATTCACTAGGTTCTCGAGGTAGAGATCTATACCTCGAGATGCCGCCTAAAGAATCAGATGTCTACTCGTTTTATGTATTGTAATCTTATGATTAATACAAGATATGAGTTTTTACATCTGAATTTATCTCCTGTTCTTATTGATTTCGTGTTCATATATATGTGATTCATTCAATTGCCTCAATAACGATTATGTTTGGATTCCGCACTTACATAGTCGTAGGAATCGCGAATCGATCGGTCACCAAGGTTCTTACAAGACTCTCTAGTATCTGAAGCTGGAGAGGTCGAGATTCCAGATCGAATGCGGCTAGCATTCGCAAAAACCGATGCACCAATCCAAGGTGAGTCAGAAGGACAACTGGGCGGGCCTCAAAATAATGAGGGACCCACCAGTTCGTCTACTGGAATTGTTATGGTTGTGGATAGAGCAACTATAACTGAGGCAACCCCACTGACCTCTATCCCTGGTGAAGATACCTCGGTATCTGATCCTCCAACAGATGCACCCAACCAGGAAACTGGGGAAGGTCATCTGGAGACTGACCCATCTGGTCAGCCCTCAGTTACATTCATGGATCTGGACATGAATGTTAATGACGAGGAAATCCTTATAGAGTCTTCGGATTCTGAAGGTACTGAATCAGACTTAGAGATTTTTGATTCTGCTGTACAAGATCAAAACCCTTCATCTCAAGTCTCGCCTCCAGATACTTCAATTTCACTTTCACAAACTCAAGAAAATGAGCCTACAAATATTCCTTTTCCCACTTATAACTATATTGTGAGTCCCTTAAGTTCGATGGTTAACCAGGAAAGTGTAAAATACAATAAGTCTAATAATCACTAGAATGGACTAGTATTACTTGTAAATAAATGCAAGAATATATAAACAAAGTAATACAAGACTTAAAGCAATAAACAAGTTGTGAATCCCTCGATAGCTACTGATCGCTCTCGAGATCGTCTATTGTTATGTCGTGAGTGCGGAATCCTCACGAGATAACTAGTTTGATTAGTTATCGTATATATTGCTAATTATATCAATATAATCGGCCTTATGTGATCTATCTTCGTTTTCTATAAGCTAGAAACGAACTTAGTCGCTATTGGTGTGTGTAATATGAACTGGAATCCTCAATTTAGGGTTTCCAATCGTTTATATATGTTCACGATCGATATTGGGCCTGCTGGGCTTTGTTCTTACGAACTTAGCATCCCAGCCCATAAAACGAAGATTATCTTCGTTAGTACTAAATACCATCAACATCTATGCTTAGTTATTTTCCAAGTACTTTATGTACAAGAAACCTAACATATATTATGTTTGTACTTGTATGATATACATAACAAACATCATATATAAACATATAAATAACACCAAAACATGTAATCAATCATTACTAAAACACGAAGTCCATAATCTATCAATTACATATAAATGAATAAGACATAATCAAATCTAAGTTGCTGTTGTCACATCAACATGCATCAACAAACTCCCCCTTGACAGCAGCATCTTCGATTTCTTCAGTCTTCAAAAAACTTCATCATCCATCAAATAACAATCGTTTGCTATTTGCATGGATATTTTCATGTAAGCAGACTTGGAGAATCTTACGATATCGATCTTCTTCATTCTTCCAAAATGGTAAAAATAAGCATTCAGTATCGTATAATTTTCTCTGATCATTTCTTGAGAAGTTCACCAACTGCATTGGATCATACATCCTTCTCAACAATATCTTCTTCTTTGAGTCTGCATACATCTTGGCTTCACCAGAATTTCGATCAATCTCCCAATTATCCAGTTTATCCAAGACATCTTGTGCCCATTTCTTGGCAGGGACTTTGATCATACATTTGATATCACGTTGAATATACTCAACACTTTTATCTGGCTTAACCACCTTCTTCTTTCGTCTTGGTTCAATATGAAACTTTGGTTTTTCAGAGTCTTTCATATTCGATCTCAACTTGAAATCTTTATGAAGATTCTTACCAATCACATCTGCAAGACCATAACTACTTGGATTGATAATCCTGTTATTTCCAAGTTCATGTAAGTCTTCTTCACACAAACTTCTGAAATGTCTCTCACGCCATGCTAGATACTGACAACCTTCTGGTCTTTTAAGAATGAACAACTTCAGTTCTTCATCATAGAACCAACTCCAGATTATTGTCTTATATCTTGCAGCATCTTTATCTGAGATGTGAGTCCAATACATGATGGGTTTCATAGTATCCCATGTGACTATATAATCATTAATTCTTTGACCAGGCACAAGTCGATCAATCTCATGTAGTGGATCATCTTCTCTGAGAGGTACAGGATAATTATTTGGATTAAAAGGTCTTGTCAAATTGATTTCCCAGTGAAAAGGAATCAATGCATCATCAATCTTAGCATATACCACAAAGTTTAAAACTTTAGCAGAACTACTAATTGAAGCTTGAAGCATTCTTTCCTTAACTTCTTTCCTTTTAATCTCTAACTCTTTTCTTTCTTCTAAAAATGGATCTTCAGAAGTTGAGTCCCAAACATCATCAAACCCATAAGGCTTCTTGAATATGTTTATATCCGGTTCAGGAACAAACTCACCTTCCTCAAGTTCATCACCATCAAAGAGTAATTCTGCATCATCTGTATCATCTATCAAGATTACACAAAATGAACACCAGAATAAAATGAATAATCATGATAATAATAATAATAAAGATGAAATATAATTGCATTGAAATAAGATAGATTACATTCACATGTCGTAAACTTATTACATGCAACCTAATATACACTTTATCAATCTTTATCAAAATCATAAGTTGAATCAGAATCAGAATCAGATTCCAAGGCTGTTTGCCTTTGAATCTGTAATTCTTTTCCTCTTTCAGTTTCTGCTTCTTGCTGTTTATCTAATAAGTTATCAAAAACAGAATGAAAAGCATTTTCTTCGGTATTACAGTCATGTCCAAATTTTGCCTTAACTTCACGCTTTAATCGTTCAGTTTCAGCTTCAACTTGTTCATCACTTAAATAATCAACCGATTTCGAAGAATTACCTGAATCAAGTGCTTCAATAACTTCAGCCTCTCGAGGAGCACTTGAACCACCCGCACCAGAAGTACCAGTCTGGGTAGTATCTCTTTCTGTCTCCCCCTGAGTCTCAACCCCTTTTCCTTTGTCAGAAACTGGGCGAGAATCACTCCTATTACCAGCATTATCAGCATCATCATCTTCATTCTCACGTCTTGGCTGAACTGCTGATAATCTGCAAACTTCTTCAGGAACATCTCCCCCTTGATTCTTGACCCAGTTGATCAAAAGGTCAAAGTACCTCGAACAGTCGTAAGATCAGACTCTAACGTATCAACACGAGCCTAAAGAACATCTATACGCCTAACTAGGGAGTAATCTGAAGGAATAGGAGGAAAAGTAGGCAATCTGGGCAATATTGATCTGGCAGGAGGCAAAAGTGGACGTAACGGTATACTGCCAGCAACAGTAGGAACTGGTGCTGTTGAGACAGCAGGAATATCAGCAGCAGCTGCAGATACTGAAATATCCTCAGAAAGTCTTGCACGCTTAGCTCTGCGATAAGTGAGAGTAGCATCCAGTGTCCTCTTTGGTCCAACAGTACTTGTACCTTCATGAAATGGACTTGATGGCATATTTCTATGTTCCAATACTTCTTGATAATCAAGTACAGGTTCTTGTTCAGCACCAACATCCTCATCTAGATTAACTTCTTCTTGAACAGATTGATTCGTTTCAGAAAGAACCGGTGAAGAATGACATGCTTTACTCCGACGCTCTCGGCGTAAAGCACCAGGTACATCTTCTCGAGAAAAGTGATATGAATTATCACTTCCTGAAGCAGCAGGTACATCATGAGCCATCTTCGTTCGATGCTCATTACCAGAGTCAGCAGCGACACTATCATATTCATCTGTGTCTGCTTCAACTACATCAGCATCACCATCATTCCCACTATCAGAATCATCAGAATCACCAGCCGAACTATCATCTGAACTCTCTTCATCCTCATGATCAGAATTGTCTTCATCATCCACTAACATATCATTCTCAAAACGAGATCGATAATTTGGATTAAGTAAGTGACCAAACAAAGGTGGATTATTTAGACCAGCTACATTTCGAGTATTGGCATCTAAATCAGCAAATATACGTAAAGGCCAAGCATGTGGTACATAGCGAGGACCTTGATCAAATACCAAGTTCGGACAAAAATGTCTAACTATCGCCACAACAAAACGAGGATATAATAGAAACCTATTCTTCGCCTTGGCATTGATTTGATCAACAAACGCATGATAGAAGTATGTTGAAAATGGATAAGGTCGATTATAGACCAAGGCAACCATCTGCGAAGAAATCTGAGCAGAAAGCTGATCAAATCCAGCCTTACGATTGCTCAGACTAACTAACAAAACATAAGCAAGATATCTCCAACGTCCTTGAAATCCACTTTTGTCAAAAGGAAGCTTTATTTGACCAACATATCCCATTCTTTGAAAACACCTACGAATTAGGTCAAAATCATAAGCTAATTCTACTGCGTCGTCTGATTCTTCACCCAAATGTAGAATTTCACGAAGCATCGTAGCATTAAAATCAAAAGTGATTCCTTCAACAGTTGCTCGAACAAAACTACAACCATTAACCATGACTTGATGAGCAGTCCTCCAGAAATCATCAATATACTGCCTAATCAATCTAGGTGAATCACAGAATGCAAAAGAAAGCCTGGAACGAGCAATAAAATCAAACATTTCACGATAGCGTTCACAATTATGCTGATCTGGATCCAGATTTAAGGCCAGATTGTGCTTCTTAAAGAACTGACGTGGAGCAAGAGCCATTTCTGCAAAAACAAATCATAATTGAAAAACAATTATAGGATTAGCACAAGAAATGAATAGCAGTCTTAGATGAACTTAATCAATAATCTCATAAGTTGGAACTGTACGAAATTAGTCTTTAAGTTCGTAAGTTAAGAATGTACGAAGATAGACCTTAAGTTCGTTAGTTAGGAATGAACGAAGATAGACTTTAAATTCGTTGGATAACAATAAACGAAAATAGATGTTAAGTTCGTTGAGTAACAATAAACGAAAATAGCTTCGAAGCATTACTAAGTTCGTTTGTCACAAAAACTCCTAAGTTCGTTAGTTGAAGGAAAAGTCTAAGTTCGTAAACTCTGTTTGAGAACCTAAGTTCGTAGAGATAAACGAAGTCTAAGTTCGTAGCCATTCTGAACGACAGTTTGTTCCAAAATCAAATATTTGATTCTTAAAACATTGATGAACACTTGATTTGCCCAAAATTAATTACAAAAACATTTGTAACACTTAAAAGAAGCATAAACCATATCGATTTTACAAACGAATTAAGAATTCAAAGGATTAAAATTAAAAACGAAATTAAACCCTAGAATAAAAAATATATATTAAAACCGAATGAGTTCATGTAAAAATTGGGCAAAAACAAGAATCAAGAATTGTGGATTTGTGAATGACGAAGCTAAATAAGATACCTGAATCACTTATTTCAACAAAAATTGAAATACCAAGCCGAGAAACAAGTGAAATCAAGGAATTTGATTGAAGAAGAAATAGGGGTTTAAACAACTTAAATTCGTTTTCTTTAATGAATTTGGCAATGAAAAGGAGAGAACGAATTAAGTTGTAATATATATATGGATGGTTAAAAATGGATCTTAAACGGGTCGGGTAAAAAGGTCGGTCGAAAATAAGTGGAACGAATTTAACCTTCGTAAACTCAAGTGGAACGAAGATAGAGGTTATCTCCGTTCAAACCAAATAAAACGAAATTAGATTGGACGAAAATAAGTTCAATTTTCTGAAGAACAAGTCAAAACGAAGTTAATCACTATCTTCGTAAGAACAAGTTTGTACTTAGAAAATTTTTCAAGATTCGTCATCACGAAACTTTCCACGATGCGACCCCTTTGACCTAATCCTGTACATAGCAACAACTCATTAAAAGCAACTTGTTCATGCCTTGTACCAAAAAGTACCACCATCTAAAATCATCATCATAATGTAAGTATTTTACAAACATTATAATCTTGAATTAAAAACAGAACCCCAAGGTCTAAAATCAACCATTAACAAACCTGAAAATAATCAATGAACATATTAACAGCGATACCAACCACGACCATGATACGGAGAGTATGTCTCTAATCATTGAGATGCTTGACGGCAAACCATCTGAAACACTTAAGTCCCATATTAGATGCCGTCTACAAAATTAACAAACAATGAATAGTCCAAAAATCCAATGAAGAACTTTATAAAGTTTCCGAAATCAAGTCATAAGTCAAGGTACGGGAATCAAAAGAAACACGTATCAACACTGATTATTTTCACTAAATACATGAAATGTAAAGTAAATAAATACTCTAAAGACAGATTCATGTATTCTTCCTTCACGTGCTCATATTTGCATCACAATATTGTCATTTCACACCAAAAATCTTGTCTCCACGATATCATCAGTATGAATAACACAGTATTGCAACAAAGATCAGCACTCCAACTTTATCTTCTTAACCTGAACACTGCACACTTACCAAAAACTCATTAACGCAACAAGAGCAAAGGCACAATAATGCAGAAAATTCAAGTGAAAACACACAAAATTAGGATTAACAATTACGAAATACTCAAGATCCTAATAAAAGATCAAGGGAGGTCATTCCATTGTCAAACCCTAAAGGTCACCAAGTTATCAATTAGATTCATAACTTGTGAAAACTGAAACTTGTGAGATTTCAAATAACATTGACTTGTCACATAAGATTTAAAAGATCATTTTCTAAACTTAAACAAATTAATGTCCATATCAGAAAATCTTCTTTTGAACTAATCACATAACCTCATCAAGAATTCAAATGAATGAATTCAGCAAAACATATACTCAACAGAATTTAAGTAGAATCTCTCGTGCAATAAGAACTTATGAAAATACTTATTTTGACTCAATAAAATAGAAAAATAAATTAGAATAAAAATTACAGAATAATAGACTAGTCTATACACAATAGTTATCTAAATGTATTCATTATTCATAGAGACTAGGGTACTGCAGATCAGATCAGAATTAGCATTTACATAAGCCTACCAGCGAGAAATAATTCTCTTATTATTAGTTATGAACAGTGATCCAAAAACGATTACCAATATGTTTGTCCTCTTAAACACTCGGTACTTCCAGTCTCCTTTTTGGTTTGTGGCACTTTCGTATTACTTGAGCCAAGGACAGTCACCATGTAACCTAGTAAGTTACTCATGCCACAATTTTAGTTTGCGAACTTATGTGCCCCATATTCAGATACACTCTCACAATCGAAACAAGCACTAAGATTAAGACATTTGGTGAGTAAAGTGAGAAAATCTTTAAGAATCAAGTCAGCGGTGACAGGTCGGTGATTCCTCACGCGCAAAGCGACTTAACTTGACTCACGTAAGGAAATATACTTAACATTGCATAATGCCAAGTACTTGCATATTTGTGACATTAATTTTTAAAGCACTTATGAAAACTCGTGACTTTCTATGAGACCCGTGTAGCGAACTTTCTGACAACCTATCCCAAGTTGGAAACTTTAGGTAGGCTAGGTATACAAAGACACCCCAAGGACTTACTTGTTCGAATCTCAAAGGCCACATTAGCTTCATACTTTCAACAGATTTATTTGATATTTGTATATCTTGTCACAAATATACATCCGAAAAAGCAATACATACACATATATGTACCCGAGACCTTCTTTATAAAGACCAAATATACATAATTATAATGCAAGATCTTTCATAAGATTTAAAGGACTTGTCTATTTTAGAACAAGCATTCTCAGCCATATATCTGAATACGTTTCCCATAAGAACATTGTATGCTTTCAAGTTCAGATTAAAAGGAAACCTTGGTACTTTGTGCCTATCGATACATCATATAATGGTATCACTGAACTAAGCATTTTTAAAGTACAATTAAGTAGGCTTAAAAGCTAAAGTATCTTCACGTCTAATCATGTAGTGCAGTAACCTAACGTTATTTATAATATTTTTGGATTTTCTATTTTTTTAGATGTTTTTGTATTTTTCTGACACTAGATATTTACAGACTTATACTAAGACAACTCTTTTTGTATTTTTGACTCTATCTATGTACGACTTAAACTACTAAGACACGAAAAGAAAATTTAAGTTCTTTGAGAGAAACTACTCGGCATTCTTCATACCATTGAGTTGATATAACAACTCATGACGAGGTCTATCAAAAGCTTTAGTATAAAGATCAGCAAGGTTATCATCAGTAACAACCTTTTCTAAATGAATAAGCTTTTTCTCAAAACAGTCACGCAAAAAGTGATGCTTTATATCTATGTGCTTGGTGACTTTAAAGTTTTTCGGATTCTTAGTAATATCTATGGCAGACTTATTATCAATACAAATAGGAGAGTCTGAGATATCCATACCATAGTCGCGCAATTGTTGCTGTATCCAAAGTACCTGAGAACAGCATTGACTAGCAGCTATGTACTCTGCTTCACAGGTAGACTGTGCAACAGATGTCTGCTTCTTGCACTGCCATGATATAATTCTCCCCCTAAAAGCTGACATCCACCTGACGTTGATTTCCTATCCGAACTGCAGCCACCATAATCCGAATCAGTATAAGCTTTGAATTCAAAGGAACCATGCATGGGATACCAAAGCCCTAGACGAGGCTTGGCCTTCACATAACAAAGAATCCTTTTCGCAGCTTTCAAATGTGACTCTTTCGGATTAGCTTGATATCTAGCACATATACAAACAGCAAAGGTAATGTCTGGACGTGAAGCCGTCAGATACATCAAAGAACCAATGATAGCCCGATATTGAGTTGCATCGACGTCTGGATCATTAGTTTTATCAGGACACAGCCCATGATTAGTCTGAATGGGAGTAATTGCATCTTTAGCATCAGTCATTCGAAACCTAGTAAGAAGATCTTGAACATACTTGGTCTGATGAATAAAGAACCCATCCTTCAGTTGATCCACCTGTAGTCCAAGGAAAAAAGTTAATTCCCCATAGCACTCATTTCGAACTTAGCCTTCATGCTATGCTCAAATTCCTTGCACATAGTCTCATCAGATGAACCAAAGATAATATCATCGACGTAAACCTGTACGAGCAAGTAGTCCTTCCCTTTCCATTTGATAAACAACGTGCTGTCAATAGAACCTCTAGTAAAACCATTTTCATGCAGATGAGTAGACAGTTTTTCATACCATGACCGAGGAGCCTGATGTAAACCATATAGAGCCTTATCAAGACGATATACTCTATTAGGGAAGTCTGGATCCTCAAACCCCGGAGGTTGATCTACATACACTTCTTCTCGTATTTCCCCATACAAAAAGGCACTCTTTACGTCAAGTTGATACACCTTTATACCTTTATAACTAGCAAATGCCAGAAATAATCGAATAGCTTCAAGTCTAGCTTACTGGTT
>CM067167.1:298371889-298394389 GCA_034093135.1 Erigeron breviscapus | reverse complement strand
CCTTGTTGACTCTTGTTTGAGGAACCGTATCGACTGTAAGATCATTTCCCAAGTTAGTCTGCACATTTTGCTCTGGAGTTTTAGGCTCCTCCTGATTTTCACCTTCCGTGTCGTCAGTATCATAGAAGGGAGTGTCAGGTAGAGGTATATGTAAAGGATCATTAGGATCTTTAGGAGCAGTCTCTAAGGTAGAATCTGCTTCTTTGGTCCCACTTGATTCTCCAGATTTGGAAGCAGGCTCAATGAATGGTGAGGAAACCGGAGAAGAAACAGTAACCGGCCCACCATCAAGTGGATCATGAAGAGTAACTACATCTTCCACAGTCGGAACACCTGTAAAAGAAACAGGACCACGAAAAGAGGTGAAGACACCATCATAATCGAAGTCATTAGCAGGACCAATGTGTACAGCAGGTTTATGACTGACAATTACCACATTTGTACCAAAATTAACTTTGCCAGTTTTCTGATTGTACACACGCCGAATTGGTGTACTAGGTATATAACCTAAAAAGAAACCCTCCTCAGATTTAGGATCAAATTTTCCCTGAGGAAGAACTTTAAGAAAAGTACAAGGAACACCAAACGGCTCAACATTTTGCAAATTGGGCTTTGTGTTGTGCAAAAGTTCATAACAAGTTTTCTTAAACCGTTTAACTGTTAAAACCCGATTTAAAATGTGACAAGCTGTATTCACTGCCCCCCCCCAGAAAGTAACAGGAAGCCCTGAATCAGCAAGCATCGTCCTAGCCGTTTCTATCAATGTCCTGTTTTTCCTTTCAGCTACTCCATTCTGCTGTGGCTCATGCGGTGCACTGAATTGATGTTGAATACCCTTGGTTAAGCAAAAAACCGTAATAGTATTATTCTTGAACTCAGTGCCATTGTCACTCCTGATTCTCTTAACTTTAACTTCATGGACATTCTCAACTTGTCTAACAAAATCCATAAACCGGTTTGCGGTCTCGTCCTTTGTCTTCAAAAAAAATACCCATGAGTACCTTGAGTAATCATCAGTGATCACCAAACAGTAGGATATCCCTCCAATGCTTCTTACATTCACAGGACCAAAGAGATCCATATGAAGTAGTTCGAATGGTTTGGATATAGTGTTGTGCACCTTTGGTTTATGAGGATTCTTGTGTTGCTTTCCTTTAAAACACGGTACACATTTATCTTCCATCCCAAACTTCTTAACTGGAACACCTTCAATTAATCCAAGACTAACAAGTTCATTCATCTTCCGAAAATTGATATGTCCCATTCTACGATGCCAGAGGAGAGATTCAGACTCATTTGCTTTGCTCAACAAACAGAGGGGCTCCGTTGGATTATCAACACCTAAAACTAAGCCATAGATGTCTCTCTTCCTAGGAGCTCTGAGCATTATCCATTCTGCTGGAATAACGAAACCCGGCTTCAAGATGAATGCCTCCTTTTCTGTGAAATGAACATTGTTGCCCTTGTCACAGATCTGGGAGACACTCATTAGATTATGAGTAAGTTGTTCCACATAGTTTACTCTTTCTAGAGTAAGTTTTCCATTGACGACATCTCCTTGACCGGTGATGTTGCCGCCCTTGGATCCAGCAAAACTAACGTACGACCCATTTATACCAGTATAATTGGACAAGAGTTTCCTGTCCCCTGTCATGTGCCTGGAGCATCCACTGTCAAGGTACCATAAATGAATTGGTTTCCTAGGAACTCCCTGCACAATAATGAGAAAAATTAGTTTTCATTGGGGACCCAAACCTTCTTAGGTTTGGGTCGACCCTTCTCATCCCTGAGAATCAGTTCAGTCCAATATCCATTGCTCGAGGCCGTGGGTGGGACATGATTCTCGTCTCGTCTTCTCACTGGAGGAGACTTCTGACCTCTCGTCGGAGAAGGTCTAGGAGAATGAGGGCCATAAGAAGGTCGAACACTCAAATGAATTCGGTCATAATATGAATTTTGATTTCTAGAAGCAGAATGAGCAGGTCGTGGAGGTGTTTGAAAACGATTTGAATTCCTATGAACATTTCCTGATGAACCTTTCAGTGGAGATTCACGTCGTTGAGGTATAGTAAACGGTTTTGGAGAAGATTGAACTTTAGCCTCATCAACCTGTTTATCATTACCCAACCCCCTTTTTCCTTCCGAGGTGGAAACCTTTGAAGGAGAACCTGATCTTCGAGGTCTATTTGGACATACACTATAAACATGACCCTTTTCATGACAAGCAAAGCAGGAGAGGACCTTGAACTTTTTGTTTGTATCTACCTTTTTATCGGTACCTACAGATTCATTGTTAGCACTAGTGTCCACTGACTTACTTGTTTTTCTTTGATCTTCTTTTTCAGGGTCTCGTTTAGTTGGTGATATCCTAGACTTTCTAGCACCATCCTTCTCATGTTTATCTTTACTTGAAGATTTCTTAAGGGCAGGCATTAAGATGTGCTTTAAAGCCTTAGTTGCTTCTTCATTAACGGCTAAGTTATCTTCAGATTTTCTAATCCTAGACTTTCTAGCACCATCCTTCTCATGTTTATCTTTACTTGAAGATTTCTTAAGGGCAGGCATTAAGATGTGCTTTAAAGCCTTAGTTGCTTCTTCATTAACGGCTAAGTTATCTTCAGATTTTCTAATCCTAGACTGCTTAGGTAATGGAGTGAGACGCTGCTGACTTAATTTCTTCATATCCTCAATAGCTACATCCCAGACTTTATCAATCCTCTTAGGGTCAATAGATTCTAATGGAAATTCTAACTCAGTATAGACCCTATTACTCTTGTGAAGTGTAAAGTGTACAATACTGTCTTTCTGACCATTAGGAATAAACTGATTTAAGACAACACCTTTCAATTTCTCTTCCTTGTTAGGTTGAGAAGAAACTCCTTTAGACTCTTTTGTTCCCTCAGGCATATTTGCCTCAGGAATTGAGTCTTTTGGTTTACCATCTACAACACTAGGTTGAAGTAGGATTTCAGGAATATTAGGTTCAACAGAAGTATAGTTATTATTGAAAGGAGGAGGCACATCTTTATAAGAGATCTTAGCAGTGTCAAGACTCTTAGAGAAAGAATTCTCAAACTTTGTCATATGCATCAAAAGCTCAGCATGTCTAGCAGAATCAGATTTAACATTTAATTCCAAGATTTCTATCCTAGCATCAGCAAGTTCCTTTTCAATGGTAGCACACTTTCTAGCTAACAAGGAATAAGCTTCACTACTTACTCTTTCTATGGCCACAGACTGATTGACTTTATCTTTCATAGCTCTAATGTCAGACTCTAAGGATCTAATCTTTTCCTTGAAGAATTTTTCTTTATCATTTACAGTTAGACCCTTTTTAATTAACTTATCTCTTTCATCATGAGCAACATTGACAACAGATTCTAATTTCTTAATGTGATCATTCTTTTGTTCAAGTTCATCAAACATTCGATTAACAATTTTGCAAACATGAACAATAGTATGTAAAGAATAAGATACCTGTTGGTCTGCCTCTTTGCAATCTGCCATGTAAGCAACAAAGTCATCCACAGTCATGCCAGCCGGAATCTCAAACTCTTGCATCTGCTCTTCAATTGTCTTTTCACCCTTTTCTGTGGCAGAATCATCTTTAACCTCAGCAGCTTTCACCTCTTCAGTAGCTTTCACTTCATCCAGGTTCTTGACATCTTCTAACTCATTGTCAGATTCGGAATCAGTATCATATACACCAGCAGCAACAGATTCCAATTTTGAACTTTTAGTATTCTCATACAATTGCTCTTCACTATGGTAAACTGTGGTGTCCAAGAAGTCATCAGGAGAATCAACTATTTGAGCCATATCATCAAGAATTTCAGCCAAATAAGCGTTATTGTTCTCATCATGTGGAAGATTCCAAACATAAGAACCATCAGGTTGAACAGCTACTATAGCCTTGTCATTGCCATTGACATTTGCAGTAGGATCATCAGTCAACAAAAGAGCTCTAGTTGAATTTTGATTGAACGGACGATTATCACCTCTATCTTGACGTGTAGGAGTAACATTTGCCTCTCTCTTAGGCCGTTGACACTCTCTGGCAAAATGTCCAAAACCTTCGCAGTTATAGCACTTCACCTTTGACTTGTCAAAACCCTGAGTACCTCCAGTAAGCTGTCTGCCTGTTCTATGCATAAACTTTTGCACTCTCCTGGTGATCATGGCCAGTTGCCATTTCAGATCCATTTCTTCAACATCATCTGGATCTATCTGGTCGTAATCTTCATCAATGAGTGCTGGATCTGTGATTCTACCCGCAACAAAAGCTTCATGTGCAGCACACATGGCAGCAAATACATTCATCCTACCCTCAGCTGATTTCATATTCATAGGCATGGACTTGTAACCAGCAGAAGAAGATGCAATATTACCAAACTTCATATTTCCAGTCTTTGCACCTTCATTAGCCTTTTTACCCTTGTTACCAGCATCAGTAGCCATGAATCCGGAAGAATCATCTCCATCCATCAGTGGACCACTATTGTCTGTCTCACCAATATTACCAAACTTCATATTTCCAGTCTTTGCACCTTCATTAGCCTTTTTACCCTTGTTACCAGCATCAGTAGCCATGAATCCGGAAGAATCATCTCCATCCATCAGTGGACCACTATTGTCTGTCTCACCAATATTACCAAACTTCATATTTCCAGTCTTTGCACCTTCATTAGCCTTTTTACCCTTGTTACCAGCATCAGTAGCCATGAATCCGGAAGAATCATCTCCATCCATCAGTGGACCACTATTGTCTGTCTCACCAATATTACCAAACTTCATATTTCCAGTCTTTGCACCTTCATTAGCCTTTTTACCCTTGTTACCAGCATCAGTAGGCATGAATCCGGAAGAATCATCTCCATCCATCAGTGGACCACTATTGTCTGTCTCACCAATATTACCAAACTTCATATTTCCAGTCTTTGCACCTTCATTAGCCTTTTTACCCTTGTTACCAGCATCAGTAGCCATGAATCCGGAAGAATCATCTCCATCCATCAGTGGACCACTATTGTCTGTCTCACCAATATTACCAAACTTCATATTTCCAGTCTTTGCACCTTCATTAGCCTTTTTACCCTTGTTACCAGCATCAGTAGGCATGAATCCGGAAGAATCATCTCCATCCATCAGTGGACCACTATTGTCTGTCTCACCAATATTACCAACTCTAGAAAAGAAGGCATTAACATCAGCTGTTGGATTTTTCATAGTGGCATGATAGAGAGATGGATCTTGTGTGAAGTTATCTTGAAGATCCTTTGCCTTATCCTTCATTTCTCTGTTTCTTAGAGTGGATATTACTCCATCTATTCGAAGAGATGCATAATCAGCTCTTTCTTGCAATCCATGACAAAACTCTTTGTAAGCTTTCGGCAAACCATCCAGGAATTTATCCACTATCTCAGTAGGAGTGTATTTAAGATCAAAGTAAGCTAATTCAGCAAGAAGATGTTGATATCTCAGAATAAGATCCTCAACTTGTTCATTCTTTGTAGCATTGAAGCAGTCAAATTGTTTCTTAAGCATTTTAATTCTATTTTGCTTCAATAGAGGATTACCTTCACAATGAGCTTCAATAGCATCGAACAGTTGCTTTGAAGTTTTGTATTCCTGTTTAGGAAACAGGTGTACCAACTCTTGAGGAATGCACATACGAAGAGTGGAAAGAGTCTTTACTTTAATGGCATAGTTAGCCTTTTCTTCACCTATTAATTCTCCCACCTTGTATGTAGAAGTAACTCCATTCACAGTAAGAGTGGGCCACTCATAACCTTCAGTGATCATAAGCCACATGTTTAAGTCTTCTCGTTGAATAAAATCTTCAAATCGACCTCTCCACGCCCAGAAGTCAGCCAATGAAACTAACTTTGGTGGAGAATTAGTACGTCCTACAAGATGATCATGATAAACGAGAGAATTGAGGTATTGGGCAACAGCATTGTTGGTTGAAGATGAGGAAGCCATAAGAGAAAATTATTGTTCAAACGAAGATAAGAAATAGAACGAAAATAGGTTAAATTCGTAAGAACAAGGTCTGAACGAAGATAGCTTAAGTTCGTAGGCTAAATTCGTTTGATGAAGATTCAAAACGAAAAAGAAGATAAATTCGTTTTATGAAGATTCAAAACGAAAAAGAAGATAACTTCGTTTTCTATCTTCGTTTTCTATATGCTAGAAACGAACTTAGTCGCCGTAGGTGTGTGAGAGTTGAACAGATTACCTCAATTTAGGGTTTCCATTCATTTATATATGTTTCTGATCGATATTGGGCCTGCTGGGCTTTGTTCTTACGAACTTAGCAGCCCAGCCCATATAACGAAGATTATCTTCGTTAGTACCCAACGAAGATTATCTTCGTTAGTACTAATTACCATCAACATCTATGCCTAGTTATTTTCCAAGTACTCCATGTACAAAGAACCTAACATATATTATGTTTGTACTTGTATAACACACATAACAAACATCATACATAAACATATATATAACACCAAAACATGTAATCGATCATTACCAAAACATGAAGTCCATAATCTATCAATTACACATATATAAATAAGACATAAAATAACATAATGTCTTAATCTAAAAGACTAATCAAATCTAAGTTGTTGTTGTCACATCAACATGCATCAACAAACACAATTAACTTAACTTCCATCTGGAAGTACATTAAGTTAATATTTCAACTGCTGTTAAACGCAGAAACAATATTAACTTAATGACTCTTTACATGTAATATCTAGAACCTGCAAAACACAAATAATAGACAAACATATAAACATAAATGGATCCCAATATGATCAACAATTTATGCCAAGGTAATATTATTGACAAACGGTAATTACAAGACTTGAATATATGTAAATATATGTCACACATCTAGAATGCTTTTGTCACCGAGAAACATGCACCAACACTTTGGTCTGGAGATGATGAAAAATTGGAGAGGTAGATGGGTGGTGAAAAGATGCTTAATTAAAGCTTCTAAAACAACAATTCATCAAGAGGTTAGTTCATTTATTAGTGGGTAAATAATTTATTGTTTGATCTAATTACAGTTTTATTAAAAAAATTATGATTGAAAACTGGAATTGTGATTGATAAACAGTTCTTACCGTCTGCAATCCTTACTGATTTGAATGAGGAGTCTAATCTGAAACCAGAATTCAAAGCAAAAATTTATGGTCCTCGACAAGATAATATAGTCAATGTTGTTTACAAATTTCACAACAACAATCCAGAACTAAACAAATGGCGTGCTGTTGGTTTCGAAGGTTCTGAATGGACTAATTTGATGATGGTAAATGGTATTGATAATAATTTCACAATGATGTTTACCAGTTATGGCGAAAAAAGGTATTTCCTTGATGTTTTTAATGAAAAGGACATTGGAGTTGGGCTAATTATTCCATGTAAGTAATATTTTATATTTGGAATTGTGAGTTTTTGTTTTATGTTTTAATGAACTTTGTAATTGATGATTTTAATTAATGGACGTAGTTTTGAAACAAATAAATATTTCAAAGGAATGGGAAGATGTACCAATCGATGATGAAGAAAATGAAACTATGATTGAGCATAAATGTAGGGTCAAACAACATAAACATGACAACCTTGTTCACTCCTATTTTTTGCTTAAGTTTCGTGACTGTTTACTGACTCGACATGAAATGGTATGTATAAGGTTTATTCAATTTTTGTGTTAAAATATAAATTAAATAAATATTAACTACTTGTTTTCGATGGATTTATAGACACTCCGAGCTGGTTTTGTTCGAGAAAATAGTCTATATAGATACAATGTAGCTGTTCTGGTTTTCGGACACTTGAAGTTTCGTGCAAAGTTGAAAATAAAGAAAGATGGTCGCAAACCCGAAGATTTAAGCCATATGAAATTGTACCGTGATTGGAGTTATTTTCTGAAGCACACTGGTTTTATGGTAGGTGATTCATTCAGGTTCACATTCAACAAAAAGAAATCAGAAATTGCTGGGAAAGCTTATCTTGCTGTGTGCTAAAAGTTATGTTATTTGTAATAATGAATTTACAATGCTTTATTGTAATCTACGTTTAAACACTCGTTAAGTAGAGTAATATCTATGTAACGGTTCATTATGTTGTTGGGTAAGTTGATATCACTATTTGTAAGTGCACGTTTTGGTGCACAATTTGTGTCCGATGCATCTCAATTAAAGGGCTGTTACTTTACAGAGATTATTCAGACAACTGGACAAACTCGTGTGAACAGTAACACGAGTTTGACTAAACACGTGTTACTGTAGCACGCGTTTGGAAGCCCACGAGTTTGAAGCCCAGCCCATTTCTAGCCTATAAATAGAGATCTTAGGTTTCGGTTTTTGGTTAATGATTTTAGTTGCAACAGATTTCATTCACTATTACGTTTTATTAAAAAAATTATGATTGAAAACTGGAATTGTGATTGATAAACAGTTCTTACCGTCTGCAATCCTTACTGATTTGAATGAGGAGTCTAATCTGAAACCAGAATTCAAAGCAAAAATTTATGGTCCTCGACAAGATAATATAGTCAATGTTGTTTACAAATTTCACAACAACAATCCAGAACTAAACAAATGGCGTGCTGTTGGTTTCGAAGGTTCTGAATGGACTAATTTGATGATGGTAAATGGTATTGATAATAATTTCACAATGATGTTTACCAGTTATGGCGAAAAAAGGTATTTCCTTGATGTTTTTAATGAAAAGGACATTGGAGTTGGGCTAATTATTCCATGTAAGTAATATTTTATATTTGGAATTGTGAGTTTTTGTTTTATGTTTTAATGAACTTTGTAATTGATGATTTTAATTAATGGACGTAGTTTTGAAACAAATAAATATTTCAAAGGAATGGGAAGATGTACCAATCGATGATGAAGAAAATGAAACTGTGATTGAGCATAAATGTAGGGTCAAACAACATAAACATGACAACCTTGTTCACTCCTATTTTTTGCTTAAGTTTCGTGACTGTTTATTGACTCGACATGAAATGGTATGTATAAGGTTTATTCAATTTTTGTGTTAAAATATAAATTAAATAAATATTAACTACTTGTTTTCGATGGATTTATAGACACTCCGAGCTGGTTTTGTTCGAGAAAATAGTCTATATAGATACAATGTAGCTGTTCTGGTTTTCGGACACTTGAAGTTTCGTGCAAAGTTGAAAATAAAGAAAGATGGTCGCAAACCCGAAGATTTAAGCCATATGAAATTGTACCGTGATTGGAGTTATTTTCTGAAGCACACTGGTTTTATGGTAGGTGATTCATTCAGGTTCACATTCAACAAAAAGAAATCAGAAATTGCTGGGAAAGCTTATCTTGCTGTGTGCTAAAAGTTATGTTATTTGTAATAATGAATTTACAATGCTTTATTGTAATCTACGTTTAAACACTCGTTAAGTAGAGTAATATCTATGTAACGGTTCATTATGTTGTTGGGTAAGTTGATATCACTATTTGTAAGTGCACGTTTTGGTGCACAATTTGTGTCCGATGCATCTCAATTAAAGGGCTGTTACTTTACAGAGATTATTCAGACAACTGGACAAACTCGTGTGAACAGTACCACGAGTTTGGACAAACTCGTGTGAACAGTAACACGAGTTTGACTAAACACGTGTTACTGTAGCACGCGTTTGGAAGCCCACGAGTTTGAAGCCCAGCCCATTTCTAGCCTATAAATAGAGATCTTAGGTTTCGGTTTTTGGTTAATGATTTTAGTTGCAACAGATTTCATTCACTAGGTTCTCGAGGTAGAGATCTATACCTCGAGATGCCGCCCATATTATTCGATTATCAAGAGTCGTCTCGTTGATTGTAATCCGTAATCATCGTAGATGTATTGTAAACGGATTTATTCATTGTAATCATTCGACTAATGATAAAGGAATCAGATTTATATCTCCTGTTCATATTGATTTCGTGTTCATATTTATGTGTTTCATTCAATTACCTCAATAACGATTATGTTTGGATTCCGCACTTACATAGTCGTAGGAATCGCGAATCGATCGGTCCTAAGGAACTTTCACTATTTTTACGGGAACATACTGGCTATTATAAGAATTATTGTCGTTTAAATTTTTTATTTTATTTTATTGAGTTCCTTTTAAAAATAATTAGAATCTTAATCTTAATCTTAATCTTAATATATACTAAAAGGAAAATGACCTAATCTCAATTGACCAATCACACACCTCAATTTGTTAAAATTATTTAAATCAACACATGTCTAAATTAATTTACACTTTTTGGTTTTCCATCACCAATTTTACACCTTAACCCAATTTAAAAATAATTTATTTTACAATGTTATAAAACCCGTGTATTTGACACGGGCCTAAATCTAGTATATATATGTATATATAAAAGTAACAATGCGATTTTTGTTTATTCTCACTGGCTTTGCTGACTTATATATTTTAAGCCCATATAATAAAATTTATAAGCCCAAATGTCATTTTATAGTTTGTAGGTAATATAAGCCCAAAAAAAATGAATCATACAATATGTTTATACATTAGGTTATTATTATACACTGCATCCTTCCTCATCTATCTTTTTTCGTCCTATATAAATCTTGTTTGCAATTACTTTCATTCACTATTAATCCACCATCCTCTACAAAAAAATTATGCTGGCTATTTCCTTTATTTTTACAAATATTATAACAATTTTAAGAATGGAATCTGGCTATACTCAACAATTGGTATCAGAGCACAATCAGAGTTGCTGAACGATCCACAAGCTTATTACAAGCTTAATTTGTGCTTAATTTCAGAATTTGAGTAATTTTTTTTAAAGGTTCATTTGCAGAGCTCACTGTTTCAGTGATTCATGCAAATTAAGTGTGTTTCTGTTCTAATTTTGTCCACCGATCGATTTAATTTCAGTATATCTTCCTTCGCTATCAATTTCAGAAGCAAATTTCATCATTTGAGTTGATTTTGATCGAGCTCTACAAATCGCATGTTCGTGAGGGTTTGAGTTCAAGTTGAAATTATCATCTAATTTGTTTGAGGATTTGTGCGCATTGATTTTCTGAACATTTTGATATAAAATTCGAGTTCTAATTCGCAAAAATGAAGAAGATATCGAAGATTTTCAATCTTCTCTGCAAATAAGGGGTTGGCTGAACATAGAAGATAACCTAACCGACTATTTTGTCGTGTTGTGGTTACTCGTATTTGCAGAAGTCGTTGGCTAAGTGGTATTCTTAATTGTACTATTTGCAGAGCAGTTTGCTCGGCAAATACGTGTTTCAGAAATTTTGGCTAAGTACTGGATCTTACTTGTACCATTTGCAGAGCTTTTTACTCGGCAAATAGTTATTTCAAGAAATTTGGTTAAGTGTAAAGTTCACTTGTTCTATTTGCAGAGCTCATTGCTCGGCAAATAAGTGGTTCAAGGATTTGTGGTTAAGTGTTGAGATTACTTGTGCTATTTGCAGAGCTTTTTGCTCGGCAAATAGTTGTTTTTGAGAATTCTTGATTTAAGACTGGTGCTACTTGCATTGTTTGCAGAAGTTTAAGCTCGGCAAACAAGTGTTTTGGGTGGTGTGACTAAGTACAAGTTCTATTTGTGCTATTTGCAGAGATATTTGCTCGGCAAATAGTTGAAATTGATTCTTCGACCAAGTGACTTTATAACTTACACTATTTGCAGAGAATTAAGCTCGGCACTTAGTTGTTTTTAAGAACTTGGTCACTTACACCATTTGCAGAGAATTAAGCTCGGCACTTAGTTGTTTTTAAGAATTTCAAATCAAAATTTTTCAAGAAAATTTCTCAAAACCATTTTTCATCAATATTCTTCAAGTGGGTTGAAAAATCAAAATTTTTGAAATTGTGAAATTTCTTACTTGTTCTATTTGCAGAGGATTAAGCTCTGCATTTAGTTGAAATTGAAAGTTCCCAAATTTTTCTAAGTCTGTTAATTGCTTGAAATGGCTTCAAGGGAAGTTTTAGCACTTGGTTCTGAAGGAAGACCACCTGTCTTGTTTAGAGGATCTTATCCTCAATGGAAGAAAAGGTTTCTGAACTGGATAGACAGGCAGAAGAATGGAAAACTGCTGAGAAAATCTTACAAAGATGGTCCTGAAATTCCAAAGAACCCAGTTAATGGAGAAGTTTTACCTGAAGAGAGTTGGAACACATAATCAGAGAAACAGAGTTGAGGCTGACCAAAGTGCAATTGCCTTTCTTTACCAAGCACTTCCTGATGACATCTACTGCAATGTGGATTCCTATGAAACAGGAAAAGACATTTGGGATGAAGTGGAGAAGCAGATGGAAGGATCTGATGTGTCAAACACCATAAGGTTGTCGACTGTTCTGAACATGTATGAAACATTTAAACAACAAAAAGGTGAACCATTGAATGAGGTATACATCAGATTCTGCAATGTCATCAATGAGCTGAGAAAGAATGATGTGAAGAGAACCAATATGGAACTGAACATCAAATTTATAAAAAATCTGGAAGAGGAATGGCAAGTGTATGGAACTCAACTCAATCAACAATCAGACTTCGGAAAACTCACCATTCACACTCTGTTTGAAAAACTACAACTTAATGTTGAGGATGTTCAGAGAATACAGAAGAAGAAAGAAGAGAGTGTACATTCAGATCCATTGGCTTTGGTTGCTGATAGGAAGACTTCAAGATTGTCAAGACACAGTTTTGTTGAAGTTCAAACTGATTCTGATTCAAGTGAAATGAGTGATTGTGATCTTGATGAAAGGCAAAAAGAGATGTACAAAGAACTCGCTTATTTCACAAAGACTTTCAAGAAGAAATTCTTCAAAAAGAAACCAACAAACAATCAGCTTAGGACTTCATCAGTCTCTTCGTATGCTAAAAATGCGAATGCTCCTAAGTATGATCAGAAGAAAGATTTTACTGGTGGTGAGAAGAAATATGATAATCAGAAAAAGTTTGAGAAGAAGGTCATGGATAAGAGAACTGAAGATAGGAAATGCTACAACTGTGGTATCACTGGACATTTTGCCATAAACTGTACTAAACCTCGACAAAAGAACTCCGAGTACTATAAGTACAAACTTTTGCTGGCAAGACAAGAGGAAAGCGGAATTGCCCTTCTCGCTGAGGATGACAAGTGGTTACATCTTTCCGATGAGGAGACAGACGAACTTGCAGCAAATGTATGCTTCATGACAAAGATCAAGAAGTCAAAGGAGTTGGAGGAAAATGATGAAAGTTCTTCTGAAGTCGAGGATGAGGTAATCTCTTTTCCCAAATCAGTGTTAAAACACTACATGGACATGAGTGAACCAGCAAGAAAAGATTGCAGGGAGTTGAGTAAAAAGAATTTAAAATTAAAGAAAGATTTGGAGGACAAAGAAAAAGATTTTCAAATTAAAATTGATTCATTTCAAAAAGAATTTGAGAATTTGAAATCAGAAAAAGCAGCAGTCTCTTTTACTCCAAACTCCAAACTGCATCTTGAGAAACAAGAACTTGCGACCAAAGTTCTTGAACTAAGCAAGACTGTCAGACAACTTCAAGTTGAAAAGACCAATGAGATGTTTCGAGCAAATGCTTTGGCTGAAGACATTGAGTCTTTGAATGTTAAGATGAAATATCCCTGATGTGACGGAATTTGAAAACAAAATTTCTGACCTAAAATATGAATGTTGTATAAAAGATTCTCTTAAACAAAAACTTGATAAAGAAAATGATGAACTGAAAGCTGAAATCAAGTATTATCAAGAAAAGTTGTATAAGATCAATCGTTCATATCAACAAGTCTTTTTAAATAGGCCAAGAAATTCAGAAACAATATTCACATCAGGGTTGGGTTATAACAATCCAAAATATTTGCTCGAAGCACAAGAAGAAGTCCCATCATTATACAACGAATCTTATTTGAGATGTGGGATGACAGACCAATTTGTGAGACCGACTGATAGTGATTATGAGGCTGATGATTTTCTAGAAAAGGGTGCAAAAGTCTATTTTAACTATGAGTTAATGGATGAGTCATATGATTTCTTCGCTAACTCTACACATAAAACAATCAAAGACAATCATGAGGCTATCATACCCGAAATTCTTGAGTGTTTTACTGAAAAACCTTTGGAAAATCCTAATCCTATTCTAAAACCTGAAAATTTGAGACCGTATGTACCACAAAAAGTTTTGGAAAAGGTAATTGAAGATCTGCAAAAGTCTCTTGAGGAAAAGCAATCTTTGATAGAAACTTTGAAGGCTCAAAATCATTATGTCATTGACCAACCCAAAATAGAATCCAAAGTTTGTGATCCATCTGGATGTTCTGTGAGTTCTATATGTGAAAGTGTAAATGCTTCAGTCCAAACTGAAAAAGAATATCAGATCTTTGATATGTGCAAAATTGATTTTGACCGAAAGTTTTCTGAATCATTTGAAAAAATCAATGAGAAGATTTTATCCATGAAAAAGAAAACCAATGTGTTTGAAGAGAATCATCCAATTCATGTTCAGAATGTGAATGTAGACATAAAGAAAGTTGTTCACGTGTCTGTGCAAACTGATGGTGATTTAGATGATGTTCATGATGTTGATGATTATTTCTTCCCGATTACATCTGAAACCCAGACTTTTACCAAGTTTTCTGAGGGAACTCAATCATACTTGAATGAAATTGATGCTTTCAAACAAAAGTTTGAAAAAGAAAGAGAACAGAGATTAAATGTGCTAAAGGAACTTAATGATTTAAAAGTTGAATTCCAATTTCTGAAAATAGCACTTTAATTTCATAAAGAAAAAGAAAAAGCATCAACTCCACTCAAGCAAAGTCCATGTCCGATAAAGAAAAGTGAAGTAAGTGTGAAGTTGGAAACTGATGAAATGTCAACATTTTTGGAAGAAAATCATGATTTTGAACCTGAATTTGAAAAACTTTTTGTTCAAAAGGAGGAAAAACTGATTTTAATCTAAAGAAGATTCCAAAGTCACACTCTTCACAATCTTCCTCATCCGATAAGTTCCAAAGACCAAAGACCACCCAAAGATCAAAGACCAACCCATCACCCAAGACTGATTCAAAACCAAAGACCAAACCATTAAAGAAAAGTCCCACAGTCCAAAAGACTCCTAGGCAATCAAAGATGTACAAGGTCAAATCTGAATCTCAGTCACCAAAAGAAGTCAAAACAAGCAGTGGTCCGAAGAGTGTTAAGGATGAAGCTTTCTCATTAGGTAACAAACAACCTCCGCAGGTTAGGTATTCTAGTTTCCCTAGGTATTCTCAGAAAAATCCTAAGTGCACTTTACAGAGGGTTAGAGATACTTTAACAGGCATGACTAAATACAAAGACTAGTATGGTTGGTTGTCACCTAATAACATAAAGAAAGTAAATAAAATCACAGATCCCATCAAGAAGCAACCTGTTCAGAACATAAAAGCTAAATTAGTTTCTAACTCTAAAAATGTTCGTGTTTCAGGTGACTTGTGCATGAAAAGTAGCAGTAAATGGATTCCAAAAGATAGATTCTTGCATGCTACTAGAAATGTTAAACTTGATGGAAACACTACCCATGTCAAACAAGTGTGGATTGTCCGTAGATCAAATACATTAGATAATGCTACTACATCTAGGACTATTCCTGCTTGTATCAAAACTTGTGTATAAACATTTACATTTCCTTGCTTGTAATTCGTATTTGTGTTTTGAACATTTATGTGTGCATGTTTGTTATTTCAATAAAATGTTTGTTTGTGTGTTATTTTGCTTGATGCTTATTTTGTTTGTTTTTGTTGATTGTACTTGCATGTTATCCCTCTAACCTGCAAGGACCCAATCTACATGGGTACCTAAACCATATTCCCTGTCCTTGCAGGAATATCTTATTTGTGTATGGTATGTCGACTCGGGATGTTCTCGCCATATGACTGGTAACAAGTCAATTCTTTCGAACTTTGTTGAAAAGTTTATGGGAACCGTAAGATTCGGAAACGATCATATCGCTCCTATTCTTGGTTATGGAGACATTGTCAAAAATGGAGTCACTATCAAGAGAGTTTCCTACGTTGAAGGACTTGGACACAATCTTTTTAGTGTTGGTCAATTTTGTGACAATGATCTTCAAGTATTATTTAGGAGATATGAGTGCAAAGTGCAGACTGAAGATGGTGTGGATATTCTGACTGGAACAAGAGACAATAATTTATTCACAATTGATCTCAACAACATCCCATCTAATTCCTCAGAGATTTGTCTTCTTTCGAAAGCAACTGCTCAAAACTCTTGGTTATGGCATCGCCGACTTTCTCATCTTAACTTTCAAACGATTAATACACTCGTGGATAAACAACTTGTTGAAGGTCTTCCGGGTTACAAGTATGAAAGTGCACATGTTTGTCCAACTTGTGCAATTGGAAAGATGAAGAAAGCAACACACAAACCAAAGAAGTTTCTAAGTACAGAAGGTCCGTCGCACCTTATTCACATGGATTTGTGTGGCCCTATGAAAGTTCAAAGTATCCATGGCAAGCGATACATTCTTGTGATTGTAGATGATTATTCTCGTTACACTTGGGTATTCTTTCTTCATGCAAAGAGTGACACTCCGCAAGTGATTATTGATTTCATCAAGAAGACCCAAGTCAATCTTAAATCATCTGTTAGAATTGTTCGCTCAGACAATGGCACTGAATTCAAGAATTCAACTATTGATTCTTTCTTCAAGTCCATGGGTATTTCACACCAATTTTCCGCTGCCAGAAGACCTCAACAGAATGGAGTAGTTGAACGTCGAAATTGAACTCTTGTTGAAGCAGCTAGAACAATGCTTGCCTATTCGAAGTTGCCACCGAATTTATGGGCTGAAGCTGTTGCTACTGCTTGTTTTACACAAAACAGATCCATAATAAACAAGAGGTTTGATAAAACTCCGTATGAGGTGATCAACAAAAGAAAGCCCAATGTGAACTTTTTGCACATTTTTGGATGTGTATGTTATGTTCTCAATGATCGAGACAATCTGGGCAAATTTGAACCAAAAGGCGATGAGGCATATTTCATCGGTTATTCAAGAGAATCCATTGCATATCGTGTATATAACCGAAGAACCAAGAGAATTGAAGAGAGTATAAACGTTAGATTTGATGAACTCTCGGGAATGGTTCTTGAACAACACAGTTCAAGACCCAAACTTCAAAGTCCACAAGCTTCCGCAACTAAGACTGCATCAAATGTCAAATCATTCTCAACTCCGACTTCACAAGATTTGGATATCTTGTTTGAAGAATTTTTCCAAGTTCCGAAGAAAGTTTCTGAATCTGATGAGAATCCAAATGAACCATCAACTTCAATTTCAAAAGAGATGGATCCCAATGAGTCTTCACCATCACAATCATCAGATGTTAGTTCATCATCTGATTCTCCTCCAACTACTGATTATTCAGAGTTGCATACTGAACATCAAAATATCTCACAAGTGACAAATCCTACAACCAATCCAGAAGATTATGATCACAATGACTTTGTTGAACCAATTGCAACCTCGTTTGAACAATTGACAGAACAACATTCTCCGAAGTTTATTGATTCTGAAGAATCTGGTGATCCACATGATCCGATTCCTCATACAACCAAATGGACAAGAGCTCATCCAATTTCACAAGTCATTGGTAATCCAACAACTGGAGTTCAGACAAGATCTGTTTCCGCGAATGAATGTCTGTTTGTGAATTTTCTGAGCATTGTTGAACCAAAGACAGTTAATGAAGCTCTAAGTTGTCCAGATTGGGTGAAAGCTATGCAGGAGAACTGAATCAATTTGAACGACTTGAGGTGTGGAAATTGGTTCCCAATCCTTACAAGAACAAGGAGCCAATTAAAACCAAGTGGATCTTCAAGAATAAAAAGGATGAAACTGGAGTTGTTGTACGCAACAAAGCACGATTGGTTGCAAAGGGATATTGCCAACAAGATGGAATTGACTACGATGAGACATTCGCACCAGTTGCACGAATTGAGGCTATTCGGATGTTTCTTGCCTATGCTACCTACAAGAACTTCACAGTCTACCAGATGGATGTTAAAACTGCCTTCTTAAATGGAATTCTCAAAGAAGAAGTGTACGTTGAACAACCAGAAGGTTTTGTGAGTTCCAAACATCCAGACTACGTTTACAGGTTAGACAAGGCATTATATGGTCTGAAACAAGCGCCTCGTGCATGGTATGATGCTCTATCTTCTTATCTTGTGAAATCTGGCTTTAGCAAAGGTTCGATTGACACTACCTTGTTTATCAAACGACAAGGGAGTGACATCATTCTAATCCAGATTTATGTTGACGACATAATTTTCGGGTCAACTAATCCTAAATACTGCAAGAATTTCACTGCTTTAATGATCAAGAAATTTGAAATGAGCATGATGGGTGAATTAAACTTTTTCCTTGGTCTTCAAGTAAAACAGATGTCAAATGGTACTTTTATCTGTCAATCTAAGTACATTCTTGACATGTTGAAAAAGTTTGATATGATGGATTGTCAAACAATTGGGACACCCATGGAAACTCAAACAAAGATTAATGCTGACTTAAATGGAAAATCTTTTGATCAAAAGAAATATCGCAGTATGATAGGGTCACTCATGTATTTGACTGCAAGTCGCCCGGATATTATGTTCGCCACATGCATGTGTGCCAGGTACCAGGCCAATCCAAAGGAAAGTCATTTCCAGGCCGTTAAACGGATCTTCCGATACCTAAAAGGCACAGTGAATCTTGGTCTCTGGTATCCAAGGGATACTGGATTTCAGTTAATTGCATATTCAGATGCTGACCATGCAGGTTGTAAGCTTGATCGAAAGAGTACTTCTGGGAGTGTACAGTTTCTAGGGGAAAGATTGGTCAGTTGGTCTTCAAAGAAACAGAATTGTGTATCCACATCTACTGCAGAAGCTGAATACGTTGCTGCAGCAAGCTGTTGTTCACAAGTTCTTTGGATGAAGACATAGTTGACTGATTATGGATTTCAATTCAACAGAATTCCCATTTACTGTGACTCAAAGAGTGCTATTGCTATTTCTTGCAATCCTGTACAGCACACAAAGACCAAGCACATAGATGTTCGGTACCATTTTCTTAAAGATCATGTCGAAAAAGGTAACATCGAACTCTATTTTGTCCCAACAGACTACCAACTTGCAGATCTTTTCACCAAACCTTTGGATGAAAACAGGTTCAATTTTCTTAAAACCAAGTTGGGAATGCTAGATTTACAAACTTAATTGATTTCATGCCATGTATTCTATGTTCATTTTCTGTTTCAAACATTGATGTGTTTTACTTAAGATTACATGCAATGTTTGAGGGGGAGAAAAAGGGTAGAATGCATGATTTAAGGGGGAGTTTGTAAATTTACCATGGTGTCTTATACTTAATTTGAGGGGGAGTGTGCAAATGCATATGAATTTTTTATAATTTTTTGTTTGTTTGTTTTGTTTGTTGTTTAATATTTGAAAAATCAAATACAAAATTAGAAAATTCTAAAATAATAAAAAAAAAGTTTTTTTTGTTTTATTTGTTATTATTCTGTGTTATTTTTTTAATTTCTATATTTTTTTTGTTGTTGTTGTTAGTTTAAGCCCAAATCCAATTTGAGCCCAACTGCCATGTTAAGCCCATGACCTGTTTGAATCCGGGTTGAGACGCGGGTCACACCCAGACCCGCGACCCATGTTTGCTTTTTAAATAGAAAATGGGCGGGTCAAAACATACACTTTAAAATTTCAAACAAAATATCTTATTGTTTTACTCTCTAAAACCGATCAAAAGTCACATCAATATATCCAAATTTCAATTTTGTTCATAATAATTCTAGTGGATACATTAGTGTGATAGATTTTTAGTTGAATTTCATCATTTACTTCGATCAGATCATTGTTTTAGAGGTTAGATTTCTTGTTTATATATTGCACACCAACTGTTTGATTGAATGCCAAGATGAACTTTTCGAATTCTTATGCTTGATATGATGTTTTAATTCATGTTTTGAGTATGTTAGATGCATGATTAGGTATTATACTTGTTGTATAAATGATTAGATGCCTTAATCTGCTTGAGTTGATGATCTTTCTGGGTTTGATTGTGCATAGGCTGGGTAAACTGATGTGTTTTGATGAAAAGAACCATTTGCAGAGCATTTTGCTCGGCAAATGGGTCCTTTGTTCTTGATCATCTTCAAATCATCATAAAGTTTGATTATCATGTTCATATTTTTCTGAAACAAATTTTTGGATCAAAAAGTGTCATTTGCAGAGCTTATAGCCCGGCAAATACTTGTTTTTACCAAATCAAGCAAATTTTCATCAAGTCCATTAAAACAACATAACGCAGAGCATTTTGCTCGGCATTCAAGCCTTTTTGAATTCCAAAAGTTTTACAAGTTTTAAAAACAACTGTTTGCAGAGCATTTTGCTCGGCAAACAGTTCATTTTGTACAAAACTTGTTCCAAGTCTTAAAACAACTGTTTGCAGAGCATTTTGCTCGGCAAACAGTACAAATTGGATTTCTAAATTTTGTCAAGACTTGAACCATGCATTTGCAGAGCTTTGAGCTCGACAAATGCATGTAAACTTTTCACTTAGTTTTCAAACCAACTGTTTGCAGAGCATTTTGCTCGGCAAACAGTACAATATGAAAAGTTTTCACCAAGGTTTTAATCCAACTGTTTGCAGAGCTTTTTGCTCGGCAAACAGTACAAAATGAAATTTTTTTTTTCTTTTTCACAAAGTTTTAAAACCAACTGTTTGCAGAGCATTTTGCTCGGCAAACAGTACAATTTGAAATTTTTCACATTGAAATTTTTCTTCAACAATTGACAACATTTTTGTTGTTCAATAAAAGAAAATTTCATACATTTCAAAGGAGTTGGACTAAACTGCTCATTTGCAGAGCTTTGAGCTCTGCATTTACATGTTTCAACTCCAATACAAATCAAAATTTTGCCAAAACCATATTTTTTTGGTCCTTGTCAAACACTGGGCAAATTTTCCAAAATGTGCTATTTGCAGAGGTTTTTGCTCTGCAAATAGTACAAATTAGAATTTCAAATTTTTTTATGTTATTTTATTTTTATTTTTATTTTATTCTATGTTTCTTTTATTATTATTTGTGATGTGTTTTAAAATGTTTAACTGTGTATGTGTATTGTGTTGGTAAATATATAGTATTTCATAAGTGTTTGGGGTGAGAGGCAAGGTATCGAACGCCTTTGTGTACTACCTTGTTTTCTTATCTTTTAATACTTATGTGATCCTATATATTGTCATGTTTTGTATATATATTTGGGTGAGATGCAAGGTATCGAACGCCTTTGTGTACTACTTTGTTCTCTCATTTTTAATATATATGCAAAACATTGTCTGTGTAATAAATGTGTTTCTTAAAAGTTGGTATATTTTGTTATTTTTCTGTGTTTGAATTGTATTTTCTGGTCAAAAACTTTGGTCAGTTTGTCTTAAACAGAAAATAATAAAGTACCAAGATGGCAATGTTCAGAGAAGGAGATTCAATGAAAATGCAAGCCAATCAAGCACTTCACATTCCATTTGCTTGCAAATTCCCGATCATTCCAGAGATTCTTAGCTATCATCCACTGAATATGCTCTGACTGGAGGGGCAATTGTTCCTGAGAAGTATGTCTTTGAGCTGTGGCAATCAATTGAATATGTACGAGGAAGTAAAAGGCATAACACACCAGACTACTTTAAATTTTCTCTAGAGTCAGAAGCTGAACTGTTTAATTGTCGATTCACTTTGGATGAGTTTAGAACAACAATTGGATTTCCTGTACTTGAAGAATACGAAGAACTCCCATCAGTTGAAGAAATGTTGGCTGGGGTTCATTCGTTGGGTTATGCAGGAGAGTTGACAACGATGAGAGATTTTAGAAGGAGTAATGTAGCAACTCTCTGGCATACGATGTACAATATTCTTACAACTTGCTTGATGCCATCACAGAAAGGAATTGATCTTCTGACAAAGGATTCTTTGGCAATATACTATGCAGTCACTCACAATGTGCAGTGTGACTTTGCGGCGATTATATGGAAAAAGATGATTCAAGTTGTCAAGGGAAAAGGATAAACAAGACAGAAAATATATTCCTTTATCAGATTCTTCACACTAATTATCGAAGATGTTCTTGATAATGCAGAGGAAATTCCAAAATTGGAGAACAGCTTCAAGTGTGTGATTGCGATGTATAAATCCAACTTGAGAGGCACAAGTTGTGAAACTGTAAGACCTTTTCCAATTCCTCCATTCCTGATAAATCTGGTTCCTGCTCAGAGTCCTCACCTTAGGGCTTATCTTGAGTGGTTAGTCTCAGCAATGGGGTCTGAAAGCTGACAGACTCCTTCCCAAGCTGAGCATAGGTCGCCAAGTGAGGGTCCTAGTTCGTCAAAAAGAAAAAGAGGGGTTAGTGATGAA
>CM067167.1:298312273-298370889 GCA_034093135.1 Erigeron breviscapus | reverse complement strand
CCCCACCATGTGCATTTTGATGTGTTGTTGATTCTACATAAACACTTGTCTTTCATACACAACATACAAGACTCATAACATAGAGTGTATCAACTCTTACATGCAAATGTAAGACTTCTCTCTCATAATTCTCAACTAGCAACTCTTCTTTTTCTCTCTTGGTATTTTCGGCCACAAAGAAAAGAAAAGGAAGACAAGACAAGTTTAATTCCTAGCATAGTTTGGGTGTTTGTTGATAGTTTGGGGTATACAAGCTTGAGGTTCTTCTAGGTTGAAGACTTGCCACTTCAAGATCATCATCTCCTTCATATCAACCTTCTCATAAGCTTGGAAGAAGGTAGTCTTCTAAAACACCCTATGGTTGTTGTTTTGATTGCATATTATTCATATACATGGATCCTTATTGTTTGGGTTTTCTTTAATAAGTTAAAATTTGGTTTTTAACCACATATAACACATTGAAATGGTTCAATATTCCGCTGCGTTTTTGATATTATAATGATAATATGACTTTGATAAAACCCAACAAGACCCAACAATATACTAATTAATACATACTTGCATTTAAATACGTTAAATATGTCTTTTATACGCATAATAAATTGTTGTTACTTTTATAGAAATGCATGAGCTTTATACTTAAATGAATCTCCTTATATACTTCCAATGAAGTATAAATGAATATTCATATAATTTATATTCACCATCTGTGAATTGTTTTCGCATTTTCGATTTGTTGGTTTTTGGATAGAATTTAGGTCCAGATTTAGTCCAGACTTACTGGACTGGCTCCAGACTGGACTACTGGAACCTTATTTAGGTTTGTTAAGAAACTTGTTTTGCTGGTCTCGCTCCAGACCCGACTACTGGAGCCTCACTGAAGATTTGACCAGAAAACGTTTCTCTACTGGACCTACTCCAGACTTGGAATCTGGAGTCCCTCTGAAGATTTGTCCAGAAATAATTGAAGACTAGTGAGCAAATACTTGTATAGATAATCTGGAGCATTCTCCAGATTAGCTCACTGAAGACTTCACCCCAGTCCAGATCTACTCTACTGAAGACATTCTGACTGAAGTCAAAGACTGAAGTCTGAAGGAAGAAGACTTAACAAATGGCGGAGTCCACTGGAAAGTCTTACCAGATCTGTTCACTGGAGGATTGTTAGTGTTCTAGATCCTACAAGTCTGAACACTGACATCAAGGTTTGACTTTAGCCTTTAACACACTTTCCAAAGAACAACCCACTTGTTCTTTAATAAAGTATACGTGTGTTAAGGTGGTTGGATAATAGGATACACTTGCACTTGATGTGACTTTATCCTTATTCCTTATCCAATACATTTAATGTTCTTGTCGGATCATTAAATGTATGCAACCATATTTGTACGGCACAAAATTCACTGGTGAATTTTGTTGCCTATAAATACAAAGTCATTTCCTTGACATAAACACTTTTAAGCACTTGCTTTGCATGAAAGTGAATTTGTCTAAAATACTCTCGATCTTAAACAGGGATACTTCACAACTTTAAGTATCTCGATCCTAAAGAGCTATTTGACAAATATAGATCATTTGTAACTCATAGGTTGTTAGGATACATACTTCATTGTATTATCTTGATTCCGCAACAACCTTGTATTTTATTTAAACATCAATAAATGAAATACCCATGAAACATACATAATGGTCCACTTTACTTGTTTATTGCTTTAAGTCTTGTATTACTTTGTTTATATATCTTGCATATTTATTTACAAGTAATACTAGTCCAATTCTAGTGATTATTAGACTTGTTGTATTTTACACTTTCTATTGGTTAACCATCTCGAAGTTAAAGGGACTCACATTTGGTATCAGAGCAGAAGGCTAATCATTGCCTAGATCTGTTCTTGATGGCTAACCAAGAAAATACACAAGGTTTTAGTCTTGGTCCCGATCCTAATGTAATTATCAATGATCAAAATGAACCTCAAAATGTTAATAACACTAATCCACCTCCTCCTCCTACTCCTGCTTCTCCACACGTGCATGTGCACTACTCGAATAATCCTGTTCCTAAATTCAGTGGGAACAGTGATGAATTCGGTACGTGGAAGGCTAGGATGGTTTTGCATGTCACTGGTATTGAGAGGAATATGATGAAAATTTTAAATGAAGGACCTTATGTACCAACATCACCTCTCAATCCACTTCTTGATCCTTCTGGATCTAGAAGGGGAAGGGAAAAGAGGGAGGAACATTGGTCTGAAGAGGAGAGGAGATTGGTGAATCTAGACACCCTCCTTAAAAACATGATCCTCGGGGCTGTTCCAGAAACCCTCATTCCCACACTAGTTCTTTTTCCTAGTGCCAAAACCATGTGGGATGAGCTTCTTAACCAACATGAAGGAGGAGATGACACCATTGTCACCAGAAAGGTCTCCTTAAACAAGAGGTATGAGTCATTTTTTGCTCAACCTAACGAGTCTCTCACTGGTACTTACACCAGATTTATGAGTATCATAAACCAATTGAGAGGTCTTGGGGTTGAGAAGGACAAGGATATACTTCTGGAGAAATTTTGTGACATTCTACCCACCAAATGGTCTCACATGATCCTAGTCTTATGACAAGGAAAAACTCTGCACACACACACTCTCTCAACTCTTTATGGAGCTTTCAGGTACACTGAAGAAAATCAAGCTCAGAGAGTGGTTGCAGAAAGAGATGCCTATAACCATGCCTCCAGTGGTCCTAGTGTGGTCAGTCATTCTGAACCACAAGGTACAGCACTAATATCTTCTGAGAATGTATTTTCTATGAAGAAGATGGTGTCTGAACTAATGGATTCTGGAGAAACCAGTCAAGTCTCTCCAGACTGTTGTGATGAAACTGAAGATGATGACCTTGTTGCAATGATTGCTAAAACGTTCAACCGTTTCAAAGCAAGAGCAAATAGGCCATCTGGACAATTTGCATCCAGTTCTTCCACTGACAAGACCAATTTGACATGCTTTAAGTGTGGCAAAAAGGGTCATTTCATGAAAGAGTGCAGGTCCAACCAGTTTGCATCCAAGCCTGGTCCATTTTCTTCTAATAATAAGCCTGATGATAGCTATAAATTGAAATATAAAAAGCTTAAGGCCCAAATTGCTCTCATGGCACAACAAATTGAAACAAATAATAAGTGCATGATTGCTACAACTGAAGAGAAGTGGGTTCCTTCTGATGACTCATCTGTTGATGAAGAAGAAGAAAGAGATTGCTGTTACATGGCTCTGGCAGATGAAGAGCTACTGGTGAAGGAAGATGTCACATCTGGACGATGGGTGGACATTGTTATCAAAAAGGTTAGTGATTATGATAATGCAACTGACCAAGAACTAAAATTGGACATTGCTGAAGCTCTTAATTCTGATTTAATTTTTGTAGAAACTGTTAGATCTGATGGTGTAAACGGTCTAGAAACAGATTCTTCTGAAATAAATGCTTTAAAATCAAAATTAAAAGAACTTCAAGACATTGAACTGGCATTTCAAGCCCAGGTTCTGGTAACTGAACAATTGATTCAAGAAAAGCAAGATCTTGAAGTCATTTTAGAGAAAGAAAAACTGGTAATTAAATCATGGCTAGAAACCAACAAGCCATATGATGCTTGTGTTAAACAATTTCCTACTCAAAAACGTGCATACTTAGATGGAAATACACATGTAGCATCATTAATACCAGTAATCGATCGATTACCAGAGGTGTTAAGGCCCACAACTGTTTATGATATGCCTGTAACACCCAAGACCAACTTTCAAACAGTTCAATCCCCAGAGGTTAAGACTGGAGCTGTCCAGATGACTGCTCCAGTTAAAAAGGTAAAGCAGAATAGACCTTTACCTCAGACCAATCCCTTACCAAAGCCTTGGACTGGAAAGGCTAAGGTATCATCTGAAGAAAATATTTTGTCCAGGATAGAGAGCCAGATTCAAATTCTGACTCGTCAATCACAAAGTTTTAATACAAGATTAAACTTTATTGAGGGTACTTCATCTGGCCCTAGACAAAATACAAAACCTTTTTCAAAGAAAGACAAATTTATTTCTCCAGTTGAGAAAAATGAAAAGGTTTCAAAACTATCAACCCCAGTGGTCTTCTCAACTAAGACCACTGTTGAAGTAAGTGAACTAGACCAGATTGCCCCTGGAACCTATAAGGGAGGCTCCAGTGAACCCATCAGTCGATGGGTTCCCAAATCTAACTGATAATATCTGGTGTATGTGTAGGGCGATCGAAAGAAATATATCTGGTATCTTGACAGTGCAGCTGGCAGGACAATGACCGGATGTAAGACCCTACTGGAGGAGTTCACCATTTCTGATGGACCCTCCATCACTTTTGGAAATGATGGTTGTGGAAAGACTGAGGGATATGGTGTTCTGAACAATGGACAAGTCAAGTTTACACGTGTTGCATTTGTGAATTGTTTGAAATATAACTTGATCAGTGTAAGTCAACTGTGTGACGATGGCTATCAAGTCTTATTCAATGTTGCTCAGGGCATCGTATTCAACAAGGACTGGAAGGTAGTGTTGATTGCTCCCAGGAAAGGGAATGTGTACGTGATGGATATGGAAAGCTCTCCAGACGAGCAGTGTTTCTATACTCAAGCTGATGAAGACACAAACTGGTTATGGCATAAAAGGTTATCCCATTTAAATTTCAAAAACATTAACAAGTTGTCCAGAAAACAACTTGCAGATGGGATACCTTCAGTTTCCTTCAAAAAGGAAAGACCATGTCCAGGATGTGAGATGGGTAAGCAAAAGCGTACCAGTTTCAAGACCAGACAGAATTTCAGCATTTCTGAACCTCTTCATATGCTTCATATGGACCTCTTTGGTCCAGTGAACGTTCAGACTCGTGCTGGTAAAAGATACACCCTGGTGATAATAGATGAATTCTCCAGATATTGTTGGGTGATCTTTCTGAGGTCCAAAAGTGAAGCTGCTGCTGAAATCATCAGTCTTATCAAGCAAATTGAGCTCAAGTACAGTCGAAAAGTGTGTCAGTTAAGAAGTGACAATGGAACAGAATTCCAGAATGCAACTCTGGAGTCATTCTGTACTGACACTGGCATCTCCCAGAACTTCTCTTCAGCCCGCTCTCCAGAACAAAATGGAGTGGTAGAAAGGAAGAATCGAACGCTGATAGAAGCTGCCAGGAGTATGCTAGCTGAATCTGGTCTGTCTACCAGTTTCTGGGCGGAAGCAATTGCAACTGCTTGCCACACCCAGAATCGATCAGTGTACATCAAAAGACACAAAAAGACAGCCTATGAAGTCTTGAGAAATAGAAAACCAAATATTGGTTATTTTCACGTTTTTGGATGTCCAGTTTACATCCTGAACGACTCCAGTCAGCTAGGCAAATTTGATGCCAAAGCTGATGAAGGGTATTTCTTAGGCTATTCAGCCATTCGCAAGGCCTTCAGAGTCTACAACAAGAGACTGGAGAAGGTCCATGAGTCAATTCATGTCACATTTGATGAATCAAATGCTCAATCAACAAGAAGCCAATCCTTGATACTCCCCCAGTTACTCCAATTGTCTTTTGTGAATCTGATCCAATAAACGACAAAATGGATGATTCACCAGACACAGTTTCCAGTCATCCTGATCTGGAACCTGTTCAGAAAAAGAAAGTCTCCAGTAGTACTCCATTCTATCCTTCTATTATTTTCAAACTACCCTCTGAAATTAATATTGGATCAGACGTACGTACTACTCCCCCAGTATCAGTGTCAGTTGAGAACATACCAGAAATGTCTTCTGGTGAAGAATTTCATACTGAACCAGTACTCCAGGAAATACCTTCAAATGAAGAATTTCATGATGCAAATCGTGATTTACATGACTCAGATGAAGATACTGAAGTAATTTGGCAAGACCCTCCTCCAGAATCAACTCCAGAGGAGACTCAACTGAATTCTTGCACTGATATTATTGTTACTAATAACAATCCTGGTCAGTACTCCAGATGGACAAAAGCTCACCCTATTGATCAGATCATAGGTGACTCCAGTTGTGGTGTTCAGACCAGAAGAGCCTCCAGTGATCAATGCTTATATGTCAGTTTTCTATCTTTGATAGAACCTAAGAAGATTGATGAGGCTCTGGAAGATCCAAACTGGGTGACTGCTATGCAAGAAGAGCTTCACCAGTTTGAAAGAAACAAGGTCTGGTATCTGGTTCCTTTCCCAGTTGGAAAGAAAGAACCAATTGGAACAAGATGGGTCTTCAGAAACAAAGTAGATGAAGATGGCCACGTAATAAGAAATAAGGCCAGACTGGTAGCACAAGGCTACTGCCAGTCAGATGTCGACTTTGATGAATCTTTTGCTCCAGTGGCTAGACTTGAAGCGATCAGAATTTTCTTAGCATTCGCTGCTAATCATCAGTTCAAGGTCTACCAGATGGACGTGAAGAGTGCTTTCTTGAATGGAAAGCTTGAAGAAGAAGTTTACGTCAGACAACCTCCAGGTTTCGTTGATGACAAGCATCCACATTGGGTATATCGTCTGGACAAAGCGCTATATGGCCTCAGACAAGCCCCACGTGCCTGGTATGATACTCTGACTAAACATTTATTGAAAAATGGTTTTAAACGAGGTGCAATTGACAATACTTTGTTTATTCTTCATGAACGAGGTAATCTGTTAATGGTACAAATTTATGTTGATGATATAATTTTGGGTCTACTGATGAAAACATGTGCAAGAAATTTTCAAAAATCATGTCCACTGAATACGAAATGAGTTTGATGGGTGAATTAACATATTTTCTTGGACTCCAGATTAAACAAAACAATGATGGCATTTTTATTAATCAGGAAAAATATGTTAGAGATCTTTTAAAGAAATTCGATATGAATTCTTCACCATCTAAACCAACTCCAATTTCTGCACCACTGACACTGGACTCTGATCCAGATGGTAAACCAGTGAACACCACTGTCTATAGAGGCATGGTTGGTTCACTGATGTATTTAACGGCCAGTAGACCAGATATTATGTTTTCAACATGTTTATGTGCCAGATATCAGTCTAATCCAAAGGAATCTCATATGCTCGCTGTTAAGCGCATACTGAAGTACCTTAAAGGTGCTCCCAGTCTAGGTCTTTGGTACCCCAAAGGCTCTGGAATGGATCTAATGGGTTATTCAGATTCAGATCATGTAGGTTGCAAGATAGATAGGAAATCCACAACTGGTGGATGTCATTTCCTAGGTGGCAAACTGGTCAGCTGGACCAGTAAGAAGCAAACTTCAGTTTCATTATCCACTGCTGAAGCTGAATACGTGTCTGCAGCCAGTTGTTGTGCTCAGATACTCTGGATGAAGAACCAGTTGCTTGATTATGGTATTAAATATTCAAAGACTCCCATCTTTTGTGATAATACCAGTGCCATAGCTATCTCAAACAATCCAGTCATGCACTCCAGAACGAAGCACATTGATCTAAGGTATCATTTTATTCGTGATCATATTATGAAAAACAACATTGAACTCCATTTTATTCCCACTGACAAACAACTCGCTGACATTTTTACTAAACCACTGGATGTCAAAACTTTTGAATATCTTGTTGGTGAGTTGGGAATGTTAAACCCTTAAATCTGGAACCTTGGTATTGAACGCCATTGTGTACTACTAAGGATCTTTGATTTAAAGATTCAAAAATTTATTTCTGGATCAACATTCCAGGGAAGACTTGAAAAATATTTTCTCTTAAAAATGTTTAAGTTCAGGGGGAATTAATTTTCTCACTGGACAAATTCTTCAGAAAATATTACTGGTGCCTTGTAAATATGTCCCTCTCACTGGTAACTGGATAAGTTGAAGTGCGTGTTTGAGTTGACTTATGTCTTCTTGTAAATGTGTCCCTCTCATTTGTCTATATTAGTTGACGTGCACGTTTGAGGTTACCAGTCTTTCAAAAATTGGTTTTCACTGGTACTTTACTGGAGTGTCCCTCCAGTGTACCATCAGTACATGATCACTGGACTAATCCACCAGTGATACTGGACGGTCTTGTCAACCTCCAGATGCACTGAACTATGTCATAATATTTTCTAAAAACTTGATCTTTGTGTGTGCCACGTAAGCAAACTTTTTCAAAGATATTTATCTTATAAATCCTACGTGGCATGTAATTTTTCAACGCAATGATGGTCTTTTTACCTTGGGAAAATCAAAAGTACAAGTTGTTACTGTTTTGTGGGCTGTAAACCTTCATACATTTATGTGTGATGTGATGTAATTAATGCGGAACTCAACATCCGATCAAAAATTGTATTTGATAAATTCAAATTAATCGTTTGAGTTCCACATTATCTCTCCTATATATATACCCACTTTCACTTTCAATTTCATTTACTTCGAACATTTACTTCCCAAATCCTAAAATTCCTTCATTCAATTCGTAAATTCTTCATTCAATTTCATTCTTAAATTTCTCATATTAACTTCAAATTCATTAAATTCTTCATAAACCTTAAATATTCATTCAATTTCATCTTTCATCTATATATATCCAATGGCTCCTAGACAATCAAATTCACCAAGAAATCTACTATCTGCTGAATATATTCCTGCTGCAGATGTAGTTAGAGCACCTCATATCAACCTTGAAGCTAGGGCTTTAAGGATGAATATGAATAACTGGATGGCAAAGCTATCGCTATCCAGTGTCCATGATCCACAATCTATAATTGGGAGATTAAATGCCTTTTTTCTCTCATGTCCTCTCTATGGTGCTCTGACTTTAAATCCAGAAAAGATGTATCATGATTATCTTTGTGAATTCTGGTATACAGCCGAATATAATGAGGCAAATTCTTGTATTGCCTATTCTCTTGAGCAAGGGACCAGACCCTTGAATATGTCTGTACATTCTCTCAGAATGGCTCTTCAGTTAAACTATCTGGACGAGAATGAGCTGGCTATGCCACTCCCTACTGGTATTAACTTCAGGGAGGTATGCAGATTAATGGGGCATACAGAGATAGTTGATGAAAATGGTCAGTTGTTGAGGAAAGGGACCATTTACATGAGTAGACTGACGGACTCGTGGAGATACTTCTTCACACATATCGTCGAGTGTCTTGGAGGTAGTTCTGGAGGATTGGATCAAATCAATCAAACACACCTCCAGATTGCCTATTGTCTTATGGTTTGGGCTAAGGGTAGATTTCGCCCAGATATTTTTTGATGATCTGGTGGAACGCATAAAGGCAAAGGGGAGAAAGCCATTCGTGCCATATATTCGCTTTCTCTCTCTTATTTTCAAAAATGCCCTTGGAGCCCAGTATGATTTCGAGACTACTCATTTTTCAATGAGTGAGTACATGAGGGACCTGGCCAATTTGAGGTCCAGAGATGGAGAGGTAGATATTCCTCCAGCAATGCTGACTCTTCAAAGAATTGAAGAGAATGTGGCACCAGTAAGGGTACAAGTTGTTGATGTACCTACTGGTAGCGAAGATGTTCAGGTTGTTGAAATGGTACAACCTATAAGGCAAGTGGCTCCAGAAAGTTCCAGTCAAGCAGTTGTTGAGCTTGCCAGACGACCAAGATCACATAGGCGTCTGATGAGAGGTGGAGTCCAGGTAAACCCATTAACCCATCCTGGTGATATTATGAATATTGATGGGTCCCCCATCTTTGAAGAGGAAAATATTGATCCTTCTGTACAATCTGAACAGAGAGTGGACACTGAAGTCCAGGCTGTTGTACGAGAAGAGGCTACTGAAGTTGTTCAGACTGAAGAACAAGCTTCTGGTGAGCAAGAGGCTCCACTGGATTTAAATGTGGAAGCTGGTGAACAGGTTGATATAGTTGGTGCATCATTTTGGGAAGAGGCTGACTCTCCCATGTCTGGAGGTCAGAATATGGATATTAATATGGATTTTCTGGGTGAAGAAAGTGTTCAAGTTGAAAGCTCACCAGAAATGCCACCACCCCCACCAGAAACAAACATCCAAACACCTACACCAGAAATGCCACCACCAGAACCATCAATGCCACCACCACCACCACCATCAATTCCTCAATCAACATCATATTTCACTCCATTCATCCCACCAACACAAACTCAATCACCACCAGTACACCAAACTGAACCAAGTGTGCCAGTCTCTAATGTTGATATTGAAGAGGACTGGGCACAAGTGCCAATGATGACCAGAGTAACATCTCATCTGGAACAACCCAGTGGTCTCTCCACTTCTTCTTCCACCGAGGTCCAAGGCCTTCTTAGTAGGGTGGCGGACCTGGAGAGATCACTCCAGTCATCATCCCAGGTCATTTCTGACTTCAAATCTATGTTGTCAAATAATCTTGCGTCAGAAATGAACCTCTTCGCTGGGAATGAGAAGTTGGTGTTTGATAAACTGGATGAGCTGGTACTGGCCACTAATCACAACTCTGGAAACATTAGAGTGGCAGTCCAGGCTTTGGAATCCAGACTGGTAAATGCTGTTGAGACTGCAGTGGAGAACAAGGTTGTACAACCACTGGCAGGTCTTAGAGAAGAGATGGAGAAGATTGTGACCAAAGTTGGTGCTCTGGAAAGCAGGCCTACATTTGACCAGACTGAACTGGTCAACACCCTCAGTGACGAAGTGGTTAGAAAGGTCAGGGGTGATTTACTGAAAGAAATATCTGATGAAGTATCTGGATCAATCCTAAGGTCATTTCAGGATGTGATATTGCCAGAAGTTGTAAGAAAGATTGAGGTTGAGCTGCCCAAGGACTTGCCAGAAGCAATTGAAAATCTTAAAGGGGAAGTCCAGGCACTCAAGACTGGTATGACTGCCTCATTACCAGAACAAGGAAGAACCTTTGGTTCCTTTGATAGACATATGATGGAAGAGTTGTGGAATGATCTGAAGTCAAGGACTAGAGATCATTCCAAGGGGGAAAAACGTTCAGTTCCATCTACTGGTGAACAAGAAGGGTTGATAAGGAAGAAGAAAGAGGTTGTAAGGGCAGTCGCTACTGAAAGCGTTGTTCAGAGAAGGCAAGTGACTGGTACTGATGCCAGTGCACGTTTGGCCCAGAGAACTTTAGAAGAAGCTACTGGTACTGATGCCAGTGAGCCCCAGTTTGAAGCCTTCCCAGACATTCCTACCACACTGAAGGCAACTAAAGGAAAAGAAAAGGTTGTGTCTGGTGAAGAGGAAGAGCAGGTTGTAGATGTTGACAACGAGACTTCCAGAAAATTGCAACAACAGTGTATCATGATAGAAATCTTCAAAGACAATCAAAGAAATGAACTGCTGGCCCATCATAGGGATATGGCACAAATGGGTACTCTGGACTCCTATAACGCTGGTAGGTTGGGCGTAAACATTGAAGTTTTTAAAAGGATGAAGGAGGATCCCAGAGTTCAACAATGTCTTGATGCACTGAACGATGTTCATATACGCTCATTTTATGCTGAAGAAGAGCAGGTATATGACTCGTTGATTTATGGTGTAACCATTCCAGAGTTGATCAGACAGCGAAAGGAGGAGCTGGTAAGCCTCCAGAAGAAGATTAGAAAGAATGCTGGTGCTCTGGAACTGGAATACAGAAAGAGGATAACTGGTCTGCCCAAGCTAACTGCAAAGCAACTGAAGGCAATCAAAGATGGTGATCTAAGCACCTTCATTCCTCTGGATACCACTCTCAGAATCAATAGACAAGAACACCAGTCCACTGAAGGACAGCAGAGTGGTGTTTCCAGGGAAACTGAAGAAATGATCCAGTTGGCTAAGCAAAGGGCTAAATATGATGAAATGATGATGTTCAGGGCCAATGCAAGAAAGATAGTGAATGCTGAAATCACATTGGCTGAAAATCACCAAGGGATGACCAGGTTTAATGTGAAGTTGACCAGGGAGGGTAACTTCACTGATGAAAGGAAGGACACTTCAGTCCAAGCTTTTGGATGGAGTGAACTAAAGGAGATTGGATTAACTTTCAAAGGTAAGACTGATCTCTCTCCAGATGTGAAAGCTTTTATGAAGAGGATTGAGAAAGTCTGGAAGAGAATCCAAGAAATGGAAGTTGTGTTGGGTCTGAGACCACCAGTGTCTGTTCCATCATCTCCTAAGAGGAAGGCCACTGAAGATGCACCAGGGCACTCATCAAGAAGAAGGGCCTGAATCTTATATATCATTGTACTTGTTGTAATTATTTTCCTTTTTGGTGAAAGTAATAATAGTTGCAAGTTTTTATTTTTTACAAGTAAATGACCAGATTTAGTCTAAGTTAGAACTTAAAAGATGAAACTGAAAACACTCATGATCTATAAAGTGTTTACCAGTAACTTAGATTATTTAGACTTAAATCGACCAAGTGTTTTCCAGGCATACAAATTTGTATATCTATAAGCCTGAAAAATACTTGCATTATTTCTAAACAAATAGGGGGAATTTGTTAGGTCCAGATTTAGTCCAGACTTACTGGACTGGTCCAGACTGGACTACTGGAACCTTATTTAGGTTTGTTAAGAAACTTGTTTTGCTGGTCTCGCTCCAGACCCGACTACTGGAGCCTCACTGAAGATTTGACCAGAAAACGTTTCTCTACTGGACCTACTCCAGACTTGGAATCTGGAGTCCCTCTGAAGATTTGTCCAGAAATAATTGAAGACTAGTGAGCAAATACTTGTATAGATAATCTGGAGCATTCTCCAGATTAGCTCACTGAAGACTTCACCCCAGTCCAGATCTACTCTACTGAAGACATTCTGACTGAAGTCAAAGACTGAAGTCTGAAGGAAGAAGACTTAACAAATGGCGGAGTCCACTGGAAAGTCTTACCAGATCTGTTCACTGGAGGATTGTTAGTGTTCTAGATCCTACAAGTCTGAACACTGACATCAAGGTTTGACTTTAGCCTTTAACACACTTTCCAAAGAACAACCCACTTGTTCTTTAATAAAGTATACGTGTGTTAAGGTGGTTGGATAATAGGATACACTTGCACTTGATGTGACTTTATCCTTATTCCTTATCCAATACATTTAATGTTCTTGTCGGATCATTAAATGTATGCAACCATATTTGTACGGCACAAAATTCACTGGTGAATTTTGTTGCCTATAAATACAAAGTCATTTCCTTGACATAAACACTTTTAAGCACTTGCTTTGCATGAAAGTGAATTTGTCTAAAATACTCTCGATCTTAAACAGGGATACTTCACAACTTTAAGTATCTCGATCCTAAAGAGCTATTTGACAAATATAGATCATTTGTAACTCATAGGTTGTTAGGATACATACTTCATTGTATTATCTTGATTCCGCAACAACCTTGTATTTTATTTAAACATCAATAAATGAAATACCCATGAAACATACATAATGGTCCACTTTACTTGTTTATTGCTTTAAGTCTTGTATTACTTTGTTTATATATCTTGCATATTTATTTACAAGTAATACTAGTCCAATTCTAGTGATTATTAGACTTGTTGTATTTTACACTTTCTATTGGTTAACCATCTCGAATTTAAGGGACTCACATTTGGTATCAGAGCTTTAACGAAAGCACTTCGTGATCGCATGCCTTTTGTTATATAGTTGGGGGTGTTAATGGGTTGTAGCCGGACTAGGTTTGGATTAAACGAATTAAAGATCCTGCCCCCGTTGTTACCGCCCTACTTGATCCCTCCGTATAATTATCCGGGCATGAAGTGTATTAGTTTCACCTCTACCATTTAAGGTATCTCTTCCAATTATAATTAATACATTTTTGTATTGATTATAATACATACTATCAAAGTATCTCTTCATCTATAATTAATACATATCTTTGTATTAATTATAAACCTTTACCATTTAAGGTATCTTTTCATAATATAATTAATACATTTTTGTGTTGATTATAATCCTACTATTTAAAGTATCTCTTCATATATATTCATCCATGAATACATTCCATAAGGATATTGTATTGATATTAATCAATCATATCAAATATACTTTCATTTACAAATAAACGTATTTATTAAGCTAACTACTTAGCTTATTTATGGTATTTCAAAAATGATTTATAAAGAAATCTCCAATATATAAACTCATGTATCAATTATAAATATTTCAAAATAAACTACAAAGGTTATTGAAAGAACCCGAAACCAGTTACGTTGACAAGCGTATTAATAAATAACATTGTAAATAAACTAAGTTTAAAAACGAGAATATAAATCAAATCGTATTTTCTATTAGGAATAATTTGCTTGATCGTCATCATCATCATCATCAATCTTTTTACGTTACTAATCATATCACCGATCTAAGGTGAGTTTCATGGATCCCTATTTATTATTTTGGGACTGAGAATACACAACTGTTTTGTTTTTATGGACACAATTGCTTAAATGATCCATGCTTATATTTTTATTACAATGCTCTGGCTCGAAATCCCCTATATGGAACTTGGACCGATTAAAATTTACAACGCGAATTGTTAGGTCCAGATTTAGTCCAGACTTACTGGACTGGCTCCAGACTGGACTACTGGAACCTTATTTAGGTTTTGTTAGAATAACATGTTTTGCTGAACTCGCTCCAGACTCGACTACTGGAGCCTCACTGAAGATCTGTCCAGAAAACATATTCTACTGGACCTACTCCAGACTTGGAATCTGGAGTCCCTCTGAAGATTTGTCCAGAAATAATTGAAGACTAGTGAGCAAATACTTGTATAGGTAATCTGGAGCATTCTCCAGATTAGCTCACTGAAGACTTCACCCCAGTCCAGATCTACTCTACTGAAGACATTCTGACTGAAGTCAAAGACTGAAGTCTGAAGGAAGAAGACTTAACAAATGGCGGAGTCCACTGGAAAGTCTTACCAGATCTGTACACTGGAGGATTGTTAGTGTTCTAGATCCTGCAAGTCTGAACACTAATATCAAGGATTGACTTTTCCTTTAACACACTTTCCAAAGAACAATCCACTTGTTCTTTAATAAAGTATACGTGTGTTAAGGTGGTTGGATAAAAGGATACACTTGCACTTGATGTGACTTTATCCTTATTCCTTATCCAATACATTTAATGTTCTTGTCGGAGCATTAAATGTATGCAACCACATTTGTACGGCACAAAGTTCACTGGTGAATTTTGTTGCCTATAAATAGGAAGTCATTTCCTTGACATAAATACTTTTAAGCACTTGCTTTGCATGAAAGTGAATTTGTCTAAAATACTCTCGATCTTAAACAGGGATACTTCACAACTTTAAGTATCTCGATCCTAAAGAGCTATTTGACAAATATAGATCATTTGTAACTCATAGGTTGTTAGGATATATACTTAATTGTATTATCTTGATTCCGCAACAACCTTGTATTTTATTTAAACATCAATAAATGAAATACCCATGAAACCATACATAATGATCCACTTTACTTGTTTATTGCTTTAAGTCTTGTATTACTTTGTTTATATATCTTGCATATTTATTTACAAGTAATACTAGTCCATATCTAGTGATTATTAGACTTGTTGTATTTACACTTTCTATTGGTTAACCATCTCGAAGTTATAAAGGGACTCACAATTGGTATCAGAGCAGAAGGCTAATCATTGCCTAGATCTGTTCTTGATGGCTAACCAAGAAAATACACAAGGTTTTAGTCTTGGTCCCGATCCTAATGTAAATATCAATGATCAAAATGAACCTCAAAATGTTAATAACACTAATCCACCACCTCCTCCTCCTACTCCTGCTTCTCCACACGTGCATGTGCACTACTCAAATAATCCTGTTCCTAAATTCAGTGGGAACAGCGATGAATTTGGTACGTGGAAGGCTAGGATGGTTTTGCATGTCACTGGTATTGAGAGGAACATGATGAAAATTTTAAACGAAGGTCCTTATGTACCAACATCACCTCTCAATCCACTTCTTGATCCTTCTGGATCTAGAAGGGGAAGGGAAAAGAGGGAGGAACATTGGTCTGAAGAGGAGAGGAGATTGGTGAATCTAGACACCCTCCTTAAAAACATGATCCTCGGGGCTGTTCCAGAAACCCTCATTCCCACACTAGTTCTTTTTCCTAGTGCCAAAACCATGTGGGATGAGCTTCTAAACCAACATGAAGGAGGAGATGACACCATTGTCACCAGAAAGGTCTCCTTAAACAAGAGGTATGAGTCATTTTTTGCTCAAACTAACGAGTCTCTCACTGGTACTTACACCAGATTTATGAGTATCATAAACCAATTGAGAGGTCTTGGGGTTGAGAAGGACAAGGATATACTTCTGGAGAAATTTTGTGACATTCTACCCACCAAATGGTCTCACATGATCCTAGTCTTACGACAAGGAAAAACTCTGCACACACACACTCTCTCAACTCTTTATGGAGCTTTCAGGTACACTGAAGAAAATCAAGCTCAGAGAGTGGTTGCAGAAAGAGATGCCTATAACCATGCCTCCAGTACTCCTAGTGTGGTCAGTCATTCTGAACCACAAGGTACAGCACTAATATCTTCTGAGAATGTATTTTCTATGAAGAAGATGGTGTCTGAACTAATGGATTCTGGAGAAACCAGTCAAGTCTCTCCAGACTGTTGTGATGAAACTGAAGATGATGACCTTGTTGCAATGATTGCTAAAACGTTTAACCGTTTCAAAGCAAGAGCAAATAGGCCATCTGGACAATTTGCATCCAGTTCTTCCACTGACAAGACCAATTTGACATGCTTTAAGTGTGGCAAAAAGGGTCATTTCATGAAAGAGTGCAGGTCCAACCAGTTTGCATCCAAGCCTGGTCCATTCTCTTCTAATAATAAGCCTGATGATAGCTATAAAATGAAATATAAAAAGCTTAAGGCCCAAATTGCTCTCATGGCACAACAAATTGAAACAAATAATAAGTGCATGATTGCTACAACTGAAGAGAAGTGGGTTCCTTCTGATGACTCATCTGTTGATGAAGAAGAAGAAAGAGATTGTTGTTACATGGCTCTGGCAGACGAAGAGCTCCTGGTGAAGGAAGATGTCACATCTGGACGATGGGTGGACATTGTTATTAAAAAGGTTAGTGATTATGATAATGCAACTGACCAAGAACTAAAATTGGACATTGCTGAAGCTCTTAATTCTGATTTAATTTTTGTAGAAACTGTTAGATCTGATGGTGTAAACGGTCTAGAAACAGATTCTTCTGAAATAAATGCTTTAAAATCAAAATTAAAAGAACTTCAAGACATTGAACTGGCATTTCAAGCCCAGGTTCTGGTAACTGAACAATTGATTCAAGAAAAGCAAGATCTTGAAGTCATTTTAGAGAAAGAAAAACTGGTAATAAAGTCATGGCTAGAAACCAACAAGCCATATGATGCTTGTGTTAAACAATTTCCTACTCAAAAACGTGCATACTTAGATGGAAATACACATGTAGCATCATTAATACCAGTAATCGATCGATTACCAGAGGTGTTAAGGCCCACAACTGTTTATGATATGCCTGTGACACCCAAGACCAACTTTCAAACAGTTCAATCCCCAGAGGTTAAGACTGGAGCTGTCCAGATGACTGCTCCAGTTAAAAAGGTGAAGCAGAATAGACCTTTACCTCAGACCAATCCCTTACCAAAGCCTTGGACTGGAAAGGCTAAGGTATCATCTGAAGAAAATATTTTGTCCAGGATAGAGAGCCAGATTCAAATTCTGACTCATCAATCACAAAGTTTTAATGCAAGATTAAACTTTATTGAGGGTACTTCATCTGGCCCTAGACAAAATACAAAACCTTTTTCAAAGAAAGACAAATTTATTTCTCCAGTTGAGAAAAATGAAAAGGTTTCAAAACTATCAACCCCAGTGGTCTTCTCAACTAAGACCACTGTTGAAGTAAGTGAACTAGACCAGATTGCCCCTGGAACCTATAAGGATGGGTTCCCAAATCTAACTGATCAATATCTGGTGTATGTGTAGGGCGATCGAAAGAAATATATCTGGTATCTTGACAGTGCAGCTGGCAGGACGATGACCGGATGTAAGACCCTACTGGAGGAGTTCACCATCTCTGATGGACCCTCCATCACTTTTGGAAATGATGGTTGTGGAAAGACTGAGGGATATGGTGTTCTGAATAATGGACAAGTCAAGTTTACACGTGTTGCATTTGTGAATGGTTTGAAATATAACTTGATCAGTGTAAGTCAACTGTGTGACGATGGCTATCAAGTCTTATTCAATGTTGCTCAGGGTATCGTATTCAACAAGGACTGGAAGGTAGTGTTGATTGCTCCCAGGAAAGGGAATGTGTACGTGATGGATATGGAAAGCTCTCCAGATGAGCAGTGTTTCTATACTCAAGCTGATGAAGACACAAACTGGTTATGGCATAAAAGGTTATCCCATTTAAATTTCAAAAACATTAACAAGTTGTCCAGAAAACAACTTGCAGATGGGATACCTTCAGTTTCCTTCAAAAAGGAAAGACCATGTCCAGGATGTGAGATGGGTAAGCAAAAGCGTACCAGTTTCAAGACCAGACAGAATTTCAGCATTTCTGAATCTCTTCATATGCTTCATATGGACCTCTTTGGTCCAGTGAACGTTCAGACTCGTGCTGGTAAAAGATACACCCTGGTGATCATAGATGAATTCTCCAGATATTGTTGGGTGATCTTTCTGAAGTCTAAAAGTGAAGCTGCTGCTGAAATCATCAGTCTTATCAAGCAAATTGAGCTCAAGTACAGTCGAAAAATGTGTCAGTTAAGAAGTGACAATGGAACAGAATTCCAGAATGCAACTCTGGAGTCATTCTGTACTGACACTGGCATCTCCCAGAACTTCTCTTCAGCCCGCTCTCCAGAGCAAAATGGAGTGGTGGAAAGGAAAAATCGAACGCTGATAGAAGCTGCCAGGAGTATGCTAGCTGAATCTGGTCTGTCTACCAGTTTCTGGGCGGAAGCAATTGCAACTGCTTGCCACACCCAGAATCGATCAGTGTACATCAAAAGACACAAAAAGACAGCCTATGAAGTCTTAAGAAATAGAAAACCAAATATTGGTTATTTTCACGTTTTTGGATGTCCAGTATACATCCTGAACGACTCCAGTCAGCTAGGCAAATTTGATGCCAAAGCTGATGAAGGGTATTTCTTAGGCTATTCAGCCATTCGCAAGGCCTTCAGAGTCTACAACAAGAGACTGGAGAAGGTCCATGAGTCAATTCATGTCACATTTGATGAATCAAATGCTCAATCAACAAGAAGCCAATCCTTGATACTCCCCCAGTTACTCCAATTGTCTTTTGTGAATCTGATCCAATAAACGACAAAATGGATGATTCACCAGACACAGTTTCCAGTCATCCAGATCTGGAACCTGTTCAGAAAAAGAAACTCTCCAGTAGTACTCCATTCTATCCTTCTATTATTTTCAAACTACCCTCTGAAATTAATATTGGTTCAGATGTACGTACTACTCCCCCAGTATCAGTGTCAGTTGAGAACATACCAGAAATGTCTTCTGGTGAAGAATTTCATACTGAACCAGTACTCCAGGAAATGCCTTCAAATGAAGAATTTCATGATGCAAATCGTGATTTAAATGACTCAGATGAAGATACTGAAGTAATTTGGCAAGACCCTCCTCCAGAATCAACTCCAGAGGAGACTCAACTGAATTCTTGCACTGATATTGTTGTCAGTAACTATACTGGTCAGTACTCCAGATGGACAAAAGCTCACCCTATTGATCAGATCATAGGTGACTCCAGTCGTGGAGTTCAGACCAGAAGAGCCTCCAGTAATCAATGCTTATATGTCAGTTTTCTATCTTTGATAGAACCTAAGAAGATTGACGAGGCTCTGGAAGATCCAAACTGGGTGACTGCTATGCAAGAAGAGCTTCACCAGTTTGAAAGGAACAAAGTCTGGTATCTGGTTCCTTTTCCAGTTGGAAAGAAAGAACCAATTGGAACAAGATGGGTCTTCAGAAACAAAGTAGATGAAGATGGCCACGTAATCAGAAACAAGGCCAGACTGGTAGCACAAGGTTACTGCCAGTCAGATGTCGACTTTGATGAATCATTTGCTCCAGTGGCTAGACTTGAAGCGATCAGAATTTTCTTAGCATTCGCTGCTAATCATCAGTTCAAGGTCTACCAGATGGATGTAAAGAGTGCTTTCTTGAATGGAAAGCTTGAAGAAGAAGTTTACGTCAGACAACCTCCAGGTTTCGTTGATGAAAAGCATCCACATTGGGTATATCGTCTGGACAAAGCGCTGTATGGCCTCAGACAAGCCCCACGTGCCTGGTATGACACTCTGACTAAACACTTGTTGAAAAATGGTTTTAAACGAGGTGCAATTGACAATACCTTATTCATTCTTCATGAGAAAGGTAATCTGTTAATGGTACAAATTTATGTTGATGATATTATTTTTGGGTCTACTGATGAAAATATGTGCAAGAAATTTTCAAAAATCATGTCCACTGAATACGAAATGAGTTTGATGGGTGAATTAACATATTTTCTTGGACTCCAGATTAAACAAAACAATGATGGCATTTTTATTAATCAGGAAAAATATGTTAGAGATCTTTTAAGAAATTCGATATGAATTCTTCACCATCTAAACCAACTCCAATTTCTGCACCACTGACACTGGACTCTGATCCAGATGGTAAACCAGTGAACACCACTGTCTATAGAGGCATGGTTGGTTCACTGATGTATTTAACGGCCAGTAGACCAGATATTATGTTTTCAACATGTTTATGTGCCAGATATCAGTCTAATCCAAAGGAATCTCATATGCTCGCTGTTAAGCGCATACTGAAGTACCTTAAAGGTGCTCCCAGTCTAGGTCTTTGGTACCCCAAAGGCTCTGGAATGGATCTAATGGGTTATTCAGATTCAGATCATGCAGGTTGTAAGATAAATAGGAAATCCACAACTGGTGGATGTCATTTCCTAGGTGGCAAACTGGTCAGCTGGACCAGTAAGAAGCAAACTTCAGTTTCATTATCCACTGCTGAAGCTGAATACGTGTCTGCAGCCAGTTGTTGTGCTCAGATACTCTGGATGAAGAACCAGTTGCTTGATTATGGTATTAAATATTCAAATACCCCAATCTTTTGTGATAATACCAGTGCCATTGCTATCTCAAACAATCCAGTCATGCACTCCAGAACGAAGCACATTGATCTAAGGTATCATTTTATTCGTGATCATATTATGAAAAACAACATTGAACTCCATTTTATTCCCACTGACAAACAACTCGCTGACATTTTTACTAAACCACTGGATGTCAAAACTTTTGAATATCTTGTTGGTGAGTTGGGAATGTTAAACCCTTAAATCTGGAACCTTGGTATTGAACGCCATTGTGTACTACTAAGGATCTTTGATTTAAAGATTCAAAAATTTATTTCTGGATCAACATTCCAGGGAAGACTTGAAAAATATTTTCTCTTAAAAATGTTTAAGTTCAGGGGGAATTAATTTTCTCACTGGACAAATTCTTCAGAAAATATTACTGGTGCCTTGTAAATATGTCCCTCTCACTGGTAACTGGATAAGTTGAAGTGCGTGTTTGAGTTGACTTATGTCTTCTTGTAAATGTGTCCCTCTCATTTGTCTGTATTAGTTGACGTGCAAGTTTGAGGTTACCAGTCTTTCAAAAATTGGTTTTCACTGGTACTTTACTGGAGTGTCCCTCCAGTGTACCATCAGTACATGATCACTGGACTAATCCACCAGTGATACTGGACGGTCTTGTCAACCTCCAGATGCACTGAACTATGTCATAATATTTTCTAAAAACTTGATCTTTGTGTGTGCCACGTAAGCAAACTTTTTCAAAGATATTTATCTTATAAATCCTACGTGGCATGTAAATTTTCAACGCAATGATGGTCTTTTTACCTTGGGAAAATCAAAAGTACAAGTTGTTACTGTTTTGTGGGCTGTAAACCTTCATACATTTATGTGTGATGTGATGTAATTAATGCGGAACTCAACATCCGATCAAAAATTGTATTTGATAAATTCAAACTAATCGTTTGAGTTCCACATTACCTCTCCTATATATACCCACTTTCACTTTCAATTTCATTTACTTCGAACATTTACTTCCCAAATCCTAAAATTCCTTCATTCAATTCGTAAATTCTTCATTCAATTTCATTCTTAAATTTCTCATATTAACTGCATATTCATTAAATTCTTCTTCATAAACCTTAAAATCATTCAATTTCATCTTCATTTATTAAATCCAATGGCTCCTAGACAATCAAACTCACCACGAAATCTACTATCTGCTGAATATGCTCCGGCTGCAGATGTGGTTAGAGCACCTCATATCAATCTTGAAGCTAGGGCTTTAAGAATGAATATGAATAACTGGATGGCAAAACTCTCGCTATCCAGTGTCCATGATCCACAATCCATAATTGGGAGATTAAACACCTTTTTTCTCTCATGTCCACTGTATGGTGCCCTAACTTTAAATCCAGAAAAGATGTATCACGATTATCTTTGTGAATTCTGGTATAAAGGCGAAGGGGAGAAAGCCATTCGTGCCATATATTCGCTTTCTTTCACTTATATTCAAGAATGCCCTTGGAGCCCAGTACGATTTTGAAACCACTCACTTCTCAATGAGTGAGTATATGAGAGATCTGGCCAACTTGAGGTCCAGAGATGGAGAGGTAGATATTCCTCCAGCAATGCTGACACTTCAAAGAATTGAAGAGAATGTGGCACCAGGAAGGGTACAAGTTGTTGAAGTACCTACTGGTAGCGAAGATGTTCAGGTTGTCGAAATGGTACAACCTATAAGGCAAGTGGCTCCAGTGGAAAGTGTGCAACCAGATGTTGAGCTTTCCAGGCGACCAAGATCACATAGGCGCCTAAGAAGAGGTGGAGTCCAGGTAAACCCATCAACCCATCCTGGTGATATTATGAATATTGATGGGTCTCCCATCTTTGAAGTAGAGAACATTGATCCTTCTGTACAATCTGAACAGAGAGTGGACACTGAAGTCCAGACTGTTGTACGAGAAGAGGCAGTTGAAGTTGTTCAGACTGAAGAACAAGCTTCTGGTGAGCAAGAGGCTCCACTGGACTTAAATGTGGAAGCTGGTGAACAGATAGATGTTGCTGGTGCTTCTTTTTGGGACGAGGCTGACTCTCCTATTTCTGGAGGTCAGAATTTGGATGTTAATATGGATTTTTTGGGCGAAGATGTACAGATTGAAACTTCACCAGAAATGCCACCTCCTCTACCAGAAACCGAAACACCTCAACCAGAAATACCACTTCCTACACCAGAAATGCCACCACCAGAACCTTCAATGCCACCACCACCACCTCCATCAATTCCTCAATCAACTTCATACTTCACACCATTCATTCAACCAACACAAACTCAATCACCAGTACACCCAACCGAACCAAGTGTGCCAGTCTCTAATATTGAAACTGAAGAGGACTGGGCACAAGTACCATTGATGACCAGAGTGACTTCTCACCTGGAACAACCCAGTGGTCTCTCCACTTCTTCTTCCACCGAGGTCCAAGGCCTTCTTAGTAGGGTGGCGGACCTGGAAAGATCACTCCAGTCATCTTCCCAGGTTATTTCTGACTTCAAATCAATGTTGTCAAATAATATAGCGTCAGAAATGAACCTTTTTGCTGGGAATGAAAAGATGGTGTTTGATAAGTTAGATGAACTGGTACTGGCCACGAATGTTAATTCTCAAAATATAAGGGTGGCAGTACAAGGGTTGGAAGGCAAGATTATGAACTCTGTTGAGACTGCAGTGGAGAAGTAAGGTTGTTCGTCCACTGGCAGGTATTAAAGAAGAGATTGAGAAGCTGGTTACAAGGGTAAGCTCTCTGGAGAGTAGGCCCTCACTGGACCAAAGTGCAGTTGTTCGCACTATCAGTGAAGAATGTACAAGAAGGTTCAGAAACGATATGCTAAAAGAATTATGTGAAGAAGTTTCTGAAACCCTTCTTAGAAGTATATATGATGGGGTGTTACCCCAAGTGGAAAAGCTACTGGATGAGAAGTTGCCACAACACTTGCCTTCAACTGTTGATAATGTTCAGAAGGAAGTGCTGGCACTCAAAAAGATTGTGACTGCTTCTTTGCCAGAACAAGGAAGAACCTTTGGTTCACTAGATAGGCACATGATGGAAGAGTTGTGGAATGATCTGAAGTCCAGGACTAGAGATCATTCCAAGGGGGAAGAATTGTCATCTGGTGTTCAAGAAGGGTTAATCAGAAAGAAGAAAGAAGTTGCCAGGGCAGTTGCAACTGAAAGTGTAGTTCAAAGAAGGCAAGTGACTGGTACTGATGCCAGTGCACGGATGGTTCAAAGAACACAAGAAGCTACTGGTACTGAAGCCAGTGAGCCCCAGTTCGAAAGCTTCCCAGATATCCCTACCACACTGAAGGCTGTGAAAGGAAAAGAAAAAGTGGTGTCTGGTGAAGAAGAAGAACAAATTGAAGATGTTGACAATGAAACATCCAGAAAGTTACAACAACAGTGCATTATGATTGAAATATTCAAGAATAATCAAAGAGATGAACTGCTGGCCCATCATAGGGATATGGCTACAATGGGTACTCTGGACTCCTACAACGCTGGCAGGTTAGGCGTAAACATTGAAGTTTTCAAAAGGATGAAAGAGGATCCCAGAGTTCATCAATGTCTTGATGCACTGGATGATGTCCATATACGCTCGTTCTATGCTGAAGAAGAACAGGTATATGACTCATTGATTTATGGTGTGTCCATTCCAGAGTTGATCAGACAAAGAAAGGAGGAGCTGGTAAGCCTCCAGAAGAAAATTAGAAGAAATGCTGGTGCTCTGGAGTTGGAATACAGAAAGAGGATGACTGGTCTACCCAAGCTTACTGCCAAGCAACTGAAGGCAATTAAAGATGGTGATATTAGCACCTTTATTCCTCTGGATACAACTCTGAAGATCAATAGACAAGAACACCAGTCCACTGAAGGACAACAGAGTGGTGTATCCAGGGAAACTGAAGATATGGTTCAGTTGGCTAAGCAAAAGGCTAAGTTTGAAGAAATGATGACGTTCAGGGCCAATGCAAGAAGAATAATTAATGCTGAAATCACACTGGCTGAACATCATCAAGGTATGACCAGGTTTAATGTAAGTTGACCAGAGAAGGTAACTTTACTGATGAAAGAAAAGATACTTCAGTCCAAGCATTTGGATGGACTGAACTAAAGGAGATTGGATTGACCTTTAAAGGTAAGACTGATCTCTCTCCAGATGTAAAAGCCTTTATGAAGAGGATTGAGAAAGTCTGGAAGAGAATTCAACAAATGGAAGCTGTGTTGGGTCTGAGACCACCAGTGTCTGTTCCATCATCTCCATCTCCTAAGAGAAAGGCTACTGAAGATGCACCAGAAAGGACATCAAGAAGAAGGGCCTGAATCTTTAATCATTGTACTTATTGTAATTATTGTTTATGAAAGTTGTAATTATTTTCCTTTTTGATGAAAGTAATAATAGTTGCAATTTTTTATTTTCATAAGTAAATGACCAGATTTAGTCTAAGTTAGAACTTAAAAGATGAAACTGAAACACTCATGATCTATAAAGTGTTCTCCAGTAACTTAGATTTCTTAGACTCAAATCGACCAAGTGTTTTCCAGACATACAAATTTGTATATCTATAAGTCTGAAAACACTTGCATTATTTCTAAACAAATAGGGGGAATTTGTTAGGTCCAGATTTAGTCCAGACTTACTGGACTGGCTCCAGACTGGACTACTGGAACCTTATTTAGGTTTTGTTAGAATAACATGTTTTGCTGAACTCGCTCCAGACTCGACTACTGGAGCCTCACTGAAGATCTGTCCAGAAAACATATTCTACTGGACCTACTCCAGACTTGGAATCTGGAGTCCCTCTGAAGATTTGTCCAGAAATAATTGAAGACTAGTGAGCAAATACTTGTATAGGTAATCTGGAGCATTCTCCAGATTAGCTCACTGAAGACTTCACCCCAGTCCAGATCTACTCTACTGAAGACATTCTGACTGAAGTCAAAGACTGAAGTCTGAAGGAAGAAGACTTAACAAATGGCGGAGTCCACTGGAAAGTCTTACCAGATCTGTACACTGGAGGATTGTTAGTGTTCTAGATCCTGCAAGTCTGAACACTAATATCAAGGATTGACTTTTCCTTTAACACACTTTCCAAAGAACAATCCACTTGTTCTTTAACAAAGTATACGTGTGTTAAAGTGGTTGGATAAAAGGATACACTTGCACTTGATGTGACTTTATCCTTATTCCTTATCCAATACATTTAATGTTCTTGTCGGAGCATTAAATGTATGCAACCACATTTGTACGGCACAAAGTTCACTGGTGAATTTTGTTGCCTATAAATAGGAAGTCATTTCCTTGACATAAATACTTTTAAGCACTTGCTTTGCATGAAAGTGAATTTGTCTAAAATACTCTCGATCTTAAACAGGGATACTTCACAACTTTAAGTATCTCGATCCTAAAGAGCTATTTGACAAATATAGATCATTTGTAACTCATAGGTTGTTAGGATATATACTTAATTGTATTATCTTGATTCCGCAACAACCTTGTATTTTATTTAAACATCAATAAATGAAATACCCATGAAACCATACATAATGATCCACTTTACTTGTTTATTGCTTTAAGTCTTGTATTACTTTGTTTATATATCTTGCATATTTATTTACAAGTAATACTAGTCCATATCTAGTGATTATTAGACTTGTTGTATTTACACTTTCTATTGGTTAACCATCTCGAAGTTATAAAGGGACTCACACGAATATTATAAATAGTACTATTGGGTTGACACCCCTATCCTGGTTAGTCGCACTAACACATGCAAGGGATAATTAATATTCGAAATATATCGTGATTGCGTTGAGCATTTTAGCATCACAAAAGGGGTATTATTATATATACGTGAATCGTATGATGTTAAGGTATTCGGTTTCCAAGGTATAAGCATGTGATAAAATATTGGTTTGAATAACCATGTTAACTTGATATTCGTAATGCATGCGATATCTTATATAAATCTTGTGATCCAAAGGTAAATCTTTATTATAAAAACTGTGAACTCACCAACTTTATGTTGACGAAATTTAACGTGTATTCTCAGGTACTTGAGCTATTTTGATGCATATACGTGATGCATACTTTTGGAGTCACAACTTATACTAGAAGAAAACAAATTTGAGATGTCTAGTGATATATGAAAGAATCTCATTTGTACTTGTTGTATGCTCATTTCCATCTTTTGTAAGAACAAATGGTTATTATATATGAAAGTTTCTAAAACGTCTCATTATAGAGGTCGTTTATTATAATATGTGTTTGTGATTTCCTCTATTGTTCACACTTTCCGTTTCCGCAAAATAAAATATTTTGGGGGTGTGACAGCAAGCATATGTTTATCCGCATATGCCAAGCTATACACAGCTTTAGCGCCATCGAACCCCTACCCAAACATTTTCAGTTTTTTCAAAAAAATCAAACCGATTGCACTGGTAGGCGTGGTTTCAACATTTTCCAAAAATGTACTTCCGCCATACGTCAACTGGCGTATGGTGCTAATTCCGACCAACTAGATGAGTACTTACATATGGGTCGTGCGACTTCAATGGAATGTTTAAATAACTTTTGTAAGTGTGTTTATTATTTATATCACACTGAGTACTTGAGAAAGCCGACAAGTGAAGATGTCCAACGTTTGGTAAGTAAGCATGAACAGATACATGGTTTTCCTGGTATGCTTGGTAGTATTGATTGTATGCATTGGGGTTGGAGAAACTGTCCGGTGGCTTGGCAAGGGCAGTACACACGAGGCGACAAAGGACATCCAACGATCATGCTTGAAGCAGTAGCTTCGTATGATTTGTGGATTTGGCATGCTTACTTTGGCCCCGCAGGTTCGAACAACGACATCAACGTCCTTAATGAATCAGATTTGTTCAAAGATCTGCTCCAAGATAGGGCTCCTGCACTCCAATATACTATTAACGGTCAAGAGTTTACCAAGGGATATTATCTAGCTGACGGTATTTATCCTGAATGGGCGACACTAGTCAAGTCTTTTAAATGCCCGATGGATCCAAAGACTGGTAAGTTCAAGCGCTATCAAGAGGCTGCAAGAAAGGATGTCGAACGAGCTTTCGGGGTGCTTCAAGGTCGTTGGGCAATCCTTAAACATAATGCCCGCCCGTTTTCGGTGAACAAAATAAAACGTATTATGTATGCTTGTGTCATTCTACACAACATGATTGTTCAAGACAACGGTAGCGCAATATCCGACTTTGAGGAAGATTATTTGTCCGATCCAACTAATGTGCCAACACGTACGTGGGATGAAAGGGTTGCAACGCAAATGCGGGCCTTCGCGGAGTTACGTGATAGAAGGACGCACCATCGACTTCGCAATGCCCTAGTGGAACATGTTTGGAACCTCCCGGAAAATTACCGTCAACGTTGATGATGTTTTATTAATGTTTTTATTATGTCTAGGATCATAACTTTTTAAATAAATGTTGTAATGTGTTTTTTTTTATTTGAATGGTGTTTTTTAAATAAATGTTGTAATGTGTTATTAAAATAAAAGTATTTTATTTGAATGGTGTTTTTTAAATAAATGTTGTAATGTGTTATTAATAATAAAAGTATTTTATTTGAATGGTGTTTTTTTGGTATAAAAAAAAATAAAAGAAATGATGATGTGGCGAAGAAGTTCTGAAGAAGCTGTCCTTATAGACAGTGAGAGTCCTGAAGAGTATGTGATGCTGATGTAGCAGGGAAGAAGCTCCAAGAAGCTCCCTTATAAGCACAGGCCTTATATCCGAACAAAAACCACTTAAATAATTCGGTTTCAACAAAAACCCAATCCGAATCCAAATAACCCAAAACCATTTAACCCAAATTTATTTGGCTTGGGGGTTTTTCGGGTCTACCCATAAAGATTAATAACTACACCAGTCGTCACTAATCAGAGAAAGATAATAACATTTTGGATACTTTTTTCTACGAAAAATAATGCAAGTAATTCTCTCTGAAGGTCAATTCTAGTTTAAAAGATAACTGGTATAAACATTACTCGTAGTAACAGATAAGACTTAGACGATCATCCTCACTTATTGTTTCTAGAAAATTGTAAAACTGTAATAGTAGATGAGGAAAATACCGCACGAAAGGAGCCTTCTAAGTTGTAACATCCGTAATTTTTACCCGTTTGACTATACTTGTAATTTTATTAACTACTTGAATAAACGAAAATTTTGGGCCAATTATAATGTCATAATTGGATTTCTAGAATTAAGCCATGTTGCAAGACCATGATATTGGCCCGTATGTGATAAGGAAAATATATTATAGACGATAATTGAGTAACTGTGTTAACAGGGAAACGTATATACAAAACCTTAAGTATAATGTACGGTAAATAGTGTCGGTGGCACAGTGTCGGTGGTTATCTAATAATTCCATTAATGGGACAAAAGTCGACACAACATTTATGAAAAGATGAACACCCGTGAATTGTTTTGGTTGTTCATTAATAATAAACTCAATCAGTTAACTAGAAATAATGTACGATTAAATATAAATGATGGCATAATTTCGTATAAAGCTAAAGTTGGTTACATAATTAATTCACATGAAGCCATGTCAATTATTTCATCCGATTACGAACTCAAGATTTCTAAATATGAATAGTGTTGTGTTATAAAGAACACACTAATATTATTCAAGAATAATTTCACATTTCATATATTCCCAACACACCAGTCTAACAAAGTTATGAACCACCTTTTAATAATTGTTAGAATTTTTATATGTTAATGAATTTGTGCAAATATCTACGGCTGAGTAGAGATACTCAAAGGCTCAAATTTTAAATTCAATAAGTGTTAGCCCATTAATTAAGGTTTCGAATGAAATGGTCTCCCCATTAAATAAAATAAATAAAGTAGCTTTCTATGACAATTATTTGCTCCATAAAATAATTGTGATTGGGTCATTGAGTCACTACAAAACCAACTATAGTAGCTTTACATTGTTAAATTATGAGTTAATTAATTGGTCACCAAAATTGACAAATGAAGCTACATCATATCTCACGGAGGCATTTTACTTTTTCTCAATTAGCTATTAATTCCAAATATCCAATCATTCACTTTGGAAGACAAGAAAATCACTTAATATATTTCCTTTATTTGGGTCGACTTTTCAGTAGCAAAAAGGAAGAGAAAATCAAATACAATCACCACCAATTCTTCCCTTCCTGATCACTAGACATACTTACATTTTTATCATCACTTGTTTACGGTTTTGAAAGGCTTAAAAGCGTCAATCTGATCTCCCTCTTAAGCGCAGATTTTTTTTGAAAGTTTCATAGGGATCTTATGATTAGCACAATGGACAGTTAAATTTTTGCAAAGGATAACATAAATTGTCGGGTGAGCACCGATTGTTCACCATTCTTAGGCCTAGAAACTCATGAATTTTAGCATCTTTAACTCTTGAAGAACAGCCCCTACATCTCAGAATTCTTAGTTCTTTTGTAAGTTATTGTTATCCTTAATGTTAATTTCTTGGTTATATATATATGTATGTTTATTACAAACTGGTCAATTTCTTAACACTAGACGGCTCATATTAGTTGATTTCAAAGCATCTTATATAATTGATTTGGACTAGCAGCTTACGTATTTGAGTAATAAAAACATCTCCTATAATGATTTAATAGCAAGCAACTCTTTTTGTCATACAAAAGCACCTGCTCATGTTTTAAAAACAAGCTGGTCACATTATTTTAAAAGCAATTCACGAATTGATATACTAAAAATCAGCATGTGGATTTATTTTAATTAAAAACTTGGACTAGTGTGTATATAATTTCCAAGCAGCATGTTTATTTATTCTGTGTCAGACGTCAAACAAATGTTGAGTTGGTTCCATTTTATTTTCGGCTAGTTTAATAACAGGGGGTTTATGCATAAGAAATGGTTTACCATATAAATGACTAGCTGCTAGTTAATGACAAGTAAAAGTTTCATTAGACCTAAATATTTATGAACATATATAACAAAACATAACGAAACAACGAAAGGCGTTTCAAATAGGCAAGTAATTAGTTTAGCTTGAGTCAACTCTATTCATTATATTACGACTTATGCAGATACGTTATGATCAAAGGTGTGATTAAGACGAACCTTAACTCTCTACAATTCATCTACTTTCAGAAATTTATTCAGGATTTCAGGTGAGTTTCGTAAACCCTCCCTACTCAATTGAGATTCGGGCTGAAAAGTGTACATGCTTGTTAATTGATTGTTTGTTTAATGTATTGACTTGTTGCTCGGTTAACTTTGACTTAGTTATGAATACTTGTTATGCTTTAGATAGTTGTACATACATGGAAGATAATTATACTTTTTATGAATAGTAGATGTGGTGGGAAGGCTGCGGGTGACCCTATATATAAGCATCGATTATTCCTTTAAAGTATAATTATAAGAAGTGTATGTGCATCGTATTTGTTGGTTGATTTACTTGTTATGATATGTTGTTGTTGTTGTTGTTGTTGTTGTTGTTGTTGTTGTTGTTGTTGTTGTTGTTGTTGTTGTTGTTGTTGTTGTTGTTGTTGTTGTTGTTGTTGTTGTTGTTGTTGTTGTTGTTGTTGTTGTTGTTGTTGTTGTTGTTGTTGTTGTTGTTGTTGTTGTTGTTGTTGTTGTTGTTGTTGTTGTTGTTGTTGTTGTTGTTGTTGTTGTTGTTGTTGTTGTTGTTGTTGTTGTTGTTGTTGTTGTTGTTGTTGTTGTTGTTGTTGTTGTTGTTGTTGTTGTTGTTGTTGTTGTTGTTGTTGTTGTTGTTGTTGTTGTTGTTGTTGTTGTTGTTGTTGTACACGCCTTTGAAAGACATGTAAGTCGTGCTGAAACGTGTTAAATCGTGATATGTATTGATGTTGTGCTAACGTATACCCTTTCAGGGCTTTCTTCATATGATTAGATATTCTAATCCTCGTATATCGTTAACGGTTGTATTTCCCGATACGTTTATTCCTTGTTATATGTCCCTACGAACTCACCAACTTTATGTTGACGCTCTTTAGTACACTTTTCAGGTAATCAAGTTAATCAGAGACAAAATGGATAATTGCATTGCTTGCTTGTTAGAATTGGACTAGCTTTGGATTTCTGGATCCGTGATCCTTATTCTCCCTTTAATGGGTTACTTTTAGGATCAACTATTATTGATTTGAACTTCCTTTTATTATTGATTGAACGTGTATTTGATGAATGTTGATGAATGTATACGTTTGTACGAGTTTATGGATCGTTTCGATCTTATGTTTTCATATAGTTGACTCTACATAATTCCCATGTCGTGATGTGCTATTTCTAAGTGATACCCCATGATTCCGCCATGTTGGGGTGTTACATACAGTACTTTGCCAAAAAAGGACATAACCCTTATATATGTCCAGGTCCTCAGTCGTTTGACAAGATTTTGATGGTGAGCGAGGCCATTTCTAACAAATCTTAAAAGTGAGACACGATCTTCTCAGTCATAAGTGACATACTTGCCCTTATTATCCTTTTGCAATATCATAGCATAAACAACGGGTGGTGGAAGCAAATCCCTCCACTTATTGCCCTTAGGCTTTCTGATTCTTTATGGTTGTCCCAAACTTACTTTGGTTGTGGATCATGAAATTGTTAGCATCCTGACAGAACTGAATTCTTTTCCGACGTTTAAAAATTGATATGTGACGGGTCCAAATGTATACCCTCAACCTCCTCTTTTAGTTATAAAATAGATTTATTTATATGTTGGTTTAATCGGGTACTCAAGTGTGATGGGTCGGTTCTTAATATGGTTTGGAAAATAAATTAGGTATAGAGAAACGTACATAAGTTAATTAAGCCTACGTATTACTCCTTTTTATTTCTTAATATTCATTTACTCATATTTTGAGTGTTATACATAGTAACCATTCTTTTTTTTATTCATAATTTTAATATAAGGATAAATATTATAAAAGAAAAGCATGAAGGTGCTACATAGGATTAAATCCTATGTAGCAATGTTATAAGCTAGTTTTAAATTGAAGATGTTCTAGAATCGCCCGGTTAACTATTGTTTTAACTAATCATATAAAGTACTAGGGTATTTAACCCGTGTGATGCGCGGTCGTTTTAAAATTTATATATTTAGTTTAATGATGTAATTTTGTAGAAACATCTTCATCCAGCTCTACGTAAATGAGGGTAAAAACATTAACAACTCATGTTAGATGTGGTAATTTTAACCCATTAACTTGTGAGCATGTGGAGTTGCGCACCACACGGATTAACACAATAAGGTAAAAAGATCAACAAAGATTAATTTTTTTATCCTAAAACACCTAAAAACAAATTTCATAAAGTACCCACAGATTACAATTTAATAAAGTCACACCCATCATTAATTTTAGAGAAATTGTCACAGATCGTCCCTGTGGTTTGCTCGATTCGCATTTTCATCCTTGTACTTTTTTTTATCATTAGGTCCCTGGCTATTTTTTCATTGACGTCCCTATCACTAACAGACGTCACTTTTGCTCCGTTAAACCCCTCACGTGCATATCACGTGAGGGTATAATCGTCTTTCGTTTACCTCTGGATATTTGTATAGGCCTATCCTTATAAGGCTTCTGGCCTCCGTCCGACGCGCCGACGCCAACATGGCCGAAGACGCTAGTAGCACGGGGTGCGTCTTCGGTGGCGTCTAGGGGTTTCTTCTAACTTTAGACACGTGTTTTGTGAAGGAAAGTATAGGGGGTTATAAGGAAGGGGTGTTCTTGGGGTGTTCTAAGAGAGAGAAAAACTGATGAATAGGGGAAGAATAGGGGAAAAAGTGGGTTCCTATAAGGAGAGGTCTAATGTTTTTTTTTAAACAGATATATATCTCTATCGTCTATATCTAAATAAATCCCAATATTTATCAACAATACTTATACACATTCATTCATGAACCAAACATCATCATCATCATCATCTTAAACTCTAAAAATAAAACTCATGGGGAAAGGATAGATCAGATTGATCTTCTGATTTCATGCACTTCATCACATCATCCTTTTCTCACTAGTAAACAACCCCTACCTCCTAATGATCTAACTCGCAGCAATCCGATTTCCTTCCTCTTCAGCCATCGCAAGACATCAACAACACCACCGACCACCGTTGATGCCTACAACATTAAATCAATACACACTTCTATGCTTAATCAGTTGATAGTGAAATCGTCAAACTCACCCTCGTATAATGATGCCCACCACCAGATTGTATATGTATAATTATTGATTATACATACGGTCGTATAATCATTGGTTTCGTCGGTTACCGTTGATTCAATCTGGCAAACCCACCACCAGATTGTGTTCTAATATTACACGAAGCCCACATCCACACGAGTTGCAGATTTTGAAGTATGTATTAGTAATCGGATCTTGATCCTTTTAAGTTGAACCGTATACACTCACACTTGACTTTTATATGTGAATTCTCAATTATTCTAGTATTACTATTTAATCTTTGTAGTTTGCAATGATTCTGGTTGAACTTTTATCGCATCTCCATGTAATTATATACTATTATACATACGGTCGTATAATCATTGGTTTCGTCGGTTACCGTTGATTCAATCTGGCAAACCCACCACCAGATTGTATATGTATAATTATTGATTATACATACGGTCGTATAATCATTGGTTTCGTCGGTTACCGTTGATTCAATCTGGCAAACCCACCACCAGATTGTATATGTATAATTATTGATTATACATACGGTCGTATAATCATTGGTTTCGTCGGTTACCGTTGATTCAATCTGGCAAACCCACCACCAGATTGTATATGTATAATTATTGATTATACATACGGTCGTATAATCATTGGTTTCGTCGGTTACCGTTGATTCAATCTGGCAAACCCACCACCAGATTGTATATGTATAATTATTGATTATACATACGGTCGTATAATCATTGGTTTCGTCGGTTACCGTTGATTCAATCTGGCAAACCCACCACCAGATTGTATATGTATAATTATTGATTATACATACGGTCGTATAATCATTGGTTTCGTCGGTTACCGTTGATTCAATCTGGCAAACCCACCACCAGATTGTATATGTATAATTATTGATTATACATACGGTCGTATAATCATTGGTTTCGTCGGTTACCGTTGATTCAATCTGGCAAACCCACCACCAGATTGTATATGTATAATTATTGATTATACATACGGTCGTATAATCATTGGTTTCGTCGGTTACCGTTGATTCAATCTGGCAAACCCACCACCAGATTGTATATGTATAATTATTGATTATACATACGGTCGTATAATCATTGGTTTCGTCGGTTACCGTTGATTCAATCTGGCAAACCCACCACCAGATTGTATATGTATAATTATTGATTATACATACGGTCGTATAATCATTGGTTTCGTCGGTTACCGTTGATTCAATCTGGCAAACCCACCACCAGATTGTATATGTATAATTATTGATTATACATACGGTCGTATAATCATTGGTTTCGTCGGTTACCGTTGATTCAATCTGGCAAACCCACCACCAGATTGTGTTCTAATATTACACGAAGCCCACATCCACACGAGTTGCAGATTTTGAAGTATGTATTAGTAATCGGATCTTGATCCTTTTAAGTTGAACCGTATACACTCACACTTGACTTTTATATGTGAATTCTCACATGGATGAAACGTGATTTTTTGAGTAAACCACAGGAACGATTTATGTCGATAACTCTATATACTATCATAAAAACGGAAGTCTCTTTTTACGTGCATCTCACTAAAGCCAATTTTTTTTAATTATTTTATTACTTCGTTGCTTAGACTAAGCGGAGTAGCCCCTCCCGGCCCACTCCAATATCAGCTTTTTATTCTTTTCTTTTTTTGGGTTTATGTTGTACGCTTTTCTTTTCCATTCAACATGTCAAATTATTAATTAACATTACATTTATGTCCATATACATAGCTAGCAACCTAGCACCACAACACAAATAACTCATCACACTTTCTGCTGTAGAAACCCGTCGCCGGCGTCATATGCCAACTTTAAACGTAACGTCCTTCAGGAACGCCCGAACGTCGTTGGAGTATTGCTCATGAAAATATTAAATGTTATTTCTGAGATTAAACACATATACGATGTTATGTTTATAATATTGTATGTCATTTTTCAAAAGTGAATTAAATATGTTGAGAAAAAAAGAGAACCCTCCGGGCCGGATCATCCGATTATCTAGATTATATATAGTTGAAGGAAGAAAAGAAAAATAAAGTTGGCACGCAAAACGATTCATGGTTTTTAGGATATATATAATATAGTCACTTATTGAATTTCATATTTAGGATTCTCCCAATACATTACATATAAATTTGTTAATACCAATTTTATAAATACCCATTGATACACGATTTTAGAAGGAAAAAAAAAAAAAAAAAAAAAAAAAAAAAAAAAAAAAAAAAAAAAAAAAAAAAAAAAAAAAAAAAAAAAAAAAAAAAAAAAAAAAAAAAAAAAAAAAAAAAAAAAAAAAAAAAAAAAAAAAAAAAAAAAAAAAAAAAAAAAAAAAAAAAAAAAAAAAAAAAAAAAAAAAAAAAAAAAAAAAAAAAAAAAAAAAAAAAAAAAAAAAAAAAAAAAAAAAAAAAAAAAAAAAAAAAAAAAAAAAAAAAAAAAAAAAAAAAAAAAAAAAAAAAAAAAAAAAAAAAAAAAAAAAAAAAAAAAAAAAAAAAAAAAAAAAAAAAAAAAAAAAAAAAAAAAAAAAAAAAAAAAAAAAAAAAAAAAAAAAAAAAAAAAAAAAAAAAAAAAAAAAAAAAAAAAAAAAAAAAAAAAAAAAAAAAAAAAAAAAAAAAAAAAAAAAAAAAAAAAAAAAAAAAAAAAAAAAAAAAAAAAAAAAAAAAAAAAAAAAAAAAAAAAAAAAAAAAAAAAAAAAAAAAAAAAAAAAAAAAAAAAAAAAAAAAAAAAAAAAAAAAAAAAAAAAAAAAAAAAAAAAAAAAAAAAAAAAAAAAAAAAAAAAAAAAAAAAAAAAAAAAAAAAAAAAAAAAAAAAAAAAAAAAAAAAAAAAAAAAAAAAAAAAAAAAAAAAAAAAAAAAAAAAAAAAAAAAAAAAAAAAAAAAAAAAAAAAAAAAAAAAAAAAAAAAAAAAAAAAAAAAAAAAAAAAAAAAAAAGAGCCCACTAGGGGCTTTTTGTGTTATATAATAGTTGAAGGAAGAAAAGAAAAATAAAGTTGGCACGCAAAACGATTCATGGTTTTTAGGATATATATAATATAGTCATTATTGAATCATTCATATTTAACTGTCCCAATACATTACATATAAATTTGTTAATACCAATTTTTCAGAGAGAGTGTTGAGAGAGTAGTTTTATTTGAGTAAATAAGATGATGTAGATTGATTTTACTTGATGATGTATATAAAGATCAGAGAAGTTTGGTTGGTGAAGATGATAACTGACAAAGTTCAGGGTTGCCTAAAATACCCTCATGTGCAATGCACATGAGGGGCTTGACGGAGAAAAATTAACACTTGTTAGGTAATTTAATTTAAGAGTAAAATTAAATTAAAGTAATTAGATTAGAATGTCTTTCTAAAAACAAATGCATCATATAAAACAACAAGACACTAGAAAACTTGATAATAACTGTTTATACAAAGGAATTACCAAAAATAAAAATGAAGAAATTTCTTCCGCGTGCTAGCAAGTGGCAACCCAACATGTACATCCATTGACCATAAATTTTGTTTCTGCCCGCAGTTTTACGTATAACACAAGTGTTCTTTTAAATGTCAGATACAATTTCTTTTCAATTTCCTGGTGACTTACATTGATGCTTTTATTAGTATTGCTCTATTATTGAAAAATCAATCATGCACAGTTTGAATAAGTTTAGATACAACTGACTAGCATTGTAAGTAGCTCATAAATTTTTGAAAGACAAGTGAAACAGGACATGACACAGACGGCACCAGATGGTTTACAAAACATGTAACTACTATATTCTGCGATTCACTAGATAGAGGAAAATTCTCTTACCACCCTTGACTAAAGGAGAGGGTAAGTGTGCAATTCCACATAGTCCTCTATATCAGCTTCATATTGGGTCAAGGTTTGATCATACTTAGACAACAAAAAATCACAAATCTTCAAAAGCTCGTCAGCAAGAGGAGGAATGCCGGGATTCCTTCCATCGTTAATTTGCCACATATCATGCCTGAATGCGTCTTTGCTTTTATACTCGAACCTTCTAATCTTTTCCCTCATTGTTGCCAGGTCCATTGGCCGTTCTATGATCCTCAGATAGTCTGGAGCTTCTTTTCTAGTCACGGGTTTCAAGAAAAGATATGATACCTCATTTGTCTTCAAAGTATCGATAATCTTCTCCAAAATATTTGCCAAACCAACCTGTTGTCAAGCAAAAGATCACACCCATGTAATCATTACACCGACTTATGTATAAATAGGTCGAATGGGGACGGTTTTACCTAGAAGATTTTAAACGGGTAAAAATAACTACCTTAATAGGAAAAGGGTCGAAGGTCCATGGTGTAACACTGTAACTTGAATGCATATAAGCCACTGATACTTATTAATGAAACGTATTATACCAATTTTGTAATCACATTGGACATATCAACTAATAAAAGAACCACACTAAATAACTCATTTACTTCCCATTTGATTCACATGAAAGATAGTTAAGTTTAATCGTTCAGGCGGTAATTAACTCATTCAATTTCAGTTTCACCCAATAGATGCCTTTCATGCAAATATTAGACTATACTTGTCCCAAAAAATTTGCAACAGAGTAACATCTCATCAAAACCACAAAACCTTTTCTACGAATCTATCTTCTAAAAATAACAGTGTTCAGTCACACGCCATATTGTTCTGGTTGGTTAGTTACCCTGCTTTGTCATCTTCAGAAAGTTACTTTTGACAAGTAGTTAATTCTTTAGCTAGAGGCGACAATTCCGATTTATTACACATAAGTGGTGAAATTGGGATCTGTTTTATTTCAATACGACAAATGGGTCAAGGAGAAAAGATAGCTAGAACTTAAACCATTCGAACAAGGTGAAAGTCTTTTAAAGTCTATTAATATATATAATAAAGAGAATTTCCAAGATTATATTTCTAAGTTCGTAACATAGTAGGTGCTGTAGATATATATATAAAATAGAATTTATGAGATTGCGTGTAAACCAACACAGGTATTGCAATAATGCAATCAGTACCAAAATGACATGTTTTCACCCATTAATCAACCCATCAATCTTGCCACATCTAAATAAAAGTCATATAAACCACTATTATTTGAAAACAAAAGGATTTTTTTTTTTTTTTTTTTTTTTTTTTTTTTTTTTTTTTTTTTTTTTTTTTTTTTTTTTTTTTTTTTCTTTTTTTTTTTTTTTTTTTTTTTTTTTTTTTTTTTTTTTTTTTTTTTTTTTTTTTTTTTTTTTTTTTTTTTTTTTTTTTTTTTTTTTTTTTTTTTTTTTTTTTTTTTTTTTTTTTTTTTTTTTTTTTTTTTTTTTTTTTTTTTTTTTTTTTTTTTTTTTTTTTTTTTTTTTTTTTTTTTTTTTTTTTTTTTTTTTTTTTTTTTTTTTTTTTTTTTTTTTTTTTTTTTTTTTTTTTTTTTTTTTTTTTTTTTTTTTTTTTTTTTTTTTTTTTTTTTTTTTTTTTTTTTTTTTTTTTTTTTTTTTTTTTTTTTTTTTTTGTTTTTTTTTTTTTTTTTTTTTTTTTTTTTTTTTTTTTTTTTTTTTTTTTGTTTTTGGGCTGCTTGGTTTTGATTACTTTAACATGTGCTAGATATCTATGAAATATATCTTCGAAATAGACAATAAAATGTGACAACTCGTAATTAATTAACATCGGGTTAGTCCTAATCTCAATTAGACAGTCATTTGACGTGGAACTTGTTAGACTTTTGGACTTTTGACTTAGTCAAATTAGACGTATCTTGATGACGTAGACTATTAGCTATTTAGACGAATGCCGAGTCTGAAAATAATGTTAAATAAAGATTTAAATGTTATAATTGAACACAGTTGTTAGACTGTCAAAACCTAATATTTCTAAAAGTTTAGTTTATTTAATTTTAATTGAAGATCTATTGATAGTTTCAGTATCTGAAGTTACAGGTCTATCAGAAACCTGTGATAGAAGCTTTCGGGATGCATGTGACAACTCGTAATTAATTAACATCGGGTTAGTCCTAATCTCAATTAGACAGTCATTTGACGTGGAACTTGTTAGACTTTTGGACTTTTGACTTAGTCAAATTAGACGTATCTTGATGACGTAGACTATTAGCTATTTAGACGAATGCCGAGTCTGAAAATAATGTTAAATAAAGATTTAAATGTTATAATTGAACACAGTTGTTAGACTGTCAAAACCTAATATTTCTAAAAGTTTAGTTTATTTAATTTTAATTGAAGATCTATTGATAGTTTCAGTATCTGAAGTTACAGGTCTATCAGAAACCTGTGACGAAATCCTTAGAAGTCGGGGATGCTGTGACAACTCGTAATTAATTAACATCGGGTTAGTCCTAATCTCAATTAGACAGTCATTTGACGTGGAACTTGTTAGACTTTTGGACTTTTGACTTAGTCAAATTAGACGTATCTTGATGACGTAGACTATTAGCTATTTAGACGAATGCCGAGTCTGAAAATAATGTTAAATAAAGATTTAAATGTTATAATTGAACACAGTTGTTAGACTGTCAAAACCTAATATTTCTAAAAGTTTAGTTTATTTAATTTTAATTGAAGATCTATTGATAGTTTCAGTATCTGAAGTTACAGGTCTATCAGAAACCTTGATAGAAGTCGGGGATGCTGTGACAACTCGTAATTAATTAACATCGGGTTAGTCCTAATCTCAATTAGACAGTCATTTGACGTGGAACTTGTTAGACTTTTGGACTTTTGACTTAGTCAAATTAGACGTATCTTGATGACGTAGACTATTAGCTATTTAGACGAATGCCGAGTCTGAAAATAATGTTAAATAAAGATTTAAATGTTATAATTGAACACAGTTGTTAGACTGTCAAAACCTAATATTTCTAAAAGTTTAGTTTATTTAATTTTAATTTCTTGTCTTAACTAAAATAAGACGGGGGAAAATACCTTTACCTTATATTTTGACTTTTAGGTCAAACGGTAATTAATCGTAAGCATTTTACCAAATTAAGGGTATTAAAAATATCAGAAAGAAGCCACATGGGCCGAAATGAAATTTAAAGGCTGGGAGGGAAACACCAAGTCCCCCCCATCACCTCTTTCTCTCTTCTGCGGCGCAGTGCTTGGCCCTTTTGTTCATTTAGCCCACTGCGGCGCAGTGACCATTCTCGGCCCTTTTGTTATTTAGCCCACTGCGGCGCAGTGACCATTCTCGGCCCTTTTGTTCATTTAGCCCACTGCGGCGCAGTGAGCATAGTTCTGGCTCACTGCGGCGCAGTGGTATGGCTCACTGCGGCGCAGTGGCATGGGTTAGCCCCACTGCGGCGCAGTGACCATTCTCGGCCCTTTTGTTCATTTAGCCCACTGCGGCGCAGTGAGCATAGTTCTGGCTCACTGCGGCGCAGTGGTAACTGGTCTGGCTCACTGCGGCGCAGTGAGCATAGTTCTGGCTCACTGCGGCGCAGTGGCATGGGTTTTAGCCCCACTGCGGCGCAGTGACCATTCTCGGCCCTTTTGTTCATTTAGCCCACTGCGGCGCAGTGAGCATAGTTCTGGCTCACTGCGGCGCAGTGACCATTCTCGGCCCTTTTGTTCATTTAGCCCACTGCGGCGCAGTGAGCATAGTTCTGGCTCACTGCGGCGCAGTGGCATGGGTTAGCCCCACTGCGGCGCAGTGACCATTCTCGGCCCTTTTGTTCATTTAGCCCACTGCGGCGCAGTGAGCATAGTTCTGGCTCACTGCGGCGCAGTGACCATTCTCGGCCCTTTTGTTCATTTAGCCCACTGCGGCGCAGTGAGCATAGTTCTGGCTCACTGCGGCGCAGTGGTAACTGGTCTGCGGCGCATGGATAGTTCTGGCTCACTGCGGCGCAGTGAGCATAGTTCTGGCTCACTGCGGCGCAGTGAGCATGTTCTGGCCACTGCGGCGCAGTGACCATTCTCGGCCCTTTTGTTCATTTAGCCCACTGCGGCGCAGTGAGCATAGTTCTGGCTCACTGCGGCGCAGTGGTAACTGGCTCACTGCGGCGCAGTGGCTAGTCTGGCTCACTGCGGCGCAGTGAGCATGGGCCACTGCGGCGCAGTGACCATTCTCGGCCCTTTTGTTCATTTAGCCCACTGCGGCGCAGTGAGCATAGTTCTGGCTCACTGCGGCGCAGTGACTATTCTCGGCCCTTTTGTTCATTTAGCCCACTGCGGCGCAGTGAGCATAGTTCTGGCTCACTGCGGCGCAGTGGTATTCTGGCTCACTGCGGCGCAGTGAGCTAGTTCTGGCTCACTGCGGCGCAGTGGCATGTTCTGGCTCACTGCGGCGCAGTGAGCATAGTTCTGGCTCACTGCGGCGCAGTGAGCATGGCTCTGGCTCACTGCGGCGCAGTGACCATTCTCGGCCCTTTTGTTCATTTAGCCCACTGCGGCGCAGTGAGCATAGTTCTGGCTCACTGCGGCGCAGTGACCATTCTCGGCCCTTTTGTTCATTTAGCCCACTGCGGCGCAGTGAGCATAGTTCTGGCTCACTGCGGCGCAGTGGTAGTTAGCTCCCACTGCGGCGCAGTGACCATTCTCGGCCCTTTTGTTCATTTAGCCCACTGCGGCGCAGTGAGCATAGTTCTGGCTCACTGCGGCGCAGTGGTATTAGCCCCACTGCGGCGCAGTGACCATTCTCGGCCCTTTTGTTCATTTAGCCCACTGCGGCGCAGTGAGCATAGTTCTGGCTCACTGCGGCGCAGTGGTAATCTGGCTCACTGCGGCGCAGTGAGCTATTCTGGCTCACTGCGGCGCAGTGAGCATAGTTCTGGCTCACTGCGGCGCAGTGAGCATAGTTCTGGCTCACTGCGGCGCAGTGGCATAGTCTGGCTCACTGCGGCGCAGTGAGCATTTCTGGCTCACTGCGGCGCAGTGAGCATAGTTCTGGCTCACTGCGGCGCAGTGACCATTCTCGGCCCTTTTGTTCATTTAGCCCACTGCGGCGCAGTGAGCATAGTTCTGGCTCACTGCGGCGCAGTGACTATTCTCGGCCCTTTTGTTCATTTAGCCCACTGCGGCGCAGTGAGCATAGTTCTGGCTCACTGCGGCGCAGTGTAAATCCTCGGAAAAATATTATTTTTGGCTGACTGCGGCGCAGTGTTGGCTTTGTTATTTAGCCCACTGCGGCGCAGTGGAACCGTCTTGTCATATTATTTAGGTTAGACTTCGGTCTGAACCGTCTTGTCATATGATTTAGGTTAGACTTCGGTCTGAACCGTCTTGTCATATGATTTAGGTTAGACTTCGGTCTGAACCGTCTTGTCATATGATTTAGGTTAGACTTCGGTCTGAACCGTCTTGTCATATGATTTAGGTTAGACTTCGGTCTGAACCGTCTTGTCATATGATTTAGGTTAGACTTCGGTCTGAACCGTCTTGTCATATGATTTAGGTTAGACTTCGGTCTGAACCGTCTTGTCATATGATTTAGGTTAGACTTCGGTCTGAACCGTCTTGTCATATGATTTAGGTTAGACTTCGGTCTGAACCGTCTTGTCATATGATTTAGGTTAGACTTCGGTCTGAACCGTCTTGTCATATTATTTAGGTTAGACTTCGGTCTGAACCGTCTTGTCATATGATTTAGGTTAGACTTCGGTCTGAACCGTCTTGTCATATTATTTAGGTTAGACTTCGGTCTGAACCGTCTTGTCATATGATTTAGGTTAGACTTCGGTCTGAACCGTCTTGTCATATATTTAGGTTAGACTTCGGTCTGAACCGTCTTGTCATATGATTTAGGTTAGACTTCGGTCTGAACCGTCTTGTCATATTATTTAGGTTAGACTTCGGTCTGAACCGTCTTGTCATATTATTTAGGTTAGACTTCGGTCTGAACCGTCTTGTCATATTATTTAGGTTAGACTTCGGTCTGAACCGTCTTGTCATATTATTTAGGTTAGACTTCGGTCTGAACCGTCTTGTCATATGATTTAGGTTAGACTTCGGTCTGAACCGTCTTGTCATATTATTTAGGTTAGACTTCGGTCTGAACCGTCTTGTCATATGATTTAGGTTAGACTTCGGTCTGAACCGTCTTGTCATATGATTTAGGTTAGACTTCGGTCTGAACCGTCTTGTCATATTATTTAGGTTAGACTTCGGTCTGAACCGTCTTGTCATATGATTTAGGTTAGACTTCGGTCTGAACCGTCTTGGCTATATATATTTAGGTTAGACTTCGGTCTGAACCGTCATGCATTAAATAACTACAACAAACGACGATTGATCTTTTAGTCAAACACACTGTAAACTCACCAACTATTTCGATAGTTGATCCTCTCAAATTTCATGCTTTTCAGGTGACCATCAGTAAGTCTTGGAATCGTCTTTGGCATTATAGGGCCAATCTTTTGACTTTGGACGTACAATTAGCATCAGACATTGAGGACTCTCATGCTTTTGGCTTTAATTGTATTTGACTGTCCAATTTATTTAACTTGTATTTCTGTGGGCCCAGTTCCAAATGAGGATGGCTTGTATCCGTATTTTGGGGTCCACACTTGGAACGATTGTACTTGTTTTGACTTGTATTGGTATAAATGGATGTAATTTCTTTTAACCTTCTGATTAGTATGCAATTCTTTGTTAACCCTGTATTTCCGCTACAACGGGGTGTGACAAAAATTGGTATCAGAGACACAGGTTATAGTTAATACCGAGTTTTTCCGCTGGAAAAACTCAATCTATAGCCATTTCGTTTCAAAAGGGAATCTAAGTCTAATTAGGTTTAGGATACTTATTTCAGGAGTTATATTATTTGTCTATAACATGACCTAACTCTGGCTCACTGCGGCGCAGTGAGCATGATTCTGGCTCACTGCGGCGCAGTGGCATAGTTCTGGCTCACTGCGGCGCAGTGAGCATAGTTCTGGCTCACTGCGGCGCAGTGAGCATAGTTCTGGCTCACTGCGGCGCAGTGAGATAGTTCTGGCTCACTGCGGCGCAGTGAGCATAGTTCTGGCTCACTGCGGCGCAGTGAGCATAGTTCTGGCTCACTGCGGCGCAGTGAGCATAGTTCTGGCTCACTGCGGCGCAGTGAGCTAACTGGTTCTGGCTCACTGCGGCGCAGTGAGCAAGTTCTGGCCACTGCGGCGCAGTGAGCATAGTTCTGGCTCACTGCGGCGCAGTGGTAACTAGCTGGAACCTTTGACTTTTTATTCAAATTTAGTAATAAAAGACGAACTTGAGTCAAATAATATTGAACATTGAATCACATTCTCGGTAACGGCATTCTAGGATTGATAGCTAAGTAGTGGTACGTAGGATACTTGTCGTCGTGAGATTTGATCCTCACCATTGGACTCTCATGCTTTTGGCTTTAATTGTATTTGACTGTCCAATTTATTTAACTTGTATTTCTGTGGGCCCAGTTCCAAATGAGGATGGCTTGTATCCGTATTTTGGGGTCCACACTTGGAACGATTGTACTTGTTTTGACTTGTATTGGTATAAATGGATGTAATTTCTTTTAACCTTCTGATTAGTATGCAATTCTTTGTTAACCCTGTATTTCCGCTACAACGGGGTGTGACAAAAATTGGTATCAGAGACACAGGTTATAGTTAATACCGAGTTTTTCCGCTGGAAAAACTCAATCTATAGCCATTTCGTTTCAAAAGGGAATCTAAGTCTAATTAGGTTTAGGATACTTATTTCAGGAGTTATATTATTTGTCTATAATTAGACCTAACTTGATCAACTACGTCCCGATTATGTAAAATAATATAAGGCTCGAAATAAATATCTTAGATTTTGTATATACGTTATAGTTTGAGCTATATTCACAACATACTGTAGATGTGGTGGGAAGGCTGCGGGTGACCCTATATATAAACATTGAAGGTATGTTAGGAATAGAAACTCAAATCGTATGTGTATGCATAAAGTTTATATACGTGATAGTTTGGATTATATTAACAGCATATTTAAAATGTGGTGGGAAGGCTGCGGGTGACCCTATATATAAACATTGAAGGTATGTTAGGAATAGAAACTCAAATCGTATGTGTATGCATAAAGTTTATATACGTGATAGTTTGGATTATATTAACAGCATATTTAAAATGTGGTGGGAAGGCTGCGGGTGACCCTATATATAAGCATTTTAAATATGATTGGTAATAGAAACCCAAACCAAATGTGTGTAATCTAGACGAAGATTTCTTTAAAACTCATTTGCGTACTGTATCATCCATTTGAGACGTACTGCCTTATCCATTTGACTTATGGATTCTTTGACTATCTTTTCAGATTAGTCATGTCGGACGGAGTTAGCTCAAATGCTGTTGTACCTTGTACACCTCCAGTTCCTGTCATATCAAACTCCATTCCTTATGTTCCTGACTCATATGAAGAGGAACCAATGGAGGAATCGGGCAATGAATCACGCCCTATCAACCTTGATTCATCTTCCAGTGAATCTGGAGGCGAACATGTGTCTATCCATGTTCAATCATCGGTGACACCGGTATCTCCTTATCAGAGGAGTACTACCGAGGGAGCTCATTTGTCTTATGCTCCTAGAGACCCCTATGCTCCTGGTCCTTCTGCACCAGTTCAGGTCAACGGTGGACTTGGACTTTCTTTCCTTCAGGGAGATCCGTATGCTGCGGGTCCCTCCAGAGTGCCTGTCTACAACCCAAGTGTTGTTATGCCAGTTGCATCTGCAGCTGATAGGTCGGATTATTATCGCCGACAACTGTCAAGGATGAACAATTCCCTTATCTGTACAAGGGAGAAATTAGAGAATCAAGCTCAGGCGTTGTCTGGAGCTTATCATCAGGCGGAGGAGGCATTGACTGTTGCTAGAGAAGGGAAGGAAACTATTGGGAGGTTGATCTGGATACTGTCGGTTGTGGTGGTTTTGGTGGTAGCTTTGCTAGTAGTGGTTATTTGCAAGATGTAATTTTGTAATAGGTCTTTCTGTATTGTAAGCCTAGAACTTATAACAACTCGTACTTCTGTACTTTGAGTTGTAATCTTTTGGTGGATGTATTTCCCACGTGTCTATAAATCGTATTGCTCCGACTAAGTAGTCTATCGTTGTGGATGAAGTTTCCCACATGTTTTTGGACTGTACATACCTGACTATGTAAATTTTGAACATCAATGAAATACGATTGTCTTTTGGCTTACTTACTTGTTCAGACTATGTCAACTGCTTATTCTTAGCTCTAGAAATATGATTTTTCATATTTTCTTGTCTTGTCTAGTACATGAATTCATACAAGTCAGCAATTTGTGACTTGCATTGTACTGTCATCTGTCTTGCAAAGCTACTTTCTATTTAACCTATCAAGGAAATCTCTAAATGACATTTTTGTTCATATCTTAGACTTATGGCTCCTAAGACGAAAAGCAAGGTTCAGAAAAAGGCTCCAGTCAAGAAAACTGCACCAAAGAGAGTTACTCGATCCACTCCTTTAAATAATGAAGCTGAACAGGAAGAACCTGTAATCCAGCAAGAACCAGAAACTGCTCCTGTCCAGGTGAACACTGGTCCTGGACCTACCCCAATTACTGACGGGGATAATAATATGGCAGCATTTGTGACGCAGCAACTGTTGGCCGCCATGCCTACTTTAGTTGCTCAGATCACGGCAAGCATGAACGCAAATAATAATCATCATACTGATAATAGTAACAATGTTGAACCTACTGCTGAGCAAGTTGTTCCTCGAGCTCAACTTCGAGTGGGTGACTACAAGACCTTTACCTATTGTAAACCAAAAGAATTTCATGGTACAGAGGGTCCGGTAGGTCTAATCAACTGGCTAGAAAGCATAGAGGCGGTGCTTCATATTAGTCGTTGTGCCGAAGAGCACAAAGTGGAATATGCTTCCACTCAACTTCAAAAGCACGCTCTATCATGGTGGAACGAACAGGTTAGGACCCGAGGTCGAGACCAAGCTAATCGGATACCTTGGTTTGATTTTAAAAGGATGTTGATGGAGAAATACTGTCCTAGGGAGGAAGTACAGAGAATGGAAGGCGAATTTTGGAATCATACTATGGTCGGGCTAGACAACGAGAAATACACTACTCGTTTTCATGAGCTGACAAGACTAGTTCCTCGTATGGTAGATACGGAGGAGAAATTGATCGAGAGGTACTGTTATGGCTTGTCACCTGATGTCCGAAGATTGGTAGCCGCTTTTAATCCTACGACTCTTCAAGCGGCAGTTAGTGCAACCAACCGGATGGTGATAGACTTGAAAAGAACCACTGGTTCTTCTGTTGGAACTGAAGTGGTCAAGAGAAGGAGTGATCATGCCTCAGGTAGTGGATATGGTGGCGGTGGAAATGGCAAGAGGTTTAAGACTGCCAGAAACTTTGCGGTAGTTACTCAGGACGTCACGAGGTACACTGGCACAGATCCTAAGTGTAATAGGTGTAATCTCCATCACAGAGGAAATTGTCCTATTTGTCGCCGTTGTAAAAGGGCGGGACATCTGGAGAAGTTTTGTAAGGGCAAGACACCAGCTCAATGCTACGAATGTGGGAGCGAAACCCATCTGCGACCTGCATGTCCAAGACTCAATCTGAACCCGAACAACAATGCAATAGTTCCAGTAAGGAACCATGCGGGGAATAATCAAGCAAGAAATCAAGATGGACGAGGTAGAGGCCGAGTTTTTGCTTTGGATGCTGCTGATGCACGACGTGATCCCAACGTTGTGATAGGTACATTCATACTTAATAATCATTATGTTTTTGTGTTATTCGACTCTGGTGCTGATAAAAGCTTTATCTCCTTAGAATTTAAGTCCCGATTCGGTATAGTGGCTATCCCCATGAAAGACACTTATATTGTTGAATATGCAAACGGTCAAAAGTATATCGCTAGAGATCATTTAGTAGATTGCAATTTGACACTATCTGGCGAAACCTTTAAAATAAATCTTATTCCCATAGAACTAAGTAGTTTTGATGTAATTGTTGGAATGGACTGGTTATCTAAGGTTAGAGCTGAAATAATGTGTTACGAGAAAATTGTTAGGATACCCCTTCAGAATGACGAAACCCTAGTAGTGCAAGGAGACAAGTCAGGGAAGGAATTGATTTTAGTATCGGCAATAAAGGCGAATAAATATTTACAAAAAGAATACCCTGCCTTCTTGGCACTGGTTGTTGAAAGGAAGCCGAAGGGTAAAGACATTCAAGACATCCCTGTAGTTAAAGATTTTCCAGAAGTATTTCCTGAAGATTTGACGGGACTTCCACCTCACAGACCAGTTGAGTTTGGAATAGAATTAGTCCCTGGAGCTGCACCCGTGGCCAAGGCACCCTATCGTCTTGCGCCGTCAGAAATGCAAGAATTATCCGAACAACTTCAAGAGTTGTTAGCTAAAGGACTAATTCGCCCAAGTTCATCACCTTGGGGAGCTCCGATTCTATTTGTCAAAAAGAAGGACGGCTCTATGCGCATGTGTATAGATTATAGGGAATTGAACAAGTTGACTGTCAAGAACAGGTACCCTTTGCCTCGTATTGACGACTTATTTGACCAACTGGAAGGTGCATCACACTTTTCCAAGATCGATCTCAGGTCTGGGTATCATCAACTCAGAGTCAGAGAGACAGACATTCCTAAAACAGCTTTCAGAACTCGTTACGGACATTATGAGTTTTTGGTTATGCCATTTGGCTTAACCAATGCACCTGCTGTGTTTATGGACTTAATGAATCGAGTATGTCGACCGTATCTGGACAAGTTTGTCATTGTATTCATTGACGACATACTGATATACTCAAGGAATAAAGACGAACATGAAGGTCATCTGAGAACCATTCTGCAACTGCTCAAGGATCAGAAGTTGTACGCGAAATTCTCAAAATGTGAATTCTGGATTAGGGAAGTACACTTCTTGGGTCATGTAGTGAACAGGGATGGGATCCACGTAGATCCATCCAAGATTGAAGCAATAAAGAAGTGGGAAGCCCCTAAGACTCCGACAGAAATTCGTCAATTTCTTGGACTGGCTGGCTATTACAGGAGATTCATTGAGAATTTCTCTAAGGTTGCTCAACCTTTGACCTTATTAACTCAGAAGACTAAGGAATTGATTTTAGTATCGGCGATAAAGGCGAATAAATATTTACAAAAAGAATACCCTGCCTTCTTGGCACTGGTTGTTGAAAGGAAGCCGAAGGGTAAAGACATTCAAGACATCCCTGTAGTTAAAGATTTTCCAGAAGTATTTCCTGAAGATTTGACGGGACTTCCACCTCACAGACCAGTTGAGTTTGGAATAGAATTAGTCCCTGGAGCTGCACCCGTGGCCAAGGCACCCTATCGTCTTGCGCCGTCAGAAATGCAAGAATTATCCGAACAACTTCAAGAGTTGTTAGCTAAAGGACTAATTCGCCCAAGTTCATCACCTTGGGGAGCTCCGATTCTATTTGTCAAAAAGAAGGACGGCTCTATGCGCATGTGTATAGATTATAGGGAATTGAACAAGTTGACTGTCAAGAACAGGTACCCTTTGCCTCGTATTGACGACTTATTTGACCAACTGGAAGGTGCATCACACTTTTCCAAGATCGATCTCAGGTCTGGGTATCATCAACTCAGAGTCAGAGAGACAGACATTCCTAAAACAGCTTTCAGAACTCGTTACGGACATTATGAGTTTTTGGTTATGCCATTTGGCTTAACCAATGCACCTGCTGTGTTTATGGACTTAATGAATCGAGTATGTCGACCGTATCTGGACAAGTTTGTCATTGTATTCATTGACGACATACTGATATACTCAAGGAATAAAGACGAACATGAAGGTCATCTGAGAACCATTCTGCAACTGCTCAAGGATCAGAAGTTGTACGCGAAATTCTCAAAATGTGAATTCTGGATTAGGGAAGTACACTTCTTGGGTCATGTAGTGAACAGGGATGGGATCCACGTAGATCCATCCAAGATTGAAGCAATAAAGAAGTGGGAAGCCCCTAAGACTCCGACAGAAATTCGTCAATTTCTTGGACTGGCTGGCTATTACAGGAGATTCATTGAGAATTTCTCTAAGGTTGCTCAACCTTTGACCTTATTAACTCAGAAGACTAAGGAATTGATTTTAGTATCGGCGATAAAGGCGAATAAATATTTACAAAAAGAATACCCTGCCTTCTTGGCACTGGTTGTTGAAAGGAAGCCGAAGGGTAAAGACATTCAAGACATCCCTGTAGTTAAAGATTTTCCAGAAGTATTTCCTGAAGATTTGACGGGACTTCCACCTCACAGACCAGTTGAGTTTGGAATAGAATTAGTCCCTGGAGCTGCACCCGTGGCCAAGGCACCCTATCGTCTTGCGCCGTCAGAAATGCAAGAATTATCCGAACAACTTCAAGAGTTGTTAGCTAAAGGACTAATTCGCCCAAGTTCATCACCTTGGGGAGCTCCGATTCTATTTGTCAAAAAGAAGGACGGCTCTATGCGCATGTGTATAGATTATAGGGAATTGAACAAGTTGACTGTCAAGAACAGGTACCCTTTGCCTCGTATTGACGACTTATTTGACCAACTGGAAGGTGCATCACACTTTTCCAAGATCGATCTCAGGTCTGGGTATCATCAACTCAGAGTCAGAGAGACAGACATTCCTAAAACAGCTTTCAGAACTCGTTACGGACATTATGAGTTTTTGGTTATGCCATTTGGCTTAACCAATGCACCTGCTGTGTTTATGGACTTAATGAATCGAGTATGTCGACCGTATCTGGACAAGTTTGTCATTGTATTCATTGACGACATACTGATATACTCAAGGAATAAAGACGAACATGAAGGTCATCTGAGAACCATTCTGCAACTGCTCAAGGATCAGAAGTTGTACGCGAAATTCTCAAAATGTGAATTCTGGATTAGGGAAGTACACTTCTTGGGTCATGTAGTGAACAGGGATGGGATCCACGTAGATCCATCCAAGATTGAAGCAATAAAGAAGTGGGAAGCCCCTAAGACTCCGACAGAAATTCGTCAATTTCTTGGACTGGCTGGCTATTACAGGAGATTCATTGAGAATTTCTCTAAGGTTGCTCAACCTTTGACCTTATTAACTCAGAAGACTAAGGAATTTATTTGGCAGGATGCCCAAGAGAAGGCATTTCAGACATTAAAGGACAGGCTGTGTAATGCTCCTATTCTAGCATTACCAAATGGCATTGAAAATTTCGTGGTATACTGTGACGCCTCACATCAGGGCATGGGATGTGTACTTATGCAGGAAGGTAAGGTCATTGCTTACGCTTCTAGACAGCTCAAAATCCACGAAAAGAACTATACAACCCACGATCTAGAACTCGGAGCGGTTGTTTTTGCATTAAAAATTTGGAGACATTATCTGTATGGTACCAAGTGTACTATATTCACGGATCACAAAAGCCTTCAGCATATCTTCGATCAGAAAATGCTGAATATGCGACAACGACGATGGGTAGAATTACTCAGTGACTACGACTGTGAACTCAAATATCATCCCGGTAAAGCAAATGTTGTTGCTGACGCGTTAAGTCGAAAAGATAGAATTTCACTATCTGTCATAACAAGAGCAAGTTCTTATCTTGGCTCGTCATTAAGGGATAGAGTTTTAGACGATCAAAACGAAGCCCTACGGCCAGGGCGTATCGAGGAGGAAGCATTGTGGAATGCTGAACGTTTGTTTGAATTGGATGGCGATGGAATTCGACATGTTAAGGGCAGAGTGTGGATTCCCAAGTATAATGGACTTAGAGAACTTTTAATGAACGAAAGTCATCGATCTAGGTATTCAATCCATCCTGGCGCTGACAAAATGTACCATGGACTGAAGGACTTTTATTGGTGGCCTGGTATGAAAAGAGATATCGCCACTTATGTCTCGAAGTGTCTAAATTGTTCGATGGTCAAGGCGGAGCACCAAAAGCCTTCTGGGCTGCTCCAACAACCCCAAATTCCTGACTGGAAATGGGAACAGATTACTATGGACTTCATTACGAAGTTACCTCGAACCCTGAAAGGATACGATACTATTTGGGTCATTGTCGATCGATTGACGAAGTCTGCTCATTTCATTCCAATTCGGGAGAACTGGAAGATAAGGAAATTGTCTCAAATATACATTGAAAGGATTGTATCTCTTCATGGCGTTCCTTTGTCTATTATCTCTGACCGTGATGGTCGTTTCACTTCACAATCATGGCGATATTTTCAAGACGCCCTAGGCACTCAATTGCACCTGAGTACGGCTTACCATCCACAGACGGACGGACAAAGTGAACGTACCATCCAGACGTTAGAGGACATGCTTCGGGCATGTGTCATTGACTTCAAAGGTAGTTGGGATACCTTTTTGCCGTTAGCTGAATTTTCATATAACAACAGCTATCACACTAGCATCAAATGCGCGCCTTATGAGGCTTTATATGGACGAAAGTGTAGATCTCCTGTCTGTTGGCTTGATGCTGGAGAACGTCGTTTGTTTAAATATGGACTAGTTCAGAAGACTACTGATCAAATTGTTGAAATTAGGGCACGGCTGAAGGCGGCTCAAGATCGTCAAAAGAGCTATGTGCCACTTATGTCTCGAAGTGTCTAAATTGTTCAATGGTCAAGGCGGAGCACCAAAAGCCTTCTGGGCTGCTCCAACAACCCCAAATTCCTGACTGGAAATGGGAACAGATTACTATGGACTTCATTACGAAGTTACCTCGAACCCTGAAAGGATACGATACTATTTGGGTCATTGTCGATCGATTGACGAAGTCTGCTCATTTCATTCCAATTCGGGAGAACTGGAAGATAAGGAAATTGTCTCAAATATACATTGAAAGGATTGTATCTCTTCATGGCGTTCCTTTGTCTATTATCTCTGACCGTGATGGTCGTTTCACTTCACAATCATGGCGATATTTTCAAGACGCCCTAGGCACTCAATTGCACCTGAGTACGGCTTACCATCCACAGACGGACGGACAAAGTGAACGTACCATCCAGACGTTAGAGGACATGCTTCGGGCATGTGTCATTGACTTCAAAGGTAGTTGGGATACCTTTTTGCCGTTAGCTGAATTTTCATATAACAACAGCTATCACACTAGCATCAAATGCGCGCCTTATGAGGCTTTATATGGACGAAAGTGTAGATCTCCTGTCTGTTGGCTTGATGCTGGAGAACGTCGTTTGTTTAAATATGGACTAGTTCAGAAGACTACTGATCAAATTGTTGAAATTAGGGCACGGCTGAAGGCGGCTCAAGATCGTCAAAAGAGCTATGCCGACCGTAGACGGAAACCACTTGAGTTTCAAGTGGGAGACAAAGTCATGTTGAAAGTGTCACCATGGAAGGGCACTGCACGTTTTGGCGTACGAGGGAAACTTAGTCCTCGTTATATCGGACCATTCGAAATTGTTCAAAGAATTGGTTCCGTGGCTTACAAGCTCGATTTACCTAAGGAGCTAGAACATGTTCATCACACATTTCACATTTCGAATCTTAAGAAATGTCTGACTGATGAGACTTTAGTCGTACCTGTCGAAGAGCTGCAAGTGACTGACTCTCTTCAATTCATTGAAGAACCTGTTGAAATTTTAGACCAACAGCTCAAACAACTTAGACGCAGTCGTATCAAATTGGTCAAAGTTCGTTGGAACTCAAAACATGGTCCCGACTTGACTTGGGAACGTGAAGACTTTATGAGGAATAACTATCCTCATCTTTTTACTGAGCAAGACTTGATTTCGGGACGAAATCCTTAGAAGTCGGGGATGCTGTGACAACTCGTAATTAATTAACATCGGGTTAGTCCTAATCTCAATTAGACAGTCATTTGACGTGGGGCAGTGAGCATAGTTCTGGCTCACTGCGGCGCAGTGGCTATTCTGGCTCACTGCGGCGCAGTGAGCATAGTTCTGGCTCACTGCGGCGCAGTGAGCATAGTTCTGGCTCACTGCGGCGCAGTGAGCATAGTTCTGGCTCACTGCGGCGCAGTGAGCAAGTTCTGGCTCACTGCGGCGCAGTGAGCTATTCTGGCTCACTGCGGCGCAGTGAGCATAGTTCTGGCTCACTGCGGCGCAGTGAGCATAGTTCTGGCTCACTGCGGCGCAGTGAGCAAGTTCTGGCTCACTGCGGCGCAGTGAGCTTTCTGGCTCACTGCGGCGCAGTGAGCATAGTTCTGGCTCACTGCGGCGCAGTGAGCATAGTTCTGGCTCACTGCGGCGCAGTGAGCATAGTTCTGGCTCACTGCGGCGCAGTGAGCATAGTTCTGGCTCACTGCGGCGCAGTGAGCATAGTTCTGGCTCACTGCGGCGCAGTGAGCTAGTTCTGGCTCACTGCGGCGCAGTGAGCATAGTTCTGGCTCACTGCGGCGCAGTGAGATAGTTCTGGCTCACTGCGGCGCAGTGAGCATAGTTCTGGCTCACTGCGGCGCAGTGAGCTAGTTCTGGCTCACTGCGGCGCAGTGAGCATAGTTCTGGCTCACTGCGGCGCAGTGAGATAGTTCTGGCTCACTGCGGCGCAGTGAGCATAGTTCTGGCTCACTGCGGCGCAGTGAGCTAGTCTGGCTCACTGCGGCGCAGTGAGCATAGTTCTGGCTCACTGCGGCGCAGTGAGATAGTTCTGGCTCACTGCGGCGCAGTGAGCAAGTTCTGGCTCACTGCGGCGCAGTGAGCTAGTTCTGGCTCACTGCGGCGCAGTGAGCATAGTTCTGGCTCACTGCGGCGCAGTGAGCATAGTCTGGCTCACTGCGGCGCAGTGAGCATAGTTCTGGCTCACTGCGGCGCAGTGAGCATAGTTCTGGCTCACTGCGGCGCAGTGAGCATAGTTCTGGCTCACTGCGGCGCAGTGAGCATAGTTCTGGCTCACTGCGGCGCAGTGAGCTAGTTCTGGCTCACTGCGGCGCAGTGAGCATAGTTCTGGCTCACTGCGGCGCAGTGAGCATAGTTCTGGCTCACTGCGGCGCAGTGAGCATAGTTCTGGCTCACTGCGGCGCAGTGAGCATAGTTCTGGCTCACTGCGGCGCAGTGAGCATAGTTCTGGCTCACTGCGGCGCAGTGAGCATAGTTCTGGCTCACTGCGGCGCAGTGAGCATAGTTCTGGCTCACTGCGGCGCAGTGAGCATAGTTCTGGCTCACTGCGGCGCAGTGAGCATAGTTCTGGCTCACTGCGGCGCAGTGAGCATAGTTCTGGCTCACTGCGGCGCAGTGAGCATAGTTCTGGCTCACTGCGGCGCAGTGAGCATAGTTCTGGCTCACTGCGGCGCAGTGAGCATAGTTCTGGCTCACTGCGGCGCAGTGAGCATAGTTCTGGCTCACTGCGGCGCAGTGAGCATAGTTCTGGCTCACTGCGGCGCAGTGAGCATAGTTCTGGCTCACTGCGGCGCAGTGAGCATAGTTCTGGCTCACTGCGGCGCAGTGAGCATAGTTCTGGCTCACTGCGGCGCAGTGAGCATAGTTCTGGCTCACTGCGGCGCAGTGAGCATAGTTCTGGCTCACTGCGGCGCAGTGAGCATAGTTCTGGCTCACTGCGGCGCAGTGAGCATAGTTCTGGCTCACTGCGGCGCAGTGAGCATAGTTCTGGCTCACTGCGGCGCAGTGAGCTAGTTCTGGCTCACTGCGGCGCAGTGAGCATAGTTCTGGCTCACTGCGGCGCAGTGAGCATAGTTCTGGCTCACTGCGGCGCAGTGAGCATAGTTCTGGCTCACTGCGGCGCAGTGAGCATGTTTGGCTCACTGCGGCGCAGTGACCATTCTCGGCCCTTTTGTTCATTTAGCCCACTGCGGCGCAGTGAGCATAGTTCTGGCTCACTGCGGCGCAGTGGTAACTGGCTCACTGCGGCGCAGTGAGCATAGTTCTGGCTCACTGCGGCGCAGTGAGCATAGTTCTGGCTCACTGCGGCGCAGTGAGCATAGTTCTGGCTCACTGCGGCGCAGTGAGCATCGTTCACTTAGCCCACTGCGGCGCAGTGAGCATAGTTCTGGCTCACTGCGGCGCAGTGGTAACTAGCTGGAACCTTTGACTTTTTATTCAAATTTAGTAATAAAAGACGAACTTGAGTCAAATAATATTGAACATTGAATCACATTCTCGGTAACGGCATTCTAGGATTGATAGCTAAGTAGTGGTACGTAGGATACTTGTCGTCGTGAGATTTGATCCTCACCATTGGTACTCTTATCCTAGGTTTTGGATAGACGTGGAGACTAGACTGCTCATATTCTCGGACTGCTCATACTTTAGCTCATAGACTGCTAAGGTGAGTTTATGGCGCCCTTTTTCCTTTACTTTGGGCCTGAAAGCATGTACTGTATACACAAATACTTTGTAAATGATTTGTCTTTGTCTACGCCATGAGATATGGTAAATGAAATCATTTGTCTTATATTTGCCATGAGACGGCTGTCTAATAATGTGTATACATGTCTTATGAAAATTGATCTATATGTCTTGACTTGCCATGTTGTCGGCTGACTAAACTGTTTCTTGTGTTTTGACAAATTAAAATGATCCCCCCCCCTTGTTGTATTATTTAGGTTAGACTTCGGTCTGAACCGTCTTGTCATATGATTTAGGTTAGACTTCGGTCTGAACCGTCTTGTCATATGATTTAGGTTAGACTTCGGTCTGAACCGTCTTGGCTATATATATTTAGGTTAGACTTCGGTCTGAACCGTCTTGTCATATGATTTAGGTTAGACTTCGGTCTGAACCGTCTTGTCATATGATTTAGGTTAGACTTCGGTCTGAACCGTCTTGGCTATATATATTTAGGTTAGACTTCGGTCTGAACCGTCTTGTCATATGATTTAGGTTAGACTTCGGTCTGAACCGTCTTGTCATATGATTTAGGTTAGACTTCGGTCTGAACCGTCTTGGCTATATATATTTAGGTTAGACTTCGGTCTGAACCGTCATGCATTAAATAACTACAACAAACGACGATTGATCTTTTAGTCAAACACACTGTAAACTCACCAACTATTTCGATAGTTGATCCTCTCAAATTTCATGCTTTTCAGGTGACCATCAGTAAGTCTTGGAATCGTCTTTGGCATTATAGGGCCAATCTTTTGACTTTGGACGTACAATTAGCATCAGACATTGAGGACTCTCATGCTTTTGGCTTTAATTGTATTTGACTGTCCAATTTATTTAACTTGTATTTCTGTGGGCCCAGTTCCAAATGAGGATGGCTTGTATCCGTATTTTGGGGTCCACACTTGGAACGATTGTACTTGTTTTGACTTGTATTGGTATAAATGGATG